>CM073759.1:99669122-100311077 GCA_037127475.1 Arma custos | reverse complement strand
TAAACCATCTTATGACCGCTTATTCAAAAATCAGCTAGCTTTTAAAGAAATCTAATCTAAAATTCGGATATTTAATGAAACTGTAAAGAATAAAAGTGAAAAACTCGATACAACAGCAGTAAAAAATTCGTTTAACAATATAGTTGATATTACTAAAGCGAATTATTATTGTTAAGGCCAGGTAGTTCATTTGTTTTATAAAAGAGTATTTTATTTTAATCATTGAAAAAACAAGTATTTTGTAAAAGAAAAGAACATTTTTCCTTTTATTTTATTTTTACCTTTTTTGTAAATATAATAGGTAATGTAAATATTTATTTTTTATATTGTTATTATTTGTTTATTATTCTGTTTTTATAATTGTTTAAATTAAATAAAATAGGTTAATTTTATTTTAAATTTAAGAAAAGAAAAAGACATGCCGACTGTGGATTCGATCGGCTATTGTTTATTTCGTCGATATAATCCAAACAGTGTTGGCCCGAGTGAGTGCACATTATAAACAATAGTGTAGTTGTTTGGTGGACTTCAACTAGACTAATTCGCTGCCCCTCAGCAGTTGGGAATTAGTTCAAGTTCAAGCGCAGGACAGTCAAAGTCTCGTCGTCAAAGTCGCCACAGCGGATCGACCTGATCATTTGTATCGCCATTTTCTCTCGCCCTGCTGAGGAAAAATTGCTTTAATGTTCCGCCCGCCCTGCGGAGGAGAATTCCTTGGACGTACCGACACCTTCGATCGCCCAGCCGTTGAATTCTGCGTCAAGTTCAGATAAGGAAGATTTTCTTGCTTTTATTATTCCACTTGGCCAAAAACAAAAACATTATTAGTGTCTAGATAAACATTAATTTATTTTACTTGAAAATTGATTAACAGATATTCACGGGGAAATTAGAGGACTGGAATGGATTTTATTCTCTCTTTGACTCTATGGTTCATAGGGAAGTATCTCTATCGACCATTAGAAAATTTCATTACCTACGAAGTGGCTTAGGCGATGAAGCTCTGTCGCTTATCTCGGGCTTCGCACTGGACGAAGCTAATTACCATATTCACTTGCATACGACGCATTACTTTCTCATCATCAAAATAAAAGGTGACTAGCCAGATTTTATATCAAGAAGGTGATGGATTTTACCCCTTTAAATAACTCTTCAGCTTCTAATTTGCAGAGATTTTTATCTGAGCATGAAAATCATTTTTCCGCGTAATAGGCCTTAGGTATAGAAGACATGGGAGATTTCATCAAACTTCATTTAGCTCTTACAAATTTAGACCCAGGAACTAGAAAAGCATTCGAAGAACGAATAATGTCAACCGATATTCCCTCCTATAAGGATTTAATTAATTTTGTTGCAGAACGAACAAGAGTAAGTAATAAACGAGATGATGGCTCAAGAAAGCCATGTTCTAGGGAACAGTTATTCTCACCGACCGAAGTACAATTCAGAAATAGCACCGGTTCGATTATTTACAAGAATATCATTTCTAAAAAGGTGAGCACATCAAATTCAGTTGAAGAAGATGATTTCTTCAATGATGTTGTGCGGTATATTAATTCATTGAATTCAATACAAATAACTACATATATTGTTGAAAAAATGACAAAATTTCCCTCCAATTTTTATGCCATTTGTATTTGAAGGAAGGTGGGGTAGACAATTTTGATGCATTTACCGTTTCTTAAGAATACATATTAATCCAACTGGGTGTTCCAAGCACTTGAATGAAACTGTGAGGCAATCAGAAAGCAAAATCTGGTATGAGATAAGGTGTGTGATGTTTCAACTTTATTAGAGATTTTTTAAAAACAAGCTAAAAATGTTTCAAAAATAATTTAGTTACAAGGAAAAGTAGCAAGATAAACTGATATCAAGCCTGATGACGTCACATTATATCATTGTCAAAACTAACTAATTTTCGAAGTAAAAAATTCATGTTTAAAAAAATATTGTCCATTATTTAAGGTTGATAGATTTCATTGAAACGATTGTTGAAAATCACCTGGTAGCCCACTATTAAATTAGATTCATTGTACTTGAAGGACTCAATGTCATTACAAATAGTATGTAAAAATAACCTTGAACATTTAAAGTTAAAAAACTATGCCGAACTAGATTCGTATTTTGATGATTTTCAAAAGACTGCCAATAAGCTCAATCGGGCTGGTGCATCTATATCTGAAAATGAGAAATTGAACTACGTGTATATGTTGAGAGCATTGCCAAATGAGTATAGTCATATTGGCGATTCACTGGATATCTTGCCAAAGGAAGAACTGTCGATTATCTGATGAATAAAATAAAAATAAAACGTTTGGCACAAAAACCACAAGAAAAGTAAGAAGTTCCAGGCAAATCGAATGCATTCAAGACAGAAACAAAGTCAGTATAAACTCATATCTATGTATTATTTGTGGAAAACCAGGTCATATGAAACACATTTGTTGGAACAATAGAGTACAACGAAATAGAAAGTCAAATAGAGGAAAAGGTCGAGTTCATTCTACTCAACGGGGACGTAGTCGTGGATTTAATAATCGTGGCCGAGGAAAAAATATTGATCATAGTGCGTCTAATACTCAGAATGAACAACACAATTTCCATACTTCAGTTATTCAAAGTAACATGACCTCAAGTGTAAGTGAAAATAAATCAAATAAGAATCAAATTCCATGGTTAAAGGGCAGTGGATGCACAGACCACATTATAAATTGTGATAAGAACTTTGAAAGGTCAGTTATATCAAGAATCCAAGAATCCAGTTAAAGATAAAGTTGGTGATGGAAGAATGCTAGAAGCTACAAAGGTTGATGATATCAAACTATATTTTCCTCTTTATGGTTCATTAGAAGACGATGAACTTGGCCTCGGGCCAATAGGGAGGTAGCTCTGATGAGGAAGGAATGGGAACGAGCAAGAAAGAAGAACACATAGAGTTGCGCGAAATGTACATGTTCTTAGAAACAATATCTCGGGGTTGCTTTAGCATTTTAGCCTTACCATTAAATCCCCTTGGGAGCTGAGGTCTATCCTTCAACTGTAACTGCTTTTCTTCCCCCTGATTGCAGGAACCTGAGCCAAGGATACCTACCACCACTTTTACGATATAGTAGCTGCCAAGATTCTACATATAGTCATGGAGGTACCAGTGAAAGCCAGCGGACAGATTTTTCGATCGGTGTGGCCTCCAAGCTCTGGCCTGAGGTGTGGGAATTAGTGGAAATTCTTCAGGACGAGGTGAATTACCTGGTGGTCGGCAGAGACCAGGAATACCGTCCGAGACAAGGAAAAATTTAGTGGAAATCAAGAAGAATATAATGGAGGCTGATGGGCAAGCAAAGGTGTTAATTAGAAACTGTTATTTGTTGAATCAAGGCGAAAAATTCTACCTCGACGAGATGAATGAAGAGGATCTACAACTTGTGAAGAAATATAATGTGAGGAATACAAAGATGACATCAAACAGCGGAAATCCGTAAATATGTTAGTAGTGATTTTGAACAGTATAATATTTTGAGTTATAATATTGCTTGTCTTAGAGATAAATTGTGCAGCGATTTTTTTTTTTATTTAGTTTATTCAGCTGCAATTTTAACGGCTACTCAATATAAAAGTTTAAAAGACAGTGTAAGTCCAGCATCGGTAAAAAACACTCCGTATAAAGAATGTATAAATCAGTCACATAAGTATTATGAACCACAAAAATGTGTAATAGCAAATCGTTACACGTTTTATCGGCGTGAAGAAAGGGATCAGGAAACATTACACGATTATATATCTGCTATTAAGCATTTAGCGGTAGATAGTGACTTTGGTATTTATTTAGATACTGCTTTGAGAGATAAATTAGAAGCAGGTTTCCAACATGAAGTTATGATAAAATAATTATTAAGTCAAGATGTTTCATAGACCTTCGGGGAAGCAGTAAAATTGTGTGAACATATCGAAACTATGGAAAGTAGTCATGCAGTATTAAAAGCTCCAGAAGAACCATCGGCATTGACAGTACGTACTCAAGATAATAAGGACTCGTCGGTTGATCCAGACTTTAGCAGACAACAGAAGAATTATCGGTTTCGAACGTCTCCAGCTACAATACCTAAGTATCATCCACAATGTAAAAGTAATAAGAAGAGGTGCAAATTTTGTTTCTCAGCCCATCAACCTTCAGTATGTCCTGCCAGATTCTGGCAATGTTATAAATGTGGTAAAAATGATCACACAGCCCCTTTCTGTGATGACTATGTAGTATCTCAGGTAGTCAATCGTTTGAAAACTAATTCTTGTTTAATACCTTTGCAAATTCTCCTCCGGAGGTTGGCATGAGCGTCGAAGGAGTCATGGTTAGATTTATAGTAGACACTGGTGCAGCTGTTACAATTTTTTCTAGTAGTAGAGTTACTTTCATGTAATATTAAGCTTGTTTCTGCCAATTCGTAGAAAATGGATGTCACAGGTATTATTTATGTCAGGTATCAAAACAAAATGTTATGTGTAGATTTGAAAAGAACGGTTAATCCTCAATTGAATGTGGATCAGTATCCAAATCCCCGTATTGATGAAATATTTCACAAGTTTGTCCATTGCAAAGAATTTTATAAAATAGATTTAACCAAAGCGTATTTACAATTATATAGTTAAGGTCCCACGCTAGTGCAATGTCAGCACTGAGTCATTTCCTGTCCTATCCCTAGATATACGAGCCTCTCCAGGCTCCAGAGAGATTCATTATTAGATTATAGTTAGCGTAGTTACTCTGTATTAATTGCTTGTCATTATTTTCAATAAAGTGATTTTTAAAAAGTGGTTTAGAGGTGAAGAAGACTTAATTGGCGCCCAAACAGGGACTTGAGGGCTTATTCTTTGAAGACTTCAAACTTAGAACTTCTATCAAGAATTCATCAAAGAACTTCTTTCAACTTAGAAGACTAAGGTATATAACACTTGCTTTTTAGTAACTGTTCCTGAATATCTTCAATCATAAATTCAAGTTGTCACTGTGGAACTTGTTTAACAAACACTTGAATATAGAAGAATATTGCTGATCTCCTAAAGATCTTACTCAAGTCGAAAAGAAATATTAAGAATTAATTCATCCTAAACAATATTTAGAAGGAACCTCTTAGGAAGAAAAGAAGACAAGCAAGGTTAGATTTAGTTAATATAAGTTTATTTTATAGTTTTATAATATTGCTTATGCCTCTTAGTGATAGACTTAACGAATTAAGAAATATTACTGATTTAACAAATAATTTAACAATGAATCCTAATAATAAAATTAATTCTAGCGATTTTAAGATAGTTCCCGTGTATGACGGACATCCTCAAAAATTGATGAAATACATTTCGAATCTAGAATATTTAGCGGAGGAATACTGTCAAACTAATAATGGGTACAGACTTTCAAACGAAAAATCAATTCTTATTCAAGCCTTAGCAAAATTAACGGGAGAACCTGAAGACCTTTGCTACGATAAAGAATTTGAAAATGTTCACCAGTTAATAAATTATTTAAAAAAACAGTTTTAAGACTCGCGAAGCACGGAGTTAATATTAAAAGAAATTTTAGATACTAAACCCACACATAATGAACATCCCGTAGACTATATTAATAAATTGATCGAAAAACGTAGAGATTTAGTCACAAAATTATATACAGAAAATGAATCAAATAATTTAAAAATCTATGATAAAACCATCGCAACAACCGCTGTTCTAAATTTACATCCAGTTTTAACTAGACAATTTACCCACATAGTTTATAATAATTTGGAGGATATTAAAAATTCCCTAAAAAATGTCTTTTCTACAGTAGTATATCAGTTATACGGCGTTAAGAGAAATACACAACAAACTAACTTCACTACACAAAAACCTATTCAAAATAAATTTCAACAAAAACCACAACAATTTCAAAAACATAGACAAGAATACTACAACCCACAATATAATCATCCAAGACAAAACTTTCATTTTCAACAAACTTACGAACCAAGACAAAACTTTCAGCCTCAACAGCATTACCAACCAAGACAAAATCATCAACAAAATAATTATTACCAACACCAAAATAATTTTCAAAGACCACAAAACACACAATGGAATCAACATGAACAAAATAAATTTTTTAATAAGCCTAACTCAGGACAGTTTCGTGCACAACACAATTTTGAAAAAACAGAAAAACCAGAGACAGTTTCTATGAGAACGGTATCCGACAGAGCTCATCACATTGAAAACGATGAAATCCTTTGTCTAAAACAAGAAAATCAAACTCTAAAAGATGAAATTCACAATTTAACTTCTAGGTTCAATGATTTTTTATCCAACGGCTTGCACACCAGCGATCCACCACCAATAGAACTAACATACGAGACCGACATGTAAATCATAATATAATTAATAATAGTACAGCCAATGATAATTTCGAAATTCCTACTATTAATGTTAAACCTATATATAATCTAAATGATACCTCAAAACTACCTAGTATAAAAGATTTTAATAATAAAATATGGCTCATAGATACAGGAGCATCTAAAAATTATATTCACCCTAGGATAATTAAACAATACAATTTAGAAATAATAGAACAACCATTCTCAATTTCTACTCCAACAGGAATAGACAATGGCCAATACAAAGTAAGTTTAAATATGTTAGGATCTTTAGGTATTAAGACCAAAATAGAATTCTTAGTTTATCCAGTAAATAATAAATATGATTTTTTACTTGGCTATGAAACGATGAAGGATTTAAATATTTCAGTAAATTGCAAAGATAATCATATAGTGATCGGCGATACTGTATTTAAATTCGATCATTCAAATTATAAAAAAGTAAATGAATGTCATTTAATGGATAATGAGTTAGAAATTAAAAACGTTATTAGACATGAGCATCTAAATAACGATATTAGAAATAAGTTAATTAAAATAATATCTGAAAACGGTGAAATAATAAAAAAAGATTATGAAAATTTAAAAAGTACCGATTTATTAAAGCATAAAATTGTAACGCGTAATGAAAATCCCATTTACACAAGAAATTATAGATACCCGGAACAGTTTAAAGAACAAATTAATAACGAAGTTTCAAAGTTATTAAAGGATGGAATAATACGTCCAAGTAATTCACCTTATAATTCGCCACTATGGATAGTGCCGAAGAAAGTAGATGCAAGTGGAATAAAAAAAGTACGCATGGTCATAGACTATCGCAAATTGAATCAAGAAACCATCAAAGATAAATGCCCTTTGCTGAATATAGAAGACGTATTAAATAGACATAAAGGAGCTAAATATTTTAGCACTATAGATTAAACTTCGGGTTTTCACCAAATATTAATAGATGAAAGTTCAATTATTAAAACTGCTTTTAGCACTGATAATGGTCACTATGAATTTTTACGAATGCCGTTCGGATTATCTAACGGACCTCCAACATTCCAAAGAATGATTAATATGGCAATTTCTAATTTACCAAGAACTATGGCATATGTCGATGATATAATAATATACTCAAAAAACAAAGAAGAACATTTGGAAGACATAG
This sequence comes from Arma custos, assembly GCA_037127475.1. Classification (NCBI taxonomy): domain Eukaryota; kingdom Metazoa; phylum Arthropoda; class Insecta; order Hemiptera; family Pentatomidae; genus Arma; species Arma custos. Next base: position 100,303,523 of record CM073759.1, on the reverse strand, counting down.
AAAAAGTTCTACAAAGATTAAAAAAACATCATTTAAGTATACAGCTTGATAAAACAGAGTTTTTCAAGACTGAACTAAAATTCTTAGGGTATATCGTCACACAAGATGGGTTAAAAACAGACCCGAAAAAGATAAAAGACATATTGGAAATAGAATGTCCTACTGATGAAAAATCATTAAGAAGGTTCTTAGGAATGACAGGGTATTACAGAAAATTTATAAAGAATTTCGCAAAGATAACAAGACCTTTATCCTCAGCTATAAATACAAAAAAATATAATACAAAAGAATTTAGGGATGCCTTTGATACTTTAATCAATATGATGTCTAACACTCCAATTTTAGCTTATCCAGATTGGAGCAAACAATTTGTTCTAACCACAGACGCTAGTAATCAAGCTATAGGCGCAGTCCTTAGTCAAATTACTGATGGAGTCGATCATCCGATTGCATATGGATCGAGAGTATTATCTAAAACCGAAGAGAATTATTCAACCATAGAAAAAGAACTACTAAGCATAGTTTATTTTTCACAACTGTTTAAACCATATCTTTATGGATCAAGATTTCTTTTACAAACCGATCATAAACCTTTGACGTGGGTTTTCTCAATGAAAAATGGAAATTCCAGGATTATGAAGTGGATCTGGAAGTTGCAAGAGTTCGAATTTGACATCAAACACATAAATGGAAAAATAAATCATGTCGCTGATGCACTTTTTAGACGAAATGAAATCAACCATCTTGAAGGAGAATACATGGAAACAGAACCATCCGAAATCCATGTACCAGATTCATCATCCCCTGCTTATGAAGCTTTTATAGAAAACTTATTACAAGAGGGTACAAATAATAATAATGAAATCGAACCAGAGATAGATCTACAACTACCCGATGTTGAAGTTGATGATAACCAGAGTATCATCAGTATCATGACTCAACACTCACAACTTAGTAGTAATGAACAATTTTGGATAGTAAATGAGGACAAATGTGTAAATATTGAGAAAAGGCAGATAATAATAAAAAAGGGATCAATAAATAAAGTTAATATTGAAAAAATATTTGAAAAATCGCGTTACACAATCGAAATTAAAGATATCAATAAAATCTATGATTTATTATTAGAAGTATTAGAACCTAATAAAACATACGGTATATATTGTCAATCTAACTTTGCAGTAATAACTCGAATATTACAATCTTATTTTAACGAAATAAAGGAAATAATTGAAAAAGAATTTAGGACAGTAAAAATAAAAAAATATTCATTACTCTGTAAAGACATTACAGACTTGACCGAGCAGAAACAGGAAATAATAAATTATCACTTAGGAAAAACTTGTCATCGTGGGATATTGGAAACCTATGAACATCTTAAAAGAGAAATTTACTTTCCAAATATGAAGGATAAGATCACAGAACTTATAAATCAATGTGAAATCTGTAAAACGAGTAAGTATGACAGGAAACCTATTAAAGCAAAGTTTCAACTAACTAACACACCAGAAAGACCTTTTCAGGAAATAATGATTGATTTATTCTTTTACGATAAACACATTATATCAAAACGATTATATGCACAAATAATAAATTCCAAGAATGCTATGACAATTTGTCAATCTTTAGAAAAATACTGCATGCTATATCCTCCACCCGAACGAATAATTTGCGATCGAGGAAAGGAATTTGATAACATGTTAATCAAACAGTTTTGCAAATCTTTAAAAATTGATATTCATTATACCAGTACCAATCATTCTAATTCACTCGGAACACTTAACAAATGTCACGCCACATTAACAGAAATTTTAAGGCTCAATGCTAATTCCCATAAGCAATAAAAATTTGACAGAATTGTACAAACTAGTTTAATTGCTTATAATAATTCACTGAACCAAAATCTTAAACTAACACCAAATGAAATTACATTTGGTAAATTTCAAAGTAATTATGAAACTGAAGATATACAAGAAAGTTATATACATGATTACTTTACTCACTTAAATAAATTGCAAAAAATGGTTCATGATCAAATAACTAATGAAAAAGAAAGAAGAACAGATAAGCTTAACGAAAGTAGAGAAGAACCACCAGAATTAAATGAAGACACTATTTATGTAAAAACTCCTAAAGTTAAAAGTAAAAATAAAAACCTATATAATAAATTAAAAATTAATAAAGAACATGTTAACAATATAAAACGTCCTAATAAAAAGAAGAAATCTTATTTTCGTGTTTCAGATGAGGATCTTAATCACTCTTCAACTACTCCTCATACATTGTAATTCATTAAAAATACAAGACTTGTCACAATCCCCAGGTATTCTTCATTATATTGTAAATAACATTAAAATTATTGATACTTATTATGAAACATACCATTATTACAAGACAGACTTACTGTCAAAAGAAGTCAATAATCTGTACACATTACTAAAACAGTTTAATGAAACTGATATTTATGATATTTTATTAAATAACGTACAAACTGTAGAAAATCAATTACGAATTTTAAAATATACACCAAAAAATAAAAATAACCATAGAATAACTAGAGGATTAATAAATGGACTTGGTTCGGCTATATCATGGTTAACAGGAAATATGGATGCGAATGATAAAGCATACTACGACCACATGATTCAGAAGACACTAAGTAATACTGTTCAAAATAATATTAACGAGAAAAACATAATTGATACAAATAAACAGTTAATAGATAAATATGAAAAAGATGTAAAAACAATTAATAATAATTATAACAAGATTCAAAATGCTATTAATGAAATAAATATGGAAGATAAAGCCTATTATTTTTATATGCATACACAGGCGTTGGAACGCAAATTAAATGAACTATTGCTTTCAATAGAATTTTGTAAATCAGGAATTATTCATTCTAATTTAATGATAGATGTTATAAACAACATACCCTCTAATGTTACTTTAATTTCTAGAAACATTGAAATTGTATGGGAAAATACTAAAATTTATTGTTCCTATTATAATTCTACATTTCATGTATTTTTACGTTTGCCTACTCACGAGCAATCTTATAATGGATTTTTAACAATTCCAGTACCAATGTACATTAATAATACTTTTAAAGAATTAGATTTAAATCAACAATTAGTTATTAAGAAAGATAACAACTATTTTCATGCAGACTGCATATTTAATAATGAATTCTATTGTAAAAATATAAGAGAAACAAAAAATAAGTGTATTCTAAATATTATTAATAATTCTAGTTTTACTTATTGTACATTTACAAATTGTACTACTAACATTATATTTAATGATAATATAAAAATGTATGTTACTTATAATATTTCTAAAGTTAATAATTGTCATAACGAATCTATATTTTTACCACAAATTGCTCTTATCAATGTTAGTCAAAACGATTGTATTTATAATTTTAACAAAACTTATATTCATACTTTATATTAAGTTTAAACCCTTGTATAGATCTTTTAAGCTAGAATTAATGCAAAATGTAAATATTTCTCTACCCACTTTTATTGAAACCTCTTATATTCCTTTTATTTCTATTGAATGGGTTTATGGATTAATAGTTGTAATCTTTATAATATTTTGTGTATTTGGATATTATTATTGGTATAAAAAGAAAAATGTAATAACTCCCGCAGGACCAGAAATGATTGTATCTTACTCTAATGTACCAAAAACACCACCAGTTGTAACTAATTATGAAGTACAATACCAACCCTGGTCAAAATATTGTAAAAATAGCAATCCAGGAGTATTGCAGAATCTTCCCCCAGGAGGAGTTAAGGTCCCACGCTAGTGCAATGTCAGCACTGAGTCATTTCCTGTCCTATCCCTAGATATACGAGCCTCTCCAGGCTCCAGAGAGATTCATTATTAGATTATAGTTAGCGTAGTTACTCTGTATTAATTGCTTGTCATTATTTTCAATAAAGTGATTTTTAAAAAGTGGTTTAGAGGTGAAGAAGACTTAATTATATGTAGCTGATAATAGTCGTCCCTTGTTAACAGTTAATACTATTCAAGGATTTTTAAGGTATATTAGGCTTGTTTTTGGGCTAGCTTCGGCCCCTGCCATTTTTCAAATGGTTATTGATTACATTTTGAGAGATATAGATAGTGTGCTGTATATTTAGACGACATTCTATTTGGTGGTAGGAATCATGAAGAGTGTGTAAGCACTCTTAACCAGGTGTTAGACAGTTTGAATTCACATAATATAAACATTAATGGGGAGAAGAATATATTTTTTACTGATAGTCTAGAGGTCTTAGGTTATAATTTGTACAGTGATCGGTTAAGCCCTTTTAAGTCAAAATTGATAACATATCAAACTGTTCTGTTCCAGAAAATGTCACGGCAATTAAAGTCATACCTTTCAATGTTGAATTGTTATAGGAATTTTATTCCTATGGCACCAACCATGTTGGAACCATTGCATGCATTGTTAAGGAAAGACTCTGTGTGGAATTGGTCTGCCGGATGTGAACTAGCGTTTCAGAAAAATAAAACTGTACTGTCAGAAAATAGTTTGTTAGTCTTATTTGAACCAACCAAATCCTTGGTATTAACGGTAGATAGTTCTGTTTATGCTGTGGGAGCAGAATTAAGTCTAGTCGATAGAGGTATAGAAAACCAATCGCTTTTGAGTCAGCAACATTAAATTCGTCACAACGAAACTATAGTCAACTCCATAAAGAAGGTCTGGCTGTTATTTTTGGTATAAAGAAATTCCATAAATAATTATATAGGAGTCGTATTACGATAGTCACCGATCATGAACCGTTAAAAACATTGTTTTCTGTAACAAAAAACTTACCAGTCATGGTGTCATCCCGTATCATTAGGTGGGCAATTATTTTATCTTCATACAATTATGAAATAGTATATAAAAAGGGGTCTAGCATACCCCAACCAGATACGCTAAGTCGTTTGCCTAGTAGAAATTCATTTGAAGTCATTGTCACACATTCAACAGCTCAGGAAATAGAAATTCGGAACAGTTGGAGAAAATACTTAAACCATTTGAGTACGCCACTAAAGAGATGAGTGGGGAGCAATACATAAAAGTATCAAAAATAATTCCAATGTTGTCCTGTCTACAGTAAAACACGGAGGCTTTCATTACTAATAATGAACCAATTGGTGATGTAAAGCCTTAACTCTTGGAGTCACTAAATAAGCGGTTCTTAACCGTAGAGTTTAATACAAGACTCAGCATCCCAACTTTTCTGGATCCGAGATTTAAAACGCTACACTTCAACGACGCGAAGGCGAATGCAAAAGCCCCGATACGAGTTCGCTCAGCACTGAAGAACGACCTTTTCCCATCAAGTTAATCAGATGAATCTGACACCTCACCTCAGCCCTATGATTTTTAGCAGCACCACCGGAAACTGGCCCATGAACCATGCATGGGTATGGTCAGAGCTCCAACAGGCAAAAAACTTAGCGATGAGCTTTCATCATATTTAGCAATGTCAGGACGCGTCAGTTTCGGAGCTTAAGAGCAACCCTCTGCAGCAGTGGAAAGAGATGAAAACAGTTTTCCCAGACCTATACAAATTATCCAGAGAATATTTTGTAAACTTGGCTACTTCTGTTCCCTGTGTTCAGTAGCGTAACATTATATGTATTCAAAAAATTTGTTGTCACCATATGAGCTCTGGGTCACTTTGAGCCACTCTTACCGTTAAGTGAAAAAAGTTTTGCTGTTTCAAGGTTTTAATATTTATTTGTTTTTTAATTTTTTTAGAGCCACCATGAACCTAAGACGCCTTTTTACCACTCCCGAAGTGGTTTTCCGAGAAAATGCCTCGCCAAGAGGAGGAATCGGAAAATGAAGGGAGTACCATAGATGATTCAAGCTCAGAGACTGAGGACGGACTAATTCCTAATGATGATAATGTGAGTGATCTCTTTGTCGCGGAAGAAGAAATAAGAGAAACTACAGATATTAATATAAATTTGGATTTGGGAAAAGATTTGGAAACTGTTTGGGCCGATCAAACTTTGTAATCAAAATATTCAAGGACCCCTTCTTCCAATATTGTGACACATCTCCCTGGCCCTGAGCGCGAAGCGAAACGCGAAAAAAATGAATCAAAATTATTTCCATTTCTTGTAAGTGATGAGATGCTTGAAAACATAATAATTTTCACCAATGCTCAAATCGAAAACGCCAAAAACAATTCGGAGCAGTGGTCTGTTTATACATCCTTGTGATCTTTTAGAAATAAAGGCATTGATCGGGCTCTTGTATTTTAGTGCCACTTTAAAAAATACAAACCTTAATCCGGAGGATATATTTTCCCCCGTATTTCGCCCACCTACTTTCCACTGTACAATGGCGAAAAAAATATTCGATTTTCATTTGGCCAATCTAAGACTCGACAATAAAAACACGAGAACCATCCGACGTGCAACAGACACATTTGCACAAATACGAGAAGTATGGAGTTCTTCTGTGTCGAACTGTGCGAAAAATATAATATTATACTCTATCGGAGTATGGCACTGAGGATGAGATTCTTCTACATATTCGCGGAAGGTGTTCGTTCAAGACACATACATATGTAATCTCACCATGTATATGTAATTGAAGCCATGATGTCCGCCAATCAGCACCTTTACTGGTAAGCCAGACAGAAGAAGGGAACAGCAGAAATTAAATACGTCTGGTTTAGTGGAGGCAAAGTTAGATGCCGGCAGTCAGACGGCTAACCAGCGGTCATCATAAGCAAGCCTAGCGACCTGGACATATTCAGCTGAACGTGTTATACTGGTCACATAGATTTGGAAGACGTTCTATTACTTATTATTATTATATAATTAAGACGTTCTATTAATTTAAGACATTTTAATTTTATTTTTACTCATCCTCTGGTTTTATTTACTTTTAATTTATTTATTTAATTTACTCATATACTTCTTTTTTGCCTAATGTTTACACTAAGGATAATTATTTACTTTTCATTTATCTGTGTTATGAACCATGGTCTATGCTTATTCTTTACTTGTTATATAATATTCCTTCGTGATTTATTTTTTAATTTTGTTAAAATTATTAGAGACTCTATAATTGATTTTTTCAATTAGTATATTATTATTATATTATAATACACTTACAAATCGAATCCCATTCCTCAACCTAGATCCTTTTACCTATAATTCCATCCCCCTGGAGTTATGACTAACATCCTAAATACCTGTCACGTTAATGCACAATCCCTTCTGGTCCATTATGATGAATTCAAACAATCTACTATCTTGACAATTTCTATCAAATAGTAGCTGTTTCTGAAACCTGTTTAAAACCCTATATTCCTTCCTCTCAAGTTTCCCTCACCAATTACTCCTTCCTACGCCATGATCGATCTGATCGAGTGGGAGGTGGAGTCGGCCGATATATCCATGACAGCCTTAAGTCCAAAATCCTTTTGCGACCCCCCCTACCCCCGATTCTCCCCACCTAGAATACATGTTTGTAGAGATCTCAACTGACTCCTCTCCTCTTTTATATGCCATTGTCTACCGACCTCCTCATGTTTCATTCGACAATCTCCTTGAATTCTCCCTTGTCCAACTTGTCTTCACTTACTGCAACATCATTATCTCCGGCGATTTTAATATTAACATGCTTCGCGAATCCAATGATAAACTTTTCCTTACGGACATGGTGTTTTCCCCCAATCTTTACTTCGTACCTTATTCTCCTACGCATCACACACAATATTCCGACACCTGGCTTGACTGATTCCTCTAAGAAAATCCTTTCCTCTTCCCAGCATCCTGTGCCCTTCCTTTCATCACACGACCTCATCCAGATTTCGTATGACCCACCCGTTAAGCTCTTTACTCCAAAAATCATATCATATCGAAATTTGGACCTCCTCTCTTATGAATCGTTTCAACCTGACCTAGATTCATTGGAACATTATTTACTGCTACAACTCCATAGACCCTATGATCTCTCCTCTCACCTCAAACCTACAAACCTTATTAGACAAGCACACTCCTCAGCAAACACGAACCCTACGCCGTCCTACTGCGCCATGGCTGACCCCTGAAATAAAGGAAATGATAAAGAGAAGAGATTCAGCAAGACGCAAATTTCGGAGAACTCGTATGTCAGGCGATTATGTTAGTTTCAAACAATTACGTAATGAAACACAAGCCGCAGGACGACGTGCTAAATCCCTCTACTTCCATAACGCCCTTACTACCGCACCTGACTCCAAATTCAAATGGAAAATACTCCGAAAATTATCCCTACCAGAATCTAACCATATCTGTTCTCTCCCATCCACCTCAGATGATCTCAATAACTACTTTATATCCTCTGCACCCAATTTCTCACTTGCTACCGATTTCGACTATCAGTGTTTCAATCCTAAAAGCTTCTTTTTCTCCCACCTTTCATATGATGCAATACTTGCCGCTATCCGAAAATCCCGCACCAATGATTATGGCCCTGATAACTTTCCAGTAAAACTAGTAAAATCCTGTCTTCCCACCCTTATACCCATATTCTATCACATCTATAACTTCTCCTTGCAAAATTTCACATACCCTTCTTCTTGGAAAACGGCCCAGGACCATTAAACAAAATTTCGAACCCTTCCTTACCTCAAGACTTCCGCCCTATTTCCCTTCTTTCTAACCTTTCAAAACCGCTAGAACGCCTAGTACAGAACCAACTTCCAAACTTCCTGGAAGAACGTTCCCTCAGTAATCCTTTCCAAACTGGCTTTCGGTCTGGACATTCAACTCAATCCGCTCTTCTGAAAATAATTCATGACCTCCAGACTTCCATCGAAACACTAACTATCTTTATCCTTCTAGACTTCTCTAAAGCATTTGACACAGTTGACCATAACATCCTACTTACTAAACTTCAAAATCTTCCTTTATCCAACAGTGCCTTGCACTGGTTCAAATCCTTCCTCTCAAACCGATTGAAATAAGTATAATCGACACAGTTTGTTGTCGTTCCAGGCCAACCTCCATCCAAGACTTTCTCCTTCTCCTGTGGTGTCCCTCAGTCCTCATCTCTGTCCCCTACTCTATTTTCAATTTATATAAATCACCTTCCCCACCTTATCCATCATTTCAAATACCATATCTACGCCGATGATTTTCAAATATACCTGTCCTTTCCCCCATCCAACCTATTACTAGCCACAAAAAATTACAAGTAGATCTGAGCCGAATAAGTCAATGGGCAGTGACTAACAAGTTGAGGCTAAATGCGGAGGAGACAAAGGCGATGGTAATAGGTTCCAATCACCTCCTTAAAAAAGTTCCTCATTCCCCAATCCTGTACTTAAATAATGTTCCCGTCAAATTATTCCTAACAGTAAAAAACCTCGGAATCACTTTAGGTCAATCCCTCTCCTGGACAAGTCAAATTGCCAATATACCTCGCCGTACTTTTTCTTCCCTGAAGAGACTAAACTACTTTATTTTTATTTTTAAAGTGAAGTAATGTGAAATCTTCATTTTTTCATTATCATAAGAAGCTATTTTTTATTTATTATTATCTAATCAGCTTTATAGATTGAATGTTCTACTTGTTTTTTTTCTTTGTACTCTAAGGCTCTAAAGCCCAGAATAATGTACAGTTATGTTATTCTAAAGGGACTTGTCCCAGAATAAATAAAGAATTTATTATTATTATATACACACATAGGTACTAGTACATTTAAGGGCCTGCTGGCATCAGCGCGCTCTGGTGACGCGTCTCCTAACCATCTCCTACTGTTATAGTAACCTTTCTTTGTTTTATTATTGTTTATGTCAAGTTCAACGTGAATCTGTTTTTCATTATTTCCTTTAAATATGAGTTGGAATTTGAAGATTTTTCGGAAGGTGTACGATGAAGAAACAGCTGTTAGGTTTCTTCAGAAGCGGAATGTCATTCCCCAGAAAATGCGTTGTGTTAATTGACATTATATGAAACTGCAAGTGGGGAATAAAATTAGATGGAGATGCCAGAAAAAAGGATGCAACAAGACCCTCGGTATTCGAGTAAATACGTGGCTGAGGAATAGTTCATTACTTTTGGAGACTATTGTACACTTTATATATTGCTGGTCGGAGGAACTGACTTCCATAAAGTTCTGTGGCAAACAGCTGAACATGTCCCATGGTTCAGTAATTGATTATTGTAACTATATGAGAGAGGTTTGTGCTTATAAAATAGAAAGAAGTTCAACAACTATTGGAGGCCCAGGGATGTATGTAGAAATTGATGAAAGTCTATTTACTATAAGAAAAAAACAACAGAGGACGGATTATGCCTCAGCAGTGGATATTTGGAGGAATATGCAGACAAACAAAAGAGTGTTTCATAGTTAAAGTTCCTGATAGGTCTGCAAAACCATTAATTCCACTCATTATTAAGCACATTCGAGCCGGTTCAATAATCGTCTCTGACTCCTGGAAAGCATATAAAAACCTGGAGAATGAAGGCTATACCCATTTAATGGTTAATCATCAATTAAACTTTGTTGATCCAACTACACTGGCTAACACCCAAACAATCGAAAGGCTATGTGGATCAGTGAAGTGGGGAAACAAGAGAAGAAGAGGCACCAGTAGAGATCATATGGACTTACTTGGCGGAGTTTATGTGGAGAACCAAGTTAGAGGGAAGAGACCCTTTCGATGCAATTTTTGAAGATATTGCTCTTTTTAATGAGCATTGTTTATAATCAATCTTTAATAGTTTATCAGAACATAATCTTTTAGATATTTATATTGTATTCATTAAATAACAATTTTAAACTAAAATATGATTATTTTTTTCGCCTTATTTTATTTGCCTTATTTTATTTGCCTGGGCAAATCTTTTCTCTTTAAAATAAAAGTATTGAAAAATGAAAAAAATAATCATATTTTAGTTAAAAATTGTTATTTAATGAATACTCCTTGTAGTATATGTTTAATTATTTATAGTTTAATTTTGTCTACATGTTCCTCATTTATTTCATTTCCTATAATCTGTCGTATCATTATGAAAGGCAATCCCTATTTCAAATTGATACATAACCTGACAAGGTCCAAATAGTTGAGGTAAGTGACACCTGAGCGCGCTGATGCCAGCAGACCCTTAACTGTACTAGTGCCCACACACACACACATATATATATATATATATATATATATATATATATATATATATATAAGTTACAAGTGGAACTAGGACAGTATTATTGCTAATACCATTAATGTAAATGTAAACACTGCAAAAGATATAAAAGCAGGATTATGAGAGAGAATAAAGCAGTATTGTTCTAAAAGTCAAACAGTGAGTTTCATTTCCTTCCTTGTTAATCTCTTTTTTTTAATATTATTTGTGTCACAACACTTAAGTGGTGACGAAACCCGGGAAAATTGTGAAGTGAAAACCGTGGTAAAGTTTTTTTTTTTTTTTTTTTTGTTCAGCACGCTTATTGTGACCATTAGAAGATGCCTGAAGGAAACAATATCCTGAGACCAGCCGTGCTTACGATGGATGCGCAACCTCAACCACAACCTCAACCTCAACCAGCACCTCAACCGCCGCTAGAATCACAGGAATCAATCACAGACATAAATCCTAACTTTCCATTGCTGCCAACAACTACATTGGCATTAGCGCGTGCGGACATAGCTGCGAGGGAAGCAAATGAGTTAGAACGCATGAAGCTCAGGAAGAACAATGCGCGGGATTTGAGGAGAGAGATAAGCGAGCTCGAGAGATTTGATGGTGAAGTCGGTGAGCTTAACCATTTCCTAAAAGGAGGAGACCGAATCATGTACTACATCCATATTCAGGCCGAGGCAAAGGATATTGAAGAATTGGATGCCACTAGACTAAGGGCAGCTCTGGTGTGCCGCGTCAGGAGGAGCATTCTCAATCTAATCCAGGCTGATGAAGAAACGCCGTGGCACGCAGTTAAAGAAAGGCTAAACAAAGCATTTGGTGGGGGACGATGGGCTCCCGAGGAAGACATGCTCCAGATGTTCAGGGAGTATCGGAAACCTGGACAGACACAAGGCCAATACGCTGCGGAACTGCTAGCTCGATATAATAAAATTACGGAAAAATTACGCGAAGTGATGGAGACGGAGGAAGTAGAAGCCAGAATGGATTTTCTGTCAAGGATCCTGAAAATCCAGCTTGCTAGAGATACTGGCAGGAAGATGGACTACCGCGGGACAAATCCTTCCTAGAATGCGCCCAGGAGATGGTTGACTCAAGCGCAAGAGAAGAGGAAGCTAGACACTGCGAAGAGGTAGAAGCAGGATGGAGTAGGGTTACGTACCGGAGACCCGAGATACACCGTAACCGGCCAAGACTAGAAGTAGGGAGAAGAAGAGAGACCGAAAGGTATAGGAAGGAGAGGCCGTTTGCAAGAGATAAGCGACCGGGGGCAGACAAAGGGAATGGACGAAGAGAAGAAAGGAGATGCCACGAGTGTGGCAAGACGGGTCATCTGATGGCCCAATGCCCTCGCACGAAGTGCTTTGAGTGCAATAGTGAGGGGCACATGGCACGACAATGCCCTTACATAAAGCGAAGAGAGGTAGACCGAGGCGAACCTATGGAGGTGAATGTGCAGAGGCTGCGGAGGAACTCTGGACGAAGCCGTAGAGTGGGACAAGCGGATGAGACGACAGAATCGTCGGGCGTGTCAGAAACGGAGGAGGAAGAACCAGGGAGCAGTGGAGGAGAGCAGCGGAAGGAACAGCGACTAGGAGGAGTGAGGAGCAGGAAGCATGCAGCAATTTGAGGAGGGTGTCTACGGAGAGGCGACCGCGCTGAGACCTGTAATAACATTAGAGGTGAGTCTTACTGGTTGCCAATTATTAAGATAAAAGGGGGAGTGCAATGCTTAGTGGATACGGGGAGTTCTAATACTATTATGACCAGAGGGGCGTTAGAAATTGTACGGCATACAGAGGGTACTCCAGATACGCGAGTGTAAATGTCAATTAATCACTCTGGGCGGGCCGTGCAAAGTGGAGGGAGAAGTAAGCATCGAGAGTAAGCGGTGGACAGGGAAACGGGGTAATGTGAACGTCCATGTAGTGGGTGGAATGACCCGGCAGTACCAAGTGATCATAGGATGCGACCTGTTGGATAAAGTAGGAGCGAGAGTAAGGATTAATCGTGGGCAATGGGATATCAGAATCGGGGCGCGCACGTACAGAGGTAGAGAGATCGAAAGAGGCGAGGGAACGCAGATAGGGGCGGTAACCCAAATCGGTGACTGGAGGGGAGACATTCAGAGGGAGTTCCGGGATATTTTTTTTCACGAGGGGGATGTTTTAGGGGTAACGGGCCGAACGGTGCACGAGGTTCCACTTAAACAAGACAGGATTACCTACGTGAAGGAACGAAGATACCCGCAAGCACTTCGGGCCCATATTCGGGAAGAATTAACTTGCCTCAAGGAACAAGGGATCATAGTCAACAGTACGTCGCCGTATAATAGTCCCTGATGGGCAGTTAGGAAGAAGAGTTTACCGGGGGACGAGAAGGAACGTTACCGTGTGGTAGTGGACTACCGAAAACTGAATGACAATACCGTCGATGAGAGATATCCGATCCCGCGGTTTGAAGATATTCTTGATAGGCTGAGAGGGGCAATCATCTTCAGTACGCTCGACCTTAAAGCGGGATATCATCAGATTAAGATGCACCCTCGTGATCAGCACAAAACAGCTTTTAGTTTCGAGTGGGGGCACTACGAGTTCACGCGCATGCCGTTTGGCCGCAAAAACGCCCCGATCACCTTCCAGCGATTGATGGATGAATTCCTTCGAGGCTTAGGGGAATCCTTCTATCAAGTTTACATGGACGACCTACTGGTCTTTAGTAGAACCGAGAGGGAACACGTGGAGCATCTGCGCAGGGTTTTCGCGAAGATCAGGGAGTTTGGCCTCAAGCTGTCCAAGGAGAAGTCTATCATGGGGGAAGAACAAATCACCTTCTTAGGCCACAGTATTTCCAGGGAAGGGGTTAAACCAGACGCGACGAAAGTTGAAGCGATTCGCAAGATGGTGGTACCGCAAGATGTTAAGGGTATTCGTCGCCTTCTAGGAACCCTCAACTACTACCGGAGATTTATACCGGACATGGCGGCATACCTCGTCCCTTTAACAAGCTGCTGAGAATAGGTTCCAGGATAGTTGCCACGCCCGTCATAGAGAATAATATTCGGAAATGCATGGAAAGGTTGCAGGAGAGACCCGTGCTGGCGTTCCCGGACTTCCAGAAACCCTTCGCAGTAACGACCGATGCAAGCGAGTATGCGCTAGGGGCAGTATTGTCGCAAGGGGAGGCCGAGGGCGAACGTCCAATAGCTTACGCAAGCAGACGGCTAACTGACGCGGAGACGAGGTATAGTGCGTTAGAGAGAGAATTGCTTGCTATTGTGTGGGCAGTGGAGCATTTCCGGCCGTACATCTTCGGAAGGAGATTCCGAGTACACACCGATCATAGGCCACTCCAATGGATCGGAAGACACAAAGAGACATCGGCGAGGGTGTCCAGGTGGAAGGAGTTCCTGGCCCAATACAACATGGAAGTGGTTTACAAACCGGGAAAGGAAAACGTTGTAGCGGACTGGTTGTCTCGGGCCATTACCACAAACGCGGTGGAAGAGGTGGGTGAATCGTCACGAGATGTGCGGCAATTCCTGTGCGAATGGACCCCGGAGAGAGAAGGCGGCGAAGCAACGGGAGGGCGAGAGAAACCTTCAGACGATAGTTCAGCGGCTGATAGACCGGAGAGTATGGAGGAGATAGACGACATTATTAACGACAAGAGGCGGCAGGTAATCTGGAAAACGCGGACATCTGGGTTGCTGAAGATTGACTTCGCTAAATATGGGTCGAGCAGCGTCATTACGGTATGGTCCCAGCCTGGGGTTGGAGATGACCAAATTTGTCGAGTCCTTAAAGATGTGTCGAAGCAGGGGAAAGTGTACCACCTCTACGTGGGTAATGCCACTATTTGGGATAAAATCCAACGGGTATGGAGAGCTGAGCGTATTGGGTTGGACCACAGCTTCATTCGCTGCAAACGAATGGTGGAGACAATTCGGGAGAAGGAGCGGCAGAAAGAGGTAATCCTGGCTTACCACCAAGGAAAGACTAACCACCGTGGCATTTCAGAGACCATGATGGCGTTGCGGCGGCGGTATTTCTGGGCAAACATGAAGAAGACGGTGAGCGAACTCATTGGTACGTGTCAGGTATGCCAACGCACGAAATATGATAGACATCCACCGAGGGTCATGCAAAAAGAGACAGCCACAGCGGAAGCGCCTCTCATGGACATCCAAATAGATACATTTACCTGGAGGGGATTTAAATGGGTGACAATGGTAGACCTATTTAGTAAGGTCGCTATGGCGTATGAAATACAGGAACGATCGGCGGACGCGGTGTTAGCAGCACTGCACAGATGGTTTCAGTTCTACGGGGTTCCGGAGCAAATCTCATCAGACGTCGTGAATTCGACAATGCAGCGATTCGGGAGGAGATGCGCGTTATAGATGTCAAATGGCACCTAAACACGCCGGGACACCCCAAAAGCAGGGGATGCATTGAGCGTCTTCACGGCACCCTCAGCGAACATCTGCGGGTCTACCAAGGAGAAAAAGGGTTGGAGCCAGACGTTGCCATGGTCAAAGCCATCGTCGCGTACAATCACTCTATCCATGCGGTCACGGGGTTCTCGCCGTTCGAGGTTCTCTTCGGCTTGAGGGAGCATCGGAGGGATTTTAGAGGGGCCACGGAAGACGAGAAACAACTGATAAATAACCGCATGGAAATGCGAGCGATGTGGAAAAAGACTCAGAGCAGGATTCGAGCCGAGAAAGAGAAGAGGGTGGCGCGAGGAAATTTGGCTGTGTGTGACGTGACTGGGGGAGTGTCAATCGGGACGATCGTGTACCGAAAATTAGGGTCCAATAGAGGAAAAGAGCTGTCGAGATACGAAGAGCCATTTAGGGTGACCGTTATCAGAGAACATAATATAGTTACCATTGAAAGCATGACCGCGCCACACAAGCGAAGGACGGTCCATATAGAACAGATAAAGATTCCAGCACGAGAACCGCCTGGCGGGTAGCGTACTGGAGTATCCTCCCGCACATACAGATACCAAACCATGTATCAGTCATATTTTAGTTTGTAAGTTTGTACATAGAAGTGTTAAGATTTTTGCTGTTTTGTATTGTACCAAGTGCATTCTAAGTTAAAGCTATTCATTATGTACTATATTTGTAAACGTCTTTCTTTTTTTTTTTTATTCTATCTCATTGTATTATAGGTCGATTGGTAATGCGTGAAGTTTCTAGTACTTTATTTTTGTTTTCGTTTTAATCTATTATAAGATTCTATTTTTGTTCATTACTATTACTTTGTACTGCATTTCAGAGTTTCCGAGGACTGTTCGGAAACTGGTAGGGGGGAGTTACAAGTGGAACTAGGACAGTATTATTGCTAATACCATTAATGTAAATGTAAACACTGCAAAAGATATAAAAGCAGGATTATGAGAGAGAATAAAGCAGTATTGTTCTAAAAGTCAAACAGTGAGTTTCATTTCCTTCCTTGTTAATCTCTTTTTTTTAATATTATTTGTGTCACAACACTTAATATATAAAATATATATATATATATATATATATATATATATATATATATATATATATGTAAGCTTGTGTGTTATCAAGCTGGTCTTTGTCACATGTGGACTTAGAGTGGGAGTGAGGAGGTAATAGGACGGTTAGCATTGAGAATATTGCACAAGTGTTTATGAATGGTTTGCTATCGGCAATTGTATCGATTCAGGTAGTTTTAAGGTTATTTGTTTACTGTAATATTTGTATTTGTAATATAGGTTGCTAATTGGAATGTATTATTAAAATTACAGTTGATTACAGCATCATACAAGAGTTGATCTATAACCTAAAACGCCACTCCATTTAAATCCCTTACAAATCGATACAATGGAGATAAAAGCAAAGTTTTATTTTGTCTCGGAGGCTGGTGCAGATTCGAAAAGTACTGTAGTTCAAGTAAAAAGAATTCAGCTGCTCGGTCAAGAGGAAAGTTTTTTGTTTCCAGTAGGTAAGCAGACTAGTGCTCAACATACACAGCTTTTTGAAAATCCGATTGTTAAAAATGTTAAAAGTTTAAAGGTTCGCAATAAATTTCGCAATGTTGTGTTGACTTTATCTTGTTAAGGAGACTATTTGAGCATACCTCTTTGTAATATAAGCAAGGGCATGAAAAGGCAAGAGAGAAGTTTATGTTTCTGTTATCTTACAAGTTAGTTCAGTTAATAAAGATTGTAATAGTATGTGTTGTATATTTTATTTGAAACCTTAATATGGTAGCAGAGTGTGGATTATAGATTGAGGAATTTCAGTGAATCGAGAAAAATGGCAGAGGGATTGTTGACGATAGTTGAGAAACTTACAAAGGAGGTTAAGTATGACCAGTGGCGAAAAAAAATTATTTTGCTGGCCAAGTACAAAAAATGTGCTCTGCCTTTGGAGCAAGAAGAAAAGCCCAAAGACACCAAAGAAGATGATTGGGATGATATGGTCAACCAATTGATGTTTTATTTTTCTGTATCAGTGCCCTCAGATTATATAGTGGACTGTGAGACCCCAAAGCAGGTAATTGACAGGTTGGATTCCTTGTTTACTACAGAGGTCCAGTTGGTGGATATTCAAGACAGGGTGGTCAGTATCGAGGAAACTACAGAGGTCCAGTTGGTGGATATTTAAGACAGGGTGGTCAGTATCGAGGAAACTACAGAGGTCCAGTTGGTGAATATTCAAGACAGGGTCTAGATTATCAAGCTCAGGAAGTTCAGTAGATAATTGTCTGTATATTCGAGATGATGGTGTCACATGTGTATTGTTTGTGGATGATCTATTGCTCTGTTCCCTTGATGAAGAAATCTTACAAGAATTAAAGAATCAACTAAAATCACGTTTTGAAATGAAAGATCTGGGTAAACTAACTACATATTTGGGTACCGACATTGAATATGAAAATACTGTTATGACATTGTCTCAAGAAAAACATATTAAAAAATTAGCGGAGGAATATGGAATTTTGGAATCAAATATTAAACATACGCCCATGGAATACAACTTGAGAATAGAAAAACTGGAGAAGAATGACAATACTAATTATAGATCATTGATTGGTAGCTTATTGTATATTGCTACATTTACTCGTCCGGATATTTCTTATTCTGTAGGATATCTAAGTCGCTTTCAACATTACTGTACTCCACAAATCTATAAGTATGCTTTAAGAATATTGATTTATCTTTATCACTCACGATCGTTGAAATTGGTGTTTACTAAGTCAGATTCGCCGTGGATAAATGCTTTTGTTGATGCCGAATGGGCAGTAGATGTGACTGATTCAAAATCAACCACTGGATTTGTTATTTATGTGAAAGGTTGTCCTGTCATATGGAGATCAGTAAAACAAAGATGTGTGTCTCGATCATCTACCTTTGCAGAATATTATGCTTTGGCTGATTGTGTTGATGACGTTCTATTTGTAATGGATGTGTTAAAGGACTTGGGCATTCAGTTCGATGTTGCAACCATTTTTGAGGATAATTCTGGAACAATAGGTATAGCTAAAAATGGCTCATTTACTAAAAAATCAAGACACATTCGAGTAGCAGTTGATTTTATTTCTGATTTAATTAGCAAAGGAGAAATTAGTGTGAATAAGGTTTCCAGTGCGGATAATGTAGCTGATATTTTCACAAAATCATTAGGTAAGGTGAGGTTTATCGAATTGAGAGATAAATTAAGGGTCATTTAGTCGAATGTATTCTAGGTTTAATATAATTATTTTTGTTAATTTTTGCATTTTAATTCTGACAAGCACTACTTCATTTAGATTTTATTATTTGTGTGCTTCTTTAAATATTGTTTTGATGTATTGTTTTGTAATTTATCTGTAAATTAGTATCAGTATTTAACGCCCTCACCAATGTCCAATTAAACCTCGACCTCCAACGCTTTTGGAACCTCGAGGAGGTCACAGCCATTTCACCTCGTTTCTCCTCCGAAGAACAACGTTGTGAGGAATTATTTAGAACATCCGTCTCCCGCGATGCCCATGGTCGATACATAACTCCGTTACCTCTAAAATCGCTCGACTTGGGGGAATCTCGTTACAGAGCAGTGAAACAGTTTCACCGACTCGAAGCCCGCCTTCATCGGGAGCCCGCGTTACGTGAAGCCTACCTCGCCTTCATGCGAGAATACTTGGAGTTAGGCCATATGTCTGCCGTTCCTGAGCCTGATGACGCTTCCGGTATCACATACTATCTCCCTCATCATCCTGTACACCGCCCTGACGATCCGCCCTCTAAAATTAGAGTGGTGTTCAACGCTTCGGCGCAATCCTCAAATGGAAAATCACTAAATGATATTTCTTTTACCGGGCCAAAGTTACAATCAGATGTTGTCACTTTAATTACTCGTGCTCGAACGCACCGATACATTTTCACATCGGCAGATGTATCGTCAGATACTAGTGCCTCCCAAACATCAAGATTTACAAAGAATCGTATGGCGATTCTCACCCGATGAGCCGATCCGCTCGTATCGCCTCCACACGGTCACGTACGGTGTCAGCTCCTCCCCGTTCCTTGCTATTCGAACTCTTCATTAATTAAGTCAAGATGAAGAGGCTCGTTTTCCTCACGCCGCCTCCGTTCTTCGCAAGGACACGTACGTAGATGATATTATTACTGGAGCCTCTACGTTGCCAGAAGCCGTTCAATTAAGGGACGATCTCATCGCTCTATTGCAATCCGGAGGTTTTGAACTCCGCAAATGGGCTGCGAATCATCCTCAAATTCTATCCAATCTAGCAGCCGAGCATTGTCGTGTTGGGACTCATTCATTCGCATTCTCTTCCTAAGATGACTCTACCATTAAGATCCTCAGTCTCGTATGGTCAGCTGACACAGACACTTTTTCTTATCGCGTGTCTTCTGACAAACTTCCAGCTACCAAACGGCTTATTCTTTCCAAATTAGCTCGCATTTATGACCCTCCTGGATGGTTAGTTCCCGTGACATTCACCGCAAAATTATTAATCCAACGTATATGGGTCGGACACTCTGATTGGGATGAACCCGCTCCCCCTGATATCAGCCGGGATTGGAACTCCTTTCAAGAAGAACTGGAAACAGTATCTCACGTTTCTATCCCTCGCCGCTTTCCTTATTATCAAGAGTCGCGCAGTTGCCAACGCCTAGTTGCCTTTTGTGACGCTTCCGAGCTGGGTTACGCCGCCACTATATATTTGCATTCCGCCTCCTCTTCCGGGGAAATCGCCGTCAGCCTCTTAATGGCCAAATCCAGGGTAGCCCCCTTGAAAAGAGTATCGCTCCCGCGATTGGAACTATGTGGCGCTCACCTCCTTGCTAAGTTAACCGCCAAAATTACAGAAATGTTTTCCCAGCCATTCGAAGACCTGATAGCCTTTTCAGACTCCGCTGTAGCTCTCGCCTGGATCCGTGGCGAACCCCACCGTTGGAAAACTTTCGTAGCAAACCGAGTAACGGAAATTCAAGAAAGCATACCCCCTTCTCAATGGCGCCATATTAACGGTAAGGACAACCCTGCCGACTGCGCTTCTCGCGGGATTTCTCCTAAGGAATTAGCCAATCATGCCTTATGATGGAAAGGTCCGTCCTGGCTCTCTCAACCGCCATCTTCATGGCCTACCTCGCGCATCGACGTACCTCCTGGTCTCGTTGATTCTGAACGGCGAACCACTCACAAAATTATCTCATGCACCCCCCTTACAACTCTTAATTTAGAGAGCCGCTATTCGTCTCTTTCTCGGCTGCAACGCGTCACTGCGTGGTGTCTCCGCTTCGCACATAACGTCAGGAACCCCGCGTGCCGCTCTACCGGGTTTCTCTCCGCCGCTGAGCTATCTGCCGCTCTAGACATATTGGTTAAGGCCATTCAACAAGTCGCTCTCACAAATGAATATCAAGCAGTCGATAACCCTACATCAAAATTGCATCTTAAACGTACTCTGCAATTATTCATCGATCCGCGGGGGGTCCTCCGCGTAGGTGGACGACTCCATCATGGCCCACAACCGTTTTCCGCTAAACATCCGGACTTGCACGCTGGTCCCTCTGCTACGCATTCCTTTAACCGTCAGCGATTCTGGATATTGGACGGGAGAAACGTAGTTCGGCATCGCCTCGCTAAATGCAACAAATGCTTCCACGTCAAGCCTCAACCACTCATCCCCACCATGGGACGCCTGCCCCGTGATCGTATCCCACCCACATACCCATTTTCAAAGGTAGGACTTGATTACGCAGGCCCTTTTTCCGTATCCTCTGCTCGCATCCGAGGATGCCGCGTAACCAAGGCATATATCTGTGCATTTGTTTGTTTCACCACTAAAGCCATTCACCTAGAACTTACATCCGAACTATCCGTCGCAGCCTTTCTAGCCGCCTTTGCCCGTTTTTGTGGTAGACGGGGACGTCCTTCAGATGTCTACAGCGATAACGGAACCAACTTTGTAGGAGCTAGTCGTCAAATCAGCGAAGTCGGTCGTTTCTTCCGAGACGTAAATACTCAAGAAACTATCGTACAACATTCCTCGCGCGAGGGCATTCAATGGCATTTTATTCCTCCCAGGGCTCCCCATTTCGGGGGTCTTTGGGAAGCCGCGATTAAATCTACTAAACGCCATCTCCGTACCGTAATGGGTATTCAGGTTTTATCATTCGAGGAATTCTCAACCCTACTTACTCAGATTGAAGCCGTACTCAATAGCAGACCTTTATGTGCGCTTTCATCCGACCCTCATGATCTCGAAGCCTTAACTCCCGGACACTTTCTTATCTGTCAACCGATAACCGCTCCCCCCACTCAGGACCTATCTGAGGTGCCCATCAATCGCGTGGCACGATGGAAACTCACTGACAAGATCCATCAGTCCTTTTGGAAGCGATGGACTATCGAATATCTGCACACACTCCAGCAGCGATCCCGCTGGACGGAATCCGCCCCCGAACTAACTATCGGCGCTCTCGTGCTGATCCAAACCGATAACTCGCCTCCTCTGCGTTGGCCATTAGCACGGGTTACCGAATTGCATCCTGGAGCGGACGGTATCGCCCGAGTCGCTAGCCTCCGAACCACTTCCGGCATCATAAAGCGCCCAATCACACGCATATGCCCTTTACCATCTCAATAATGCCACTTTCGTGCCATGGGCGGGGGAATGTTTAGTCGCGGACCTGGACTACCCGCCAGATGGAACGGACCGATCATTGCCTCTAAAATCGGAAATTTACTGTACCACCAAAATCAAGGAGAGGGGGGAATGACGCTCAGAGCGCCCTTCACTTATCATCAGATCGCCGAGCGGAGCAGTTCTATCAGCCCTTCGCAGCTAAGATCATCGCACACTGCCGCCAAGTAATCCGCTTTCAAGCCGCTACTTCTGTGAGGACGTCCAGAGGTTTCAAGATTGTCACTCGTCAGAAGCTATGCTGAGATGATAATTGAGCATACATCACACAAATTGTAAGTCACATTTCATTACCATAAGGCTTTAATTGTCAACTAATTTTTCTCCGGATGATCAACGTATCACATGGTATCAACCGGACAGTTCAAGTTAATTAATGATATTATACTCATTGTTCCGTCATGCCGTGATCACTGGCGAAGATAATAATTATTCGCACATCTTCGCGCCTTATTGAAAACTTCATCATTACGTTCAAGTTTATTTTTTTGTAATTATCTCTTTGGCCATTATGCTAGCATGGAGCATTTCTGTTATTGTTAATTATCGCTCCCATTCATATTAATCATTTGTTCTTCTTCTTTTGTTTAAAATTAATTTGTTCATTAGATCGCTAAGTTACATGTTTAGTTTTAAGTTAATTTTGTAGACGCTATTACTAATTTGTATTTTCTTTTACATGCATATTTAATAGTATTTAAGAAATCTCGCATGTTATTTAAATTAATAAATCGAACGCTTTGTTAATATCTGAGACTTCATTCAATTCCCGTGGTACTTCCATTTGCTTCCTATTAAAATTATTCAGTCTAATCACGCCTTAACAAATGCATTTATTGACACCTTCTCTGCACAGTCTTGGATAGATATAGCGTATGCTTATAATTTTAAGTATTATAATGGCTCGTTTTTAGAATATGCGTTAAAGAAAAGAAGATTATTGTTAGAAGTGGATGATAGCTTGTCAATAAACACACAAATTAATATGATTGTGATTAGCTTACCAAATTTTATTCAAAATAAAATAGATAGGAAATCTATTATAAATATAGAGAATTTATTTTCAAAATTAAAACAATTTGGTAAAATTAACGACTCAAAAAATGATAATATAAACAAGAAAATTTTAAGTGAAAAAATACCATGCAGTATTTGTGATAAGTTAGGTTTTGGAAATAGATTTCATTTAGAAAGCGTATGCCGTAATAAAAATAAGCAAATAAAAAATGAAAATATTAAGGTTACAAATAGTAATGAAATACAGGAAGTAGTAGCAAGTTATGAGGAGGCAAAAAACGAATAGTTCTCCCACTTATTAAAGTTAAGATATTTGTAAATGGATGTCCAGCAATTAGTTTATATGATTCTGGGTCCAATGTTTCTTTGGTTAGTACATTTTTGAATGATAAAAGAAATATTAAACAAATAATAGGTGGGAGAGATTCTATTAAAGGTTTAGCTGGAATGGCGGAAACGGAGGGTGTTGTAATAATAAGTATTAAAATTTGTAAAATAGAACAGGGTTTTCAGTTCTTCATTGTTAAAGGTGTAATTGATTGTGAATTTCTATTAGGATTAGACTTAATAAAAAAATTCAAGCTTTGTCAGAATGAAAATTTGGTTATATCACAGAAACAAGAAATAAAAAACTTAAGCAAATAACATTAGTGAAATAAGCACTGATAGAATGGAGAATATTATGAAAAAAAATGAGATAATTTTTGCAAAGTCAAAGTTTGATATAGGAACAGTAAAGGATTATGAAGCCACAGTGAAACTGACAGAAAATAGATATATTTCAAAGAAACCTTATAGATGCTCTTGTCAAGATAAATTCGAAATTGAGAAACAAGTGGATGATTTGTTAAAAGAGGGTTTAACACTCCGGTAGTCGCATGTCATCTGAGAGATTCTAGAAAAACATTTATGGTTGTTACCAAAATATGTTCAAACTTGCAAACCCCTCCCTCCTTCTATCCTCCTACCCTAGTAGTAGCTACATGCCAGTGTAGTTTTGGTTTTCTTCTGAGCAAGTGATTAACTCGAAATTAGCTGAAGCATCTCTGAGATCCTACGCGACTACTGGGGGGAGGGCGATGTTGGCCTATGGTGGTGTTTTTCTCCTTACTAAATATTGCTGGCATCAATGCCCAAGTAATATGTTTATGGAATGGGAACGAGGTATCAGTTAGGCAACTTTTTCTAAGACGTCTCGGGATAGAATTACTAGAATTATTATTAGAAGAGTAGCTTCAGAGGAGAAGAAAAATACTTACTCTTCCCACCGCAATGTTGAGCAGATTTCAGGAGATCTCACCAGATAAAACTGATTCTACTGTTAAAACAAATGAAGATGCAGCAGAAACTACTTCTCGTAAACGGTGCGCACCTTGTCAAAAAGATAGAAATAAAAGGTACACCCAGTACAGGTGTAAAGATTGTGGACAGTATTTATGCTTAGGTGCACATTGTTCCTTTATTTGTGCTGATGGTTGTAGTCCCAAAAAAGACTGATTAATTTTTAAATTTTTTTTTACATAAATGCAAGTATTATTGGTAGTTAATTTGTAATTATGTGTATTATGTGTATATACTTTAAATTCATTTTTATTTTATACCTCTCTGTTCATTATTTTATACATTAAAAATTTTCCTTATTGTTTTATTGTTTATATTTCTGCACAATTTTTTTTATTAACCATCCATGACTAGAGATTTAATTATTTCAATCATTTTACCAATTTTCTATAATATTGAACTAATAAAGTGAGTATAATCGGACAAAATAGTAAAGGCATCTCACAGATGACATGCGACTACTTTTGCTCCATATAAAGGCGCGACTACTGAAGTGTTATTAGAGGAGTCAAGCAGTCCTTATGCAGCTCCTGTAACCTTGGTTTTTAAGAAAGAAGAAGGAAAAAGATCACGCTTGTGTATTGATTTTAAAGAGTTAAACAAAATAGTAGTACAGGAAAGTCAGCCTTTTCCAAGGATAGATGATCTTACCGTACGTACCAGAAATTGTCAGTTTTTTTCAAAATTTGATGGGAATTCGGCGATTTGGTCAATTCCGGTACGTGCAAAGGATAGATATAAGTTGGCTTTTGTGACTCATGGACACTGGCAGTGGAGATGTTTACCTTTTGGTTTGAAATCTGCCCCAGCTATTTTTCAAAGAGGTTTAGCTGGTGTGATAAGAAAAAATAAATTGGATGATTTTACAGTAAATTATATAGATGATATATTGGTGTTTTCTAAGAATTATGAAGAGCATGTATATCATGTAGAGCGGGTACTGCAAGCATTATATGAACAAGGTTTTAAATTGAATAAAAATAAATGTCAGTTTGCTCAAGAAACAATAACATATTTGGGACACGAAATTGGAAACAATATGATTAAACCAATGAATGATAATTTAGTGGCTATTAAGAAGTTCCTATACCTAAAACAAAAAAACAAGTTGGACAGTTTTTAGGTAAGATTAATTTTTATTTGGAGTTTATACCAAATCATGTAGTCATCATCATCATCCAATATTATTGGATCCTTTGAGAAATTTGTTGAGGAAGAACGTGTTTTTCGATTGGTTTGAAGAGTGTAGAAATAGTTTTAATTCGACAAAAGAATATTTATGTATGAGATGAAAATAGTTGACTGGATGATCTAATGTAAAGGAGATAGTTGGGGGGTGCAGTCAATAAGAACACAGAATAAGTCGGCACATAATATAAGTACTTCACTTATTCTGTGTTCTTATTGACTGCACCCCCCAACTATCTCCTTTACAAAAGAATATTTATGTACAGTTCCTGCTTTGGCAATTTTTGATGCAGAGGCTCCAACATTCATTTTTACTGATGCAAGTGTTGAAGGAGTTGGATCAATATTGAATCAGCCACAGGAAGATAATTCTTTGAAGGCGGTGTTTTTCTTTTCTAGGAAGTTGACAGATGCTCAAAAAAGGAAGAAAGCTATTTTTATAGAATGTTTAGCTATTAAAGAGGCTATTTTATATTGGCAATTTCATTTGATAGGAAAGAAGTTTACTGTATTTACGGACCATAGACCATTGGAAAATTTTAATATAAAAAAAAGTAATGATGTGGAACTACTGCTGATTTTGAATTATATTTCACAATTTGATTTTGAAATTGTATATAATCCTGGTAAAGATAATATTAAAATTAACTGTTTTAATAATAATATCAAAGAAAATCAAAAATTGTTAAAAGTTGATGATAAATGCATTATTAAAGATAATATAATTTATAAAACTTTAAATAATAGAGAGAAAATATGGATCATTGAAGAATTTGGAAAATCTCTTATTAGGGATGTACATGTTGATCAGGGTCACATAGGCACAAAACAGTTAATTTTAACTTTTGGGCAAAAATTTTATTTTAAAAATATGTATAAGCACATAAGATTGACTTGTAGATCTTGTGAAACTTGCATTAAAAATAAATCAAGAATAGGTTGCTTTAAAGCACCTTTGTCTCAACTTGGTCCAGCAAAGGAACCTTTTGAAATAGTGTCTCGAGACACAATAGGAGGTTTCAAAGGTAATAAAAGTACAAAAAAATATTTACATTTGGCGGTGGATCATTTTACAAGATTTGCTTACATAATAACTTCAAAGACTCAACTTGCAAAGGATTTTATAAATTTACTTAAGAAAGTAGAAAAAGATGGAAGTATTAAATTAGTTTTAACAGATCACTATCCTGGTATAAATTCAGCACAGTTAAAGCAATATTTAAATAAACAGAAGATAGCATTGGTTTTTACAGCAGTGGATTGTGCATTCTCTAACGGATTAAATGAAAGGACAAATCAGACCATGGTAAATAGAATTCGATGTAAAATTTTTGAGAATGGAAATAAATCATGGCCTCAGGTAGCAGAGGAATGTGTAAAGGATTATAACAACACAATTCACAGTTCGACTGGATTTACTCCTAATATTTGCAGACAGGAGAGAATTATTCATTTTTACCTGATGAATTAAACAACAACAATTCGACTAATTTGGTCAACAATAGAGAAATAGCTTTTAGGAAATCAAAAGAAATTCACAATCAAAATAAGGAATATTATGATAAGAATGTAAAACAAATAGATTATAAGGTAGGAGATTTAGTTTACGTACAAAACGTTAATAAGTTGAATAAAGATAAAATAGATCAAATTAGAGTAGGTCCTTTTAAAATTAAAGAGAAAATTTCAGATGTAATGTTTTTGTTAGATAGTAGATTTAGAAAAAATGAATCAAATATTTTTCATGCTAGTAAGCTTGTTCCTTATTCCGATGTAGTGTACCCTCGGTCTTAAAAAGGTGGGATGTAAGCTTGTGTGTTATCAATAGTGATGGGCCAGAAATCACGAAACTAACAGTAACAGTTCAAAACTGTTCTTCGCATTTGAGAACTGGTCGTCGGGAAACGGAATTGAAGTGTGATTGTTATTAGAACTACAGCAACAGTTCTAAACTGTTCTTCGCATTTGAGAACTGGTCGTCGGGGAACGGAATTGAAGTGTGATTGTTATTAGAACTACAGCAACAGTTTAAACTGTTCTTCGCATTTGAGAACTGGTCGTCGGGGAACGGAATTGAACTGTGATTGTTATTAGAACTACAGCAACAGTTCTAAACTGTTCTTCGCATTTGGGAACTGGTCGTCGGGGAACGGAATTGAAGTGTGATTGTTATTAGAACTACAGCAACAGTTCTAAACTGTTCTCCGCATTTGGGAACTGGTCGTCGGCGAACGGAACTGAAGGGTGATTGTTATTAGAACTACAGCAACAGTTCTAAACTGTTCTTCGCATTTGAGAACTGGTCGTCGGGGAACGGAATTGAACTGTGATTGTTATTAGAACTACAGCAACAGCTCTAAACTGTTCTTCGCATTTGGGAACTGGTCGTCGGGGAACGGAATTGAAGTGTGATTGTTATTAGAACTACAGCAACAGTTCTAAACTGTTCTTCGCAATTGGGAACTGGTCGACGGCGAACGGAATTGAAGGGTGATTATGACTACTCTGATTTAGGTGAAATGAGTGATTACTGTCGTAAGGGATTTGCACCCTTGGAAAACCTTTTTCTATAGTAATAAACTCTGATAGGCTGCTACCTTAATTTGACTCAATTAATTTTATTGTAGAAAATTAACTGCTCAGTATATTTTTATATTTTTAATAAATTTAAAGTATATTTGAATGTTTAAATAAAAGGGGAAGTCAGATTTTATTTACAGTTTGTTTATTGTAAAGTATAAATATTTACTTGTAAATTACCTATACAAAAAATAATGGTAGCATTAGTAGGTACTACTATGTAGGGGGAGAGGGCGGATTTAAGGGGGAGGGCAAGGGAGGCACGTGCCCCCCCAGACGGGTTTTTTTTGTACTGAGGAGAATCCATTACAGTACATACTTATAGGCAAATCACAAGATCATAGTTGTTAGAATATATGAATAAAATAACAGAAAGACCATGAGTGAAACTATTGTATTGATATTTTAATAAACCTGTGAAACCTCTCTATAAATACTACAAGTTTATTTCTAAGTTATTGTTGATTTTTTTCCCATTTGCCCGAAAGAAATCCTGGATCCGCCCCTGGGGGAGGGCGATCCACCCAGTCTCCCTGAGATTTTCCGGCCACCAAAAGTTTTCCTATCCGTTTTTTTCGGTTGCAATCTACGATTTACCCTAATCAGACATGTCCTTACAACATATCAAAAATGCAGCTCTCTTCAATTTTTGCGACCTTCAAACACCTGGTCGCTGGCTTAGTAATATAGAAAGGAAGGTCGGTAAGGCACGCTAGCCGAGACAATAGTAAAGTATTTAGCGACGTTAGGTAAAAAACAAATACGCGATTCAGCAATTTCTGTAATATCTGTTTCTGGCTAAATCACTATTACAGAGAAACAAAATAACTATTACATAGCCTAATTTATAATTAATTAGTTTTTATAAAATTAAAAATAATAAGACTTTAAAGAGCTAAGTTTCAAGTTACAACTCTTTATTTCAGTTAGGCAGAATTAATTTTCAATTTTTTTTTTACAATGAGAGCTTGCAGAATAATAGAGGTGGGGCCGCACCCGGCTGTTTATGTTAACTTCACTACATTTATTTCACTCCCGTTACAAGACTATTAAATAATTAAATAAACAAAATGATTAAACATCAATTTAACATTATAGTTGTATTTTAGTAATTCCATTGTCTAACTCTCTTAAAGTCGTCATTTCTAAACTTAAACTGAAGAATTTTTCTCCAGATATCCAGGCTGTTGTTGACTGTTTTTCAAAAGGAATAATGGATCGTTTTGACATACGAGAACAGCCAAACTCTTACTTTAGTTACATTTCTGGACCCAAGGTTTAAAAACCTTTGCTTTTCACAACCTGAGACTACTGAAAAGATAAAGAAAAGAGCTGTGGGCTTAGTGGCATCACAGATGAGGACAGCTGTAAGCACCAAAGAAAAAATAAATGAGACTCCTCGCAATGAAAACATTCAAAGCAAATCCAAAGATGAATTGTCTGTATTTGCAAGCTTAGAAGAACTTTTATCCAAGAAAAAAAAAACAGGAACGAATGAATCACGAGCCGTCGTAGAAATAGATAGATACATAGAAGACGAGAACTTGGACAGACATGGTGATCCACTTTTGTGGTGGAAAACTGAAGGGCATCAGTATCCGCACCTGAGGGAAATTGTACAAAAGTATTTTTGTTGATTGGCTACTTCTGTCCCCTGTGAAAGAACATTTTCAAAAGCAGCAATGTTCATTTCAGAGAGAAGAAACAGACTAAGTGGCAATAATGCTAAAATGCTTGTATTTTTAAACCAAAATCAGGAATATAAAGACCGAAAAAAAGTACATAGGAAGGAAATGCCTGATGAGCAAAATGACGCAGAAGATCGCTTAGATTAAATCACTTATTGAATTATGATTGATTCCTTACACTCGCTTTGTTTATTCGAATAATAAAAATCTTTACTGGAGGATTTAGTTTTTTTTTTATCTTTTACCCATAAAAGTCTATGATACTTCTCTTTATTATCTTGTAACAATTTAACCCATTCCAGACCGATTCCAAACCGTGTTTGCAGTAACAGTAATGTGCAATTATCAGTTATTCTGAGTAAACTAGTAGTCGAAATAAGATTTTTCTTGAACTAATGAAATCTGTAAAGTACAAGAAAACAAAATTTGGCATTGGTATTACTGTTCACCAAAAAATCTAAAAACATATTTTTTTAAAACTTTTTAAAAATTTTCTATGCATTATATTCTGTTCTTTATTATTGAAAACAAAATAGCGATTTTAAATTATCTAGCTATTTTTGAAATAAATGATTATACATTTTTTAATGATGTATTTTCATTTTATCTTGCATTGCACACTTAGTAAAAATTTTAATAAAACTTTCCCGAGGAGCAAGCTGCACACCCGGTGTGCAATGATATTATTTATGTGAATTCACTTACGAATTGGGTGATTTTCATAGTAAACGTTTTTTTATTAAAAATAAAAAATATAAAGGAAAACAAATTTTCGCACCTGGGGACCGTGTTTGAAAAAAATCGTCATCTTTAATGGGTTAAACCATAAGAGCAAATTTTACTTTATATAGGATATTGAAAATAATTCTGTCTGTTTTTATATTGACAGGATTATAGTGAATTATACAAGTAATTATAATAACAAGTAATTAATTACAAGTAATTATTATCCTTATAATGCATATTCTGTGATCGTTATATTCAAGATGTGGAATTAAGTACGCCGGCGCAATCACTGTTGGTAGCATTTCGACAGAATCACGAATCACAGTTAGTAGCAGTTAAGAAATCACAGGTAAGAAAAATCACAGTAATAGTTAGAACTGTTACTGAAAAGTAGCAGATAAGCCCATCACTGGTTATCAAGCTGGTCTTTGTCACGTGTGGACTTAGAGTGGGAGTGAGGAGGTAATAGGACGGTTAGCATTGAGAATATTGCACAAGTGTTTATGAATGGTTTGCTATCGGCAATTGTATCGATTCAGGTAGTTTTAAGGTTATTTGTTTACTGTAATATTTGTATTTGTAATATAGGTTGCTAATTGGAATGTATTATTAAAATTACAGTTGATTACTGCATCATATAAGAGTTGATCTATAACCTAAAACGCCACTCCATTTAAATCCCTTACATATATATATATATATATATATATATATATATATATATATATATATATATATATATATATATATATATTTTATTTATGGTTCTTTTTTTAAAATTAATAAAATATATATATATATATATATATATATATATATATATATATATATGTAATGAAATGACATTTCATTAATTCAAAATTGCCGCGCTTCGCGCGTTCATAAGTTGTCAGTGAAAGTTGGTAGAGGGCACAGCGGTCGGAGTGATACGGGGATTCAAGGGCGGAGGATAGTCAGATGATTTGTTGTTAAGATAATTATTATAAAAACTTGTAGAGAGATAAATGAAGGGATATAATTGAGGAGGCGATATTAGTGAACTTTAAATGTCGTTTCTTTGTATTTTCAGGTGAGATAAAAGTGTAATTGTCATAGTTAAACGATAATTGTTGTAATATTGTTAAGGCGTGTTAAATAAAACAAAACTTTGTATTTTCAGAGAAACAATTTGTGGTTTATTTTGAAAATCCTCAATAATATATCTTATAAAACGACATTTTTGTCAACTAAAAGAAGATGGACCGGTTGCAATTTGAATTTATGATGTCAGCCTCAAATGATGGAAAATCTAATGTATTAGTTATCAACTCAATATCTACAGAAGAAGGAAAATGTTATGTTCTACCTGATGAGCTGAAACCGGTAAGTCATCATACAGATATTGTCAAAACGAACACTTTCTCAAAAATAAAAAGTAGCATAAAGAAAAGGCATCAAAGTAGAAAAATATGGATAAAATTAAATCAAGATCTTAAGAAAACATATATAGATGAGGAAGGTAATATGCAATTTTTAGATCAGTATTTAGAAGAAATTAGCACAAAACAACCAGGAGACAAAGATGACAATTTGCAACTTATCTTGGAAAAATTAATAGAAACTACAACAAAGAAAGAAAATCAACACACCCTAAAACATATTTCAGAGAAATTTATTATTGAAAAATTCACAAGCAAGAACCCTAATGCAACGCAATGGATAGAGAATTTTGAAAAAGAGTGTGAGCGCTTTAATATATCAAAAGATGAAACAAAAATAGAAATATTGAGGTTATTTTTAGAAAAATCTTGTTTGGATTGGTATAGCTCGATGGCCATAAAACTAACAATAAATTCAGAATGGAATGAATGGAAAAACAAATTTTTAGAAACTTTTAAAAACCGTGGATGGGATGTAGTCACATATGCTCTTGGATTCAGGTATAAAGAAGGACTATTAATTGATTATGCTATAAAAAAAGAACGGCTTATACTAGATGTAAACAAATCGATAGACCCCAAAACAATGATAGATCTTATTGCAACAGGTTTACCTGGGTTTATCTTATATAAGTTAAACAGGGATGAACTCAACGACACTACTGATTTGTTCAACGAGATAAGAAAATATGAAAATATGGTGTACAAGAAAACTCAACTATAATAAAGAGTGGTACATTACTTTATAAAAATAAAATTAATGAGAAGAAGCCATGTAAGACTTGTGAATCTTTGGACAAAGGAATTAGATATCATCCGGAGGAGTCGTGTTGGTTCAAGAAAAATAAAAATGAATCTGAAAAGGCTTTTAAAGCCAGAAATGTAAATAACAACTCAATTATTGAAGTAGATATAAATACTGAGAAAAAAAACGAGTAAGTACACCATTAATCAAAGTCAAGCTTTTATTAGAAAATAAACTAGAAGTGAGCGGCATTTATGATTCAGGCTCACAGGTCTCTTTAATAAATTCAAGACTGATTAAAGTAAAAGAAAAAAAGGATAATGTGAATATAGCATATATGAAAACGGTTAATGGTGTGAAGAAGACAGATGGCTTGATAACAATAAAAATAAAAATATTTGATTTAGAAGGAGAGGTGGATGTATATATAGTAGAAAATGAAGATTTTGATGATTTTATAATCGGATTGGATATGATAAAGAAATTCAAATTAACCCAAAATGAAGACTTGCAGATAGAGCAAAAGAAAATAACAAATAAAATAGACGAAAGGTCTAAAGATAACAGACATGAAGGAAAGAATATAAAAACATTTGCAATAAATTTCAATGAACACATAGAAACAGAAGAATTTGTAAGTTTGACAGACCATTTAGATAATGAAAAGAAAATTGAAATAGAGAAAATTATAAAGGAATATAAAACAATTTTTGCTAAGGACAAGTATGATATAGGATCAGTTAGAGATTATGAAGCTCGCATAGATTTACTAGTAAACAGATACTGTAGTAAAAGACCATATAGATGTACAATAGAAGATAAATTAGAAATTGAAAAGCAAATATCCATGTTACTAAAGAATAATTTAATAGAAGAATCCTACAGTCCTTTCGCTGCTCCAGTGACAGTGGCATTTAAAAAAGATGAAAATAGAAGATCACGCTTATGTGTAGATTTCAGGGAATTAAACAAAATTGTTGTTCCACAAGCTCAACCTTTCCCGCTAATAGATGATTTGATTATTAAAACTAGAAATTGTAAGTATTTTACAACACTGGATATAAACTCAGCATTTTGGGCAATACCACTACGGGTGGAAGACAGAAGTAAAACAGGATTTGTCACGCAAGAGGGCCACTTTCAGTGGACCTGCCTCCCTTTTGGCTTGAAAACATCACCAGCAATTTTCCAAAGAATTTTAAGCAATATTCTAAGAAAGCACAATCTCACAGGATACACCGTAAACTACATAGATGATATTTTGATATACTCGACCACCTTTGAAGAACATATAAGACACATAAGAAATGTATTAGAGGCAATAATAAAAGAAGGCCTTAGATTGAAGTTTAAGAAATGTACCTTTGCTTCAAACTCAGTAAAGTACCTCGGCCATGTAATTCAGAACAATTCGATAAGACCACTTAAAGACAATTTGATCTCAATAAGACAGTTTCCAACTCCTAAGACGCAAAAAAATATCAGACAATTTTCGGGAAAAATCAACTTCTACCATGAGTACATACCAAGAAGCGCAATTATTTTAGACTCATTACACAATTTATTAAGAAAAAATGAAAAATTTGTGTGGTCAGAGAAGTGTGAAGAATCATTTAATCAAATAAAAAGATATTTATGTTCTCAACCTGTGTTGGAAATATTCGACAAAGATTTACCAATAAAAATCTTTACAGATGCATCTTTAGAGGGTATTGGGGCAATATTAAAACAGACACAACTAGACGGTAAAGACAAACCGGTGGCATATTTTTCAAAAAAACTAAATGAATCTCAAAAACGGAAAAAGGCTATATATTTGGAATGTTTCGCTATGAAAGAAGCGGTTAAATATTGGCAACACTGGCTAATTGGAAAACAATTCACTATTTACTCAGACCACAAACCTCTAGAGAATATGAATATTAAATGCAGGACAGATGAAGAATTAGGTGACCTCGCATATTACCTATCTCAATATGACTTTACAGTAAAATATATACCTGGTAAAGAAAATGTAGAAGCGGACTGTTTGAGCCGAAACCCTGTATTAGAATCAGAAGATAACAAAGAGGAACTATTGAAAATAGTTAATTTAATACAAATAAAAGATATAGTTGAAGACCAAGAGAAAAATGAAACGATAAAAGCAAAGAAACAAAATCTACTATATAAAAATAAGATCTATTATAAAAAAATGAAGAAACATGAAAAGATTATCGTCTCAGAAGAATTTAGTAAAAAATTTATAAAAAGGGTACATGAAGATTTATGCCATATTGGGATCAGACAATTGCAGAAAAAAATAAGTCCAATATATACCGCTAAAAACCTAACTAAAAATATCATAAATATTTGTAAAACATGTGAAATATGCATAAAAAATAAATCACGATGTCAAGGAAAATTTGGATTAATGTCACAACTGGGACCAGCAACAAAACCATTTGAGATAATGTCAATGGATACTATAGGTGGCTTTGGAGGATCTAGGTCAACAAAAAAATACCTACACCTTTTAGTAGACCACTACACAAGATATGCATTTATTGAGACATCGAAAACACAAAACGCAAGTGATTTTATAAAACTAACAAAGAAAGTACTAGAGACAGATGAGATTGGAATAATTCTGACAGATCAATATCCGGGCATCAATTCAAGAGAATTTAAACAATATTTGCAAGAGAATAACATTAAACTAATTTTTACAGCTGTGAATACACCATTCTCCAACGGCTTAAACGAAAGATTAAATCAAACAATAGTAAATAAAATAAGATGTAAGATAAATGAGAAAAATAATAAGAGAACATGGACAACAGTAGCAAGAGAATGTATACAGAAATATAATGAAACAGAACACTCGGTTACAGGTTTTGCACCAAAATATTTACTGGATGGTACAAACGTCAGTATTCTACCAAATGAAATTAAAACAATAGAAAAGGAAGACAAGTGGATTGCTGATAGAAGATTAGCATTAGAAAATACAATAAAATCCCACAAGTACAACAAAAAGATATTTGATAGAAATAGGAAAATGCAAGAGTTCGAGATAGGAGACAGGGTATATGTAGAACACGGAAATAGACTGAATAGGAAGAAATTAGACGAATTAAAAATAGGCCCTTTCAAGATAATAGAGAAATTATCAAACTCCATTTATAAGATTGACACTGGCAACAGAAAAACAGAATCAACTTTATTCCACATAACAAAACTACAACCCGTAACAAGAGAAGATGAAGTAGAGGAAAACGAATACGAAGATAACTTGTAGGTGCAGTGTATAAATATATTATTTAGGATTTTCGCTCTTAGGGAGGGAGATGTAATGAAATGACATTTCATTAATTCAAAATTGCCGCGCTTCGCGCGTTCATAAGTTGTCAGTGAAAGTTGGTAGAGGGCACAGCGGTCGGAGTGATACGGGGATTCAAGGGCGGAGGATAGTCAGATGATTTGTTGTTAAGATAATTATTATAAAAACTTGTAGAGAGATAAATGAAGGGATATAATTGAGGAGGCGATATTAGTGAACTTTAAATGTCGTTTCTTTGTATTTTCAGGTGAGATAAAAGTGTAATTGTCATAGTTAAACGATAATTGTTGTAATATTGTTAAGGCGTGTTAAATAAAACAAAACTTTGTATTTTCAGAGAAACAATTTGTGGTTTATTTTGAAAATCCTCAATAATATATCTTATATATATACATATATATATATATATATATATATATATATATATATATATATATATATATATATATATATATAAGTTAAGTGAATATTTGAGAGACCTTTAAGTTATGTTAATACTTAGGATTATCTTTTATTTATATTCTAGTTATAAACAAGATGTAGCTATAAGTACTGATGTAAAACGAAAATAAAGTCAGTTGTTAAATGAATCTTTGTCTGTGTCGTTACTCTGCCCAAACCCATATATTTTTTTTAGTTTTTATATTCAGTCTAATCGTAACTGGTGCCGAAACCCGAGAAGTTCTGTGCGTGCGCGCGGTTTAAAAAGTTTTTCCGTTAGTAGATTTAGCTGAAAAGTACGTTACTCGCACACTGGTCGAATCAGAAGAGTTGCTTCAGGAACGTGCGAAGTATGAATTTCAGCTGGCTAAGGCGGCAGAAGAACACGCACAGCTAGTGACTCAGCTTACGGAGGCGAAAAAGTCGGCACAAATTGAGTTGGTGAAGGTGCGGACTCAAAATTCTACCTTCATACACGAAGTTATAGGACAACTTGAGCCATTTACAGGTACAATCGGCGACTTGGATCATTTTATAAAATGACGGGCGCCGACCAAATCATGACCCTTATTGTGTCACGTAAGGCAAACGGGACTATATTTGAGTCAGACGAGAAGATTTTGGAAGCGGCTTTGGTCGGTCGCATCTCGAGACGCGTCTTAAATGCCATACAAGGCGATACGACGATCCCGTGGGATACATTGAAGCAGAGGTTGAAGAAACTGTACTGCGGAGGACGCTGGACACCACAGGAGGACGTATTCTATTTGATAAAAAGAAGACGAAGTCAAGGTCAGTCGGAAGGCGACTACACAGACAAGTTATTAGTCCTCTACAATAGAGGAGTAGAAAAAATGGTGGAAGTCTTTGGACAAGAGGAAGGTGGACGCCGTTTAGAGTTTGTGTGGGGACTCCTAGGTCCAATTGAACCACTATATGGATCGGCCAGGCTCTTTATCACAAAAGAGGGATTTTGTCAAGTGTGCACACGAGTTGGTGGATGCACACGATAGGAAGAAGGCACGGCAAGAGAAATGCGAGGGCGAGTGGACAGAAGTGAGAGCCACGAGAAGACATAGGAGTCCGCCCAGGCGCAGCAATCGAGCCTCTGAGCACTGACCCAGTAGTGCAGAAGAGAGGAGGAAGCGACCGGAGCGTCGGTGTTACGAGTGCAATAAACCCGGCCATTTGGCAGCACAGTGTAGTCTGACACGGTGCTATGAATGACTCCGGTCGTGGCAGGAAGCGGCACGTGGCACGAGAATGCCCGAGACGTAGTTCGAGACCACGGCAAGGGGAATTCTGGCCGGAACCAATGGAGGTCAATAATCAAGAATGGAGAGCCCGGCGGAACTACAGGAGGGCCGGAGGACGAGATACCAGCGGGGAGTCTTCAGAGGAAGGCAGCGACACGTCTGAGCGCAGCACTCTGTCCGGAAGAAAGAACGAGGTAAGAGGGGCAAACTCGTGGAAGGAAGGGTCCTCTGGGGCGGAAGGGCGAGCAAAACAAACGCGTAGGGAATGAGGGTGCGGTGCTGGGTTGGGCGACCAACGTGGGGAGATTGTGAGTAATAATAGCGTTGCGAGTGGAAAATGGACAAGGTTGCCCATGGCGAATTTAGAGTCATCGGCAGTAAAATTTCTGGTGGATACGGGGAGTACCCATTCACAGAACAGTCGACAAGGGGCGGTTAAAATGGGTATTTGGGAAAGAATTACACTTTCGGTTAAAAGACCAAATATGGAAATTGGTGCCGCGGAGTATTATACACATGGGATACAGTGGGTGCTCCAGAGGAATTTCGACTTGTTCTATAGAGAGGGGGAAGTTCTTGCCGACTCACAGTAGGAGAAAAGCCCAAAAACCTGACCAAAACCCCAAAAAATAAATTTTCGAAATAGGGTCAGTTGAGTAGTCATTCAGGTAGAGGACTAGTAACTGCATTCTATTGTGGAAGGGAAAGCCCTTTAAGTGTATACCTGCGCCGCAGCGTCAGTTGGCAGTTAGTGTTCGTGAAGAGTGTACGTGTCACGCGCTGAACAGACGAAAATAACGCTGACTTCAAAAATCCATAACTTTAAAGTGACGGGTTTAATTTCAATTCTGCAACATGGATACGACTTCTGGAGGTTTGTAGAACATGTTTTTACATCGGTTGAATCTAAAGTTTATGTATAAATGATTGAAATGTAGTGTAGCCTTCGGCATAAATAAAATTGAATAATTTTGAAAACTTATATTTTCAACGGTCCGAAAAGTTATATATTTTGTCACATTTTGCAAAGCTCCTAGTCTCGGCCTTTAGTTTAATGTATAAGCTTTCGAAATTTACAAGAGTTACCTGCGGAAAACGTGCGTCTTGTCCGTTATGATTTTTTTCGCATCGTGCGGTAGCCGAGCGTGCACGCGGCACTATTGAGCAGCCTCTGCGCCTCTACCTGAGAATGGGTGAAGTAGCATCATAACGGACAAGACGGCTGTTATACGCTTGAAATAAATTATTTTAATATATATGTATGTGTATATATATATATATATATATATATATATATATATATATATATATATATATATATATATATATATATATAAATTTTCTGTGATTTAATTATGATATATACGTATGCATACATATATATATATACATATTAAAATCAACCACATAAAAATTTCTTAAATATGAATGAAATGTTATAACATTCAAATAAAATATTTGAATATACATATATTATATAGTAAGCAAAGCTTTCTTTTAACCAAATCCATGTCAATATTTTCTGTCTAATTTTTTTAAAATTATTTCAATTATTGCGGTTATTTATTTGGTAAAATAATGTACATTGTTCAAGTTTTTGTATTAATTGAAAATTTTATCTTTTCCTTTAACACCAATTTTCTACAATTTTATGTCTTTATTACAGGATCCGGTTACAAAGAATTGGTGCTGACAAGGAAAGAAGTATTTCTGATAATCAGCGAGCATTTATCCGATAAATTCGCTTCCTTGATCGAATTTATGGTAGAAAAAATTTCCAAGGACACCGGACGTACAGTTGTAGTGCCTGAGGACTCGAAACAGACTTTTTCGATACTCTTCAATCAAATGAGAACGAGGTGGCAACAAGCTCACAGAAAATCCTGTGTATTTTTCAAGAATAACGGTGAATGGCTTAGCAAGCAGGTATGTTTTGCCGCACCTACAGACACTGTAGTAACAAGCCCGGGTAATACGGGCGGCCGCCCGTCCCTTGAGTTTACAATGTCCAGTGATAGATCTAAACGAAGGAAGACCCAAGATATTCGTACATCGTTCAACTCGGTCGAGTTAGCATACGCTACTCAGATGAGCCTTCGCTCTTCAGGACAATCCGACGCCGCAAAAGTTATTAAGGACGTAACAATGACGAGTCCTTTAAGAGCTTCCAAGTATCGTAAAGCTTACTCAGCAACGGATGAAATTACTTTATCCGAAGAGGCTGCACTTTCCGCTATGATTGAATATAAATTCTCCAAGAGTACTTACCAGGGAATGAGAAGATTAGGGAAGGAAAATAACTGTAAGCTATATCCGTCTTACGAAAAAGTGATGAAAGCAAAAAAGCGTTGTTATCCACCACGTGATGCAATCAGGATTACAGAGAGTAGTGCAGAAGTCCAACTACAGGCACTATTAGATCATACAGTTGAACGTATTTTACTCGTCCAAAATGTACTCATTCAAAGATTGACTCCAGATAATGTTCGTAAAATGGACTTGATTTGCAAGTGGGGTTGCGATGGAAGTTCTGGGCAAAGTGAATATAAGCAGACGTTCAGTGATGACAGCAAATCTGATGCGCATGTATTCTTTACTTCAGTCGTGCCATTACAACTCGTGTGTTATGATCAACAATCGAAGGAAGAAATAGTTGTTTGGAAGAACCCCAGACCCTCGTCTCCACGATTTTGTAGACCGCTTGGACTACTGTTTCTACGCGAAGACACAGAGTCAACACTTAATGAAGTCCAAATTGTTGAAGAACAAATAAAGTCACTTCGTCCATTCGAAAGTGTAATAGCTGGAAAAGAAATCTCCGTAATGTACAAGTTGTTGTTCACCATGATAGATGGTAAAGTTTGCAACGCTGTATCATTGACGAAATCTGCTCAACGGTGCTATTTGTGTGGAGCAACCAGCAAAGATTTTAATGCCATCGACACTGTATTGCAAAGGGAAATCAATGAAACAAATTTGAAGTTCGGATTGTCGACGCTGCACGCGTGGATACAGTGCTTCGAGTATTGCTTACACGTGTCTTACAAACTCGGCATTAAAAAATGGCAAGCTCGAAGTGCCGAAGAAAAAAAAATTACCCTGGAACGCAAGAGGGCCATTCAAGAAGGATTCAAGAAGCAATTGGGTCTAAATACCGATCGCCCAAAGCCTGGATACGGCAGCAGCAATGATGGCAACACAGCTCGGCGATTCTTTGAAAATTCGACGGTTTCCGCTGCGATAACGGGGGTCAACGAAGAAGTTATTAAACGCTTGTACGTAATCCTACAAGTTATATCGTGTGGCCACGAGATAAACTGTGAAAGATTTGAACAGTATGCTATTGAAACGGCAAGAAAGACCGTTGCATTATACCCTTGGTACTCCATGCCTACTTCGGTGCACAAACTATTAATTCATGGTCCAGTGATAATAACTCATGCTCTATTACCAATCGGCCAATTATCCGAAGATGCTCAGGAAGCTCGAAACAAAGACATCAAACGATATCGAGAAGATTTTGCGCGAAAAAGTTCCAGGGTTAAAACTATGGAAGATGTTTTTCATCGGCTCTTAGTTACTTCTGATCCGTACATTTCAAGTGTCAGAAGACTACCACAGAAGAAGCTGAAGAGCTTGTCGCCGGAAGCTGTAGCGATGTTGATCGCTCCTAAAGTGACTGCTGCAGCAGACGAATTTTGCGCAGAGATTGAAGCCGTGCCGGGAGTTGTAATAGATACAAACTCGGATAATGATTCTGACTCCGACTCCGACTCCGATTACGATTTTGATTAAGAATAAAATTTTCTATTTTTGAAACGTTCCGTATGTATTTTGGAAATAAAAATAATAATTGCGTAGAATACACTGTTCACGTTTATTTTATTATGATGATTTTTTTAAATATATTAATATATCTATTTAGCAGGATACTCGGCCATTTTGTTAATAACAATTTGCTGTAAGCTCTTTGTTGCAAGTTATAAACAATAGATATCGGATTGGTAATCAGCGACCTTGAAAACCCGTATATACCAATTTTTGTCAACATCTGGTAACTTTTTAACATTCATGTCAGCCATATTGGATCGGCCATTTTGTTTACGATAATTTGGCTTTCAGATTCGTAATCAGCGACCTTGAAAACCCCTGTAAGCCAATTTTCATTCCCGTCAAAGGTCATTTGAGGTTTTGGCCAGGTTTTTGGGCTTTTCTCCTACTGTGCGACTACGGGAAAAACCGAACACAGGATAGATCTGAAACGGGAAACCCCGGTATATGTCAATGATAGGCGGTAACCCCACGCCTTGCGGGACATAATACACGAGCAATTGAGGGAGCTTCTTCTTGAAGGGATTATTCGGCACAGCAACTCACCTTTTAATAGTCTATTTAATTGTGGGTGGTCGAGAAGAAAGGCGGAGCTACAAAACAATACCGGGTCGTCGTTGATTTTAGAAAATTAAACGAGGCAACGAAGCACGAACGCTATCCCCTTCCGCGGGTCGATGATATATTAGACCGCCTATCGGGTGCCACGATCTTTAGCACGTTAGATTTGAAGAGTGGTTACCACCAAGTCAGAATGGCTGAGGAAGACATTCCGAAGACCGCTTTTTCGTGGGAACGAGGTCATTTTGAATTCATTCGGATGCCGTTTGGGTTGAAGGGGGCGGCTCTCACGTTCCAACGGTTGATGGATGAGTTTCAGAGAGGGTTAGAGGAACAATTTTCCCAAGTCTATATGGATGACCTCATCGTTTTCAGTAAAAGCGAGGAGGATCACGTACACCATCTCACGCAAGTCATGAATAGAGTGCGAGAGTTCGGCCTCCAATTATCTGAGGACAAGTCAAAGTTCGGGCTAAAGGAGATTAGATTTCTGGGACACATCGTCTCGCGAGAAGGGGTTCGGCCAGACCCGGATACAGTAAAGGCAATCCAAGAGGCACCGCTCCCTACGAATGTTCGTGGAGTTCGGTGATTTTTGGGCATGAATAACTACTATCGGAAATTTATTCCGAGTATAGCGGATTTGACGCATCCCTTAACAGATATTCTCAGGAAGGGAAAGCGGTTCAGGTTAGGGTCGGAACAGTTGACCAGCATCAGAAATTGCAAGGAGGTTTTAACAACGGAGCCCTTGTTAGCATTCCCGGATTTCAGGAAAACGTTTAAGGTCACAACAGACGCTAGTGATCCGCCGCCGTGTTATCCCAAAACGCTGAGGGTGGGGAAAAACCTTTGGCTTTTGCGAGTCGAAAGTTAAATGACGCCGAACGCCGTTATAGCGCGATCGAACGGGAGTTGTTGGCGGTAGTCTGGGCAGTTGTACATTTTAGGCCATACGTTTATGGGCGACGGTTCGAATTGTTCACCGATCATAAGCCACTGGTTCGCTTGGGGACATTGAAGGAGTCGTCAGCGCGGATTTCCCGATGGAAGGAGCGCCTCGCGGTCTACGATTTCCAGGTGTTACATAAGAAGCGTGCGGAAAACGCTGTAGCAGATTGGTTATCTCGGGAGCTGGTGATCAATGCATTGGAGGACGAAACGACCCCCGCCGAACCATTCGCTGTACGCT
The DNA here is from genome assembly GCA_037127475.1 of Arma custos. Taxonomy (NCBI): domain Eukaryota; kingdom Metazoa; phylum Arthropoda; class Insecta; order Hemiptera; family Pentatomidae; genus Arma; species Arma custos. The sequence goes on along the minus strand of CM073759.1, from coordinate 100,259,855 downwards.
ATCTGAGTGACTGGGCGGAAAACGGGACGGAAATTCCTTTAGTGTGGCAATTGTCGGAGGAAAGTGCGGCGTCTACGGAACGTCCGACGGATCTCCCCGAGTCCGACGAGATCATTAATAATAAGAAACGCCAGTTGATTATCCGAACGAAGCAGGATCGCGGGATTGAAACGCAAACCAGTCAGTACGCAGGGTTGTCGAGCGTCGTAGTGCGGATGCCAGCGATGACAGATGAGACTGAAACTGGAACGAATTTTCCAGAAATTCAGCATACCTGATCGCGCACTGCACATCTATGGAGGGAATCGTGTTATTATGGATAAATTGCAGCGACTGTGGCGGCAAGAACGAATTGGAGTAGGGTATCCGGTCGTTCGATGTTTACGCCAAGTAGAGACGATTACAACCGAGACCGCTCAAAGACAAATCGTGGCCGATCACCATGTGGGCAAAACTAACCATAGGGGAGTGGAGGAAACATTGCGGGCCCTTAAAGCGTTGAGGAAGAAATGCTTGACACTGGTCGGAACTCTCAGGAAAAAATACCCACAAATCCTCCTTCAATGTTGGCCAAAATTCCAATTAAGACAACCAGATTTTTATATTAGTATGAAAAATTATTACTGTCATATAGCCGAAAAAAACTTGCCATCGATGCATTTTACTGGTAAAATCAACCAGCAAACAAAAAAGCCGGAAGTAATAGAGTTTTATAACATGGCGAAAGGTGGTGTGGACGTTATGGACAAGCTTTACCATGATGTTAAAACAAAAAGAAAAAGTCGCAGGTGGCCCATGTGATATTTTTTCATGTTCTTGACATTACCGCTGTAAACAGTTTTGTACTGTTCAAGTGGAATAAAAATGAGGCTACTTATTCCAATGGAGACAGATCTAACTTTCTGAAGGAGCTAGCATTTTCGTTAACGAAACCATTCACGGCTAGGAGGCTCCAATGCAAATTCCTCCCAAGAGGGAAAGGGGGGCCAGTTCTGTAAAAAGTGCTATAAATGCATTTGCGGAGAGCATCAAATTGCTTTATGCACACGTTATGCATGTTACATATTATGACGAAGACTGAATAGCAACTTGGAAATTGTATATTTTATTTTTGTATTTTTATTTTATTTGTTTTGAACGTCTTTGTATGTTTCTTACTTTTGTATTCAATATTATATTTGCTTATTGTATTTCAATATTATAAATTAATATTTTTACAAATTGTTAATGTAAAAAATTAAAGTTCCTAAAACACTTGCATTATATATTTTTATTTATGTCTTTGAACGATGTGTATTTTCGTAAGAAAACTGTATAGTTTTCTTATATCTTGCATTTTATATTTTATTTATATTTATATGTCTTTGAACGATGTGTATTCTCTTGTACAGTTTTCTTATATCTTGTATTTTATTATATATATTTCTGTAAATTGTGATTGCAAAAAATATTAAAGTTACTATAACACTTGTCATGATTATACATAAGTTTATTCTATTATAATATCTATTTTTCTACTTTGTAAACAATTTTCAATAAAAAAATTTCTAGAACATATTTTTTAGGAGTTTTTTTATCCCAAGAGTCTACTAAATAGCACAAAAATGAAAATTGATAAATATTGGGTCAGAATGAATATTTCGTTAAATAATAAATAAATTATTTCGTAAAATAAATAAATAAATAAAAAAAATTCATTTCACCCTCAAGACTTACCATTAGAGGGATAAAAATGAATGGTTTATCCCTGCCGATCTTAAAGAACAATTCCTTCAGGCGCAGGCCTAAGTAATTGATTTAGAATCACAAATATCAAATTGACATGCCGCGTTTACCGCCCATCGGTAACATGCCGGTTATCGCGCCTACCGGAAATTCGCCTTCCGCCCCTTGATTTGCCCAGGTTCAACGGGGATATTACCCAGTTTCTAAGATTCAAAACTGTTGTAATTAGGTAAATCTTATAAATAAATATGTAAATGATACACGTAGCGCCACCTGTTGAAGTGTTAAAAAAATATCAACAAAAAACAATGTCAGTTTCTGATTTTGCGGTGTAACAATAAATGTGTCCGGTATAAATAAAACTAAAAGTTTAACAAAAAGGATATTTATTTTTTCATAAAAATCATTTCAACATGGTAGCAGAGCGTGATTGAGAAGAAAAACTCAGTGTGATAAGTTAAAATAAAGTGCAATGAAGATTTATAATTACGTTTGAGATTTGAGATTAGGTTAACCGACCGGCAACGAAAATAATTGTCGTGAAAATACATAAATTCACACTAATAATACTTTATTATCGTCAAAATGGCTAAACAAGCAAAAATAGAAGATATTACGATACCTATTTTTGATCGAGCAAAATATTCAAGTTGGAAATTAAGGTTGGTAACTTTGCTGGAATACAAAGAATGCCACGAGGGCGTCATTGTCAAAAATGAAGATGCAGAAGCGGTATGGAAAAAGAAGGATTTAAAAGCAAGGACTATAACTATGAGTACAATCTCAGATAAACAACTGGAATATATTAGTGAATGCAAAACAGCATATGAAATGTTAAAGAAGTTTGACAAGATGTATTTAACACAGTCTACCGCTTTTAATATGTAGAGGAAAAATTGAAGAGATCAGATTAAAAAATTACAGTACAGTAGAAGATTTTCTTGTAGATTTCGAGGAAATAACAAATGAGTTCAAAGTGGCCGGAGGAAAAATAGATGAACAAGAGAAGTTAAGATACCTACTCCAGCACTTCCACCAAACTTATATAATAGTTATATTGGAGATTTTCTTGATGTGATTCCAGAAGAACATAGAACATTGATTATGTATGTTCTAAAATAAAAGAGAAAAATATGGTCACTACTGACTCGGACAAGAAAAATGATGTTAGTATATTTGCAACCAAAACTATAGCTAAATGCTTTATCTGTGGAAAGACTGGTCATCTCAAGAAGGACTGCTGGCACGATCAGAGATATAATCAAGGACAACAAAGCGAGAGAGGTCAGCAACGACTACAGAGAGGATACAACAGAGGTGGATTCGACAGAGGTCAAAATCAGAATCAAGGTCAGTTCAGTGGTGAATCTTCAAACAACTTTTCATCGGAGTCATGGACAGCTGAAGTATGTAATCCGGAAATAAATCAGGAACGGGGGTGTATTTAAACAGAAGAATGTTATAATAACAGTGAAATTAATTGGCTTTTAGATAGTGGGTGTACCGACCATATAATAAATAATGATACATATATTTATAACTCTATATCGCACACTCAGAACGAGAGGGTCACAACTCAAAATTATCAATTTTTGAGTTATTGCCATGGATAGATCCGTCCCTTGGCGGTGTTCATTTCTATAGCATCGTCACATTTCTAGTACTCGTACACGCCGAGTGAGAGCAGCAGTGTCTTTGGATTGCTAGCTGAATAGTGGGGTAAGCCCGTGAGGCATTGGCATAACTATAAACAATTCAGTATCATATTCAGTTCCCAACGAGAGAGGTAAGGTGTTTTTGTCACGTTTTGAGTTGTGTCTATGCTTATCCTTTTTTTATATGAAGCAATGTCGCTTTTTGTGCTGTGACTATGTTTTTTCATTTTTTTTTGTTTGTAAGAAGCAATGTCACTTTTTGAGTTGTGACATTGCTTATCTATTTGTTAATATGAAGCGTATCACTTTTTGGGTTGTGACTATACTTAGCCATTTTTTTATAAGAAGCAATGTCGCTTTTTGAGTTGCGACTATGGTTTTTAAGTTTTTTGAATGAAGCAATGCCACTTTTGGAATTGTGACGATAGTGTTTTATATTTCACATGAACAGATGTCACATTCATAAGCTGTGACCATGCGTTTACATCATAAGTGTAGATTCTATGTCACTTTTCGAATTGTGACCATGTTAATTTAAATGCAATGTCATTCAATTCGTTATGTACAGGTCATACAATAATCTAATGTTGATTCCATACCATGTTTTAGGTTAACTATGATAAACAGGGCAGCGAAAATTCTATCGTTAGTTAAAATGCGTGAGGAGAGCCACCATCAATCCCAGAATGATGTCAATGGGAAAATCGATCTGGTCGAAAAAGTTGTGTTCAGGTCGAATGACAATGGAAGTGTTTGGAAACCGATGGTTTTTGAACATGGGCTCTACTTTAAATCCATCAAATTGAATGAAATTGATCATATAAAATCCGAAATTCTTAACTTAAATGGTCAAGATTCCGGCAATCCCGAATCGGCCAGCGACCAAATATCCATCAGCCCAATAGGAAATATTTTAAATAGGCCCAATAGAAACAATGGCCAAGAGTATTTTTCGTTAAAAACAAAGAAAACCGTTCCTGGAAGGAAAATTCAAAATCCCTGTGACCCTGGCAAATGTGTCCAAAAATGCACCACAAAATTTTTCGAAGAAGACCGCCAAAATATGTTTTCTAAATATTGGGCATTGGACGATTTTGCCAAACAAAGAGACTTTGTTGCGCGGCACAGCGCTGAAATTAAGCCCCAGTACAGGTACGTTAAAACTGACAGGAATCTGAATCACTCCTTTTACTTTCAAAAGAATGAAAATCGCTTAAGGGTGTGTAAAAATTTTTCATGGCTACCTTAGACATAAACACGAGGATAATACGAACAGCCTTTAAAAAACAGAAAGATGGATTCATGGATAACGAACATAGAGGAATACACAATAATCATCATAAAGTCGACCCTGCCATCGTAGAAGACATTCACTCATTTTTTATACATGTAATACCGAGAATAGAAAGTCATTATGTACGGACTCAAACAAGTCGCGAATTCATAGAAGGCGGGAAGACTTTAACGAGCCTTTACAGGGACTGCAAAACTGACTGCGAGAACCTAAACAAAGAGTTCGGGAAATTTCACACATTTTCTCAAATTTTTAATTATGATTTCAACATATCCTTCTTCGTTCCGAAAAAAGATGTGTGTGAATTTTGTGTTTCATATGAGAACTCTGCGGAAGAAGAAAAGTTAGCGATGAAAGATGACTATGAAAAACACCATAAAGAAAAGACATTTTCTCGTATAGAAAAAGATAATGAAAAAGGTAACACCAGCTCGAACGTGATTGTTTGCGCATACGATCTGCAAGCGGCTCTTCCAGCCCCAAAAGGAGAATGTTCGATTTTCTATTATAAAAGCAAATTGTCTACTTACAATTTGAGTGTGTACGAGTACAAAACAAAACAAGAGACGTGCTTTGTGTGGCATGAAGGCGATGGCGGGAAAAGTGCGATAGAAATAGCAACTTGCGTATTTAAATTCATCGAAAAAAAGGTGAAAGATTATTAGGGTGATGACCTCGAAATTATATTCTACTCAGACAATTGTTGTCCCCAACAAAAAAATCAATTCACAATACGCAAAACGAAGGCGATGGAATACATTCCACAATTGAGAAGGAAATAACTAGAGCAAGAAAATCGGGACCGATTTTTATCCCACAACAGTACACACAACTAATAAGGACATAAAAAAAAATCCTCCTTTTTACATAGTCAACGAGCTATCTTTCGATGATTTCTTAAATTTTTAAGCCTTGAATTCTAAGCTGGAATTGAACTTTACCAAAGACACTGAAGGGCGAAGATTTACCATAGGAGATGTTTCTGTCATGGAAATTGAAAGAAATAATCCTTTCCTCGTTAATTACAAAACTTCCTTTGAGGAAGATTTCAAAACATTAGCCACTATCAATTCCTCTGGAACCCTCGAAGAACCGCCATTAAAAAAACGTAGGAGAGTCTCGACGACATCCTCAAAACAGGACTTCGATAAATTAAAGTACTTAAAAGAATGGGTGCCAGTGCCATCTTAAAAGTATCACCAGGAATCCCTCATAATAAAAAGAAAGAACTCATGTCTTTATTTGAGAAGAATTACATTCCGTCCACCTATTTTGACTTTTATGTAAAATACTAATAAAAGATTAAGTTAAAAATACAAAAAAGTGATTTATAAATGTATTCATTATAATTAGTTTCAAAATTTTAATGATTTGTTCAATATTGAGAGAAGTACTTAAATCAGGAGTAAATAATTATGATAAATGTTTTTTTAGCAATAAGAGTTAGTACCTACTCATACATTTTGTTTATAAAATCTTTTGTTCAAGCGTTCGTTTAAAAATATATATTTTGCTATGTGCCAAATTTTAGCTATATAATTATAAATTCATAAATATTATTACTTTATTGTTTACCTAGTCTGAGCTAATTGACCTAGTCTTTCAATAGGTAACTGTATTTTTCATGCATTTAATAAAAGAGTTCCTAAAAAAACGTTCATGCGTTTTTCTAAAAAGTGATAAGAAAGTAGGCACAGTATAAGATATTGGATTAATTAATATTACTTAAGTTATGTTGTTTTATTATTACTATCTAATTTGGACTGTCTTGTAACAATGATAATTAAGCTTCCAATAATTAAGTTTTATTACCTACTATCAAGTGTTCCTTAAAAAATGTGATAAGTTTGTGACCCTGTTGTTATATTTGCTTCTTTAAGGTAATATAAATTGGGATATAACTAATATTGTTACCCCAATGAAAAGAAAAAAATGGCTAGTCTTCCAACATTACCCACCAAGTTCAAAGATTTTACTTTTACTTAAAAAAAATTGTATTTTTTGCTCAATAAAACTACACTCCTCAATATTTTTAATTCATCCATCCTTCAGCATTTAAAGTGTACTGAAATTCAAGAATCAACAAAGCTTTTGCAGAAATCATTTAAAGAATAATTTAAGGTATATGGGAAAGATTAATAATTCAAAAAAGAACAGAGTTGCATTGTCACAACTAAAAACTTTTTTAAAACCATTTTCCAAAAATTATCCAAAAGGAACAAAATAAGCTAAACTGTAGTAAATTAGTAAAAGGAGGGTTCAATAATCCCAAAAAAAAATTTAAACAGGGTGTATATTACCAAATTGCCACATTTAGACGGCTTAATACTTTTCAAAGCTTTCCAACACGATTTCCCACAAATCAACTTTTTTGAGTTGTGAAGCTCTCGTTCTCAGTGTGCGATATGTTTGAAAAGTCCTATCAATGTAAAAATGGCAGATGGCAAAATGTTAAAAGCTACCAAAATAGGTACTGTTAAGATTTATTTTAAGAACTATTATAACCAAAAACATGTAGATTTAAAAAATGTTTATTTTGTTGAAGGCATGAGGCAAAATTTGTACAATAATAGCTAAAAATGAATATGCAAAAATGTATTGTAACGGGCTGAGAATATTTTTTTTTGCATAGATAGTTAGTTAATGTGAATTAATTACAGCTTTTGTCCAAAGCTAAAAATTTGAGCGAATTTAGATGTATGAAATGTGTTTAAGCCCGAGTACTTTTTTTTTGTATTTTTGTCTCTTTTAATTTGCCCCTGTAAACTAATGGTAAAAACTAAATTGAAAGTTTTAATTTCGATTTATTTCCTTTCCAGTTTCTGAGAAAAAGTTGTTGTTTCTTGTTTATTGTATTGTAAATAGGTACAAAATTTTAATTTTACTTATAAGAATTTGTGATGATGGATAATTTAATTTAAGAAAATGTATAATATGCAATGTGTAATATAATGAAAATGTAAGGTTTGATTATTTTATTTCAATGCCAAAGACGTTTATTAAAGATTCTCAGATAATGAATAGAGAATGCTAAAAGTTGCATTGTTTACGTTGTTAATGCAAGAGTCCGGTCTTTTTGTCACAACTTTTGGTCGCATAACAATAACAAAGGCTAGTTTAAGGAGTGAATTTCCCTCTTCAACTACTGATTAGAGTCAGTGTGGGACCAGATATAGACGAAGCAGCTCATGTGTGGCACCGCCGAAATATTCTCAAACCCCCACCTCACCATGGCTAGAGAGCCGTCTTCGTATATCATCGGCGGCTGTCATGCGAGTGGAAGTTGGAGCGCCCCCACCATCGTCTGCCTCCCAACCTCTTCACCTCACCACGGCTGGAGTGCCGTTTTCGTGCATCGTTTGGAGGCTGTCAACGGAGTGAGCATTGGCGCACCCCCACCATCGTCTGCATCCCCACCACCGGCTGCATTCAGCATCGCACATCTTATCAGCAGAAGGTAACCTTGTTTGATAAACTATTTATCAACAAGGTTTTGTTTATCTGACACTTTTATTGACTTCATTGTGACATTATAACTAGGTTACTTTTTTATCCACCTGGTATATATTATAAGTATATTATAACTAGGTTATTTTTTATCTGTATTTTGATTAAATTCAACGAGGGATCCCATTTTATGTTGTACAAAGATTGTTTTTTTTTTATTATTTTTTTTCCTTTATAAGAAAATTATTATTTTTTTTTTCTTTATAAGATTATAGTTAATAAATTATATATATTAATCGTTAACTGGAAAGGTTGGTTTATCATTTCTTTTCTTTTTTTCCCTCTCTTTAAGTTGCTGAAGGGGTGAATGTTTATAAATTAATTAAATTGATTTATTTATTTATCTTTTGTTATTGTTTTTTTAGATTTAAAAATTTTTGAATTACAGGTTACCTTTTCTCTGGTAAGTTATATTCCCACCGAATATTTATTTCTCCGTGACTCACTGTGGTGTTATCACTTACCCCCCCCCCTACTCTGTTTTTTTTCTCGTTCTCAAGTTTCTCACCGTTAGTGGAACTGGCAACCCCCAGGGGAAGAGATTTGCGTTTCGATTGTGAAAGGCCCCTCTCCCCCGCAACATTTGGTCTTCCGCGGGCCGGATTTCACTTTTTTCTTCGGAACGAGTTAAATTTTCTTTCGTGAAAAGTGAAACACTAGTTGCGATTTTTTTCTCTTTCTTAGTTTACACTCATCGATAATTTATATTTGTCTTTTTTTTTATCTCTTTTACTCTCACCCGTAAACAATGCCCAAGACTTCGGCTGCTGTAGAGGAACAAGAAGCTAAATTAGCTGATTTAGAGGAGCAGTTGACGGATTTGCTCGATGACATTAAGGCCACTGCTTCTATGGGAGGCAACCTCCAAAACAATCCCTCAAACCGTTCCTTATTTTCAGCGAGACTTTCTCGTATTGATGCCACATATGATCGGTTCCATGCAACGTTTCTGGAAGCCAAAACTCTGGCTAGGAAATTAGATAAATCGCCGAGTAGGTACAATATACAAAAGGAGGAAGCTCGTAATTTTTTTTATGAGGCATTATCTTTTAATACCACTACCACTTCTGATACCAGTAGGACAGATGTTAATAGATCTGGGACATTTAGATCCGCAGATCCTATAAGACATGCACGATTACCAACAATTAGCATTCCGTCATTCTCCGGAGATATTGCTAGTTGGCAAAATTTTAAGGAAACTTTTAGGTCCCTGGTACATGAAAGTAATGAGGTAGATGAAATCCAAAAGTTCCACTACCTGAAATCTTCTTTAAAGGGATCAGCATTGCAAACTATATCTACAATTTCCATATCTCCTGATGGGTATCAACAAGCTTGGGAATCACTAGTAAAAAAATACGATAGTAAAAGAATCCAAGCAATGTTTTTTCTTACTAGAATTTTGAATTTTAAACCAATGGTGAAAAGTAACCTTTCCTCATTAGAGAATTTCTCCTCGGTTGTTTTGGAAAGCGCTTCAGCCCTTTTCAGGCTGGATATCGCTGACCTGTCGGGGTTTATAATTAGTACTTTGGCTCTCCGATTATTGGACAACAAAACCCGAGAAAGTTTCGAGATGGAACATTCTTCCAAATCGAACATTCCCACCTGGAAAGAGTTTGAGGATTTCATCCATCATGAAACAATTAAACTGCAATCGGAGGCTCTTATCACTTGCACGGCAGTCAATTCCCAGTCGAAAAGTGGGTATAATAAGTCCTCAAGACAAGTTTTGTTTACCACCGATTCCGTAATTAAGACGACAAAATGCCCTTTGTTCTGTTTATATTGAGCCCCATCTGTAATAAAGGTCATCGCGTTTACGATTGCCCTCGCTTTAAGACATAGGGTAGACTGGGTACGGTTGAAACGGTGGACGGTTGAAACAAAGTGAATATCTTGTGAATAGTGCGCGATGAGGTGAGGGGTACAAGGGGATTACGAAGCGGGCGACAGGTCGAAACATGAATTTTAGTATTGCGTCGCTCTTCGGGCGCTGTGCTTGTCAGTAGGAGGCCCCATTGTGTTTTTTAACGGAAAAGTAAGTATTTCGATATCTACATTTTTGCAATTATTAAGATTTCATTTATAGTTAGAGTATTGAGAGTTTTGTTACAGTTAAATTGAAGGTTGTACAATATCGTAGTATGATTAGTTTTTATTTAAATTTACTGTCATTCTTACTGTGAACCGTTTTATACCAAGATGGGGGGTGGGGACAGTTGAAACATTATTTGTGGGTACGGTTGAAACAGTTTATTTATTGAACTTTCTTGTTTTTTAGATGCCGAGAATACGCCAAAGAAAGACTACAAAAGGTCAAGCCGACTTATCAACATACCAACGAGCCTATGAAGATGTGAAAGCGGGATCTTAGTTGAGAACAGCGGCAGAAAAAAATGGACTGAACCACTGTTCCCTGTTCAGATATATACGTAAACGAGATTCGACTGGTAACGGTGACAATCAAGAAATGGGATATAAGGCCCATAATCGTGTAGTTACCCAGCAACAAGAGCGTGAGTTATCTAAATATTTAATTAGATGTGCTGATATATATTTTGGCCTAACTAAAAAGGATGTCATGAAATTGGCATACGAATTAACCATCAAGTATAACTTATCACGACCTCGGACTTGGGATGACAACGAAATGGCTGGCGAAGAATGGTTTCGCATGTTTATGAAAAGAAATCCTGAACTGTCGGTGCGTGCAGCACAGGCTACAAGTCTTTCTAGGGCAACTAGTTTTAATAGGAACAACGTGGATGCTTTCTACGACAATTTAGCTAATGTTATGGACCGCTATAAATTTGAACCACAACATATATATAATGTTGATGAGACCGGCATAACTACTGTGCAAAAACCCGACAGAGTAATAGCTAGACGTGGTGCTCGTCAAGTGGGTTCAGTGACTTCGGCGGAGAGGGGTACTTTAGTTACAGTAGCTATTGCAGTCAATGCCATTGGAAATGCTATTCCTCCGTTCTTTGTCTTTCTGCGTGTGCGATACCAAGATCACTTTATCAGGGATGGGCCAATAGGATCTTCTGGAAGTGCAAATCCTTCAGGCTGGATGCAGGACGAATCATTTATGCTTTTCTTAGATCACTTCAAAAAACATACAAATGCTTCTCCTTCTCATAAAATTTTACTTGTCCTTGATAACCACGCGTCACGTATACACATTAACGCACTAGACTTTTGCAAGACGAATGGTATTGTAATGCTGTCGTTCCCTCCCCACTGCTCACACAAACTCCAACCACTTGATCGATCTGTATTCGGTCCACTGAAGAAAGATGTAAATTCGACCTGCGATGGATGGATGCGAAGCCACCCCGGCAAAACAATGACAATATACGACATCCCAGGGATTTTAACTACTGCTATACCGCTTGCTCTTACACAATCCAATATTCAAGCTGGCTTTCGCACTACTGGGATTGTTCCTTTTAATCGGCATTTGTTTACTGAACTCGATTTTGCACCTGCATTTGTGACAGATAGGCCAAATCCAATCGAGACAGCTGATGGTTTTATTCCGAATACTAGTATACCTGGGAATAAAACGCCACCACCGTCACCTTCCATTGTAACCCTCGAGCCACCCGAAGAGTTGGAGGAGCCTACTAACGCAGCTCTTCCTGTACAACAACCGACGGAAAATATGCCACAATGTTCACAAGCACTAGACAAAGAACAAGGAAACATTATTGCGAATCCAGCACCTTTGATTACACTACCCGAATATCAAAGTGGCAGTAGTAATGTTTGGCTTGCACCAACACCTTCTACAAGTTCTCAATCCATTCCTGTGTTAACAAATCAAACGGAAAATTCGACTATACCACCTTTATTTTCTCCGGAAGCAATACGACCACTACCAAAAGCACCTCCAAGAAAATCAACAAATAGGGGCCGAAAAACAAGGAAATCTACAATATACACAGACACACCTGAAAAAGAAGAGAATATGAAATCAGAATGGAACGAACCAAAGCTAAGCAAGTTAAGAAAAGATTAGATGGAGAAAAGAATAAACGAAATACTACAAACAAGAAAAAAACTAACACGCGACAAGAATCATCATCAGAAGAAGAAGAGTGCTACTGTGTTGTATGTATGTCAGCATATTCAGAAAGCAGACCGAAGGAAAAATGGATACAATGCACAGTATGTAAAATGTGGGCGCATGAACAGTGCACAAAAGGTAGCCTTAGTTATGTTTGCCATAATTGTGACTCCGAATGATCTCTTAACCGTTAAAGTATTTTTGTTTAAAATTTTACTATTTTTATTTTTCATTTTTATTTCATTGATGTCTTTTGTTTGCATAGTTTATAATTAAAAGTGTTGATAGTTGAGAGATATAAAAGCATGATTGCTTAGTAACTTTATTTAAAAAATATTATCGCTACCAACATCTAATTATTATTTAGTTCAAGTTATAGGTACTTAATATAAAACTGAAGGCTAATTAAAAATAATGTTAGATTATAAATATAGTCAAAGACTAGAATATTACCTAATACAAATAGTTGTGATAGTCAACTGTGCCATTACCATTCGAAACATGTTATTAGAAGATTAATAAAAGATGATAATTGATTATATTTTTTATTATTTGCATATGTTTCAATTGACCCCAGACACTGTTTCAACCGACCCTGGCATGGGGACGGTTAAAACAAATTACTGTTTTTTTTTAATTTGATTTTGCTCAGAAATTACTATTCAGTGATCTTAAATAACATTGCCCTATAGTAGACAATTATAAGGTCTTTTATTTAGTATGTTTCCGATATCGCTCGCTTAACAAATCCCGATGCTATGCGTGATAAATGCTAAAATGTTTCAACCGTACCCAGTCTAACCTACACGCCGCAGCAACGATGTAATGAAATTAAACGGTTGAAGCGTTGCATAAACTGTTTTGCTTTGGGACATTTGGCAAATTCGTGCTCATCTCGAGTATCTTGTCGGCATTGTGATAGGAGGCATCATTCCCTTTTACACTTCTTCTCGCGGGAGTCGCGAAAGTTCGAGTCCAGCTCTCCTCAGCCTCGTTCTTGTTCAAAATCTGACGACTCTTCTACGAAATCAGAACCAACACGTGCTTCAGCTAATCCCTCCGTTACCACCAGATCATCGGAGCCTACCCTTTCGAAAAGCGCTATATTGTCTATGTCTACTGAGGGTCGAACAGACGTTTTGCTAGGTACCGCCACAGCAAGAATTCGTGATGATCAAGGTTATTGGCAGGATTTGCGAATCTTGATTGACAGTGGGTCCCACCGTTCCTTTATTACTGAGGATTGTGCTCTCAAGTTAAGCTTGAACCTTAAGCGTAGCAAACATAATTTATTAGCTTTCAGTAATCATACTATTCCCAAAGCGAAGTTTGAGGCAGCGTGCGTGATAGTTCCGCGAAATACGCCGTTCCCTAAGCTAACCATCACGGCTATCGTAGTTAAGGAAATTTGTCAGGATATGCCGACAAGCCCTGTCCCCAGCAAGGTGGTGGAGAAATTTCGGCACCTGAATCTTGCTGATCCTCGGTTTCAGCAGACCCGACCGGTCGATTTTCTTTTAGGCGCAGACGTATTTGCTGACATTCTCCGTGGCGGCAATATAAAATCTGATCAAGGGATTCCCAGTGGACTTGAAACGATCTTTGGCTGGATCCTAATAGGATCAATAGATGATAATCCATTTGATAAAAAACATCACCCAATCAGTACCCTGCACAGCACTGCTTTACCGTGCTCTCAATGCGACGATCTCTCTCTCTCTCTCACGTTTTGAATAAATTTTGGGAGGTGAATATTACAAACGTCTCGAAATCTGATCCTCAGGACGAGCAATGTGAGGCTCATTTTGTTACAACCCATTCCCGTGATGAATCCGGCTGCTTCACAGTGAAACTTCCATTTAAAGAAGATCCTCCGAAATTGAGTGACTCTAGACATGGAGCGCTCAACCGATTCAAAAACTTAGAAAGTAAGTTCGAAAAGAATCCCACCCTGCGTTTTGAATATTCCAAAGTTATCCAAGAATACTGGGATAAATGCTATATACCGCATGCTATCTCTCCAGGAAAGTGTTATCTTCCTCACCACGCAGTTATGAAAGATAGTTCATCAACTAAACTCAGGATTGTGTTTGATGCATCCGCATCAGCAAGTAACGGGTCCTTAAATGATTGCTTACTCACCGGCCCGAAATTACAACATGACATGAAGGATGTCATGCTTGGCTTCCGTAAACCTCGCATCGCCATATCAGCAGACATCTGCCAAATGTATTTACAGATAAGATTGACACCAGAAGATTGTGCATTTCACCACTTCTTTTATAGATTTCGATCTACCGACGCTTTAACGGAATATAAATTTAATAGATTACCATTTGGTTTATCATGCTCACCCTTCATGGCATTGCGCGTAATTAAACAGCTTGTGCTGGAAGATGGCGACAATTACCCTGAAGCTTCACGGGCATTGTTAGAGCACATGTATATTGATGATCTCTTGACTGGTATGGACACGATTCCAACCGCCTGTGCCCTACAACAAGATTTAGTTCATCTATTGAGAAAAGGTGGGTTCGAGCTTAAAAAGTGGAGCAGCAATTGTCCACAAATCCTTGACAATGTTCAGTCAGAAACTCTAGAGTCTCCGGTTTCCTTTTCAAATAAGGAGGACACCGTAGTTAAACTTTTAGGGATCCAATGGGAGCCTAAACACGACTGTCTGTCTTATAAAGTCCAACCTGGGAATGCATTTCGACAAAAAGGGGTATCATGTCCACCATAGCGAGAATATATGATCCGTTAGGATACCTAGCCCCAGCAGTTTTTAGAGCTAAAACCATCTTGCAGAAACTTTGGGAAGCGAAGCTGGATTGGGATACGCCCATACCGTCGGTTATAGGCAAAGCGTGGGAAACGTTTTATGATAATTTGGCATGGTTGAGTCAAATTCGTATCCCTCGTTGTATCTTTGTAGAGGATACACTGACCGTCACGATTGTTGGTTTTGCAGATGCATCTTCGTTAGGTTATGCAGCAGTTGTAAATATCCATTTGGAACTCTCGAATGAACGTTACTCATCCCACCTACTTTATGCGAAAACTCGCCTCGCACCCCTTAAACCTGTGTCAATCCCTCGGCTCGAACTGTGTGCAGCCCTACTGTTAGTGGATACTTTAAAATCCCTCGATTCTGTTTTGTCACGCTGGAATGTGACTTCTACCATTTTATGCTCTGACTCATCCACCGTTATATCTTGGCTTCACCTACCCTATTCTCGTTTGAAAACTTTTGTAGCGAATCGCGTTGCAAAAATTTTACAGGGGTCTGAATTGTCTTCATGGAATCATGTGAAATCGGAAAATAATGCCGCGGATGTAGCCTCACGGGATATAGGCCCTTCAGATTTACATTCCCATTCAACCTGGTGGAATGTACCAGCGTGGCTCAATGGTCCGATATCTGAGTGGCCCATCTCATGCAACCATGTCATCATGGATTCGTCCAAATTGACGGAAATCCGTCAGGCAATTTTAACTGTCGTCCATGGGGTACAACTATCGAAAGGTCTCTCGGCGTCAGAAGGAGAGCGAAGGAAGTCATCAAAGACATTGAATCCTTTTGTTGATCCCGTTGGTTTAGTCAGGGTGGGCGGCAGGTTGCGACAGGGTCGTCTAACTTATGAACCGCATCCCGGTTGAGATGGAATAGTCCGGGTAGTCAGGTTGAGAACCGGGAAAGCAGAAATCCTTCGACCCGTATCCCGTCTTTCTCCTCTATTTCCTGAAGATACCCAGTGAGAAGATTTAATAAATTTTGGTGGGCGGTATGTTTAAGCCCGAGTACTTTTTTTTGTATTTTTTGTCTCTTTTAATTTGCCCCTGTAAACTAATGGTAAAAACTAAATTGAAAGTTTTAATTTCGATTTATTTCCTTTCCAGTTTCTGAGAAAAAGTTTTTGTTTGTTGTTTATTGTATTGTAAATAGGTACACAATTTTAATTTTACTTATAAGAATTTGTGATGATGGATAATTTAATTTAAGAGAATGTATAATATGCAATATGTAATATAATGAAAATGTAAGGTTTGATTATTTTATTTCAATGCCAAAGACGTTTATTAAAGATTCTCAGATAATGAATAGAGAATGCTAAAAGTTGCAATGTTTACGTTGTTAATGCAAGAGTCCGGTCTTTTTGTCACAACCTTTGGTCGCATAACAATAACAAAGGCTAGTTTAAGGAGTGAAATCCTCTCTTCAACTACTGATTAGAGTCAGTGTGGGACCAGATATAGACGAAGCAGCTCATGTGTGGCTCCGCCGAAATATTCTCAAACCCCCACCTCACAACGGCTAGAGAGCCGTCTTCGTATATCATCGGCGGCTGTCATGCGAGTGGAAGTTGGAGCGCCCCCACCAACGTCTGCCTCCCCACCTCTTCACCTCAGCACGGCTGGAGTGCCGTTTTCGTGCATCGTTTGGAGGCTGTCAACGGAGTGAGCATTAGCGCACCCCCACCATCGTCTGCATCCCCACCACCGGCTGCATTCAGCATCGCACATCTTATCAGCTGAAGGTAACCTTGTTTGATAAACTATTTATCAACAAGGTTTTGTTTATCTGACACTTTTATTGACTTCATTGTGACATTATAACTAGGTTATTTTTTTATCCACCTGGTATATATTATAACTAGGTTATTTTTTATCTGTATTTTGATTAAATTCAACGAGGGATCCCATTTTATGTTGTACAAAGATTGTTTTTTTTATTATTTTTTTTCCTTTATAAGAAAATTATTATTTTTTTTCTTTATAAGATTATAGTTAATAAATTATATATATATTAATCGTTAACTGGAAAGTTTGGTTTATCATTTCTTTTCTTTTTTTCCCTCTCTTTAAGTTGCTGAAGGGGTGAATGTTTATAAATTAATTAAATTGATTTATTTATTTATCTTTTGTCATTGTTTTTT
Source organism: Arma custos (assembly GCA_037127475.1). Taxonomy (NCBI): domain Eukaryota; kingdom Metazoa; phylum Arthropoda; class Insecta; order Hemiptera; family Pentatomidae; genus Arma; species Arma custos. Next base: position 100,242,656 of record CM073759.1, on the reverse strand, counting down.
TTTAGATTTAAAAATTTTTGAATTACAGGTTACCTTTTCTCTGGTAAGTTATATTCCCAACGAATATTTATTTCTCCGTGACTCACTGTGGTGTTATCACTTACCCCCCCTACTCTGTTTTTTTTCTCGTTCTCAAGTTTCTCACCGTTAGTGGAACTGGCAACCCCCAGGGGAAGAGATTTGCGTTTTGATTGTGAAAGGCCCCTCTCCCCCGCAACAAAATGAAAGTAATGTGTGTTAACAATTTTGAACTCTCATCTTAGTGATCAAAAAGAAGTATGTTATCCTTTGAGATCAAAGATTTATTTTTCTAGTTTTACGTATTATAGAAAATGATTAGCATTTATTTGCTTCTTCTTACTAATAGGTTTTAAAAATACTTTAGGTTGTAAGGATTTTTGTACATTACCATAATATGTAGGTATATGTTATCCTATGCCAAATAAGATTTGCTAAGTTTATTTCTTTTTGTGACTAATTACATCCATGTTCTTTGTATAGAGTTTTGGTTAAAGGCCGTGTAGGTCCTTAACATTTAGTTTTAATAATATTTAATTAAAAGTTAATTCTTAATACGGGGTGGCCCAAAAAAGACTGAAGGATTAAAAATAGTTATATCTTTTTTGTGTTCCCTATTTTTAATAATTTTTTTTTTGTCTTTTGCAGGTTATTTACTGGTTTTTGGAGATAAATCATGGCTACATATGATGTGCAGAAACGCGTCAAAATCATTGAATTTTTTTATTCTTCTGGAAGGTCAATTATTACAACTCAACGAAATTATCGTCGTCATTTTAATGTCCGAACAGCACCCAGTGACAACATGATTAGGAACTTAGTCTCCCGTTTTGAGGAACATGGAAGAGTGTCAGATCTTCCAGGAAGAGGAAGAGGTCGATCTGTGCGCAATGAAGCAGTTGTGGAGGCTGTACGGCAGAGTGTAAACGAAGATCCATCTGTCTCTACTCGTCGTCGTTCTGCTCAATTGGGAATCTCCAGAACATCCCTGCAAAGAATTTTGAAGCGGGATCTTAAAATGTTTCCGTATAAAATTCAAATGGTACAGCAACTGCTTCCCCAAGATCATCAGGCACGCCTGCAAAATGCTATGTCAGTCTTTTTTGGGCCACCCTGTAGAAGGTAACGTCTGTTTGTGGAGACGCTGAGCCAAGCATGCCAACTCAGCAGGAAGTGCATCGGCGATTCTCATCGAAAAATCCACGACTCTTGGGAACTTTGAATATAATTATTAGATTCTTAGGAAAATAATGACCACCAGAGGCAGCACCTGTCAGACTAAGAACGAAGAATGCTGACGACAGCTCGGGGAAGCTTAAGTACCCGAGGGTTTTCCTCTCGTGGCCCGGAGAAGAAGAGTACCTCTGCCGACGGCAGGAGGGGAAATTTACAGGATGGGGGCGAGGCCAGAAGACGGGTGCTAGCGAGAAGCCTTGGTTCCGGAGCAAGAAGCCTTGGTTCCGGAGCAAGAAGCCAGAGAAAGGTATTATATTCTCTATTTACTGTAGTCTGACTAGACTTGGGGTGAGGCCAGAGGGTGGTCAGTTGAAGATAGAGCCAGTAATTATTTCGTTGACAATCGTCGCGTTTGGCCATAAGGCAAATAGGAATCTTTCTTTAAGTATTAATGCACATAGAGTTGTGGTTGGAAAAGAGGGAACTGGTTTTTAAAGGGAGTTATTATGTTATTAGCAGTTATGAGATAAGGATTAGTGATGGTAGATAAATGAGTTGTAATCGGCATCGTTGTATATGGACTTATGGGAAATGTTTTGTAATAAAATTATGGTATTTATTAGCGGTTATGAGGTAATGAGTACGTTATAAATATAATTAGTGCGTAGGATTATTGTTATAATTGATAGATCTAGTTTTGTTTGGAAAATTATTAATAGTTACGAGATAATGAATACTGAGGCGAATGTTTAAGTTGTAATTAGTGCCTATGATTATTGTTATAAATGATAGATCTAGTTTTGTTTGGAAAAGTATTAATAGTTACGAGATAATGAATACTGAGGCGAATGTTTAAGTTGTACTTAGTGCCTATGATTATTGTTATAAATGATAGATCTAGTTTTATTTGGAAATTGTTAAATTAGTGAATATGAGATAAGGATTAATGATGGTGGATAATTGAGTTGTAACTGTCATGTAATATGGAATTCTGGAAAATGTTTTATAATAGAATTAGGGTGTTTATTAGGTAATGAGTACATTGTAAATATTATTAGTGCATAGGATGATTGTTATAAAGAATACTGTTATGGAGGATGGATGGAGGTTTAATTGTAAATTATTAAGGTTATTAATGGTTATAAGATAATGAGTGCTGATGGAGAATGTTGACGTTGTAATTATTAGTGCATAGAATTATTGTTATAGATAAAGGGTTTGATGATTGTTATATATAATGGAACTTGCTTTATTATTATTTTAGTGGATTTTGGGAATATGAGTATTGATGGAGAATCAGGTGTATGAGTCTCGTTCATATGTTATTATTAACTACTATTATTGAGGGTGATTCTTATGTTAAATTAGAGTTTTATTTTCATGATGCTATATGTAACTTTTATTTCAATATATTAGCGTTTGTTTGTTGATAGATAAATGTGTGGGGTTTATTTCTTCACCCAGTTTCCCCCTGTACATGTAAATTTCCCCCTCCCTCACCCCTCCCAGCTCTTTCTAGATTGCCATAGGGTCCCAGAGAATAGCAGCAGGTAACAGTATAATGGTCTTAGAGAATAAATAGTGATTGCTGATAAAATAAATAATTTGTATTGCATACAAAGTTTTGTAACAAAAAATGAAATGTACGCACATTCAGTAAATTTGACTCAGAAAGAGAAATTACATAGGGCACTTGGTCATGTAAATTTTCAATATTTAAATAAATTAGTAAATAATAAATTAGTAGACGGTTTGCCTGATAAGATTGAAAGCACGGAAATGAAATGTTCAAATTGCATTAAACATAAAATAAGTAATGTGCCTTTTGAAAATAATAGAACAAAGACTACTGAAGTTTTAGAATTAATTCATACTGATTTGAATGGTCCACATAACACTAATGGTTATGGCGGAGAAAAATACTTTCCCACATTCATTGATGACTATAGTAAATGCACAAGGATATTTTGTATTTAAAGTAAAACTGAAGTTGCTTATTGTTTTATAGAATTTGTAAATTTAATAGAAAATAAATTTAACAAAAAAGTTAAGAAAATCCAGTGTGATAATGGCAAAGAATACTTAAACATAGATATTTATAATTTTATAAGGCAAAAAGGTATAGAGTTATTACCATGTCCACCCTACGTTCATGAATTAAATGGAGTAGCGGAAAGATATAATAGATCTAATTTACAGAAGGTATTGACTTAAAGCTATAAAAACAGCAGCATATTTAAAACATCGAACAATTGCAAATACAGTAGAAAATAAAACTCCTTATGAGATATTTTTCAAAATAAAACCAAAGGTCGAGCATTTAAGAATTTATGGAAGTAGGGTTTTTGTCAGGCTACCTGAAGTTTTAAGGAAAAGTTAACGGTATGATAAACCACAAGAAGAAGTTTTAGTAGGATATAATGAATATATTATCGAGTTCTATTAACTAATAAAATAATTAATGCTAGGCACGTACAGGTAGTCGAAGAAAATACTGAACTGATTTGCTTAGAAAAACTGGATGATCAGAAAGACAAATATTTAGAAGTTAAGTGATAGCTCAATTGTATATAAAATTCTATACTTATTACTTTTAATTTATTGGAATTAATTTATATTCAATATTAAAGTGATAAATGATATTTGTAATGGTTGGGATAACTTAGCGCCATATTGTGGGGTGACATTACTCCATCATTTTGACTGGAGCAAAGTAACCTCAACATTTCATATTCCATCAAAAACTTTGAATTACTTCTTCCTTAGCTTAAATGACTTTCTTTGATAATAAGCATTGTTATTCTTTTATTTACAGAACGGGATGCCTCGTAAATATATACGAAAATTGGGATCTAGGGGATATAGAAATATATAAATATGATGAAGCCAAAGTCGAAATGTGTTTAGCAGCCATAAGAAATAAGGTAATGAGGTAAGCACACAGAAAAGCCTGCATGCAACCTATATTCAGTGAAATTGAAAAAAAAAAAAATTCCAACTGCTTAATAAAATTATCAGAATATGGATTTCCCATGACGGAGCTGGACCTTAAAATGACAATTAAATGTTATTTATCGCAGACTGGTCGCATAGTTCCAAGATTTTATAATAATACGCCAGGTCACGACTGGATTTCCTGGATTCCTACTTATCTCTGGATGATCCTGAAGCGACACCCAGAGATAAGTAGGAGGTTTGCAGCAAATATTAAGAAAAACCGTGCAAGTGTAACGTCAGAGGATTTGAAAAACTATATTAAACGAATGTCTGCTGAATTGGCAGGAGTGCCTCCGTGTACCAGATTTAATTTCGGAGTTCACAGCACGCGGTGGAGTGAGCAACATCGTCTCTGTGATACTTTTTTTTTATACCCATTAACTTTTATCGTACATTCATGGCTTTTTACATAGTCATAGTTGGTGTACCAGAGAAGTGAAATGTAAAGTATCGTAGCTAATTACGGACTTATAACGTGACTATATCAATTATAAAAATAAGTGATTTAAGACACAAGAGTTACTTATCTTTGTGCTGGTCGCGGCAGATTCATCCCCACCCACAGTATAAGGTAAGACTGACCATATCAGCTATCAGTGCTGCCTCTGGCACCGAATGAGGCTGATCTGTGCCGTATTCGTATATCTCATACGAACTTTTTATTTTTATTTACTTCCCTTTCCTCTCTGTCCTACCTTTTTTTTTCTTTACTATCTGCTCCAGTGATATAATATTCCAAAATGAAGTTTTACCATCAAGTATTATCCAGCAAATCAGATAAAAAAGGAAATACAAAGAGAAGTCGATCCCTATAATCAACTACGAGAAATAGCCCAAGTAAACCCAAGCCTAATAGAAGGCGTAAAGTCGACACACCTCCTACTACTCCGAATGATAATAAGGAACCCAAGGCAGGACCGTCGAATGAAAATACCCAACCAGGGTCATCTACTGAGTTCACTGAAGATTCTCCCTTCTACTCACCCAACACATTTCAGCCCCTAACAAATCTACCTAGTGAAGCAATGGAGACCACATCGGCCCCTAAAGTGCACAGGGCTCCACTAATTTTCGTACGGAGCATAAAAAACTTTAGGCTTCTTTGCACACAATTGAATTAGGCAGTAGGCGCCGAAAAATACTATTGCACTAGCAGGACCAACGAGACAAAGATCCAGTCAGACACGCCTGAGACATACCGAAATATAGTCAAGTACCTAACGGAGATCAAGGCAGATTACCATACGTAACAATTAAAGTAGGAGAGATCCATCAGAGTGGTAGTCAGAAAATTGCACCCAACCACCCCTGCTGACGTCATAGAGGAGGAGCTCACCGACATGGGCTTCAAAGTTAGACAAATTACAAATGTCTACAAGAAGAATCCTGTACACCCCGATAGCAACAAAATTCCATTGCCTCTGTTCATAGATTTAGAACCAGCACCCGGAGTAGAAAAAAACTATGATGTAAGTAAACTATACTATACCCAGGTTCAAATCGAAAAACCATACCCAAAGAAAGACTTCGTGCAATGCCATAACTGCAAGGCATACGGGCACACCAGGAACTACTGCCATCATACTCCAAGATGCGTTAAATGCGGAGAACCGCATAAAACTGAAGAATGCGTCAAGCCGAGAGAAACACCAGCTGTCTGCGCACTATGTCTTCAAGGGCATCCAGCCAATTATAAAGGTTGCCAAACCTACAAGAATATAAAATCTCAAGTTCTGGCAGCACGTCGGCCCAGCGACGAAGTGAGGACCTCAAGAAGACAGCCTTCTAAAATTGTAGATGGAGCTGTTTCCTACGCCGACATGTCAGGTGGTCAACAAACAGTCTCGGGGCCACGCTACAACCCGAACCCCCAAAACCCCTCTCTAAACCAAAAATCAATTCTCTACAACTAATAAACCAGCCCCAACAACTAATATATCCCGTGAATCAAAATACAAATACCCCGCATCAAATCCCTCATATCCTCCCTCCTTCAAATGCTACTGATCTCACAACACTACTCACATCATTCCTCTCCGAGTTCAAATCCATGGTCACACCACTAATATCTCTCCTAACAAATCTTGTTTCCCATCGCCTTAATTACAGAAACTCGACTGAACAGTAAACGGAAGCTCAACATAACACAGTACCAAACCTACCGGACCGACCATCCTGATGGAAAAGCGCACGGTGGAACGGCTGTCATTGTCCATCAATCCCTCTCCCAACACTCATTTCCTCTCCAATCAAACGATATTGTTACGGCCGCAGAAAGGAAGACGGAAGCAGGGGATTAGCGGCTTAAGTCCGTCAGCGGTAGACGTTAAAATAGGATTAGGATCTTCTCAGCAAAGTAGATCCGCCTCTGCTTTGTCGGAAAGAGATTAAGGAGATTCTAGAACACGGAAGAGTGGAGACTGTTCTAGAATATTCGGCCTTGCCTATTTATAACCTCTCTCGTATCGAGCGAGTCAGTCTTAGTCTGAGAGTAGACCACGCACGGTGAAGATCTGTGATAAGTGAGTGTCAGTGTGATAAACTAGTCAGGGTTGAACCGGCCAGTGTAATAAGTGTATCAGTGAACTGTGACAGTCTCGCGAGTGTAATAAACTGTTTCTGTTTGTTACTGTGTGTCAGATTGTCATACTTGGAGAATCTTACGGTCGGTGGACTAGTGAACTGTAAGTGTTAACTAATAGTTACAAATTGTAGTGTAATTTTATAATATTCATAGAAACTATTGTAACTAGTTAAGCTATCTAGAATTAGTAATATCTTATATTATTGTAATAATTAAATAGGCCTAGGTGATAATAAATATTTAGAAGATTGTTATTATAAATTTATATTAGTTTAATAATTTAATTGTTAGTAATTTAATTGTATTCTTTTTATCACTTTTGTTAATAAATATTAGTATCTTTAATTAAGGAATTGTTTAATTCATTTTGATACCCAGTAGCCCGTAACAATATCCTTCAGGCTACAGCTGTTACAATCAAAACCTTTTCCTTTCCTCTCACCTTAGCATCATCGTACTGCCATCCTAATCAATCCATTTCCCATTCCCAATTCAGCTCTCTCCTAAACTCCTTAGGGATTCATTTCCTTTTAGGTGCAGACTTTAATGCGAAACACCAACAATGGGGCTCAAGAACTACTAATACCCGAGGTCGCATCCTCCTCTCTGCACTTAACTCCCATAATTCCAGTTTTATTTCTCCAGGCACCCCTACATATTGGCCCACTGACCCAAACCGAAATCCTGATCTCCTTGATTTTTTCATCCAAGCTGGCTTAGGTCCCTAAAACTATTCCATAGAACGCCTTGATGAACTGTCATCAGATCACAGTCCTTTGATCCTTACCCCTTCCAGTTGACTGGAACCTATTTCACCAGCTTGTATCCGACACCGTTGACCTCGGAGTTTCCCTAAAAACACCTCAGGAGTTGGATGATGCCGTCAATTCCTTTACCAATTTGATCCAGCAAACAGTTTGGACTGTATCTTCACCCCGTCCTTCCTTAAAAATCCGTAAGAAAAATCCATTACCGCAAGACCTTGGAGATCTTATCCTTATCAAACGCCGTTACCGATCCCTTTGGCAAGGAACCAGGCATCCTCACGATCGGAGACAGAAAAACTTCACCAAATTAGTCAAAAAGAACCTGACAACCTATAGATCCGAGTCCTACAAATGCTACCTTTCCACACTATCTGCTTCAGATAATTCCCTTTGGAATGCCACCAAAAAAATCCTCAAATATCACTCTATTTCCCATCCCGTCCGACGTGAAGACGGCTCTTGGGCTGCATCAGATGAGGACAAAGCAGAAGAATTTGCCAAAGAACTTTCAAATACATTTATCCCACATCCTGATATCCACTCTACGCACATTTCCAATATTAATGAATTCCTCTCTTCACCCATCCCTCTATCCTCACCTCAAATTCCCCTTAAAAAAGTTAACATGACCTTCTAACCACCCAGATCCTTCAACATCTTCCTCAAAAAGGGATTATTTTCCTTACCTACCTATATAACTGTATCCTTCGTACAACTCACTTCCCTTAGCTGTGGAAACACTCCGTCATCATCCTATTCCCTAAACCTGGCAAGCCATCCAATGCCACTTCATCATACCGACCCATCAACCTGCTTCCTATTCTTTCCAAAATTTTCGAAAAAATCCTCCTGAAACGAATCCTACCCATAATAGAATCCAATGATATTCCTTCACATCAGTTTGGATTCCGTCTCAGGCACTCGACAGTCCAGAAGGGTCTCCGAGTTGTCGATCACATATCCTCTGCTCTTGAAAACAAACAATACTGCACAGGCGCATTTCTGGACGTAGCACAAGCTTTCGACCGGGTATGGCATGCCGGTTTGCTTTTCAAGCTCAAAACCCAATTACCTCAATCCTTGTTCCTAGTCCTTCGATCCTACCTCTCTGATCGCTACTTCCAAGTACGCTGTGGTAACGAATACTCCAATCTTTACCCAATTCAAGCTGGAGTCCCCCAGGGCAGCGTCATGGGTCCTATCCTATACATATTGTACACCGCTGATATCCCAACTACTCCTGAAACCTTCCTTGCAACGTTCGCAGACGACACAGCCATCCTATCATCTCATCCAGATCCCGAAATGGCTTCCTGGACCCTCCAAAGGCACCTTTCACTCATTGAAATTTGGTGTAACCAATGGCGGATCAAAGTCAACGAGAAAAAATGCAAACACGTAACTTTTACACTTCGCCGGGGAACATGTCCTGCTGTCCAATACAATGAAACCGTCCTACCTATTTCCGACACAGTACGATACCTTGGCTTTCTCCTAGACAAAAGACTTACATGGAATCCTCATACCTGACTCAAAAGACAAGAACTTAACAGACGATTCAGCCAACTATACAGATTACTATGTAGGCCCTCCCATCTTTAAATAGACAATTAACTACTAATATACAAGACCATCATCAAACCTATTTGGACCTATGGACTGGAACTGTGGGGGACCGCGAAAAATTCATTCAATCCTTTCAATCAGAAGTCCTGAGAACTATTGTCAATGCTCCTTATTATGTCTCCAACAAAAACCTCCTTTATGATCTCAACATTCCTTTCGTCCTCGATCTCATCCCTACTAAATTTTCAAACTTTCACCAAAACCTTGCCTGTCATCCCAACCCCCTGGCTCAGTCATTATCCAGTTCCACACATCCATATAACCCACCCTCCGTCTAAACCGGCAACGGCCTCGAGACCTGATATAATAATGTTATTTGGAGTACTGGCACTGGCCAGATTCTCCACTCACGACCTGTATGTGTGTGTGTGAAGCGCCCTTAACCAGCTTGCAATGGCGTTTAATGCCAGTGACGCGGCTGGGAAAGGGGGCTAGGGCCTTCCGGACTCCTGCTTTGCCCTCATTCATGAAGAAGAAGCTCAGTTCGGGGACCCCAGGCAAATTGTAAATAGAGTATGAGTGCGTACAGTATATTTCTTTTATGTTTTATTCATTATTACTTTATTTTTTTATTATGTATATATTTATTTTTGTATATATCTTTTCGCTTGTATATATTTATTTATACATTTATTTTGTTTATAACATCGATATGATTAAATGATTGTAAGCTACATAGCACCATTACCTATTGCCCACAAGAGACAGATTGTAATGCTTCAATAAAGTGTTTACTTCTCTCAATTTAATTTCGATGAAACTAATCTCACAGACGATCCTAGTCGGAAACAAGTTTTAGCAAGGCGAGTCGCAAAATATGTGAAGTTTATTCGTAACACTTCAAAGGCTGGTGCCTCCATTATGTTTGCTGGAAGTGCTTCAGGAGTGCTGCTCCCATTATATGTTCTTTACAAGTCCAAACATATGTGGAACACCTAGACAACCAATGGTCCACCAGAGACCAAATATAGTAATAGCCATAGAGGGTGGTTTGATTCTTCCAATTTTCTCGATTGGTTCCAAACAGTTTTTCTTCCTGCTGCTAGAAGGTTAGAAGGGAAAAAGGTTGTTATTTGCGACAACGCTGCGTGACATTTTTCAATTAAAGTGATGCAGCTAAGCGAAGCAAACAACATTTCCTTTATATGTGTTTAGCCGCGGACCTATACTACCCGCCAGATGGAACGAACCGATCCTTGCCTCTAAAATCGGGAATACTTTACCGCCAAAATCAAGGAGAGGGGGAGTGATGCTTGGAGCTGCGGGCACTTGCTGTTTGATCGCCGAACTGGACTGTTCTACACGACCATCGCACACTGCCGCTTATCACTCCGCTATCCTATGAGAACGTCCAGAGGTCTTAAAGCTTGTCACTCGCCAGAAGCTATGCTTAGATGATAATTGGGTATTCATCACACAAATTGTAAGTCCCATTTCATTATCATAAGGCCTCAAATCGTCAACTAATTCTTCTCCTGATGATCAACGTATTACATGGTACCAACCGGACAGTGCAAGTTAATTAATTATATCATACTCATTGCTCCTTCATGCCGTGATCACTGGCGAAGATAATAATAATTCGCACATCTTCGCGCCTTATTGAAATCTTCATTATAACGTTCAAGTCCATTTTGTTGTTATTATATCTTTGGCCATTATGCTAGCATGGAGCATTTCTGTTATTGTTAATTATCGCTCCCATTCATGTTAATCATTTTTTTTTCTTTTTTTGTCTTAAATTACTTTTGTTCATTAGATCACTAAGTTACATGTTTAGTCTTAAGTTATACTTGTAGAAGCTATTATTAATTTTTATCTTTTCTTACATGTATATTTAATAGTATTTAAGAAAAGATATCTCGTATGTCCTTAAAATTAATAAACGCTATGTTAATATCCGAGATTTCTTTCAAATTCCCGTGGTACTTCAATTTGCTTCCTATTTAATTTCTTTCAGTCTAATCACGCCCTAACAATATGCCTTCCACCTAATAGTTCACATATTACTCAGCCATTAGATGTCAGTGTGTTCAGGGAAGTGAAAGAAGCATGGAGGCGCTTACTTAGTGAGTGGAGGGAAAGAAAAGGAAATGATCACAATAGGAAAGATGATATGCCGACTCTTCTAAAAAGATTAATGGAACAAGTCAGTCCTAACATCTCGCATCATCGCAGGGTTTCGTGCTTGTGGCACGTCGTAATGCAGATGAACTGTTAAAAAAACAAATAGAAATGAATCCTGTGATGTAGCCACAATTGAGTCTTGTTTTATTAAAAATCATGAAAAAAGGAGAGCTGAATGGACAGAAAAAAAGAATGGATGTCGAACATCCGCTGTGGATAACATTTTTTTATGAGATACAACCATCTTACAAATTACCAACCAGAAAAACAATCTCAACTACACATTTACAAGTCATGTACAATGAGATGGTAAAAGCAATCACAGAGGAACTAAAATCTACAAATGATTTGCATTTACAGTGTGACGGTTGGAGCAATCAACGCAATGAAGGCATCATTAATTTTATTATTGCAAAGCCTGAACCGTTCTTTGTTAAAAGCCTTAATACTCTTACTAACCGCCACACAAGCCAATATCTTTCTCAAGAGATAATTAAAGTTATGGAGATATTTGGAGGCAATAAATTTGTAACCCTTATCGGAGATAACGCTAATAATATTCAAAAAGCATTCTAAATGGTAAATACGTATACACACGTGTTGCCTCTTAGGTGTGTAGCTCATACATTAAATTTACTATGCGAAGACTGTTTAAAACCCGAACCTGTCAAAGCATTTATATCGATTGCCATAGCGACCATAAAAGCAATTAAACCAAGTCAAGCAATGAGTACTTTGTTAGCCCAAATCATAAAAAATAAGGGTTCAGGCGAAACATTGAAGTTGCCTGGAAAAGTCCGCTGGGGCAGTTACTGCACCGCTTTAAAGAGCCTGAAGAATTCGAAAGTTGCATTACAGACCTTAGCAGTTCATGAAGATGCTACTACATATTTCTGAAGAAATAAAATCAAATATATTAGAACTAAACTTTTTGTCAATGATTGAACATTGTATCAAGTTATTAGAACCAATTACTAGGAAAATTTTTAAGCTGGAAGGTAATGGAATACATATAAATGAAGTATACATGGCTTTCAAGAACATCAAATCCACACTCAATTTTGTGTTGCCAGAAATATCTATTTTAGATGAACAACACAAACAAGATATAATAAATAATGTAATCAAACGCACAGATAATTGCATGAAGCCAATTCATTATGTTGCATATATGTTGGATCTAAAATCCCAAGGTATTGAACTAGATGAAGAACATGAAGTGGACGCCATGGAATATATTCATGAAGTGAGCCAATCACCAAATATCGACGTTGGTCTAGATTTAGCTAATTATAGAGCTAAAGAAGGTTTATGGGGTAAACCATTTATTTGGAAAAATGGATCCAGTAATTTGGTGGAAAGGACTTTGCAGATCCAAATTACTAAGTAGAGTTGCTGTAAGAATTTTGACTGCTCCTTGCCCTTCGGCTGCCACTGAAAGATCATTTAGCACGGATACACACATACATAGCCATAAAAGAAATAGATTGACGACGGACAGGGCAGCAAAAGTAGCATATATTTCTTATAATTGGAATCTTTTGCATAAACATAAAGATGAAGATAATGACGAACCCTTATCTTCTTCTAAACAATTATCGAGTCCAACAACTAGTCCAATTCATGAAGAACAACCTTCTACATCGAGTGGAAACCAGAAGGAAATGGAATATTGCGACGTGCTTCGTATAGATTGTGATAATGAAAGTGATGACAGTGATTAAAATGTTACTGTTTCTTTTGTTGAATAATTATATTTAACCTAGATTGGCTTTGTTTTTTCCTCACTTTTTCGCATTATTTACAGATTTTTTAATAAAACCTCAGTTTATTCATATGTCACAAAATAATACAGGTATAGTTTATATCGCATTTGTTCATAAGAATGTAAAAATTAATAAAAGGGGTGGCATTTACTGTAAAAAACGAAAATACCCATAACTTGGGTTTTTCCCACATAAATACCGGGTTTTTACCCATTTAGGAAAATATCCGGGTTTTTACCCATTTAGGAAAATACCCGGGTTTTTACCTTTTGGGTATTTACCCTTCGCCCATCTCTATTCCCGAGTAAGTGGAGAATCGCGGCCATCAATGCGATGACCCGGCAGATAGCCAGCCTCATGCGAGACTGGAAAACAAGGTTAAAGTCTTGAACATCTTCAACACTTGCATGAGGATCTCATATTTCCCCGAAGCATGGAAACTAGCCGTCGTAGAGCCAATTCTCAAGTCGGGGAAGTTTGGAAACTTACCCGAGCACTACCGGCCAATCAGCTTGCTCTCTCATATGAGTAAAATTTTCGAGAGGCTTGTCCACCACCATATGCTGAACCACTGTAGGGAGGATAATATTATCCCACCGGAGCAGACCGGTTTCCTTAAAGGTGTGTCCTGCGACCATCACTTATCCAAGCTCCAAGCGCACAACAGCGAGCAGATGAGCAGTAACAAAGCTACGGCTTTCATTTCTACAGACTGCATTCAGGCCTTTGACAGTGTGTCTCATGCACTGTTACTCCGACGCCTGGAAGAGTTTACCTTCCCAATAGGAGATGAAGATCGTCGTATATCGAACACTTTACTCTACCTTGGTGTCACTCTAGGTAGGCACTTCATCTTCTCGAGTCACGTCAGGCAGAGGCTGCGGCTGGTCCGAAAAAGTCCAATAGGCTCTACCACCTGCTCTGCTGCGACTTAGGTGCCAGATCTACAAATCCGATATTAGACCCACGCTACTTAAGCAACTCTATAAAACCACCCTAAAAGCCATTCAACAATTCCAGTCCTCTATCCTGAGACGGATAGTGAGAGGCACGTACGTCGCTAGACAAAGCACGAAATAATATTTTGCACAAGGAACTAAAAATCCATTACGTCTCTAATTACATAAGCCAGAGACATCTCACATTTTTTGAGAGGCTGAAGGCGTGTGTGTGGAAATCCCCTATTTAAAGACAGTGCCCCCGCCCCCTCCCAGACCAGGGAGGTGGTAAGGCAGTGCCCCTTTGGTCGACGTGCTCTCATTGGCCTAGGGTAGGGGTCTGGACACTCTAGTCCAATCATACACTTCCTTTTCTGCCTTCTTCTTCACCTTTCTTCTTTCTTCCTATCTTCTAGCCTCAAATAAAGCGGTCTCCCGCCGACTTTACATTGTATAAAGCCAGCGGCTTTGTGCCGGTTTTAGAGTACATGACTTCAGCGGTCTCAGAATATGTAAAATCTTAAAATACCTCCGGGTAAAAGAAGAAATGAATTGCATATGTATATCTTGAAAATTTGTAAATACCTTACTCATATTTGACTTGTAAGTATTGTATTCCAATAAACGAGATTTGAAACAAAAACATCATCCTCATTCTCATTTCAGTGGAAACCTAAAAGAGTATTACAACAATGCATTGGCCCGGTCCTGGATACAGTAGTTACCGATTTTAAAAAAAACTCTAGCTGAAAATAAAAAATATTGAGCATAGCAGAAAAATAGGTACTGCTACTGTTCTTGACCCTATATAAAAAACTGCCATTTAGTGAGTTTGATATGGCATCTGAAGAAATAAAAAAATATATGATTAATTGTCTTGAAAAGATTACAATCGAGAATAAAAAGGAGGACTATGGACCCAAAGATTCCAAAATGGTAGAAATAAGTCCATCTAATGCCTATACCTTATCTGTTTGGAAGGAATTCGATGACGTGGCCCGTGCCATTCCGATGGAAACAGCGAAGGCCTTAGCAATTCGAATTCGATCGGTATATCAATTCACCATATCTAAATAGACAAGAGGACCCACTCATTTAATGGAAAGAAAATCACCTTAAATATCCAAATTTAAGGCCACTAATGAAAAGGAAATTTTTCAAATTAAAAAGCGTAACCATGATGAACAGTAGAACGAAAGTGGATGATTTGCTAACATTTAGTATGGAGACGTTTGAAGAAAATCGTCAATGCAAAATTTCCAGACCCGGCTGCCCAGTTTTCATAAGGAAGCACTGGACCTATGATTCATTCAAGTTGAGGCAGTTTTTAGGACCTATAAGATAACTATGTTCGACATGGTTTTCGCCCAACTAGATGTCACCACGGTCCTCCAAGTTGCTGATCCTAAGAAAGGCTTAAGGAGCGCCTGCTGTCGGATTTTGGCCAAAATCAGACAGTGCGAGAATCACAAAGTTGCTGTAGGAAAAGCGGTTAGCGACCAGAGGTCCTCCATGTTGCTCCGGGAGATGCAGCAGTTGGCCGGAGAAAAGGTCCAGTGGAAATGCTCAGAGCTTTGTTCCTCCGCGGGCTACCGAAGCGTCAAGCTGATTAGCCGACACGGAACACAATGATGTGACGCAGCTGGCCCGAGTAGAGGACAAGATAGATTATCGAGTTACAGCCCTCCGGTGATCCTATCATGGCTAAACAAGCAAATACCTCGCAATCCAGACCGGGATATTCGACTCTCGGACCGAGCTACGTGGAAAAGGACAATTAGCCGTTTGAACGAGCAGATAGAAGTACTTATTAAAGGCCATATTTACATTAAAAATTTTTGTTTGTGTATATTTTATATTAGTGTACCTTTAGTTTTGTTAAACGCCTTTTTGTTAGGAAGGTAACTTGTTGTTTTTATGTATGCTCTCCATGCCATGTGCTTGCTTACTCCATGTGTTTCTCTTAAAATTTAATATGTGTATTCGTTTAATAAAAACAGTGTTATTCACACATGTAGTTCAGAATTGGATAGCATACTTCAACATCACTGAAGGCGCAAATGGGGGAAAGGATAAGTCGGCGAAGGGACAGAACGCCCAGCGTGAATTCTGGGACAAGGGGTAAAAGTAAACGACGGGTCTATTTCTACCATGAGTGGTTTAAAGAAAAACCGACAAAATGCCTTCAACTCTGCCACTGGAAGCCTATCGCAGTGAACGAGGCGGGCTCCGTCGCTGAAATCTGAAACCGCAGACTCTTCATTGCTGACAGGAAATCCATGCTATCTTTCCGGTGAAGATTCGAAGAGCGAAGCCTTCTCAGGATTTTATACTTTATGCGGCGAATGGAACGTATCCAAAAAGTGGAAAAAAAAATAAAGAACAGATTCAAAAGAGTTTCTGAGAAGAGATGGGCCTTCTTTTTGACATTCCTAAAGCTACAGAAATAGTAATGACGGCAATACTTCAAGACAATTTTTATGAAATGAAAGCACACAAAAAATCGGAACCCAGCATATCAGCGACTATTACTGCATCTACCAAGACGAGGCTCCCTCCTCCAATAGTCATCAGGCCCCCGATCTCGCAGCGGGAGCTCACCTAAAGGATGGACCATCTACAGATCACCAATTATGTAACTAACTCCTCAGAATCGGAGTTGAGGGTATATCTATTCAATTATACCGACCACAACGCTACCAGGGACCTTCTCAACACGGACCCCACTACCCAGTACCACACTAATGCTCCTAGGGGGACAAAGAGGTCGAAGAAGTTCGTCCTCTACGGGTATGACACCGACGTCGACATAGAGCCCGTCGTCCAGGACCTGAAGAACGGTATTAGCGGATTCAAGTCCGCTAAACAGCTGATGCGCAAGGACTCCTCAGGCAAGGTCCACCCCACCGAGGGAATATTAGCGATAACAGATCATACTGTGAAACTCCAGGACCTAAAAAACCTGAGGTATGCCGGACGTGTCAAATTTAACGCGACCGTTTTCAAAGTAGAGCGCGGCCCGGTACAATGATACCAGTGCCAAGAATACAAGCACACCAGGCAATACTGCGGCCGCACATCTCATTGCGCATGGTGTGGTGAGCATCACTTATTCAGTGAATGCAAGAACCGTGGTGAGAAGACTGCAATTTGTCAAAACTGTAAAGGCCCTCACCCTGCCTACTCAAAGGAATGCCCTAAGAGACAGGAACTCCTACGGACCAAGGCGAAGAAGAAGGAAGACCTCGTAGCAGCCGCCCCAGCACCCCCTAGGAGGAAGCCGAGCCGCCTAGCAACCAAGAAGACCTCCTACTCAGAGCTCATCGGAGGAACTTCAGCACAGCAGCCGAGCCGCCCAGCAGCCACGGGGACCAGCGACACTGAGCACACTGGAGGAACACCATCGCATCAGCCGAGCCAATCAGGTAAGAGATCGCTCCCCCAACCCTCTGCTACCTCCCACACCCTTGTCTTCCCCCTCCTCATACCTCAGCCACCTCTAGGTACACAGCCCCTCCCAGTGCCACTGGCCCGCCAGCCGGCACTGGGACAAGAAATCACCCTCTCCTGCCTCTGCGATAGGATCAACCAAATGATGCAAATGATGACGCAGATGATGTCACAAATGATGTCTATGGTGATGGATACCAGGCGACATGTCTGAATATCTCGTCATCCCCTATAACATCAGAGGCCTCCTCACGAAGCTGGCCGAAGTTGAAATCCTACTACAGCAGCACCGACCATCCGTGGTGGCGCTGACTGACACCCTCCTGTCCTCCACTGCCTGAGTACGATTCAGAAGATATAACATGTATAGGGAGGCTTGTGCCCCGGGGACCCTGGAAAGCGTCGCCGTCCTAGTCCGAAACGATGTTCCTTCTAGGAGGATTCCAAACCAAGTTTGTCCAACCGCCGGTACTCACATACTCATAGTTGACGTGCGGTTCAAGACTCGCTTCACGTTCAGCTATGTCTATAGGAGACCGCGGGCTGTTCATACAGCCGTGAGGTTGCTGTTCCAACACGCCCAGTCAGTCAGCCGGTATATAGTCTTGGGAGACTTTAATGCCAAGCACACTGCCTGGCTGTGTAAAAACAATAACACACTGGGGACATACATCACCAAGACTAGGCTGGAAGTTTTCCACCCCGGGGTTCATACCTTCCGGCATGCGTCCCGATCCGGATGGACCTCAACTCTTGATCTCCTCCTAACCAGGAATCTGCACACGGTAACAAGCTGTATACCGCTCCCATTCGGACCGTCAGATCATCGGTCGATTGTATATACATTCGGAGGTACCCCCGCAGCCCCGCCTGCGAGTAAATATCTCCTAAACAAGGCCGACTGGAAGGGATTCAGGGCTAGCATTGAGGAAGATCTACCCAAGATCGAATATCTCAACACAGAGGCAGAGGTGAACAGGGCGGTGGAAGTCATCACCACAACCATCCTGGACTCAGCAAACCGAACGATCTCTAAGTTCAGCCCACAACCAAACGCCCTCAGGAAACCTCCTAAGCACATTCTAGCCCTCATTACCAAAGAAACAACCTGAGGAATATTTTCCATCGCTCCCGTGACTATGGGCTAAAACCGGGCATCAACGCGATGACCCGGCAGATAGCCAACCTCATGCGAGACTGGAAAACATCCCTCTGGCATGAGCAAGTACGTAGGACCCATGACGATCACCGCCAGTTCTGGCGACTCGTCAAGGGACACTAAGAGGAGGACGGTGCACTTAACATCAGGAGGCAACCTGCTGACGCCTGGGGAACAAGCTGAGCTTCTAGCAAAACCTTATGAGGCGAGTGATACTGCTCGGCTGGTAGATGCTCCACCAATCCCAGAGGGGCCGCTCCCGTGCCCTAATGAAAAAACCTTGTTCTCCACCTTCTATCAACTAGAGTCGGTACTAAGGCGCCTTAAAGGTAAAAAAACATCGGGGCTGGATGACGTTCCCTATGTGATGCTGAGAATGCTTCCTAGAAAGGGTAAAGCCTTTCTTTTGAACATCTTCAATACCTGCATGAGGATCTCATACTTCCCCGAAGCATGGAAACTTGCCATCGTAGTGCCTATACTCAAGTCGGGGAAGCCTGGAAACCTACCCGAGCACTACCGGCCAATCAGCTTGCTCTCTCATATGAGTAAAGTATTCGAGTGGCTGGTCCACTGTAGTGAGGAAAACATTATCCCATCGGAACAGACCGGTTTCCTTAGAGGTGTCTCTTGTGACCATCATCTAGCCAAGCTCCACACCATTGAGCAGACGGGTAGAAATAAAGCCACGGCTTTCATCTCTTTAGATTGCACTCAGGTCTTTGACAGTGAGTCTCACCCACTGCTACTCCGACGCCTGGAAGAGTTTAGCTTGCCAGCCTCACTATGCCGTCTGATCCGAAGCTATCTTATTGGAAGATCTTTCGTCGTACGAGTCGGGGACAGTTACTCGACTTCTGGCACCACCTCTTGTTGAGTATCTCAAGGGTCTGTGCTAGGGCCACTGATGTTTGTGATATACACAGCACCGGTGGTTGCGACTAAGCATGAAGGAGTGGTAGAAGCAGCCTTTGCGGACGACATAGGGATGTACGCTTCCAGCACCAACGCCCGGCATGCCCTTAAAAAGGCACAAAGGGCGTCGGTCCCAATCGTTGATGATTTGAAGCTGAGTGGCATCAGGGTGAATCAGGGTCCAAGACGGACGCCATCGTGATGTCATATCAGCAAGGTAAAAAACGCCTACCGGCGACCTTCACAATTGAAGGTGAAGATCTCCGCGTATCGAACAATTTACTCTACCTTGGCGTCACTCTAGATAGGCACTTTACCTTCTCGAGTCACGTCAGGCAGAGGCATATATAAATCTGTCATTAGACCCACGCTGCTCCATGGTGCGCCGCTACTTAAGCACCTCTTTAAATTCAACCTCCGAACCCTACAACAATTCCAGTCCTCTATCCTGAGGCGCATAGTGAGAGGCACGTCGCTTGAAAAAGCACGAAGTTCTAAATTGCACGAGGAACTAAAAATTCCGACGATCATTAATTAGCCGGAGGCACCTCAAATTCTTTGAGAGGCTAAAAGCGTGAGAAAACCCATTATTCAAAGATATAGTCCCCCCCTCCCAGACCTGGGGGTGGCAGGCAGTGCCCCTATGGTCGACGTGCTCTCATTGGCCTAGGGTAGGGGTCTGGACACTCTAGTCCAATCACCCACTTCCTTTTCTTCCTTCCTCTTCTCCCTTCTTCTTTCTTCCTATCTCCTACCCCGAAAAGCGGTCTCTCGCCGATTTTGAACTGTATCGAGCCAGCGGCCTAGTGCCGGTTTAGAGAAAACGCCTTAAGCGGTCTCATACCTTATAAATACTTATAATACCTCCGGGTAAATGAAGTACCTATGATGTATGCATATATATTGATTTGTAAATAAAATGTATATACTGTAAATTTATGTAAATTATGAAAATAAATGAGATTTGAAAAAAAAAAAAATATAAATAAAATAATTTAAATAAATAAATAAATCAAAACAATTATTAGTGTTAAACTCTTATAAATTTACATTTTAATTTTTCAAACAATATCAAGGTATATAAAAATAAGTGCAGTCCATAGTATAATACAGAGAAATTGAAAATGACCGAGAGGGTCGAAACGTATTTATAGAGAATAATAAAGAAAAACTTTACTGGAAAATGGTTTTTACTTCATAAATTAAATATTATAAAATATAGTCCAGTAGAACCCATATTATAATCCAAAAATTATCTTAAAACCGTATTTGAATATAACATTTGCTGACTACAGTCGGTGAGACAGTAGAACAGACTTATTCTAACAATTAAAAGTACCAAATGCGAATGATTTTTTTCTGTTTTTTCTTCTCCTACGATGTCTAAGCACAGAAAGTCAAGGAGACTTCATAAAGCAGGATTGTGCTACTAAATTTCCCACGCACCAGTATTCAATTGATTTTTCATAATGGATGGACATCTATGGAGTTAAAATGAGAATAAATTCATACCAACAGCTAACAATCACCCCAAAAAAGGTCGCCAAAGAAGTGATTACGAACATCACTACTTGCTAATGACGCAGATTTTTTAGAAGATCGCGAGTTTTAAATGAGACTTACTCAGGTGAAGATAAAGGATTCGGTAAAGGGAGGAATTTATAGACATATCGACTCTTTGAAATTAATATTTGGACATTTCCAAAGAGATAACGAGAGGTCGTAGACCGAAATAAAAGAGATTATGAAAATGGCCTCATCACCACATATTGCCGAATCCCCTACATACGCTACAAAATATCTAGAGTTAAGGAATTCAAAGTATTAAAAGAAAAAGTAAATCCAAATAGTACGGATAACACAAGGAATCTGATAAAAAAAACGCTATTAACCCCAGAAAGTTAAGAGTCGGGATTAAAACTTTATAAGTGACGAAAAGCGGTGGTTTAATAATAGAAGCAGAAGCAGATCTTAACCTTATAACAAATGAAATTGCCATTAAGCATGGCAACAATTTGAGTGAACTCTGAATAAATCAATTCTACCGCAGGCATATTATCTGATCATAAAATCATATCTAGAAGACAGGTTCTTTATTGCTAATCAGGATGGTAAACTTTCCGACTACCACAGGGCAGTATTCTAGGTCCAGTTCTGTACTCTATATATACCTACGACATCCCACAGACGCCAGAGCACTACTTGCTACATATGCGGACGATACTGTAATACTTTTGACCAGTACACGCAGACACACTTAAATTCATTAGAAAATTGGCTCCATAACTGGCTTATAAAAATTAACATACAAAAATCTAACTAAGTAACATTTACACATTATAATATAGACAAACAAAATTACGTTGGCTATCCAGAAAGTAGATTACGTTTTCGTCTGTGTCCGCTAGGGGCGGGGCTAGCGCGGCCATCTTGGGGTCAGAGCGTTGCGCAGCTCAGTCGGCATCTAGCCGTGCTAGTGAGAGGTTCGTGCTGTGCTCCGTGAAGATACTGTGACGGTTTGAAATGTCTGCGTTAATTGAAAATCCCGCGAGCTGCGAGGTGCGTGCAGTAATAAGGTTTCTGACTGCAAAAAACTATAAACCGATAGAAATCTATCGGCAGCTGTGTGAAGTGTATGGGGACAACATTATCACTGAAGGTGGAGTGCGTCAGTGGGTCATAAGATTTAAAAATGGCCGAACCAATGTTCACGACGAAGATCGAAGTGGGAGACCCAGCAAAGTGACTGCAGAACTTGTCGAAAAAGTCGATGCTAAAGTCCGTGAAAATAGAAAGTTCACAATAACGGAACTTTCTTTGAGTTTTTCACCAATTTCGCGAAGTTTGTTGCACGAAATCATCAGCGAAAAGCTTGGTTACCACAAGTTTTGTGCAAGATGGATTCCAAAAATCTTGACAGAGGACCACAAAAATCAGCGAATGACTGCAGCGTTGCACTTTTTTGACGCTTACAATAAGGATGGTGACTCTTTACTCGATCGCATCGTTACTGGTGACGAAACATGGGTGAAACACGTGAACTGTGAAACGAAATTGCAATCAATGCAGTGGGGGCACACAAGTTCTCCCCAAAAACCCAAGAAATGCATGCAAACAATGTCGGCAAGGAAGATGATGGCGACTGTTTTTTGGGACAGAAAAGGTGTGATTTTGGTGGACTTCCTGGAAAGAGGCACTACAATAAACGCTCAAAGGTATTGCCAAACTCTCCATAACCTCAGAAGAGCAATTCAAAACAAGCGCAGAGGAATGTTGAGCTCTAAGATCTTGTTGATTCACTACAACGCCCGGTCCCACACGGCAAACGTCACTCGTGAAGTTCTTGAATCTTTTCAGTGGGAGTTGTTTCCTCATCCGCCGTACAGTCCCGACCTGGCACCGAGCGACTTCCACCTATTCCCAGCAATGAAGAAGTGGCTGGCTATGCAGCGTTTTGATGACGACGCACAGCTGCAAGAAGAGGTAACGAAGTGGTTGAAGTCGCAGGCGGCAGAATTTTTCGACGAAGGAATTTCCAAGCTCGTACATCGCTACGATAAATGCCTTAATTTGAATGGTGACTATGTAGAAAAGTAGTATTTGAGTGTGGCTTTCATCTGTATATAATAAAATTTGTTTCCTATACTTTGTTTATTTTTTATTCCAAAACGTAATCTACTTTCTGGATAGCCCACGTATAATATACAACATGCTACTTAAACCAATATGGACATTCGACCATGGACCAAAATTAAATTTTTCATTCAAAATTCCTTCGTTATATTATACATAGCCCCTTCTACATCACTAATAAAACATTACACAAAGATCTCAACACCACTTGTGATTGGCACAATCAAGAAAAACTACGAAAAATTTCACGACTCACTACTTGGTACAATCATTACTGACACATTACATTGAAACGTCTCTGGAGCTGGGA
Source organism: Arma custos (assembly GCA_037127475.1). Classification (NCBI taxonomy): domain Eukaryota; kingdom Metazoa; phylum Arthropoda; class Insecta; order Hemiptera; family Pentatomidae; genus Arma; species Arma custos. The sequence continues at coordinate 100,219,190 of CM073759.1, read as the reverse complement.
TCTCCTACAGTGAGATGAACCACGCTAGAAGTGCCTTCAATGGGAATGTTGGTTTCTCCATACGCGCTTTCAAGACAATCCCTTAGGGGAGGTTTTCCGAAGAACACCAAAAATACAATATGTGCCAAATGGCATTTGCATGATTTTTCAAATAAATATTTTTATTATTATATAGCTGCATCAATTTGTGAAAATATATTGATGATTTATAAATCTCTACTTGAGAATAATTTTAGTATTTAAAAATATCCAATATATCTTTTATAGTAATATTTTGTTTGCCATTATTTCAGGTTTTCAATATTCATTGATATTGTTATCTCTCTAAAGAACCAATTCCGTTTATATAGCTGCATACCTTATACGAATATATTGATGGCTTAAACTTTAATTATTGAATATATTAATGACTTAAAGCCTGTGCTAAGAACAGTTTTTTGTTATTAGAAATCTTCACAATATTCTCGGTAATAGTATTTTAGTTGACCTTGATATCATTTCAGGTTCTTAATATTCATTGATAATGTTGGTTCCTGAAGAACCAATGCATGTAGTTTATCCACTTATTAAATTGTACAATTTTAGAATGTATCAATCACTCACGAATTTGTTGTTCAGAACAACTAGTACTCTCTGAAAATATTCAAAATATTTTATTTTACATGCTTCCTGGTACTTGATATTCCTTGTTAAATTCATTTCTTGTAGAGCCAATAAATTTTATTATAACATTTATAAGTTCATTCATTTATATTTTCACCACATATTTATGTCTTCTGTTTTTTCTTGTTAAGAATAATTTTAGTCCAAAAAATAGTCATACTATTTTTTGTAATATTTATTTTTACATTCTTTCAGGTTCTTGATATTCCTTGTTAATGTTATTTCATGCAGAACCTATAAATGTCATTCAATCTTGGGGCTGTAAGTGAGGAACAAGGGGAACATTTCCATCAAGATATAAAAGAAATGTAGCGCAGATACCAAGGTCGATGGATTGCCAACATGACGGCAGACTACTGCTGGATGTTAAAAAGGGAAAATTCACAAGAGCACAGCCAACAAAGTACCAAAAGAAGCGTTAATGGAAAAAGAAAACGTTTTTACAAAGATTTATCATAATTTTACAACACATGCACATCACGTTTATGCCCATTTTAGCTAGGTATCGTTGTTTTTTTTTTCCTTTTACTTTATGTGAGAAGTTTTCTCGGGCTCAGCACCTACTACAGGAGGTACGTGAAAGGATTTGCTAACATCGCAAAACCTCTTACCAGGCTTACTGAGGAAAAACGAACTTTCCATTGGGACACGAGTGTCAGGCATCCTTCGAGGAGTTGAAGAACAAATTGAGTAGTGCTCCTATTCTGAGCTATCCACTATAGATAGAGCTATAGAAGAAAGGGTTTCGGATACTTCAGCAAAGGAATCTCAGCTCCGGAACCTCAAATCCTATAATAAACTCTCCAATATTTATACTCTTGTATACTAGACCCCCATTCCTGCCATCTAATTAATCTCAAGAAAATTCAATGCACAATCCTCTCTTAAAATGCATCTGGTGCAGTAAAAGAGCTACCATGTATCATATTAATATGTTATTATCAAAAATTAATAAAAGTCAATGGGCTAAGGAAAAAAAAATATCCATGTCAATGATCCTATTACCCTTAAACAACGCTCACACGCTGTCTACCATATCCCCTGTTCCACTCCTAATAGCAACTCTTCCTACATCGGCGAAACAAAAAACTTTCTTAAAGATCGCATATCGAAAGATATCAACTGATCTAAGCCAAATTAAAACACAATGTTTTTAGGCTCTATTTGAAGACGTTACAAACTATTAGATTACGAAAACATCTAATTCAAAAATAAAAAATAATAATCGCAAAAATGAAGTTTTTTTAATATTTTGTCAAATTGTAGGGCCTATGCACGAGCAGAAGATGTTAACCGATTTTGATCATTTATTTATTTTTTTTTTTTTGTCTATATAATTTGCAACTTTTCCGCGCTATTACAAATTCGAAATAAAAAAATGAGTTTTTTGGTACGATTGTCAGCCTCCGGTAGCACCACAAGAAGTCACCCCAAATCTGATCTATTCAGATCAACATATATTCTAACGAAGGACAGTCTTGGGTATCGAGGTTTTGGAGTTATCCCGTTTGATCCTGGATATCTCATATTTTCTTTTCCTTTCTTTAAAAAACCTTCACAATTTTCAATTCACAACCTACGCATCACCTTTAATTCCCATTATACATTTTTCTATCTCTGCACAGGTGTCGAAGATCCTGTTCCTCAAAAATGCCGCATACTCATTTTATGTCCCACACCTAATAGTAATTTAGGGGGAACAGTAACTCTACAGACCTTGCAATAGGGCCAGACCTCTAAACAAAACAATATGAGCACCAATACTAGCAATAAATTCAATATTAAGAATAATGGATGTTTGGAAGGAAAGATACAGTGTGTAATATTTATAATCAATAAACAATTTGTTATTAATGATCACGTGACTATGGAAATGAAGGGACCCTCATTACTTTTTTTCAGTTATTTTATCATTTGACTGGAAAATGTAATATATTCTGAATTACCTAACCAAAGAAGAGTTTATTGTTGCCCCCAAAAATCAATTAATCATATAAATTAAATAATGGAATACAATAACGGAAGATTTAGGAAATTTCTAATTCTCCATAATCCATGAGATGGAAGAACTAGACAGGCAAGATGTTACATGCCTTAAACTGTGGGTCAATGGAGAACGGTATACAGTTCTATGCCTTTACAACGCACTAAATAATAATCTAAACTTTATCATTCTCGATGATTTCAAGGCCCATTCCACTAGATGGGGTTACAGATCAATGAATGCAGCTAATCGGCACACAGAAGAGCTGCTCGAATGTTCCAGACCTGGTTATGGTGCATATCTAACCTCAATGGAAGAATCAAGCTCAGTCTACAAAGAATATGGTCACCGCTTGCTGACTCTGAATATATGCCCTACTACATACCATAAAAAAATCCCCTGATGGAATCAAAAGAATATGAGCTACCACATAATTTCATAGGTTTCTGATAAACTATTTACTGAGGAGTTAAACGATCACAAAACTGAAAAATCAACAGATGGATTAGTGGTGGGAATCCTCCAAGCAGAAAAACAAACTATCCAAAGGGACAAGTCAAGCAATATAAGCCCTTATGGAATGCTAACCTGAAACAGTAAAACTATTACTTCTTAAGAATATAGGGCAAGGAAGACAGTATTAACTTTAGAAGAGCACAAGCACGGCTGACGCAGGTAATCATTCAAAAAGATGTACATACAGAAACTTGTTCCACAAATTTATTCGTAATCTCAATAATGAAGAAGAAAAAATCTAAAACGGGAGTCAGTTTTTGCCAACAGGTAAATCCTCACATCTTTAACAGATATTACTATAGCACTATGCTCAAGCATCTATACGCAGTCCACACGTGAGTGCAGCTGAAAAAAAAGATAGAAAGCAAACAAAAGCAACCTGTTGTAATTGAAACCAACTTTCAATTTTTAACAAGAAATTTAATGAATGAGATAAATAAGACAATTATAGAAAAAATATTTATATAAAGTCTGCTGGTCATGAGAAGAAACAATTTCCAGACTTCATAATACACATTAAATTATTGCAATGCATCCAATAAATATATATATATATATATATATATATATATATATATATATATATATATATATATATATATATATATATATATATATATATATATATATAGTTAAATGAGTTAAAATGTGGGAAACTAAAGTGTGATCATAAACAATTCCCAGAACTGATAGTGCAGGTGGCAGTTGCAGCTGCATCTCAAGTAAACAATACTTAGAAATTAGAATCAGCAATGTAAAACCTATATAAGACCTCGCTCCCAGCCCCTGCTGCTTTTTAGTACTCTTATACGCTCTTTTACTCTCCTTTAGTTAAGTCTCATACAGTGTTAGCTTTTAGTCATTCTATGTACATGTTTAACTTCAATAAAAGTGGTTTTTAAAAAGTACTTAGCAACAAGAAGTTGTTTAACTGGCGCCCGAACACAGGGACTTGAGGGCTTATTATACGAAGCAACAGAGGACTTCACATAGAAGACTGACATAGAAGAAGGAATCTCAAGAATTTCTGAAGGTACATAAGAACTTATATTTATAAATTCTTCCTTCTGTGACCTCATTAAACAGTCAACGTTAATGTGGAACTTGTTTAACAACTGCGACTGTAGTATAATTAGTTGATATTTTAATATCTAAACTCAAGTCAATTTATAATTTAAAAATAACTTTAGTTCTAAGAATACTTACTAACTACTTATTAAGTGCATGTACATTATTTATTGCCATTATATTAAATGCCAATATCTGATAGACTAAACAGCATAAGATTTAGACATTTAGATACCATAAGTGAAGAAGAAATTAATTTTGATTCTCAAGCAGTAATTAATCAAGTAGAAATGAATCCTAATAGACTTATTACTCCGGGAGAATTTAAAATCGAACACACGTATGATGGTACCACTAAAAATTTAAGGAAATTCGTAAACGCGCTAGAAAATTTACACAAACGTTTTTGTCAAAACACAAACATTTACAAAATAGAAAATGAACAAGTAATGCTTATAACGGCGCAAAGTAAATTAATCGGGGAAGCCGAAGAGTGTACAGATAAAGTGTTCGAGGATATTCACGAATTAATTGAATACCGAAAGAAACAATTTTATGATTCAAGAACTATTGAAACCAACGAATGAGCAGACCGTTTAGCCAAAGAGGCAGCCAACAGCGAGCTCTTGCCCTCTTACAGTAAGTTCCCAATATCTTACCTCAAGAAACAGCTGACAGAAAAAACAATTAAAAAATGGAACACTACATGGACTTCATCGACAAAATCACCCAGCCTACACAGATACATTCCTCGCATAACACTCGAAAATTACCAACAATTACACAGTTCAGACTTCAAATTAACACAATTTTTAACAGAACATGGAAACACAAACCAGTATTTGAAAAGATTTAACATTATAAGAACAGACGCATGTGATGAAGATGGACAGACCCACACTTTCAGACACATACTATATGACTGTTCACGATACGACCGACAAAGAATTAAATTGATAAAAAACATAATACTCAAACGAGAGACTTGGCCTGAGACAGAACATTTAATTTTTTCTAAATTTAAAACTGACTTATTATCATTTATAAAAGACATAAATTTTGATCAGCTCTAGGACATAAGAAGGACAATTCACCAGATACCTGGTTTTTCATTTTTAATTGTAACTGTTATGAGTATAAATATATGTGCAAACATTTTTATTAAGTACTGTCGCTAATCGTAATGCATAACTCATGAATTGATTTTTTTTTTTTTCTTTTAGTTACATCATTTATATCATAAAACCTTTCATTTTTGTTTATTTGTATATTAGTTAAATTTATTTATTTTTCATTACATAATTTAGGATTACAAGTTTAATTTTAATTTTATTCTCAGAAATTATCAATTTAGTCAAACTATAAATTTTGAATTTCTTGTATTGTTAAATTTTACTAAAATGTATTCTGTAATTATGATACCAAATTGATCTGTAATTATTAACATCACATGTAATGACATATAATATGCTTACTTAAGTATGGAGCATGTCCTAATATTAATAAACGGTCCCTCCATGGGGTTACCATGGGGGGAACAAATTTTAAAAAAATAAAAGAAAAGAAAAGAAAATATATATATATATATATATATATATATATATATATATAAGTTAAGACAAGACGATGATCGCAAAGTCGCTAATCAAGCTGGCATTGTAAACAGCTGTTGGAATCTATAAATAGAGGTTCAAGATGGCAATAAAGTCAGTGTTTAACCAGCCGTCAAGTGTGTTGTTTATCTTCCTACTTATTCTTTTGTTTATGTTTTGTGAGGTGAAGTACTTAAGTGGTGCCGAAACCCGGGAAAACGTTTTAGCAGTTCAGTGAGAATATATATATTTTTTTTTCAAGGACACTAAAGACTACAGCGAGTTCATTATTAATATATTTTACTTTCATTTTTATATTTATTTTTGCTCTCTCAATTTGAAAAATAACTAGTCTTGCCAATATGAATGAACAAAGAGAAATCCTGAGGCCGGCAACGTTAACGTTAGAGCCTTCACAGCCAGAACAGGCGAATCCCCAGTTTCCGCCATTACCATCAACAACTCTAGCAATGGCGCGGGCAGACTTAGCTGCCCAGGAAGCAAACAGAATTGCACAGGAAACGAACGAATTGGAGAAAATGAAGTTAAGGAAGGCCAATGCACAAGATTTAAGAAGGGAGATATCAGACTTGGAGAAATTTAACGGTGATGTTGGTGAACTAAACCATTTCCTCAAGGGCGGGGATGGTATTATGAGCAGCATTCAATCCCAGGTCGCAGCAGACTTTTTAGAGGAAGCGGATGCCAAAGGCTACGGGTAGCCTTAGCACGACGGGTCAGGAGGAGCGTATTAAATTTAATCCAAGCAGATGAGGATACCTCGTGGCAGGTCATCAAGGAAAGACTAAAAAAAGCGTATGGAGGGGGGCGATGGGCCCCAGAAGAGGATATGCTGCAGATGTTTCGAGAGATGAAACGTTCGAATCAGACAAACGGTCAGTACGCTGCAGGCCTGCTCGTGAAGCTGAATAAGATCAACGAAAAATTACGAGAAGTAATGGATACCAGTGCGGTCGAAGTGTGGATGCTGTTTATGACCACAGTCCTGAAGGTACAATTAGCCAGGGATACTGGAAAGAAAGACGGATTACCCAGGGATAGGTCATTCATGGAATGCGCACAGGACATGGTAGATGCGAGTGCCCGCGACGAGGAAGAGAGAGAAGAGATCGAACCAGGGTGGAAAAGAGTGTCGTACCGGAGGAATGAGGCAGGAAGGAATAGAGTGAGACAGGACATGGGAAGAAGAAGAGATGGAGAGTTCGGGAGAAGAGAAAAATTACCTAGAGAAAGAAGGCAAATTGTGGAGAAGAAGAATGGGAGAAGAGAGGAAAGGAGGTGCCACGAATGTGGCAAGATAGGGCACTTGGTGGCTCAGTGCCCACGTGCGCGATGTTTCGAATGCCACAGTGAGGGACATATGGCCAGACAATGTCCATATATAAGGCGCCGGGAGCACGATCCCGATGCCGCGCGAGTATGGTGGGATTTTGGCGTGTGACGTGCTCGGGAAAGTAGGGGCGAAACTCAGTAATGAAGAAGGTCAATGGTTGATTAGAATTGGGAGGAAGACATATAGAACGATGGAGAACGCGAAAAGGGATGTGAGGTGCGTCGGTGCAATTACCCAAGGCAAGGATTGGAGGATGGGCATAAGGGAAGAATAGGCGGATATTTTTTTTCGCGAGGGGGATCCACTGAGCGTGACGGGAGAAACGGTTCATGAAATTCATTTGAAATCTGAGAAGAGTACTTACGTGAAGGAGCGGCGGTACCCACAGGCGTTGCGGGAACACATTAGGGAGGAGATCGCGGAGCTAAAACGGCAAGGGATTATCGTTGACAGCACATCACCCTTTAACAGTCCTCTATGGGCGGTCAAGAAGAAACCTGTTAACGGGGATCCAAGGGAGCGCTACAGGGTGGTGGTAGATTTCCGGCAACTTAACGAAAATACGTTGGATGAGAAATATCCTATTCCCAGATTAGAGGACATTTTGGACCGACTGGGCGGAGCAACCTTGTTCAGCACACTAGATTTGAAATCTGGATACCACCAAATTCGCATGCATCCCAGAGACCAATGTAAAACAGCGCTTACGTTTGAAAGGGGCCATTACGAGTTTACCCGTATGCCATTCGGTTTAAAAAATGCGCCGATAACGTTCCAAAGGCTGATGGACGAGTTCTTGAGGGGCTTAGACGAAAACATGTGCCAGGTCTACATGCATGATCTCGTTTTTAGTAAGACGGAGTTGGACCATATAGAGGATTTGAAACGAGTCTTTGACAGAATACGTCAATTTGGTTTAAAATTATCAGCGGAAAAATCAATATTGGGGCAAAAGCAAATCAACTTACTCGGGCATTCGATATCGGCAGAAGGGGTGCGGCCTGATGGTAAGAAGGTGGAAGCCATAGGGAAAATGGCGATGCCAACGGATATCAAGGGAATCAGGAGATTGCTAGGAACCCTAAATTATTATCGTTGATTCGTCCCAGAGATGGCCGAGCATCTGAGTTCTCTGAATGCACTGTTAAGGAAGGGAAGCACAATTCGGATTACTCCAGAGATCGAGGGGAACATCAGGAAATGCATGTGTTGGCTACAAACGGAACCGGTCCTCGCGTTCCCTAATTTTTCAAAACCATTTGCGATCACCACCGACGCTAGTGAATATGCACTGGGGGCGGTTTTGTCACAGGATTATGATAAGGGGGAACGGCCTGTGGCATACGCATGCAGAAGGCTTACAGACGCGGAGACCCGATATAGCGCACTCGAGAGAGAGTTATTAGGGATAGTATGGGCAGTCCAACACTTCCGGCCCTATATATTTGGAAAGCGGTTCAAAGTTCATACCGATCACAGGCCTCTTCTGTGGGTGGGTAATTTGAAAGAATCGTCGGCTAGGGTGACGCGTTGGAAGGAGATCTTGAGCCAATACAACATCGAAATTGCATACAAGCCGGGAAAGGATAATGTGGTGGCAGATTGGTTATCTCGTGCCCTGCAGGTCAACGCTATCGAATCCGGTGAAGGGGGACCTTCCGGGGAGCTCCAGAGGTTCGTACGGGAATGGACGCCAGATGTGGAAGGAGAAGGAGAAACAGACCGCCGGGACAACGGGGAATCTCCCGACCAGGAGGAATCACAAGACGAGAGATCGACTGAGATGGAGGAGGTGGATGAGGTAATAAACGATAAGACTCGGCAGATAATATGGAAAACAAGGACCACGGGGTTACTGAAAACGGAATTTTCCAGATACGAGAGGCATAATATTGCTACTATTTGGTCCCAACCTGGAGTCCAGGAAGAGCAAATCTGCCGAGCGTTAAAGGACGCCTCTAAAGCAGGTGCGACCCACTATCTGTATGTTGGCAATGCGACGGTGTGGGACAAGATACGTAACTTGTGGAGATTCGAAAAAATAGGGATAGACAGGACGTTTATCCGATGCCGATCTATGGTAGAGACCATTCGCGATCAGGAACAGCAAAAGGATGTAACGATGGCGTACCATCAAGGGAAGACGAACCACCGGGGAATCAATGAGACGTTGGCGGCACTAAAAAGAAAGTATTATTGGGTATGGATGCGGAAGACGGTAGAGGAGATAATAAGGAACTGCCACATTTGTCATACGGCTAAGTATGACCGCCATCCTCCCGTAGGATTACAAACCGAGACGATGACGCCTACGATACCATTGACAGATCTTCAAGTAGACAGCTTTACGTGGAGGGGGTTTAAATGGGTAACAATAGTGGATACATTTAGCAAAATGGCCATAGCCCACCCGGTGAAGGAGAAATCGGCAGCGGCGGTGAATAGCGCCCTTCAAACATGGTTCCAATTCTATGGGGTGCCAAATACGATCTCCTCGGATGGGGGCAGGGAATTCGATAACTCGTACTTGCGACAGGAGATGAAACGGCTAGGAATTACATGGCACTGGAATACGCCCGGACATCCTAAAAGTAGGGGGGGAATCGAAAGGCTCCATAATACCTTGGGAGAACATCTCCGAGTATTCCACGCAGATAAAGGGTTGGAAGCAGATGAGGCGATGCCCCGAGCCATAGCAGCGTACAACCACTCCATACACATGGCTACCGGCTTTTCCCCGTTCGAGGCCCTTTTTGGTTCACGAGCACGAAGAAGAGACGAGGGTGATACGGTTGTAGACGAAAACATGGCAGAACAACTAGCCATAAATAGAGTAGATCTCGAGAAAATGTGGGGGAAAGCACATGGCCGGATGGTAGCGGAAAAGAGTAGGAGAGTGGCGCGGGAAAACGAGGGCGTGAAGGACATTATGGGAGATATTAAAATCGGTACAATTGTGTACAAAAAAATTATATCGAATCGTGCAAAGGAGGTTCTGAGGTACGAGGGTCCATTCAGAGTGATTGCTATCAGAGAGCATAACCTGGTCACTATTCAGAATGTGGCTGAGCCAAGAAAACATAGGACTGTTCATATCGAACAGCTCAAGATTCCAGCTGGGGAACTTTCGTACTTTTGGTTTTTGTAAAGTAACTTATTTGTATATAAATATTTTTTGTTAATTACGAATGATAGTAATGTAGATTAAGCTAGTAGTAAGGTATTTTATTTTTATTTTTATGTAAGTAGAATATGATTAATGTAATTGATAATTTCTTTTGTTTGTGTGATCTTTCTCTGCAATTTTTGTTTTGAGTTTACGAGGATGTTCGTAAACTGGCAGGGGGGAGTTAAGACAAGACGATGATCGCAAAGTCGCTAATCAAGCTGGCATTGTAAACAGCTGTTGGAATCTATAAATAGAGGTTCAAGATGGCAATAAAGTCAGTGTTTAACCAGCCGTCAAGTGTGTTGTTTATCTTCCTACTTATTCTTTTGTTTATGTTTTGTGAGGTGAAGTACTTAAGTTTTATATATATATATATATATATATATATATGCATATATATAGATGCAGCTGCAACGCTCGATCAGTTCCGAGAATTGTTTATGATCAAACTTTAGTTTCCCACATTTTAACTCATTTAACTATATATATATATATATATATATATATATATATATAGTTAAATATATATATATATATATATATATATATATATATATATATATAGTTAAATGAGTTAAAATGTGGGAAACTAAAGTTTGATCATAAACAATTCTCGGAACTGATCGAGCGTTGCAGCTGCATCTCAAGTAAACAATACTTAGAAATTAGAATCAGCAATGTAAAAGCTACATAGGACCTCGCTCCCAGCCCTCTCTCTCTTTTTACTCTCCTTTACGCTATTCTCAGTTAGTCTCATACAGTGTTAGCTTTTAGTCATTCTATGTATATGTTTAACTTTAATAAAAGTGGTTTTTAAAAAGTACTTAGTAACAAGAAGTTATTTAACTGGCGCCCAAACAGGGACTTGAGGGCTTATTATACGAAGCAACAGAAGACTTCACATAGAAGACTGACATAGAAGAAGGAATCTCAAGAATTTCTGAAGGTACATAAGAACTTATATTTATAAATTCTTCCTTCTGTGACCTCATTAAACAGTCAACGTTAATGTGGAACTTGTTTAACAACTGCGACTGTAGTATAATTAGTTGATATTTTAATATCTAAACTCAAGTCAATTTATAATTTAAAAATAACTTTAGTTCTAAGAATACTTACTAACTACTTATTAGGTGCATGTACATTATTTATTGCCATTATATTAAATGCCAATATCTGATAGACTAAACAGCATAAGATTTAGACATTTAGATACCATAAGTGAAGAAGAAATTAATTTTGATTCTCAAGCAGTAATTAATCAAGTAGAAATGAATCCTAATAGACTTATTACTCCGGGAGAATTTAAAATCGAACCCACGTATGATGTACAACTAAAAATTTAAGGAAATTCGTAAACGCGCTAGAAAATTTACACAAACGTTTTTGTCAAAACATAAACATTTACAAAATAGAAAATGAACAAGTAATGCTTATAACGGCGCAAAGTAAATTAACCGGGGAAGCCGAAGAGTGTACAGATAAAGTGTTCGAGGATATTCACGAATTAATTGAATACCGAAAGAAACAATTTTATGATTCAAGAACTATTGAAACCATTAACCCCTTAACTTGCACGCTCGAGTTAATTCGAGCGCGCTAAACAGGCCAAACTGTGCACACTCGAGATAATTCGAGCGGCGTTGAATTTGATGCTGCTATAATTTTTTACACTCGAATATATTCGAGAATTGAAAATAACAATGTGAAAGCTAAGAAAATATGAATCGTGAATAAGAATCGTGTTATTGATATTTATCATTTACATAGGATTGTAAGCTATAATACCTTCATAATACCTTGCATTGTTGCATTTCTGTACTCGTGACGACTGACTGCGATCCGTCGTAGTATTTTCGTGAATTTATATAAAGGCCATTGTATCTTTTATTTTACTATTTAGACGTGAAATATCAAACACTTGTTTCTATTGTTTTATAGTTTAGTTCAATAGTTACCTAAGTGTTGTAAACTTGCAAAGATAAGTGTATCTTTATAGACAGTCAGTTATTTTGTGATTACAGAAAATAAAATTGGGTATATTGGATATTTATACAATTGGTATGTTTTTTTCATTTTCAAATTATTATTATTATTATTATTATTATTATATTTTATTATATTTTATTTTATATTATATTTTAGTAAAATATATATTGAAAAATGAGCGATTCAGAATCTGAATATGAATACGCAAATTTGTCGGAAAGCGGCTCAGAAGAAAGTGATAATTACAGTAGTGATTCTGAAGATAGTTCAGAAGAAGATATAGCCGTTGATTGGAAGGAGATAAGCAATGTCCAACCAAATCCATCTCCTCAAAGATTTCCATTTGTTATCACTCCTGGTTCAACTTTTCTTTTGGTGGACAATTCTGATATACTAGCATATTTCAAATTATTTTTTTTTTGATGATTCGGTGTTGGATATATTAGTTTTAGAAACAAATAGATATGCGGAACAACAACCGAGTAAATCTGACAGTCAATGGAAACACGTTGATAAAAATGAAATAATGATATTTCTAGCTATAAATATACTTCAGGGCCTTATAAAAAAACCAGAAGAAAGAATGTATTGGTCGACTAAAGAAATATGGTGTACTCCTGTTTTTCCAAAATTGATGAACCTACGAAGATATCAAAGTATAAAAAGAAATTTACATTTTTGTAATAATGAAACATTTGACCGAAATACTCATCCCAACCCAAAACTTTACAAAATTTGGCCTATTTATGAAATAATAAATAATAAATGTTCTAGTTTATATATACCAGAATGAGATATAACGATTGATGAAAGTCTAATGCTTTATAAAGGTCGATTAGGTTGGGTCCAGTATATTCCACTAAAAAGATCGCGGTTTGGAATAAAATCATTTTTGTTGTGCGAATCTAAAAGTCTTTTTTCATCAATTATATACACAGGAAAAAGCACAGTAATAAGTGACAAATATAAAGATCTGCCAGTTACTTCCCAAATTGTTGTGTCGCTGCTAGAACCACTTTTAGACCAAGGCTACTGTCTCACCACTGACAATTATTACACATCACCACAACTAGCAAATTTTTTAATAAGTCATAAAACGGACACATATGGGACTGTAAGGAAGAATAGAAAAAATGTATCAAAATTTAAAACAAAAAATTGAAAAAGGGTGAAATAGTAGCTGCACGACGTGGAAAAGTGATGATAATGAAGTGGCAAGATAAAAGAGACATTTGTTTGCTATCTACAGTTCATAGCACCGAAAAGACAACTACAAACAAAACGGATAAAGACGATAATGTTATATCGAAACCGAAAGTGGTAATAGATTATAATGAAACGATGGGAGGTGTTGATCGTCTAGATCAGCACTTACATGATTATCCCATTACCAGAAAAAGAGGAAAAAAATATTCTTTCATTTATTAGATATTAGCATTTGGAACGCATATGTTTTGTATAAAAAAGATGGAGGTGAAAAAAAAAATTTAGAATTCAGAAGCAAATTAGTGGAAAGTCTCATACAAAACTGTCATAGTGATACAAATATAAAAAAATCAGGTAGACCAAAATCTTGTAGAATTCTACGACTAACAGAACTTCATTTTCCCAGTTTTGTTCCACCAACACCAAAAAAAGAAGCTCCCACGAGATATTGCGCTGTGTGTTGTGCTAAAAGGGATAGCAAAGGAAAAAAGAAAAGAAAAGAGAGTCGATACATGTGTAATATTTGCAATGTTGGACTATGTGCTGCACCTTGCTTCGAAATATACCACACGAAAGAAAATTTTGAATTTTTTTTTATTTTTTTTAATGTTCTAAAGTTTGTTTTTTGACATTAAAAAAAATTGATTTTTTTCAAAAAAACTGTGCGTTAAGGGGTTAAGTACGAAATCCTAATGATGCAAGCAAAGCATAAGGAGCACCCTCCCTATTGATTACGTAAACCAAATAATAGAAAAAAGACAGGATTTAATAACGAAATTGCTCGCTGAAAATAAAAATAATGAACTCAAATATCATGACAGTGATATAGCCCACCCGGTGTTAGAACGAAAATTTACTCACATCGTCTGCAATAATATTACAGACATTAAACTAGCCTTGAAAAACACGTTTAATGCCATTGTATATCAATTGTACGGTGAAAGGAATAGAGTTAATAAAGAAATAAATTATAATAAACAAAAATTTAATAATCCCCATAAAATAAATAACTATTACAAAACCCATAACGATCAAAACCACCCACAACAATTTCAACCTAAATACGAAAAACAATTTTATCCCCAACCAAGTGGAAGTGGTCAGTTTCGAAATAATCATAAAAAACCCTATAATCAACAATGGTCACCTCGAGAACAACATTAATTTTTTAACAAACCTTCGTCAAATCAAGTTCGTACACAGCACAATTTTGAAAAAACTCCAAAACCAGAAACGGTATCTATGAGAACTGTGTCTGATAAAGAGCACAATATAGAAAACAACGAGTATAAGCTGTTACAAAAAGAAAACTACGACTCACATTTAACTCACAGATAAAATGAATCATTTTTTAGACTTAGGTTCCAAAGAGCCGGATCCTCCACCTTATCCACACCAAGAAGAGAGTTACCTCGAATAATGGATAAAAAAGAATCACCTCGAAAAATAGACAAAATTAATCAAATTATTCAAGTAAATCAAAACCTACCGTCAATAAAGGATTATTTTCATAAGATATGGTTAATAGATACGATCATAAGATAAGATAATAGATAGATAGGAGCTAGTAAGAATTATATTCACCCAAGGGTGATTGAAAATTTTAATTTAAAAACAAGTGATAAACCGTTTTCAATCCAAACTCCAACGGGAATAGACCATGGAAATAAAGCTGCAACGTTAAACATGAAAGATGCGTTAGGAATACCGCAACGTTTAGAATTTTTGGTATATCCTGTAAATGAAAAATATGACTTCCTATTAGGATATGAAACAATGAGAGAACTAAACATATCAGTTAATTGTAAAGACAATCACATAGTGATCGGCAATACTGTGTTCACGTTCGACCATAAACGATTCCAAAAAGTAATGAATGTCATATAATGACAAACTATTCCGAAATTAAAGCAGTCATAAGACATGAGCATCTGGATGACAAAACAGCAGAGGAATTACTTAAAATAATTAGTAAAATGGGGACATCATAAAAAAGGAAAATGAACAATTGAAACCAACTTCGTTATTAACACATCGAATCGTAACAAAAAATGAGAATCCAATATACACAAGAAATTATCACTACCCGGAACAGTTTAAGCAACAAATCAACCAAGAAGTTGACAAATTGTTAAAAGATGGGATCATAAGAGCAAGTAATTCACCATATAATTCGCCACTGTGGATTGTTCCAAAGAAAATGGATGCCAGTAATATAAAGGAAGTACGAATGGTGATCGACTATAGAAAATTAAATCAAGAAATCATTAAAGATAGATTTCCATTACCAAACATAGAGGATGTTTTGAATCGGTTACGCGGAGCCAAATACTTTACAACTTTGGATCTCACTTCACAAAGATTCTATTGCTAAAACAGCGTTCAGCACGGAAAAGGGTCATTACGAGTTTTTAAGAATGCTTTTTTCAATGGAGGTCTTCAGTTCTGTTACCTGCAGCTGATCCCTTATGTTTGTATTCCGCACTCGGTCCCTCCTTGTTTTACCGACCATTCTGCGAAGGTACTTCATTTCAGCTCCTGTTGTCCGGCTGATGTGCTTGTCAAGCATGACCCGACTTTCACTCCCATATGTAAGTGTTTAGAGGTATATTGCTTTAAATATATGTAGTTTAGTCGCCTTCCCTACATTTCGGTGGCCAACTATGCTATTATAGATCTGGTAACATATCTGATTTGCTTAATTGATTCTATTACTTACTTCTTGGTCTACAATACCAGACTTGCTAATGATGATTCCTTAAGTAGGGAAAGTGGTCCCATTCTCACTCTCAGATCTTTAAATAACAACTTCACTGAACCATAGCTTTTGAAAACTATTTCCTTATCCAATCCTCATCCTATTGGAACTCAATACCTTCTTCCATTTGTCGCTCCAATTACCTTCTGAACTTCAAATCCCTTACATTCAATAAATTCCTATCCTTACAATTCCCAAAAATTCAGAAATAGTTTCTTAGTCTTACAATAAAAACTTGTAGATAGATGGGTGAAAGTAACATTTCAATGATTTTTTAAATACTGCACATTTAGTAATATTAAATTTTCTGTTTATATATATATATATATATATATATATATATATATATATATATATATATATATATATGTATGTATATATACGTTTTTTATATGTTTTTCTGTTTGTTTCTCTCTCTTAGCCCTGAAGATGGCCTACATTGTAGGCCGAAACGTCGGCACACAATAAATAAGTTACACTTATTAAGGTGTTTTTATTGACTGCACCCCCAACTATTTTTTCCTTATATTAGAAGTTACAGTAAACCAATTCTTCTCTAACCTAAATTTAGTAATATTCTTTTAAAAGCAGTTAAAATAGTTTTAAATAAATGTTTCTATCTTTCTTTGTTTTCAAAATAAAATTTTTACCTATGCAAATATTTATTATGTTTTTTTTTATAATTATTGTTAACTGTTTTTTTACCTATTATTGAGCGTTAGCTCATAATTTATTTTCATTAAATTAATCAGTTAAATTGTACTCAATGCTCTATAATCATATTTCATTTACTGAATTATTATTCTAAAGGGGCTTGTCCTAAAATAAATAAATAATTTATTACTATTATTATTAATACTCATGCAGGTGAAACCTTAGTAAATATTAGCTCCATAGCTCTACAACAATTTGTCCCTTTTTTTCTAATACTTCCATAACTTCATTTGCTTCTTTTTCTGAAATGCCTAAAAGAAATTGAATAATTTAGTCACAAATAAATAAATTTTAAAATTTAAATATAGATCAATTATCCCACCTTTTACACTTGCAATCAAATGGACCAAAGTTTCAACTATATCTTTAGTCATAGTTAGTCCATTGCCACAAATAAATACTATTGATTCAGATGTCAAGAGTTGGTTAACTAAATCTTTTTGATTTAATCTCATCAAATCCTAAAACAAAAAATAGTTACAAATAATACAAATAAGGCTAAAGTATTGGGTTGTTTCATATGAAATATCTGCTTTCAAAGGAGAGGTTATTTAGTAAAATAACTTTATGAAATCAAAACATTTTTATCCTAATTTCTGAACAGATGGAAACCTGCTGAAGATAAGTCTAGCGAATAAGGTGTGTGTGGGAGGACTTCGTTACACAGCTCGTTTAGTTTCTTCACTCTCTGACATGAAACATGAGGTCTGGTGTTGTCATGTAAGAGTCACTTCTGATTAGCCAATGCAGGTTGTTTTTTTAAATTGTATTATGTCAATGTTCCTGCACTATGATGTAGATTTGGTGGTTTCACCTTTGAGTAGAAAGGAGAAATGAATTAATTATTTATTTATGAATTAATCTGTGACACCAGCTGAAAATTTCTCAAACAAACAGTGAATGGTCCGCTCCAATTCCTCAGACACAAACCCAGTGGTAATGTTTCTTGCAGCTTGGGGTGCTGAGTATTCAAGTTTAAACTCATAACAAAATATTCACAAAATTCAAGTGATGGAAACACCAAATCTACATCATAGTGCAGGAATATTGACATAATACAATTTTAAAAAAAAACAACCTGCATTGGTTAATCAGAAGGGAATCTTACATGACAACACCAGACCTCATGTTTCATGTCAGAGAGTGACGAAACTAAACGAGCTGCATAACTAAGTCCTCTTACACACACCTTATTCGCCAGACTTATCTTCAGCAGGTTTCCATCTGGCATACTAAACGATGTTCGTCCAATAGTAGTGATAGTAAATATTATCAAAAAAGCGAGTAATGATAGATAACAGGTCATTATAATCTTTATACCTGAACATAGTAAATAACAGAAGTCCAGTAACTCCACTTTGAATTTCAGAAATAATAAAAACGGATATTTCATATGAAATGACCCAATACTTTGAAACAAACAATAAATTTATTTTTAAATATTTTATTTGAAAAGAAAAGATATAACGAGGACCGGGACTCGAAACCGGATCTCATCACTTCAGCTTGACACACCGAATTGACGACAGTCCAAAGTGAGAGAGTGTACCGTCGCGTCAGTTCAGTTGGTCACATTAATTATCTGAGCTTGGGTATAGGTATCGTTTGGATAGACATAACACTTTGAATCGCTTTCCCAGACCTTGTTACTATGCCTTCGTCTGTGTGTTTTTTTACTCATTGATAATATGGTTAGTTGGGGCAAAGATTTTGTTTTAGAATTTATAGAACTGTTCACAGGGGAGGAATATTTGTGGAAAGTAACTTCAAAGGACTATCATAACAAACAAAAAACGAGAGGAATCACATAAAATTCTCAGTAAAAAAGTAAAAGAGATTGATCCCCTCGCAAACAAATCAGTAGTAACTAGGAAAATTAACATAAGAAGTGCCTTTCGGAAGGAATTAAAAAAAGTAGGGAGACTGGTGAGTGGTATGGGTGCAGATGACGTTTAACAACCGAAATTGTGGTACTACAACCAGCTGGGATCTTGGAGCTTCCAAGGGGTAGCACATTGAACTGACACACTAAAGTGGGCTTATGGATGCGAATGTTAGAAGTGACAGTTTGAAATGAACATACCAAACTGACACATCAAACTGATCGTGTGTAGCGGCCTTAAGCAACAGATTTACTAGAAATAACTTTGATAAGTTTGACATAAACATGTTCATTATTTAATATCAGCTATCTAATGATCACCAACCATACTGTTAAGAACAACTTACAAGAATTACTAAAACATGGTGATGTTAAATTTTATTAGGGCCTGATGACGTTAACAAATTTCACTTTGTAGGCCAGACATATTGTTAATTGACAAGAATATAAAGAAAACACAAATGAATTAAATATGAGTTCAAACCAATAACATTGTGAAAACAATAGGTTAAAATATTAGGAAGTATCAAGAGCTGTGTTAGGAGCTGAAACATCTATACCAACTGCTAGAAATAAATTATTAAAAATAATAGTTTCAACCTATGCCCTAATTGCAGAAAAAACAATCGACTCATTAAAGATCCTCGAGCTTCATAAGAAAGTTCAAAGTATTGAAAGGACTAACAAATGAAATTCTCCTTGGCCATGGTCCAGATAGACCAATTAATTAATTATTAGAAGTACTAAGAAGAAAAGAAGAGGGGAATATCAATTGACAATAATTAAGAATACAAGAGTAATAATATCCAAGTTAAGTTTATCTTTAAAAAATCTATATTTTTTTTCAATAATTAATTAATAACATTTAAATTACATCCAACATAGAATATAACAAGAAAGTTACTGAAAATTAAACTAAAAGTAATCAACGTAATTACCTGAACATATTTAGGAAGATCAGTACCCCTGTCACGTGAATATGAAACATGGTATGTACATAAACTTTCCTTTTCCATCATCAAGAACTTTTTCCTAAAAGAATAATTTAGAATCAATAAAAAATAGTTATTTGTTGATGCAATGTCAAATAAAAATCCTATTGCAAATTAGGAATTGAGAGGTTAACATAAAATAAGATATACATAAAATAAAGACCATTTGTAAATTTAAATGTTCACTGATTCCAAATTATCAAAATGAGTAATGGAACAATACAGTTAAAGCACCACATCTTTTCTTAATATTAAATTAAATTTTGAATTACTTAAGTTGACCATTTATTAAACTGGATATTTATCTACATAGAAATACCTATATATATCATCTCTGTTCTGATGACGACAACCAAACATAATTTGATTTTCAGACTTCTTTTTGCAATGGGCATGCTGCTCTTGTTGTCGATGCTCTAAAAACCCTAAAAAAGGAACAAATAACAATTAAATAACATTGCTTTGAATTTTCCTTTTAAATAATTACAGCAACTATAACTGGTACACGTCAAACAGAGTAGATTTATATTTGTGAACTTTATGAACTGAGCATACATTTTTTTCTTAATTTAATAATTATTCTTAACTAATACATGAGTTCATGACCTTCATTAAGGTGCACATTTAAGAAAACTAGAAGCTCTCCAGACCTATCTCATAATGAAACTGAAAAACTCTTAGCTTTCATTAATTATAGATAATACTAGTAATTTATCTGAGACTGGAGAAATGGGCCTATGATAGAACGCCCATTTTCTAGAAATTTTAAGAATGAATAAAACATTGTGGATCGTCTGATAAAGCAAAAATTAATTTTTTTTTTTAAATTTTAAACTCTTATATGAGCACCAGTCAATGGAAAAATAAGATATATTCCTCTCCTTTTGCTCTACTTTGGAGGCTACATATCTACAGTCCCAGTGAAGAAGTTGTTAAATTGAATACTGTCCAGAGAGAGCTAACTGTACTGAGGGAAGCGGAATGGTGTCATTCTCACAGTTTTTGACTAGAAATAGAGTTGTAATATAAGCTATTACTCCTTTTCAAGCTAATGCCTGACTTAGCTCCTTATTCACTTGGAAAATAACAAGATTCCGCTTCTGTAAGGGCACGAAACTCATTTTGGAGAAAATTTGACCTTAACACTTGTTTACTGGGGTTGTAGAAATTACCTCCAAATTAGATTTAAAAGTAGTAAATGAAAAATTGAAAAAAATTGTTTGTTTTTTTATAAAACTTTCCATGTCCCATCCCCTAGTCAAGGCACTTCATATTTGATCTACTTACTGTTGATTGAATGTTTCAATTCACTAACTTAGTATCATTAGTATAAATTTATACAAAAGTATAAATCTGGTAGATTAGAAATGACCATGGAGAAAAAGGGTATCTCCAAGAAAATTTAATATAATAGACATTCACATAAGACATGTTATTATGATGATACTAAGATTGACATGTGAAATT
Source organism: Arma custos (assembly GCA_037127475.1). NCBI lineage: Eukaryota > Metazoa > Arthropoda > Insecta > Hemiptera > Pentatomidae > Arma > Arma custos. The sequence goes on along the minus strand of CM073759.1, from coordinate 100,197,836 downwards.
GAAAATGACTAATATGGTCGAAACGTTTTTATAATAAAGAATAAGCATGACTGGAAAATGGTTTTACCTCAACAATTAAAAAACAAAATGATTAGTGTTCATAATTTTTCCATGGAGGTATTTTAATTCAACAATACAATTAATATTTTTATATTATACAACAATATAGAATCTATAATTATAACATAATATTGAACAGTAATTTTTTAATAATAATATTCTGTATGAAATTTTTCAAAACACGGATATACACATAAACCAACATCACAATTCTCACATTGATATCGTGTTTGACTGCTTTTATCGTTCTTTTTGCATACCACACATTTTCTTAGTGGATTTTTTCTCTTCGTCTTGTTATTCTCATAAAGTGATGAAAAATGTCTTGCAGTAAGACGCGTTGTATTAATATTTCCAGATTTATTAACATTCTTTGTGGCTTTCGATGAATGGTAGCGTCTTGAAATTTGTCGAATTAATTCAAGATGGAATTTAGCCATCGATATATATTTCCCACTTTTAAACTTATATAGACAATAGGCGTTCCATATGCATATATCCAATAAGTGGAAAAATACTTCTTATACTACTTTAAATTTTTCCTTCGGGAATGAATTGTACTGATTATCATACCACTTTTATCCACGGCTCCCTTAGAGCGATTATAATCAACGACACACTTTGGTTTTATGATCATTTCCTTTGTGCAATAATGGATTTTTGTATCGACAAATTCTTCGGTGTGAAAGGTCGATAACATATACACCTCCCTTTTGTCATGCCATTTCATGGCTAGCAAACATTCTGACGACCAGAAACCCGCCTCGCCTTTTTTCAATTTTTTATCCATCCTTGGCATACCTTTGCGTCTTTTTTTCACGGTGCCACAGGCGTTAGTACCATTCTTGTGCAAAAAAATAAACAGTGCTGGACTTGCGTACCAGTTATCAACAAATGGAGTATGCCCTTTTTCTAAATATGGTCTGAGTAGCTGGACAACAATGTTCCCAGATTTTCCAAGATTTGCATCTGTGTTGGTAATATTGGAGAGGGATCCGTCGTAAATTATAAAATCTTGAACATATCCAGATTCCTTATCACATAACACAAAGGACTTAATACCAAATCTGTTCCTCTTTGATGGAATATACTGTTTGAAGGACAACCTGCCCTTATATAACAACAAACTTTCATCAATGCATAAATCTTGGAAGGGATACAAAGCATTCTTGAAGCTTTCTCTAAGCATATCACAAATTTCCTGAATTTTATATAATCTATCAACATTTGCTTGCGTATCATTGGTATTAAAATGTAATATTTTTAGTAAATATAAAAATCGGTCCCTTGACATTATTTCACCAAAAATTCTGCTTCTCAAAAGCTCATCGTTTGCCCAATACTCAGAATGAGATAGTTTTTTATTCCACGACATCAACATCTTTATACAGAGAAAACGATACATTTCAGCAAGAGAAGTCCCTCGTGAGGGACTCGGAGCGTTATTATTATTTATGCATTCCTCATAATTGTTTGTTGTTTTAACGATAAATTCCACAAAGCTCTCGGAGAAAAATAACTGGAAGTAGTCAAGAATTGATGCAGAGTGGCTAATTGGTACTCTTATTCCGGAATTTCGTTTCGAAAATTGATGAAATTTGGGTCACGCCGGTTCGGTAGTCCATGCAATATCCAATATATTTTTTTCCGATTTTGTCGAATTTTGTTCTTCAGATTCTGAGGTGCTCAATATAATCTTTCGAGTTCTTTTGTACGAAGTAATAATATCATCTTCCGATTGCGCTTAATTATGCCGCTTTCTTTTATTATTTTGATTTTTATTGTATAATCATTTTCTGGAATGGGTCAAATATTTAAAAATTTATTGCAATTGCAGAAAAATATAAAAGTTAGAAAAATAATAATTTTTTATTATATACCTTTGTGTTGCTGTACGTCTGATATATTATTTATATAATTTACGTATAATAATATCACAATTCACTATATTTATATAAATTTACTGCAATTTTGTCACTGATAAGTCTGGCTTCTATCCTCTGATACATTCGACTTACGATTAACTGAGTATAATTATACATTTGAGGCCCACGGGTAAATGACAAAACAATGTCGAAAAAAAAACGAACATTGCAATAGCGCTTGCAATTGTTTACGAACAGAAATACACGAAGCGATACCATTTATCTTAACATTTGGTTCCGTTTTTGGAGCGGGTGACTATAGTCACCCGTCGTGTGTAGGTGGCATCTTGTGACGGGTGACTATAGTCACCCGTCGTGTGCGTGTGTCATTTTGTGGCGGGTGACTATAGTCACCCGTAGTAGTGAAAGGGTTAATAACAATTCTTAAAATTTATGTTCAAAATAAACTTATTCCTGATTGACTCACAATAATTATCCCTAAGCACACTTAAACATATAACTGAAAAAAAAAAGAAGTAATTTTTATCAATGCTCTGCACATCCAATCATATTTTGTATGAAGAAACCTATTCACCATCTTTTCGGAATTAATATTTTATTAGAGAATAACTTTAAAAAACAAACATTCATCATCACCACACACAATTGAATTATAGAAATAGTAGAAGGTACATAACATTACCAAGGAAAGGTGCTATGCCTGTGCCAGGTCCTATCATAATAAGAGGCATCGATGCATTTTCTGGAATCCTGAACTTAGTTGGATTTCTTAAATAAATGGGTATCTGAAAAAAAATAAGTATACATTATTAACAATTGAATAATATTAATTTTTTATTAGAATCAATATTATGTAAGGAACCAGAAACATCCAACTAGCCTTGCTGTTTGGCTGATAAAAAATTTGTTTTTCCACATTACGGGTGTTTCTTATTATTGCTTCACGCAACCAGTTCATGATTTGAAGGTAATATTCTTTATTGACTTTAATACCTTCTGGCAGAAAATCATGATGTATAACAACATGATGATCAAAGAGAACAGTGAGTAAAACCTTTACATTAGACCAAACTTGGTGATTATCATTAACATCTTCTCGCCCTTCTTCAAATTAATTACACCACTTGTAAATATTTCTTTCACTTAGAAGAGAATCCCCAAATGGCAGTTATAATTGTCATAACATTAGAGACTTAATTTTGTTTTTTACACAAAATTGAATACAACTTCTTTGTTCCATTTTTTAAACAATAAAATATAGCCATGCATGTGTAAAGACAACCTCTTTGTGTCTTTTGTAAAAAACATAAACATGCAAGATTGCTAATGTTGCCTACATATATTTGGAGCATGTGTAAAAACATATTAAAAAAAGAATATCGAATGAATTTAATCCGCATGATTTGAAAATTGGTCTATGTTATTAAACATACCTCGTACTGTACTTACAATTAATAAAATATTTACTTTTTCACATTATCTCAGTTTTTTTTAATAGCTTAGAATTACAGTAAAGTGCACACAAATTACAAAAAAAAAATGGGAAAATCCTTTTATCTATTTACAGACGTGTTTCAAGAAATTCGTAAAATATAATTTCACAAAATGAACATGAGTTCTAACCTAGGTATTCATTGCTATAAAACATGAATTTTCTTGAAAATATTTGGATTAAAATCATAGTATGAAACCACAATAATATGAATTAAGCGGAAAAAATTATCGATAAAATTTGTACAGTATGCAAATATCTTTCTACAACTATTAAAAAAACATTCAGCATCCACAAATAATCTGAGAATTTTGATTTTATTTCTCACTAAATAACAATTTTTGACATTCTTGATGACAGATTATACCAATTGTTAAATAAATAAATGAAAAAAAAGTGTAATACAACATTCTAAAGAGAAAATGAAATAAAAAACTAGTTAATACCTTTATAGTCATTGGTTTCAAATTATCCGACAACTCTAAGTCAGATAATTTAAAACTTAAATCATGTAGTGATCGTGTCAAGTCAAACAGCCAACCCGAGCATACTCCTCTTCTATTCCTTGCGTCATACACAAGATTGAAGACTAACCTTAGGGAATTTGGATCTTGAAGGGGTGATGATGCAATTGAATATGGTCTTGGCTAAAACAAGTGAATGCAATGAATGCAATGAATTGAATTTTTTTTTAAATAGTACACATTATAAAACACAACTGAACTAAGTTTAAGCCAAAAATTAACAATCGATTCTTATAAATATAATTTACATTTAAATAATGCATAACTGTAAACACTAAACAGTATGAAGAGTATTAATAATTGTATAGAAATTATAGACACAATTTAATTTAAACTAGTAGTTTGTCTTTTTTGTAAATCTCGGAAATAAATGTTGAGCTCTTCATTGAAGCTTCTAGAAAACATAAAGCCAATGTTATATATTGGAAAAACATTATTCTTAAAAATATCGAGTATCATAATTTATTCAAATTTAAATCTTAATAAATATTTAGAAATTATATTACATTATTTCTAGCTATTAAATAAATTATGGAAAAAAAACTCTCTAACAATCTTCTTTATCAGAAGAAAAAATCTTCATTTAATCATTAATGTTTTTAAGTTCTTTGTCATCAGGATGCACATTTGTACAAGTTACTAATAATAAATATTCGTATAATACAATACTAATACTCATAATATTCATATTAATGAAGATCAGTAAAATTTAACTTTGATTATTTTTTTACAATAAATCTTAAAATCTTTTTTTTGAGTTGATTTCCTCTTACCTGATTCAGTGAAATAATGTAATACTACTGAACTAAATTTAATACTAATCTGTATTTATATCATATACAAACATATTACTTCCACTATTATTTTTAGGCTGCATTATTAATTAGCTGTAATTCTTATCATTAGCATTATAAATTATTTTAAATTGAGATTATTCATTATTTGTGACTAATGCTTTATTTTTTTTTAATATAAGGGTATCTATTTTAAAAATAATCAAATATATAATGCTATATATATATATATATATATATATATATATATATATATATATATATATATATATATATATATAATACACTCAACAGAAAAAAAAACGGACACTTTGGTCTTATAACTTTGTTAAATACATAATCTTTTAAATTTATGGTAAGAATTGGTTAGTTTATAGATTATTTATTTAAATTGAGATTATTCATTATTTGTGACTAATGCTTTATTTTTTTTTTATATAAGGGTATCTATTTTAAAAATAATCAAATACATAATGCTCAAAAAAAAAATTAAATATATATAAATAATTCACTCATAATATATATATAATACACTCAACAGCAAAAAAAAACGGACACTTTGGTCTTATAATTTTGTTAAATACATAATCTTTTAAATTTATGGTAAGAATTGGTTAGTTTATAGGTTATTTAAACAAAATCTGCCAAAAGTGAATAATTTTTATTGATTATTTACAAAAAAAGAAAAAATGATAAATGAACACATTTTTTAAAAATGTTATTCTTCATTTTTATTAGGTATTCAAGGATTTTATGTAATTCTAATAGTGAGTATTACTCCCTCTGCTACAGCGAAGGGCTCTAACCCTGTCAGGCATTGAAAGCAGATAAATCAACTTCCAGACAAATAAATCAAATCTGAGTTTTATCTAATTGTTTACTAATCCTGAAGGGATTAGTTCAATGGACTTAGACCCTACATTCTCTGCAATAACTAGAATACCCACAAAAACAAACACATTTTGCTGAAAATTAGCTTTTAATATGAAAAATATGAAGTGTCCGGTTTTTTTTGCTGTTGAGTTTATATATATAATTTATAGTGTCTAATATTTTGGGATTATTATTAATATTAAAGTCATTTATGTTTCCTAAATATTCATGTACTGTGGTAAGCCAAAGAAGTGTTTTTTACAGTTTTTGGAATTATTAGTCTGCTACTCTCAATCATGTTATCTAATTTTTTGGGAGTTTCTCTTATTTATATTATACGCAAGATATAAATAATATATCTATATATTAATTATTATTTCAATTAAATTATTGATATTTTCTTTCAAACTTGTGCAGCCCATTATACGTTTTTATTAATAAATAAACTACTTGAAACTATCTTGAATGATAATATTTGACCTTTATATATATATATATATATGCCAGTGTATGTGAGATCCAGATTGATGTTAATAATTTAAATTTACAAATTTGATATAAATAATCTTGACTATATGTAATTTATAAATTTAAAAAATGACACAGCTATTCCACAGTTTTACTTTTCACTTCTTTCAGCAGTCCTCATGACAGCCTACATAACATTTTTTTTAAATTTATTTATTTACCTGCAGCCTAGGAATATGCTCTATTAATAATGACAATGGTGGTCTGCAAGAAGAAAAAGCTTGTAAAATATCTATGATTGAAGTTTTAGGCTTCAATATGTATTCATTGTACTCTCCAGAACCTTCTCGACTGCATAGTTCCATTATTCTCCTTTTATCAACTGGATCAGAAGTGTTTTCAGAAAGTGCTCTTAATAGTGTCTAAACATAGTATCATAAAGTGAGATCAATTAAAAAATTAAATTAGTTTAAAACATACTGCTCTAGCATTAGCCAGAGTTTGCTGAAATTAAATGTTTTGTTGAAATAAAATGAATAGGAATATTACTAATTTTGTGGGGTTTACTTTGCCTAGCAAATTTAAATTATATGTATAATAAACTGCAATAATATTTATTAGAAATTATTATGTTTTTATTAAGGAATTTTGAAAAAAAAGTTTTTTTCTTCTTTTCTCTATTTTAATCCAGTTGTTTAATCCACTTTCTTTAACCTGAGAAAGATATCATCTTGAACTCGAAGTTTGAAATATTATTAAGAGAATTTGCTAATTGCTTGGTTGCTACCAAGGTCATCAGCAAATTGATATCACAGAGGCTTTCTCAGCATGAAACCTGGGTTTATCCCGATTTCAAGAAACAGTTAGTGCTGATAGTAGGCCGGGTAGCACATTACAATGCTTATCTTTGTTGCCACAAGTACCTCTTATGACCTTCATAATCGTTTGGGGGAAGTTGACCTTATTTCTTATGCCCCTTTGACACAACCAACAGTTAAGAAGAATGTGTAGGAGAGAGTGCCAAGAAGTAGTTGGTAGTCATTGATGACACCATCAAACATTATAGAATGAAGCATGATTTTGGGCATTGCACATGTCCCATGGTGTCTATAGACTATTTGGTATACCCTATCACTATAAATACAGAAGCATGACTTGTCTGTAAACATGAAACCATTCCAGTTGGTATAAGATTATAAGGAATACAGATTAAGTGAAGATAGAACAAGCAATACAGAAGTAGTACCTAATAAGTTAGAAAAATGATCTAATTAAATCAGTAATCATTTAAATAACAGTAGCATTACAATCTGTGATTTTACTGATGCCCTGCCCTGATCATTACTACAAGGGATCCTTCAAAATTTTTTAAACTTCTTGAGAGCAGAAGTCAATGGACAGCACCAATAATAATAAACATTAAAATATAACCCAACGAAAAGCCATTTAGTCTCCAAGCTAAAACAGAAATTTAAATGTCTGTCCAATATTTCGCCTATTCAGGCATCCTCAGGGTATATAGAGAAAAAAAAACAAAAACAAAAGAAGCATCCCGCTTCTTGGGTGCGTTATTCATATTTTGTTTTGTGTTTGTTCTTTTGTTTTTGTTTTATTTCTCTATATACCCTGAGGATGCCTGAATAGCCGAAATATTGGACAGACATTTAAATTTCTGTTTTAGCTTGGAGACTAAATGGCTTTTCGTTGGGATTTTTCCAGTGTTTTAACATTTATGTAAGGTCTCTTTTCATTTTTCAATATTAAAATATAACAATAAAACTTTTAATTATAATGAATAAAAATTATAAAATTTTATAAAAAGCAATTAGCTAGTAATAATTGAGACAGAAAGAGCTAACCCGATGATTAATAGATAAATTAAATGAATTTATTTTATAATGTACAATTAACAAATAAATCATTACAAAGGTAATAAGAAACAGTTCACTTCAGGCATTTTTCCTCCATAATCCTAATATATTACCCTTGGCTAATCACATCAATGATCAACCATAGTTTTCCAAAGATAAATCAGTAAATTTTGCCACATCTAGAATTGCTATAGTTGACATGCTTTAATGATTAAAATAAAGTATGCTTTCGATAATAGAACACTCTTGGATTTTCTGTTTTACTGTTGTTGTTTGTTGGTGTTTAAAGGTATAAAACCCTTAGGTAATCACATTGGAGGATTTGAGGGGGGTGGGCATGCCTCCCCTAGAGTTCTCATTAGTTGATATTGACCTGAATTTTAGTTGGTTTTCAACAAGAAAAGACGTTTTACACACCAAAATTATTCAGTATCGAATGTTTTCTCAATGGTTGCATCCAAAATCGGCGAATCCGAACCCTTTTATGTTTTTCATTCACATATAGATAGCTACCGCTTTGATCAAGGAGCTTATTTTATCCATGTTATTCTTTTCTGGCCTCTGTTGTCTTAAATTAAAAATTGATATTTTATTTATCTTCATTCATATATAGATCGTATACATTGATAACAAATTCACATTGACCCATGACCCCCTCCCCCTAAAAATTCTCCTAGATCCGCCAGTGGGTCATCAACACCTATGATAATGCCGTTTTACTTTGATAATAGTTTCTCAGCAAAACAAAAGTAAGACTTCAATGAATAATAAGATAAATTAACATGGCAATTATTAAAATGCTTACCTTTTTAACAACTGCCCTTAAATCGAGGCAACTTTGTAATAAGAACTTAGCAGAAAATATAGGTGGTATATGTTGAGGCAGCTTTTTCTTTTTTGTTTGGTCTACTACAAGTTTATATTTATCTTCTCCATTAAGAACTAGTCTATTCATAATAAAATTTACTTCCTTTTCATCATTTTTTGGTAGGATGCCAATGGTATCTCCTGGGAGATACTTTAAATTTAAATCCTAAAATTAAGTTATTAAATTATAAGAACACAAATCTAGAATAGATACATTAATCTACATTATCAAAGATTATTACCGATATGTCTAAAACAATTTCCAGAGTTGTCTTGACATCTGCTCCATCACATAAGACAGTTGCTGACGAAACACCAACATCTTCCAAAGGTGAAGCTGCAAACGGTAATGTCAATTCTTTGAAAAAACTTCTCTAAAAATAACAACAAATAAAATCAATTTATAAGCTATGTAATGAACAAGATCTATATTTATAAATTATAATTTATTTATTTTTATTTGATGGTGATTACTTAAATATTTTTATTTTGAAGAGAAAAGATTTATATTTAATAAAACTTACTTCAAGCTCATCTATATCACATTCTGAATCGGTTGAAACACATGAAAAATGGGATGCAGACAAAGGTGGTAAGTTGAGATCCTTGTCAGGAGGGAAGCATAAATCAGTGGAAACACACATCACTTCAAAATAAAGTTTTAAATCGCAAAAGGAATTCAAAACCGTCACGTGCAGGGACCTTTGAACGTGAGGACTCGTTGACGAACGTAGCATTGATCCCATAGAGATATTCGTTTATTTCTCATAATTTTTATTAAGTAAAACGAATATTCGGATTTTCTGAGTACAGAACAATTTAAGTGGTTAGCGTAACAAACTACTAAGCCCAAGATCGTGGTTTCGAGGCCCGGCAAGTGGCCCTAGACCCTAGCCCTTTTTTAAAGGGAGTAAAAAATCCTTAGTTACACCGTCCTTAAAGGGACGTTAAAGGGGGGTCCCGAGCATGTACGATGTCAGGTACTCGTTAAAAATCCCTGTCCTAACCTGTTAAACCTGGATAGGCAAAATTTAGAGCTCCCAATGTAGCACTTTTGTATGCTTAACAAAAAAAAGCAGTCATAATAATTACAGAAACAGATTTACAGAACAGGTTTAATATCAATCTGAAAAAGGCAGGCTTTTTTGTTTTTATATTAAAGACTAAGGCTTTTTGATAGGAATTTTTCAATTTATTTCTTTACAAGTATTTTATGCCTCTTTTGAGCTTTTATTCTTCTATATAAATGAAAAGAAGTAGAACTTCAAAACTGCTTTTTCTTTCAACATAATACACGGGTTATCAAAAAAACATCAAATATCTTCTATGAAAGGAAAATAGTTGACTGGATGATAAAATGGAAAACGGAGAATGTTGGGGGGTGCAGTAAAAAAAACACCAAATAAGTACTAGACTTATATTTAGTAAGTGCCGACGTTTCGACCTACAGTGTAGGCCATCTTCAGGGCTATGAGAGAGAAAAAAACAGAACCAAAAATATATAAAAACGTACAGTAACAAGAATATAGTGACATGTAATGTAGAAAATTAAAATAATGACAGATATGAAAATTAAAGATAACGAATATTAAAATAGTGACAGATATAATAACTAAAGATAACGAATATAAAATAAAATACAGAAAATAAATGTACATAGAGGATAGAAAAGTAAACATAATATAAAGGGAAATAAAAATGAGGAGGTAAACCAAAGATACAAAATGAGAAGATTAACATATAAAATACGGTTGGAACATGAAGGATTTAGAAAAAACTAGTAAATTAAAGATATAAAATGTATGATAATGGACTTCTAGAGGTTACATAAGTAAAATGTATGAAACATAATAATACAAGAATATGTAGAAAGAAATGAATAGGTATCTCGTAGAATGACAGTTAGAAAATTTCTTACATTTAATGTAAACAATTTAAAAATATAAGTATGGAACTATTTGTACAATAGCAATTGTGTATTATTGTATCCCAAAATGGATAAGAAGAAAAATCCAATTACTGGATGCCAAAATGATAAGGAGGGAAATAGGAAAATATGTAGTGTGAGGAATGGAGAAAGACTAAAGAGAAAAAGATATAATAAATAAAATATTAAGAAAAGACGTACCGAATGGGAGAGGAGCCGTTGGGGGCACCGGCTGAACAACAATGAAAAATACGTTACGAAGCAATACGGAAGAGCTAGCACGGTCTCTAGCGGCCAAAAAGGTAACTATAGAAGGTAACCATACTGGAGTATAGGGAAAATGAATAAATGGATAAAATTATATTGACAAGCCGATATATTGAAAGAGAGATAGTAAAGAGTAACAATGAATGAATAAGTGAGAAAAGTGGAAAGATAATACCAATAAAATAAAATAAAATAAATGTCAACAGTGCGATAATAAAGGAAACATCAGTGACGAAGTAACAGAATTTAAGGTTTTTTGAGTAAATTAAAAAATTGGGAGTAGGTAGAGGAAAGGTGATGTGAGTCAGTCTTAAGATTGATAGTGGAGGAATCTAAATTTATGTGGATAGTTTCAGAGAGGATGCGTTTATCATGGTTAGGAACAGTTGGTAGGATAGACGTATTATCAAAATCAAAAGTGTGGTTTAAAAAAAATGGCATGTTCGGAGAGTTTAGAGGAGGTATGGTTATGGGATGAAATGGAATACTTGTGTTGGGTAATACGATCTTTAAGGAAGTTTTTAGTTTCACCGATATAGGAAGAGTTACAATTAGTAGTAGAACAGGAGATACGATAGATGACATGAGAACGTAGTTAATGGGGAATAGGATCTTTGATACGGGTATAAATATGGGAAAGTTTGTTATGGGATTTAAAGGCAATACGTAAATTGGGGATAAAGGAACGTAAGTATTTTTGAATGTTATTAGAGAGGGAGGGTATATATGCCAAGGATCTGAATATAGAGATAGATGGTGGATGTGGCGATCGGGTGCGGGTGGGGGGTTATAGTAGTCATGGATGAGTTTATTAACAATTTAGAGAGGAAAATTGTTTTTTAAAAGGATTTCTTTGATACGGTGGGTGTTGGTTTTATGGAAGCAGGGGTCAGAGAGGGATAGGCCACGGTGAATGATATTTGTAGCGATGTTAATTTTAAGGTGGTGCGGATGATGGCAGTAATAATTAAGAAGTCTGCCAGAGTAAGTGGGTTTATTATACCAATTTGTGGATAAGGTGTGGTCAGGATTTTTAATGATAAGGAGGTCAAGAAAAGGTAGTGACTTATTGGATTCGAGTTCAACGGTGAAATGGAGGCGGGGATGGTATGAATTGAAGGAAGATAATAAATCTGTAATAATATTGGGATTTATGATAAGGAGGAGGTCGTCTACATATTTTTAATGAAAAAAACATCGTCAAGGAACTGAGGTAGAATGGAGTCCAGAAGGTCATTTAGGACAATATAAGAGAGGTCAGGAGCGAGGGGATTTCCCAGTCCCGGAAATTCGGGAAAAGAACTGTCCATGGAAGGTAAGGTAGCTGGATTCACAACAGAGTTTGAAGGATTGGAGTAATGAGGACCGGTTAAGAGAGGTATGGGGTTCTATTAGTGACCAGTTGTTATTATGTTTTTATATATTTTTTGGGTACTTGTGTGTTAACGCAGCCCTGGTTACTGGTTACATTTCTAACAGTTACCTTGTATTTATTGGAGTTAAAAAAATATCAACAATTAGAAATCAAAAGAATTTATTGAAAAATGGAATTAATAATAATAATAATGAATAATTAATTAAACACCAATGAACAATTATGAAATAAAAGTAATGAAAATCACAATGAAAAATTATTTTTAAAAAATATTTAAAAATGTAATATATGATGAACAATTAATTAAACAAGAATGGACAATGAACAATTAAAAAATACAAATAATAAAAAATCACTATAATTAAAACAAATAAGTTATGAAAAATCACAATAGTTTGTTGACAAAAAATTTGTTAATCGCATTTAGATGGAAAATGCGTCGAAACACACTTCAGTATCAAGATTTTAATTGCATTTCCAAAAGAAACGTTCACCACAATACAATTTCATTTCATGGGAATTGCTACAGTTTCTTTGTTTTGGTAAAATATTTCGCTCCTGCAAAAAAATAATAGCTTGTTCTTTGTTGTGAGCAAATCCCAAATACGCATTTTACACTAATTAAATAAATAACTAAAATAATAACAACGAAAAATCTATAACAAACAATAAACAACAAATAACGGACAATAAATAGCAAACAATAAAGTAGCAATAATCAAAACTCAGTAAGCAAGAAGAAACATAGAACAAATCAGCTGTTAGAAATATAACTGTTACAAAATGTAACTGCTCGCGCATGCGAATAAGTCGGCAAAAGTAATCAGGGCTGCGTTAAGACACAAGTACCATTTTTTGTTCTGTTTGTTTCTCTCTTATAGCCCTGAAGATGGCCTACTTACTAAATATAAGTCTAGTACTTATTTGGTGTTTTTTTTACTGCACCCCAACTATCTCCGTTCTCCATCAAATATCTTCGCTCCTAACTATCATTTTCTAAACAAAAAAGAACAGAATTTAAAGGCGCTAGGTTCCAAGTAACAACTCTATTTGAATTTCACACAGTTTAATTAAGTCAGGTGCAGGTCCAGGTCAGAATCAATTTTTAACAGACAATTTTGAAGGCAAAAACACACAAAAGATCTCCACTATACACAACAGAGTAGGGCAGCTGGGGACTGGTTATGCATGGATTTGCCCCTGTAATATAAATAAATAAAAACAATACAATAATGAACTAAAAAATAAATATTAATTAATGACGTTAAGGTAATAAATATTGAATATAATAAAACAAATTAAGTGTTTGAAGTGGTGGCAAATCCCTTTCACATATTCAATCAAATTCAATTCACATTTGGCAAATCCATTTTACAAACCTCATTCATCACCCAGCTATTTTTAACCTTCACCATCTTTCACTCCGCTGTCAACACATTCCCGTTACAAGAACGAAAACCATGAACTTATTATTATTAAAGAAATAGAAATTCGACACATTCCAATCTTAAAATTCCACAAAGAACTAAAGATATAAGAACTATATCTACTAACCCGAAAAATACAAAAAAAGATTAACCATTAAAGCTTCTCAAAAACTTATATTCAAAAATCGTCATCAAGATTTGTGCGACGACCTGTTTTTTTTTTTTTTTTGAGGTTTCACAATTAGTTAATTTAAGAGGGGTTGTAATCAGGCCACTGCCACCGAGCCTAGTGGAGGGGCCGGCTCCTCAGAATCTCCTGAGATCCTCCTCGACTACTGAGTGGAGGTGACCCTAGGGTTAGTGTGAGAACTGTTTATGATCTTGACCTGTAATGTAGGGTGTTATAATGTGCAGTTTCAGAGAAGATGTTTGATTGTTAGAGTACTATTCCACCAACGTGGAGGGCCAGTGCCTCAAAAATAACTATAATTAGCTAAGTATCTGGGTGCATAGGGCACGCATACGCATAGTTTTACACAATGAAATTTAAAACTACTGAAAACTATCTACAATCAGGATTATTGTTCAAATGGAAAATACTTGTTACGGAAATAATTTTATCTGTTTTCCAACTTAATCCAACACAGCTTGCATTAAATTAAAATTTAAGAAATAATCAGAACATCTCAGATATTAAATCATCTGACTGTACCTACAGTGGCAGTCAAAAGTAATTGCACAAGCAAAATATTGGCTATAAAGTTATATTGGAATGAAATAAAATTACAAAACTTTTTCAAAAGAAAAATCTTTTATTTAAAGTGTTAAAACATCAATTAAATAAAACTGAACAATAAAAAAAACACACACAAAGAAATGACCTTTCAAAATTATTTGCCCAAATTTAAATTTTTATGATATAATGCATAATATGTATATTGTTTTTATTTTTCAATATTTTGTGTGCAATCCATTTGTATCGATAACAACTTGAAAACGTCTTGGCGTAGAATAAACAAGATTTTTAAAGCATTCTGGCTCGATTGTTTTCCACAGATGCAAAACTTCTATCAGGCGCATTTTGGAACTAATGATATATTGTTGAATCCTTTGTTCTATAATATGCCATAAGTTTTCTATGACATTAAGGTCCGGACTACCGGGAGAAGTTAGAAGCCTTCTGCGTACATTATACAAGAGTACTCGGTTCTTGGTCTCACTCGCATTATGCTTAGGATCATTATCCTGTTGAAATAAGTAAGAATTTTCAATCCCGAATTTTTGAGTGCTGATCTGTAGATTATGGCGCAAAATTTTAACGTCTCCATCTGCATTTAAGATGTGTTCAATCAGATTGCCATGAAATGAAGTGCACCCCCAAACCATAGCATAACCTCCTCCATGTTTCAAAATTTATCGAACATATAGTCTTTTTAATTCTTTGTTAGGTTTTCGTCAAATGTACTTCCTACCATCACTCCCAAATATATTAAAGTTGCTCTCGTCACTAAATAGAAAAAATTGCCAAAATTCTACAGGTTTGTTAATGTAGTCTTTTTCAGTAGTAAAAAAGTATCTTTTTTCTATTGACCTCCACTGATAAATCGATTCTTCCTTGGCATCTTACCGTGCATACTTTGCATGATAAAGGGCTCTTCTTACAGAAGACTGATTTACTTGCTTATTTGAAGTATAAGCCACCATTATACCAGTTGCCAAGAACTAATTGATGGTTTTTTTGTTGCCTCTTTAATTATGTGTCTGCACTCTCTGGGTGCCAATACCTTTGGCCGTCCTTTTCGTGGCTTGTTGATGCTGGTTCCTGTCTCGTCATGTTTCTTAATAATATGTATAATGAACTGTAGAAAAGAACATACCCAAGGTTTGACCAATTTTCCGATATGGTTTTCCGCTGTTTCGCAAATATACACATTTTTCTCGGGTCGCAATAGAAAATTCTTTGGTAACATGTTTACTTCGATAAAGACTAAATAAATTTCATTACAATCCCCCTAATCCTGAATGGAATTAAGCTCTTAACAAAGAAAATAATATTTGTAAGCAAAGACTTTTGAAAGGTCCTTTTTTTTGTGTGTTGTATTTTTATTGATCAGTTTTATTTAATTGATTATTTATCACTTTAAAACTTGTGTACATAAAAGATTTTTCAATTGAAAAAGTTCTGTAATTTTATTTCATTCCAATATACCTTTAGGGCCAATATTTGGCTTGTGCAATTACTTTTTACTGCCCCTGTAGGAATTTCTTCATTTTAGGCAAAGAAAATAAAAAAACGATTAATGAAAAATTGACTATTTTAAATTGTAAAAGCGCATATAATCTAATTTCCTAATTAACCTGTACCACTACAACCGTGAACGGTTCTGGAATTCAATACATAGCAGAGACTGTACTGTTTCATGGACAACTGTACTAAAGGGAGGTGATTTGTCCTAGATCACGCTCACCGCCAAATATTTCCCCCTTATTTTGGGTATCCTATTTTTATAACATTTTAAAGCGGCTGGGTGAACCACAGGAGGGTCCTAGATCTTATATGATCCATCTCCGGCTGCAAACAATCTAGATAAAAATCTTGCCGGCAGCGGGATTTGAACCAGGATTTTCGGCATGGCAACTCAGTGCTCTATCACTGAGCCACTCCGCTAAATATAATTATGATTATATAGTTATAATTCTTCCTTATCATAATTCTAATTATAACTTATAATATTATATTATAAGTCATAAGATTTAAAACTTATAACAGTTTGAAATAAAATAAAAATGGAATTATTTCATATTTGTATTAAGAAATATCTGTTTGCTATATAAAAAATTCGATACCAGAAAGTTCCACAAAATAAGGAAGAAATCCATATAACGAAAAATATCAATTCATACTGGATTTAGAATTTGAAAAAAAATTTCTCAAACTATCCATTAATTTTGTGACCATGTGTCCGGAAGGAGATTCGTTGTCAAGGAACACAAAAAGGAGGAAGCACGCCGAATCGGATCCAGTCTAAAATTAAAAGTTCTTTTGAAACTTTAGTGTTTGTCATAAAAAAAAAAAATACAATGTAATAACTTTTTTTTTTAAAGTGATTAAAAATTAAAATATGCAAACATTGTTTTGTGAGTTAAACATGAATTGGTGTATTTCATTAATGTTTAGTATAATCGGTAAGTGGATGATTATAAAATAGTCGATATCTAAGCAAAAACTTTTTCTAGACAGAAATAAATAAATTTAGCAAATGTAAATACGTCTACAAACGTAGTCTCACCGTCATAAAATTAGCACATTACAAGTCACCAATAATTAAAAAAATATGTACAAAATAAATAAGTTCACTTCAATAAATAAAATATCTCATTGGTTCAAGAGTTTGAGGATCGAATTATTATTTATTCATTTAACACCACTTTATGCTAATATAGGCAATCAAACAATACTACAGTAAGAGTTCTATATTTTGCCTATCCAGGTATGATTAGGATAGGAATCTTTAACGAATACCTGCACAGGGTCGGAATTCCTCCTTTTACTGTCCTTTCATAGGACGGCTTAATCATTAATGCCTTTACAAACTCCTAAGGCTAGCTCGGCATGTTAAGTTGTTAAGCTAACCACTAGACCACAGGTGACCCCCGAATGAGCAATTTTATAATGGACATGGATGAACATGGGGGAGATATTGTCATACATGCATATGCACCAATTAATGGCTTAGAAATGTGTATGTTTTGCCAATAAAAGAAGAGATACATTATAAGTGTAAGAATCCCAATATCAGACACCGATTCTGCAGTTTGGTCTAATATTTTTGAAGATACCTGACGCAAACTTTTTCAACGATTCCATCGTTTTAGGTTTTAATTATTCTACGACGTAATCTATCTATATGAATTATATCACCAGAAGTATTACATTGATTATTTAAAATGTCTGACGAAGCCAACCATTTAAAGTGTAGTTAATAAAGGAAAAACTCTACCCCATGCCTCTAGAGTCCAATTATAATAATATCATTTAGAATTAAAAATAAGGATTTTGAAAGGCCAAGCAATGCTGTATACTGCAAAATGAAATTAACTTTCTCTCAGGGTAGTTCGTAAATCGAAAATGATACTTTAAAACTATTAATTAATTCATTTTTGTATTTTCTTATGAATGGTGAATATATTTATTGTACTTAATAAGTGGGACAAAATAGCTGAGCTATACCTACTCGTTACAATTTAAAAAACAAAAAACAAGCTAAACGTAATTGAATTAACTTTATGAGGTTACTTGTTGAGTAGTGATTATCATAACAACCTTCCATGCCTATGATTGCGAGCTGACAAAGTCCAAACCGGCAGGATTTGGTTCTACCGTCCTTCGGAGAGTACACAAAATGGATGTCTCGAGCTGTCCTGTGAGGTGTCAGGTGCTCGTTAAAGGTCCCAAACTATAGTTTATTAGTCAAAATTTAGGAATCCCACTGTAGCATTGCCCGAATAGCCATTACAGCATGAAGTGACGCTAAATAAGAAAACGAACTAATAAACATCTCAATGCTCAATGGTCTTGTATTATTCGAAAACAATACCCCACTATCAAATAATTATTATGATACATAAAATTATAAAAAGTCATTTCTTAATAGTTAGTCGAGAGATTTAAATGAGAAATATTTTTAAATTAATTGTTTAAATTATTTTTTTCTAATTATTAAACATAAATTAAAATGTTAGTATTTTTTTAATATTATTAATATTCTATTATCATTCAGTTTCAGTGTAACCGAAAAGTGTTAATGTATTGTTTTTTATTATATTATGACCACATTCTTCAAAACTGGGGACAATATGGCATAGACATAAATGACTGCTCATTAATTATATAATTAATTCCACATGTTCTGTTCCACCTGTCAACCAACATATGCAGACACCTGTGGGTACTTTAATTATTGTTTGGAATGTATCGATCGTCGACGAACGATGTTAACGATTGTTTATTTAAAAATTTTATTATTTTTCTTTATTCATCTATTACTAACGTTGCCAATCAGTTATCTGTGATTAAAAAACATAATTTTATCTTCTTTTTTTTATCTCTTCTAGATACTCAATTGTGCAATATTTGTTTGGAAGGCTGTTTTATAACTTTGCCTTTAGTAGATATTTTTACTGTTTATTAAATTATCCTTTAAATCATTATTCAATAACACTATTTTCAAGAACTTCGGAGATTTAAAACAAATTTTTTACTTGCATTGATATTGTGCTGAATATTGTACCCATGCCAATTCAGAATTTTAAATGTCAGAAATTTCTATAAATTAAAAGTGGAATAAATTTTCAAATATCAGACCCTAGTTGAGAGGTATATTAGAGAAAATATCCTCGAGTGAATGTGTATGAAGAAAACTAATAAAAAACCTACACCACTAAAATCCATGAAGGCCCTTGGGTCAAATACATGGTAGAGACAATATAGGACAATAGGGACAACTGTTGTGCGGGGCGGTGATTTTTTTTTTTTTGAGATCACGCTCAACTGCCTGGTTCCCTCCCCGATTAAGGGTACCGTTTGTATAACAAAAATAATCTAAAATTATTTTGTTATACAAAATAAGAGTTTGTATAACAAAATCGTTTGAGCGGTATTTCTCTGATTCTAGTCGGGGTTTACCAACATAAAAAAATTAGCTTACATAACTTTGTATTTGAGGTTACACTCATTAACTGGGAAAGACAACATAAAAGTCAACAAATGGGGAAAACTGCTAAATTGTTTTGGATTTATCCGTTACATAACTAACACTCGCTTCCTATAACTGACCGCTAGTTATTCACAAAAATGCTAACTGCACTTATAAAGTTCTCGTGATTCACAGATACGTAATGATTCAGGCAGCCTTGGGGGAGAGCCAGTATTAAGGATATGGAACACACCAAGCGGTGGCAGGTGACATAGAACAAGGTCCTGGAATCAGACCTTTAAGGTTCACACCTTCCTCTTTCGTTAAAGGAGTTCTCGGAACTAGCTATGTCATTTTTATCTAAACGAAGTGTTTCCTTATTTTCGTATTCATTTAATCATAGTTGTTGTTAAATGAGTTTAAAAAGAAAATGATTCATATCTGTTGATATACAATTCTGATATGTTATGGTTATTAATAAATGTTAGTTTAGTCTGTTACAGAAGAAAAAAAACAGTACCACTACTACTCGTGAAGGCTTTCGAGTTCAATACATGTTAGTGGCTGTTTAAATGGCAACGATCGTGTAGGAAGGTGTGTCCGAGATCACACACAACCTCTAGGTTTTCCCCCAATTTAGGGAATCACTCAACGAAGCTGGGTGAGTCCCAGGATCCACCCATCCACAAACTAAACTCATGGCTGCATCCTTTATGTCCAATTCCTAAATTTATTGTTGTTTTTTTTATCAGGACACTCGGAAAACTATAACTATTTATTGAAGATTTAGCACCTTTTTTCTTTGCAGTGACTAATGCCAAGAAAAAAAATTTACCTCGAAAAAAATTACATAAGAGTTGCTAAAAAAATATGAATTACACAGGCCAACGATGAAAAAACTTTTTTAATGAAAATACCTTATTCTTATGTTGTTTAGGTTGCTGAATCCAAATATGATGCTTAAAAAGTTGTATCACCCACCATTTATTCACATTTTATAGTTAAATTCATGAAATAAAGAAATATTTTTAGAATTTAACAGCTTTTTCATAGTTAAGATAACATGAAAAAATAGGTCTAATGAACAAAGATGATGTTGGCAGCACTGCTGAAACACATGCTAAACAGCTGATGTTTTGTTTATTTTCAACATAACCTCACTTTTACGTTTCCTGTACATGTGCTCAGTGCAATGTCTCATCGCGGCTGTAAAAACTCTGCTGACAGTTTTTGTTATATTTGTGGTGAGTTTGTTATTAAAAAGCACCAAAGAAACATTACAGACTTTGTGAAAAAGGTTTATCTAGCATACTTTGGAACCAAACTTGGAGACCAGGATAAACCTTGGGCACCGCATAAGGTATGTTATGTATGTGTTGAAGACCTCAGGAAATGGTCAAAAAAAGAGAAAAAACACTTTAAATTTGCTGTTCCCATGATATGGAGGGAACCAAAAAATCATTCCGATGACTGTTACTTTTGCAGTGTAGATATTACTGGTCATAACTCTAAGAACAAGAAGGTAATAAGCTACCCTAACCTTCCGTCCGCCATCCGACCAGTAGGGCACGGTGTAGATTTGCCAATCCCGGAACCACCAGAGGACTTAAATTCTATTGAAACAGAAGTATTTTCTGATGTACAGTCGGAGTTAGATGAACACGATGAAGAATTCCAATGTGTTACAGAAAATGTAGAGCCTAAATTGTTCACTCAGGTCGAGCTTAATGACTTAGTTAGGGATCTGGGCTTAACAAAAGAAAAAGCTGAACTGCTTGGCTCTAGGCTAAAAGAAAAGAACTTGCTGGCGGCTGGAACCAGCATTCATGTGTATAGGAAGAGAGAACAACAATTTTCGAAGTATTTTGAACAAGAGGGTGATTTGGTGTACTGCTCAGACATTCATGGTTTAATGAATGAGTTTGGAATTGAATACAAAACAGAAGATTGGAGGTTGTTTATTGATTCATCCAAAAATAGTTTGAAGGCAGTTTTAGCACACAACGGTAACATGTATGCCTCTGTACCTGTCGGTCATTCTGTACATATGAAAGAGAGTTACGAAAATCTAGAAATAGTGTTAAATAAAATAGGTTATTCTGCACACGGTTGGATGATATGTGGTGATTTGAAAGTTACGTGCATGCTCCTTGGTCAGCAAGGGGGTTTTACCAAATTTCCATGTTTCTTGTGTGAATGGGACAGTAGAGCTCGGAATCAACATTGGTGCAGAAAGAACTGGCCTGCTAGGGAGTCTTTAAAGCCTGGCGAGAAGAACATTTTACGCAAAAACCTTGTAGATCCAAAAAACGTGCTCCTACCACCACTACATATTAAGTTAGGTCTCATGAAACAGTTTGTAAAGGCTTTGCCTAAAGATGGGCTTTGTTTCAAATATCTCTGTCAGAAGTTTCCACACCTTTCAGAAGCTAAACTGAAAGAAGGCGTCTTTACCGGGCCTGATATTAGAAAAATGATGTTTGACGTTAACTTTGAATCCACAATGACCTCAAATGAAAAGGAAGCATGGGTTTCATTCAAGCAAGTTGTCACCAAGTTTTTGGGAAATGAAAAAGACCCAGAATATAAGGCTATTGTTGCTAACATGTTAAAAAAATTTGAACAGTTAGGATGTTTGATGAGCCTGAAAGTTCACTTTTTGAGCAGCCACCTCGATTACTTCCCGGAAAATTTAGGAGATGTTAGTGAGGAGCAAGGTGAGCGTTTTCACCAGGACGTTAAAGTGATGGAAAAACGTTACCAGGGCCGCTGGAATACCAACATGATGGGGGATTACTGTTGGTCACTTCACCGGGAAGTTCAGCAAGCTATTCATCGCAGGAAAAGCTACACAAGAAGCTTCAAGGAAAAAAGGGAAAGAAAATATAAACCAATTCCAGTTGACAAGTGAACCTTGTATCATCACATAAAATTACTATTCCAAGTATTTTACTGTAAATACAAACCATTTTTACGATTCTACAGTGTTTCATTGATTTCCCTATATACTGTAAATGGGTATTAGACTATATAATAAAATACATTTTGCTTGGAAACTAAGGGTGATACATAAAAACTACGAGCAGATTTGGATTCAGCACATAAAAATCTATCAAGATCAGCTATTAAAATTAAAAAAGTTTTCAAAAAGGTTTTTTTTGTTGGCCTGTGTTATTCTTATGTATTGCCAAGATCTCAATTTGTAAGAGGCTGCGAATATTTTGTCAGTTGAATGAAATGTGTATTATTTTGTCAGAAATATGATTTAAAATCTTTTATAAACTGGTTATTCCAAATTCTATTGAATAATAATTTAATATATTATAATGCAATTGGGAAAAACCACAATGTTTCAAAAGGCTTATGTTTCAAATCCAGTAATACATCCACTTACCAGTCGACGTTTCGCCTATTCAGGCATTATCAAGACACAAAAACAAAAAAGGGTTATATGAATCACATCTCGAAGAAAAAGGTGCAGTACATCCCAACGATCATCAGCCCAAACAGGCTCCAAAAATTTGACAGCACCCTATCACCAAGACGTTCAACATACAACTCTACATACAAGTTTTTGGCTCTATTTTAATAATTTAATACATTTTATTCTTAAGGATAATCATTTCATTAAATTCAATGTATTATGTTAGAAAAATATACGTATATAGATACAATTAAATTGTTAGAAGCAAAGTCTCCGGTTTCTTTTTATCTAAATGAGTTTTATAACGCAGATGTACATTTTTTTAAAATCTTCTGGATTCTCTTTATCAATATCGATACTCTATTCAATATCGATAATAGAATATTCGATTCTAGTTCTTGAATGACCCCCGGAGACCTTAAAACCTGCACGCTATAATGAATTTATAACGCTGCCATACTTCAGGAACCCTTCATCATCTTAGTAGATAAATACGGTGGTTGGGTATCTGCAGTCCCAGAACGCCTCCTCTACACATTAGGCTCGTTCACGGTTTGGGTCATCCATGTTTGTAAGTACTATATATTATTCTCTTCCTTAAAACCAGTTCTCTGTTCTAGAAATTCTTTTTTGACACTAAACGTTTTCAGAAAAGTTATTCTATTATTCATTAAACAAATGGTCTATTTTTCCAATTAAAAACTTTTAGAACGGTATTTTTATTCTTGTTACTGCTTAAAAATTGCTTTTATCCTTTACATTGGTCAGGATTTTATTATACATTGGTGTAAGGAAGGTTGCTTTTATTCTAATTTAAACAGAATCCTTAAAAGTCGATGGTAATTTCAAGCCAATGGCCCTTTCAACTTCAACAAGACTTCAACTTCTGTAAATTACACATTGACAGGTCAACAGTAAAAAGGGTGATTTAGAAAAATGAACTCGCTAAATATTTGTACGGAGTATCTTGAAGATGCGGTTTCTCTGAGTCTTTATCTTTGTTATCTATGATGAATATTAAAGAACCTGCAACAGTTGCCAATAGGAATTATAAAGAAACTACAACATTCCGATAACGTCATAGCGGTTATTTATAAAGCGTTGATGACCGGATTGTGAACGTCAATGAAAACAAATTTATGGCAATACTTCGAAATAAAATACAACTGAATTTTAAAACCGTGAAATAAGATGCCACGGCTGTACTGAAGATGTAATCGGTTTTGAATTTCATTAATCATTAATCTAAAAATATCTATCTTGATTTAATTGCTAGAGTATATTTGATGTTATTGGTATGAAGGAAGTGCAAAGATAAAAAAAATCTACGATAACTAATTTTCTTACCAGTCCATATGACGAGTAAAAAAATCCTTAACAGTTTTTTTGGTTTTTGGAATTCCTAAATTCCTCAATGACTGTCGAACAAACTTCAACAGAAGTGACCGGTGTGTCATACTGCATGGTTATTAGTAATTTAGAACTGCCACAATCCTTTAGCTTTAGATTGAGACCTAACACCCGCCGATATTCGAGACTCAAAGGTTTTTCTCTCGGCCTTAGTGGTATTCCCTCTAATTCTACCTTCCTGAACAGGTGCCACTGCTTCGACGCATTAGTTTAACCTCGACTATGTTACCTTGATGCTTAAGAACTTATATTACCTTCAACCTAGTTTTCAAATGCTGCTATTGTCTTTTATCTCAAGACCTTTTTGATTCTTTATTAACCCAGCAGTCGATGGAATCTGCTTCATATTTTAGTTTTTGATGAAAGCAACGGGAGACTTATGGTGTTGCATTTGGGGCGGCTCTTATCTCTCTGTGGAAGCTGCTTTCATGGATTTTAACACAACTTGATCACATCCCTAGTCCTTAGATTTTCAATATTACAATATTCTATATTTAAGTGTTTGCTATTGGATATTCCTGAGAAATGGTTCATCTCAATTATATATGCCTTCAGTACGGGCATATTCTTGCACTTGTAGCTGTTTTTACCAAGTCAAATAAGCAGAGCTCCTTTGGCCATTAATGATTCATAATGAGCCTTATTCAAATATTTTATAACTGATAAAATAAAAGAGAAATCTCTATAAAAATAAAAATGTTTTAAAAGGAGTTTTTGAGCAGATAGTGTAATGGAATCTTTGAACTCAATTTTTGGCCACTTCTAAACATCAAATTAAACTGAAATTTTGCACATTTCTCAGTGATTGATAGCAATTCAATAATTTAATAAGATTGTCCCATAATCCTGACCAGGATCTTCAGGATCATTCGACGTATCTAAAGACTCGGTAGTGCCTTGTACCACGTACTAAGGGGTGTTCCAAGGCATTCATGGCCTAATCTTTAAGATAACCATACTAGAGGGATCAAAAGGGATTTTTGTATATTTTAAAGCAATAATTAAAAAAATAATTAAAAAACATGCTTTTTTAGCTAGCCATACTAATATGTACAAATTGAATGTTGATTTTAAAACCTACAGTACGCGCGTTTATAGCCAGCCGAACTAAAAAGCAAAACGTAGTTAATGAATTAAAAAAATACGCTTTAAGAGAAAACAATACTAAAATGTAGAAAATAAATTGCAACAAGTTTAAAATAACACTAGATTGACAAACAAAAATTCATTTTATCCTAACAAAGCGTGGGGTATTTTAAGATATTTTGATAATGACTCTACATTTATCAATACGATTCAATACAGTATTCACAATTTAACATCAAGCACCCTAATTCATTTTTAGGACAAAAAGAATTTTTTCGTTCATCACTGTATTCTTATTTCAAATTTATTGAAAATTATTTTCTACTTTTTAGATTTGTTTTCTATTACACCGTGTTTTTTAGTTTTTGAACTATTGGTCATTTTCTATTTTTTCATTCGACTACCTATAGAAGCAGTTTTTTAAAATATATTTTTTCCTTATTTATTACTAATTATATATTATATAATTTGTTACTGAGCAATAACAGTTTACTTTACACAGATTCTAAGGTCCAAAGACAGGCGGTGAACATAATTGTAATAATTGAAAAAGCAGATATGCACAATCTGTCTAAGTATTGTTTATTTAATCACATTGCAAAAACCCGTGTTTTTGATGGATTAACATTGGCAACATTGGTATATTCGTTTATGTTGATGTCTATAGATTATCCTAGTTCATTTCTGGAAATCGCAGTTCTTTTGCTCCTCCCCTGCCCGGTGATGATCTTACAGAAAAGGGTCATCTACCAAGAGTAAAACGGCCTGGTTTTTAAATGATTACCTAACCCCATACCCATTGCATATGGATAGTTATTATCAGTCATCAACTTAGAGGAATCGTTATTGGAGTGGGCAGTTTAGTTTCGTGCCTTAATTTAGCTAACTTGTTTAGTATATTAGCTTGGAGAGCTGTGCACTTTGTTATGATAAGCTCACCAGACTCCCAGAGACCGCTGCAAGGGGATCAAGGAATCCCGGTGTCACGAACTTTGCTTCTTAGTGACTTGTTCCATAGGCGAAACCAACCTGCATGTCATTTGATAAGGTTTCGTTCCTGCCTATGAACACTAGAAGTTTTGAATTTAGCATCTTCTTATCAAATAATATACCTAAAAATTCTATTGTTATGTCAATTAAAGTTTCTTAATCGGTTTTTAGCATTTGTTAATTAATTCATACAAATTAATTACTTACTAAACTTATATAATATATAGGGGAACATGGGGTACAGTGAAACATGGGGCACAGTGAAACAAAATAGTTTTCTCGCAAAATATTTGAATCTGACCAGTGGCGCTATTTATTTATTGTATTTGAATCTACCTGCTGTTGATCTAGTTTCAAACTGGCTGTCATTCTATAGAGTTACGTTAGATCAGGGTGTTTGTTTTTCCTGGTAGAAAGTAAATTTTTGACGCTTCGTAATAATCTGTATTGCGTAATTTTACTTGTGTTTACGTAGTATTGTGTTATATTTTTGAAAACAACATTGTCTGCAGTGTAGACACAGGTAAGTAACATTAACGTTCATCAGTTAGTTTTTGTATGAAAACGTGGTTTCCGTTATTCTGGCATGTGGGGCACTTTGAAACATGAATCATTGAGGCACAGTGAAACGTTTCACTTTGTCCCATGGGATTTAAAAATGTATTATTTTTGCAAAACTTTTATTTTTTAAGTAATTTTAACACGTTAAAGTATGTTCATGTTCTTGCTCTGACCTTTGATGCTAAAAATGTCTTTTATTTTTTGATGATGTGAAAAATGGTTCGTAATTTTAACGAAATTCACCAATCTTCAAATTGGGATGAGCAGAAGGCAGCGGGTGTTGATTGGTTGAGAGGATTTTTGGCAAGGAAATCCAAAATTAAGTAATTTAATACGCAAAAAGGAAACATTGCAAGTTAAGAGGACACTTTTTGCAAAAAGAAAACGGCATGTTTCGGATTCTAGCAGTGATAACGCCGATGCTATTGTCCTGGATGATTCTGACAAACCATGAAGAAACGCGTGAAGAACTAATGTCATCATTAAAGCCAGATGAATTTAAGGATCTGGACGGGGATCCAAAAGCAGATGATTATGTCTTGGTGCAAATTGATACCTCCGGCAGGAAGAAATATTATGTTGGTGTTGTAACCAAAGAAAGAGACTCTGAAGAAGACTATGAAGTAATCTTTTTTTGGAGAGGCACAAAAAAAGATAATTCATTTCTAAAACCACCAGCTGAAGACATAGTATCAGTGCAGCATAGCCAAATAAAAATGATTCTCCCAAAACCTGTTCAGTGTGGACGAACAAAAAAA
Organism: Arma custos; assembly: GCA_037127475.1. Taxonomy (NCBI): domain Eukaryota; kingdom Metazoa; phylum Arthropoda; class Insecta; order Hemiptera; family Pentatomidae; genus Arma; species Arma custos. The sequence goes on along the minus strand of CM073759.1, from coordinate 100,170,080 downwards.
ACTCAGGAGCTACTTATCATTTGAAATTGACGTTTCTTCTATAAATATGGGATAAAACTCTATGAATATTTCCTCAATGTTATTGAAGAGTTGTATTTATTTGTTAGCTGTGGACATTCTTATTCTACTATTGTGGAAAATTCAAGTTTTTATATTAAGAGTGTAGTTCTTTAAGTCATAATGCCCAAAAACTATTATTCAAATGTATTTTTGTTAAAATCCTGATAAATGTTTCATGTTACAAATGTGTGTATCACTGTGTCTCATCACCTGTTTCAGTGTACCCCACACGTGGGGCACAGTGAAACAAATGCAAGGTTGATTTCAAATTATAATTACAGATACTAGAAAACATTTCTCAGCTGTGAAATTTGTTTTGTACAATGGGCAAATATGCATCTAATTATCCTATGTATCACAACATCATTGGAATAAATAAAAGTGGATTTACAACTAAATTTCGATTATTTGTTTCACTCTGCCCCATGTTCCCCTGCCTACACACACACACACACACACACACACACACATATATATATATATATATATATATATATATATATATAATGTAAAATATGTAAATACAATTCCATATCAACAAATGAGTTTACATCTGATTTAAAATAAACTAGCTAGGAGTCTATAGGTAAATATTTTTAGGATCAAAAGTTCCTAGTTAACTTCTACGGAGAGTTTTCACTTCAGATCTACAGACATGTTGATTGTTTATTCATTTAACGTCACTTTATGCAACTATGGCTAATTGGACGATGCTAGGTCATACTTTTGGCCTACCCAGGTATAATTAAGATAGCGATCTTTAACGAGAACCTGGCATTGTAAAGGTTCTGGATCTTCATTTTATTTTCCCCGACCATGTTATGAAATAAACCACCTTTTCTTGTTATGGCTCTGGTGGAGTTATATCTGGAAAACATGACTAAGAACAGAATCACTCAGAACTATTGTAATGTAATAAATTATAATCTCGCATCACGTTAATAAAACATTTACTAAATTTTGTTTGGTCGAAAAAAGGGTAAAATGTTTTAGATGTTAGTGAAGTTTGTTGAGTTTAGTCATTTGCATACAAAATCGATAGTTTCTTGACAATCGATATTTTATAGAAACGCTCAATAAACTTAATAAAGATTCAATCATATAAGAAAACAAAGTTTACGGGGCCAAGGATAGTCACTTTCTTGTGTAATTTATTTTTCAATACAATCCCACCAAGTTACCACAAAAATAAATTACCAATAAGTAAGATTTAGACGGTTTTCCGGTGAAATTTTTCTATAGTAAACATATTTCCTAAATTATGAATCTGTAGGTAATAAATAAAAATACATCCGGTAGGTATAGAAAATAGAAAAGCATGTTGGTCCAGCTTCTTCATTTTTATAATATGGATAAAAATGAATTACCATATGGTTATCCATTATAATGAATCGAATTATGGTTTGATCTTAATATGTGTTGTTTGTTCTCTTCTTTTTTTTTATAAATTTTGACAAAAAAACATTTAAATATATATTCGGAATAACCATGTCTATTTGATCAATCATCTATTTATTTCCGATCTAACATTTATTATTTTATTCTTCAATTTTTGTGAGTTAGCATATAACAAATATTATCAAATTAACGGATTTAATCATTTTATCACCAGTTTTTTTTTTAAATTTCATATTAGTGCTTATTTTAACCATTTATGTTTTATATATATATATATATATATATATATATATATATATATATATATATACATATATATATATATAAAGATATATGCTTGAATAAAACTGAGAAAAAACTAAAACAGGGACAAAATAATTACTGGACGGCAATCGGAAACATCCAAAATATAAAATCTTGTCTCTAAAATAGTGGCCAAAAAAAACATCAACCGGTAAACGCTCCTCCAATTTAGGCATCAATACTCAAAACAATTTTACTTTACGTTCAGATGGAGTACATCTCACATCAACAATCCAGACTCATCAATCAGAGAAATCAACCTCACTCCGAGATGTTCAACAAATAATTCAACTTTGGATTATTCCTATTATATTCTTATAAACTTTGAGTGAGCGGAATGCGGGTCTCTGGATTGCACAACTAATGAAAGAAATGCTTATATTTGTTCTATTATAATCCCTAATATCAGCCATGCTTCTTCCCTATCCTCATTTAAGCACTCCTCTTTCAGGATCCCCTAAATTCAGGTCAGTTATTTGCTTAAAAGAAAATTATTAAACAATCGTTTTTATTGTTTAGTATTTATTTTTGTAAAGAATTAATTTTTTATTTAATTTTTTTTAATACTTTGTTTTATTTTATTTTAAATTATATACAAATTTTAAAACATTAGTGGGATAACCCCTTACGATGAAAATTAGTTTACTTACAATGGTTACAGGTTAATATGTTTTTGTTGTTGGTAAAATGTAAAGAAGTTATGAAACTTTTCTGTTAGCAGGAACGAAAAATCACCAATTAATGTAGGGTTCGGCCAAATTTCTTACAATCATAAGGGGAATGTTCGTCTGGGTTCATGTGCTCTATTCTCTGAATTCATTCAAAACAAAGCACGTTTTCCTTTTTTTCTTAAGCCTTAATTTTTATTTTAAAAAACATATGAAAATTTGGGATTTATCTAGAACAGAAAAAGATGCAATCCCTTTTTTTCAAGAGGAAGGTATATTGGCAAAGAATGAAACACGCGATCAGAATCATGAAATGAAACCGTCTTTTTGCGACGGAGTACGTTGGCAGTACAATCTTTCATCATCCAGCACGAAGGATTATTTGCAATGGTACGTGGTTCGAATCGTCTATTGAGTTTTCTAACATCTTCGAGATTTTTTTTACGGCTAGAGTAAAGATAAGACTTCAGTCAAATAGTGTAAAAAAAAAACAACTAGATATGAAGACTGAAGAAAAAAAGGGAAACGTGTTTTGTTTTGAATTAATTCAGAGAATAGAACACATGGCCCCAAACATTTGCGCCCAGCTACCGGAAAATTACCGAAGTTATTAAATCTGGCTGTTTCCTTTTCTGTGTTTGTTTGCTATTCCATAGGGACTTAGTTCCAGACTAAAGTTGGTTTCCTATTTTCTGTTCTCTATTTTTATTGTTAAAATTACCATTATTCCAAAAAAAGGTGTCATTTTGGGGAATTGCCCTTTCCTAGTATTCATCTTGAGCTGGGTGAATTCAGTTTCCCAACTCTATGGTACATTAAAATAATTCGCATAATTACAGCTGACGACTCAAAGAAAGATGATTGCTAGTCAAATAAACAGAGGTTAATGTAATCTACATCGTATCACAGATGATCTCATTGGTCCTGGACTCATGTGACGTCATTACCTGTGGTGGGGATCGTGGACTAAGAGTGGTCAGGAACAGCCGCAGTTAGTTCAGTGCCAAGAGCTCTTCATTACTCGAGGTAGGATATTATCCTCAATGTCGTTGTATATAATTATATTTATGCAATTTAATTTATTTTACATCAATTAAAATGATTTATTATGAGTAATACAAGTTCTAAACGAACACTCCTTTTGAAAAAATGTATACATTGACCGGATTCCTTCATATTTATCTGCGATACTGAATATCTTTGAGCAATGCAGGAAAAAAAAATCTGTATTACCATTCCAGTGTTTATACACTTCTCATTCTTTGCGCGTTAATAATCCTGGCCTTCTAGCGTCATTGAACGATATATCTACATATATAAACTAAAACATTTAGAAATCTCTGTCACTTAATATAATTAAAAGGAATCAAGATGTATTGAAGACATTGAACTTCATCGCTGGGCGGTTTTTATAGCATTTATTTATTTCCTTAAGTATGCTAAAGAAAATAAGCAAAGATATTTTTTTATACGTTAATTTTTTATTCATTGTTACTCCTGAAGTGTCCAATGATATCGTATCATAATCAGTAAGGTGTCGTGGTATCAAAACGAAGGGTTTTCAATAATTTATACAAGTTTAATTAAAGAATCCCAATAATTATCTTCACAAGTGACGATCAGTACCATTAAAATTAAGTTAAAAAAAAAGTAACGAAGAATTGTGTAAAAATTATTAAGGAATTTAGCAGTGGCCGACAGCAGCACTCAAGATTTTGATATTTGCTAAAACTATTTTTATTGTTGATTATATATTTTACTGTTTTTAACCTATTTTCAATAATATGAGTTAACTATTATAGTATTAAATAATATTATACTATTTAATATTATATTAAATATTAAATTTTAATAATATTAACCATTTTAATATTAATATCTCACTATTCATTCATCAATTAAGTTCGGAAAGTCTGATCTCGGAAACTAACAATCATTTGGTCAATACATTGCTCTTTTATAATACTATTTATTTATTTATTTTTGTCATAACACACGCGTACCTAAATAAAAAACTTTCAAGTTCAATGATTTAACAGAAATTTAGTTTTCTTTTCTTTAAAAAAAAAAAAAATTAGGATGAGCCTTTTTTTTGAGTTCTATCTATTAAGTATTATATCGTTTTATATTTTATAATGATCAATTGATTTTATTATTTGTATAATATTTTTCTTTTTCCGATTTCTAGTAAATATTATTATATAATTGTTTTTGTATTGAAGATTCATTTATATCTCATTGTTCATGAATTTTTAAGTGATCCATTTTTAATCTGAAAAACAACCACAGAACTTTTAAACATAAATAGATTTTTTATTCATTTTCCAATAAATCCTATTTATACTGCAAGATATTAAGATATCTGCAGTTCGAGATAAGCGAGTACATAAATCAACAGAGTTACATAAATTATAATTAACCTAATTCCCTTGACTGTAGCATCTTTTCTGCTTTCTATGTCGATGCTTACCAAAAAAAAATCATAAAAAGTAAAAAATTCAGTTCACCAGCTCCTGTAATGTTTATTAAGTATATATATATATATATATATATATATATATATATATATATATATATATATATATATATATATATATATATATGTAATTATTATATTATTTACACTTATTTTCAAGAAATATTCAACACTTCAGACTTAATTAGTAAGCTTGAAATAATAATCAAGATTAAAGTTTGCTTAAAATAATAATTATAATTGAAACATGTATCATTCCTCATATCAATTGTTTCGAAATAATTTAACAAGCAAAACCATTTAAATTTTCATCCTTCTAAATCCTTGTATACTAAACCATGTCATGAATTAAGGACTGCTCAATAATATATAATAAATTTAATTGTTAAAAGATTTTTAAACTTAATGCTTGTTTCGTTGTTAATTTTAACTGTGAAACATTCATTTATATTTCGAACAGTTTAGATATTAATAAATAATTTATTTAATACTTTAATAAGAAATAATTATATTTACTAACTTCTTGCATTCGTATGAAATTTGATTGCCATTAGAAGATTAACAATGCATGACTGATCATTGTGCAAAGGTCACTGATTACAAATTTTCCGGGTTCGAGAATGGATGGAGCACATCAATTATTTTCTTTCATCAGCCGTGGAATCACGAGTTCCTCCTTGGACACTCTTAGAATAAGAAGTAAGCTGAGTATAAATCAATCCAGCCCACAGCTGATCTATATCAATCCATCTCTGAAGTATATTAAAATACACTCTTATTTGATATTTGTTTAAAGCACTTCAAAAGTTAAAGAATAAATTAATAAATTCGGATTTCACAAGTTTATATTTTTTTATATTCAATTGACTATATTATTTTTATTAGATTTTTAGCTAACCAGTTCTCAGTAAATATCATATAATTGTTTTTTTTTTGCATTGGAAATTCGATACCTCATTGTTCATTAATTTTTAAGTGATCTTTTTATTAATCTGACAATAAATTAAGATTATGTTTAAGAATAATTATCTACAAACTTTTTCAATGCGTATTGAATAATTTATTTCCCAAACTTGATAAAAGTATAAGAAAAAACTTTGATGTTAATGGTTAACTATTTTTGGATCAGAGTCAAAGATTCCAGAAGATGTTGAATGTTCAATGTTTTCTAATTTAAAATTGCAAGTTGAGTAAACATTGAATTATTTAACATAGTTAGTTTGAAAGATTAAAGACCTCAGGCAAAGACAAATATTAATAAACGGCCAATGTAACCCAAATTTTGGTTATGTAATGTAAAAAACAATCAAATAAATTTAAGAGTAAATCAAGATAATGGCATAGATGTCTTCATTTTTTTTTAATGTTTATTGAATAATTTTTTGTTTGCAAACTTGATAAAAATATAAGAACAGAAACTCTAAGTATTAACATCAACCATTTTTCGATCAGTGTCAATGATTCCCGAAGATGTTCAATGTTCAATGTTTTCTTACTTAAAATCACCATTCACATTGAATTATTTAGCATTCAAATTTTTAGTTTCAAAGAGTAAAGACCTCAGGCAATGACAAATATCAATAAACGGTCAATGTAATTCTTATAATGGTTATTACAACATGAACTGTTTGTTTTAACTGTTATGTGTGAATTTGACTTGGGGAATCCCAGCCTGTGGGAGGGGATCTCCCATGGCAATTGCTGTAATATTGAATAGTTAATAATTAGTTTGGGAATAGGATTTGGACATAATCAGAAGCAGGACCACCTCCATGCTTTACAGTTCTATCTAAACTTTCTAATAATTAAAAAAACAATTATCTTCCTTCGTGGATAAAGTCAGACAGTTATTGAGGACATTTATTTTGTATGCTTGAAAATTGGTGTCTTAATAGGGGGAAACCTGGTTGTGCCAGGTCTTTGCCAAATCATCTCCCTGAGACACCTAGCTAATAGTAAAAACCGTACATTCCTACCCAGCTACACACTACAATCGACGAAAGGTCTTTGCTTCAGTAAATGGTAGATGGACCACACACCACCGGTTCTGCAGGGAGGCCCCAGCCAACTACCGAACAGAAAACACTTTATAGTATGAATTGAATTTATAGTATGAAAACTTTTGATTTTGCATGCTTTGATAACTAAATTCAGCCTTTTACAAGCAATTCATTAAGGGCCTGCAATAATAATTTGTTTGGATCTTGCTCTTTTTTCAACTCAATATTCGGTAAGTTGTCAGTTGTGTATGTCACACGTTTTATAGACCTATAATTAACTATTTTAAATAAAATAAATTATTTCAATATTTTCTTATTTTTCTCAAATCCCTGTGAATCTCAATAGGCCATTCTTTCCGAAAAGGTGTTTTATTTTAACTTGGAAAAATGATTATGAAGTTTGCAGTAGCTTTTTACAATGAAAATACTAATTTTTATTTTTTAGAATAATTTATTGATATTTACAACTGTAATTATATTACATCAAGTAAATCTGCTGTATAAATAAAGAACATGAAAAACAAAAACTTGTGGAGAAACTACCCATTGATAGCACTCCAATAAAGTACTATAGAAGCAGGTCTCGAGGCCATCTTCTTTTCTGACGCCTCGGAGGGTTATCAGGAATATTATGGAAAGCAAGTTGAGAGACTAGCGGATTCAAGTGGGTATGGAGCTTTTCATGAAAGGATTGGTGTCTGGTTTGTGACAAATCAGCAACATATGGGATATTAAGATCATGATGGATGAGTTTGTTTGTGACATAATAAGGAGCATTGAGGATTTTACGATGGATTGGATACGAGATGAATTGGATGGTTTAGTAGAGCCCCAAAGCTCAACTCCGTATGTCCAAATAGGTCTGAAAACTGTCATGTAAATGAGTCTTTTGTAATTAATTGGGAGCTTTGAATGTTTGTCCAGTAAATGTTGAAGTAGGCGAAAACGTCGAGCAGTTTCTTGTCTTTTCAGTCTTTTATGAGGATTCCAAGTGAGACGTTTGTCCAGATGGAGTCCTAGGTAAATGATAATAAAGAACAAATATGGATTCTTAATAAATAAAAACCTGTACCATTACAACCCACGAAGGTCTTCAGTTCAGTACATAATATAGACTATACTGTTTCTAGGATAATAGTACAGCGAGGTGATTTGTCCGATATCACGCTCAACCACCTGGTTATTCCCCCAATTAAGGATGTTAAGATTATAGATGCTGGGTGAGCATAATTAAGGTCAGAAAATCCTACAGGATACATCCGTGGTTATTAACATATAAAATAATTTATTTGCCACTGCAGGATTTGAACCTGAAACATTTAGCATAGCGAATCAGCATTCTATCCACTGAGCCACCCCCGCCCCCTCTTAATATAAAATTGATTAAAAGATCATACCCAACAAACCGCATAACTTTGAAAGATAATGAAATTAGCTCTTTAAGTTTATTATGAAATAAAAAGAACAGTAGATACATTGAACAGTATATTAAATTGATAATAATCATAACATTTGAACATTGAAGTAAAGGTTATAAGTAACTGAAGAAAATCTAACAACAGCTGGAATCTTCTGGCCAGGTATTTTTTTGTGGCTGCCATTGATACATCCAGTGCGGAATGTATATTTTAGGAATATGAAAGTTGTTATCATTAGGCCAGTATAACTCCATTTTAATTAATATCGTGTTTTTAACTCTCACATTATTTTTTTTCAATGAAATGTAAAATAAAAATAATTTTGGAATTATGTATCTTTACATATCCCTATAATTGGCACAGACATACCATCATGGGTTTTTTTTTATCTTCCAAGCTCGAATTACAAGGAATTTTTAGTTGATTTTATAACACTTCTGAATTTGAATACTATACCAAATATTTTTATTGAATGATTGAAGTCTGAGTTTTAACATTTTTTTATATTAAATTTCACAATTTGTTATATTTCCTTTCAAATCCAAACGTTAATATTTCTTTCAAAATCCATAAGACCACAAGACAATAGCCAGCTGCTGAAATTCAGAGATTACATACATTTTAATATATTTAAATTATTGTAATATTTTGCCTATATCTTTACCTTTTTTTTGGCTATAAGCAACATAGTCACTAGAATTTTTCACCCAAAAATATTTTAGACGAAAATAAAGCATTTATGACATAGAGGATCGCTCATAAGGTCTTAAATTTATAATTCAAAGAAAACTAAGTTCTTTTGTTTTTCTTACGATTTTTCCAGAATAAACTAGCAATACTGCTTGCCCACAATAAGCCGCATCTAAAGCTTTCAAGATAGTTTTCAATAAGAACTGCCCATTTGTTACAAGATGTTACAACAGCCAATTACACCCCCTAGACAATGTCTCGTTTCGGTACATATTCAGAAAAGAGATATTTTCTTAAGAATGAGGAAATCAAGGTAGCCCGTTGGAACAGAGGATTGGACACGGCTGTAAGAGCCTCATGACCTTCTCCAGTAGTGAGAGAACCTCGACCAAAACTTAGCTATCAGCCACTCATTTTGAAGACTCACAATACTCATAACTATATTTATTTTTAAAAATAATAAATTACCTTTTGTCAACTCTTGGTTCAGAACCCAAACCAGTATAGGTTGTTTGCTAACTAAAAATTGTTAAGTTAAGTAAACATTAAATTATTTAACATTCACATCAGTTTCAAATAGTAAATACCACAGACAAATATTAATAAGCGGTCAATGTAATCCTATGATTATTACATCAACTATTTGTTTTTACTATTAGATTCTCTTATACTAGAGGATTCACATCCTATGTCAGGGGATCTCCCATGACAATTTCTATAAACCGTTAGTTTTGAACAGTCAGTAATAAGTTTCAAACTGTTTTATTTTATATTTATGAATAGTAGTTGGATAAAAATAAGGTATTGCCGACGGTAAAACCTTATTAAAAGAAAATTTTAAACATCATTTATTTAATCTATTAGCATCCGGGAATTCGGGAAAGGTCTTCCAACAACTGTACTCTTCTGCTCCATTGGAGTCCCCTCTTCTCAAAGTCCTTCCTCACCTCTTCTTCCCACCTCCTTTTAGGTCGTCCTCTTCCTCGTTTTCCCTCCACTTTGGCTCGCAATTCTGCTAGGATCCATCCGCAGGAGTTGTCCAAGCCATCTCAGTCTGTTTTCCTCTATTAGCTCGTTGGCTGGTTTAACATTCAGGTTTGACCTTATATTCCGTGTTCCAGACTCTTTTCTCTATCTGAGAAATCTCTTTTCTGATGCTTGTATTCTGGGTTGTTGTTTCTTTGTCAGCATCCAAGATTCTGAAGAGTGTGTGAGGATGGAAAGGAATTTCGACTTAAATACAGCTACTTTCGTTTCCTTTTCTTCTTTTCTTCGGTTAAGAAATCCTCTCGTAACCGTTTCAAACATCCTGCCCGCGGCACCGATTCTCTCGGTCACTTCCAAATCGATTTATCCGTTTTCGTTTAGATGCGCTCCCTGGTATTTCAAGTTCTCCACTTGTTCCAGAACTTTATCTTCAGCTCTAATGACCCTCATTATTCTCCTTGGCTTCTTTCCTACCCTCATCACTTTGGTTTTATTAGGGTTTATGGTCATATTTATAGCCAGCAATTCTTCTTTTAATCTGCTAGCATTGTACTGGAGGTTTCTGTCATTCTCTGACAAAACCAATTTGTCATCGGAAAATGCCAGCAGTGAAAGGCTTATTGGGCTCAGATTGGCATATCCTAGGTAGAATTTCCTCATTTTGTCTTGGTCTCTCAATGAGCTGAATCCAAGACCAAAATGAACAGTAGAAGACTCAGACTAAATTCCTGCCGAATTCCAATGGTGGTCTTCATTTCCTGAGAAGTGTAATTGGCAAATCTTACTATACTCCTCATTTTCTGATATAAACTTTCGACCACAACTATATGACCTTTATCCATCCCTTTTTCTCTTAAGGCTTGCAAGATATTAGTTTTCCTTACACGGTAAAACGCTTTTGTGAGATCGACAAAGCACAGAGGTATTTCCTTCTCCTTGTCTAGGACTTTCAAAAGCCTGTCTCATTGCAAAAATACGGACTTGGGTGCTCCGATTTTCACGAAAGCCGTATTGTTCCTCCTGGAGTAATCCTTCGACTCGTCTTCTTATTCTCTTTTCCAAGATTTTGGAATAAATCTTGCTTGGCACACTTAAGAGGGATATATCTCGGTGGTTATTACAGTCCCTGTTGTCTCCTTTCTTAAAGATTGGGACTATAGCAGCCACTTCCCAATCCTTCGGGATTTTCTTCTGTTTCCAAACTAAATTTAGTAGATGGAGCATAATCTCGTTCCCTTTAAATCCCATGTATTTTAACATTTCGGGAATTATTCATTCGTCAATACCTGCGGATTTTCCTAGCTTCATGGTTAGCAGGGCTTCCTCTAATTCGTCCTCATAAATATAATCCTCTTCCTCCCAGAGATCTCCATCTCTCTGTTCTTCACTTATGTGTGGAATATGTGCATTTCCCTCTAATAGCTCTTGGAAATATTCTTTCCACCTTTCCATTATTCGTTCGTTATCAATGAGAATATTTCCTTCTTTGTCCTTTACAAACTTCAAAGCCGGTACTCTTTCTTTCCTCATTCCTCTCAAGTACACGGTAGAATACTTTCTGATTCTGATGAAAGTCAGATTCCAACTTTCGTCCACGTTCAAGTCTGTCCAGGCTTTCCTCTCGGCTTCTATAACCCTATTTTTGGCCTCAATCCTCATTATTTATTAACGCGCTTTGACTTTTCGTATTATTTGAAAACAGATACGTAATGTTCCATCTCATTCAACGTTATTCTCTACTTACCTCGGAAATGTGTGTTCTCTCTTACCCTCATCTAAGATTCCATACTGTGCACACTTATTTCCCTAGCGTTTTGAATGTTCGCTATATTTAATGATTCCTAAACTCGCTATTCCTTCTGTTATCGTACTATTGCTCCTATAATGGCCTAATATTTTTAAAAAATTTCCTGAGGTGTTGCTACACCATTCGTTACTCTCCTAAACAGCAGTATCCTTTTTTTTAAAGAATATTCCTCAGCGATTTTCTTTGACATTGAAAAATTATTTGATAGTGAATGGCTCAAGAGTCCACAAAGGGGAATAAAATTGCACTTCTTACTTTTCAATCTTTTTCCTTGACCGATTACTGAAATTATTTCCATTTCTTATCTCAACAATGATATCCCTGAGCTTTCTTGCATCCATCGCTCTCGTCTACGATACAGCCGTTTTATCTTCCAACAAAGTATTAAAAAGAGGTTTTCAAATCTATAACTAATATTAACGCCATGAAAATTAGTCTTTCATTAGGAAATGTTCAATATCCAGCAATCGAAATTGAAATTGACTATTTTCCTTCGAAAAATCAATTACGTCTGTATTGACTAACATAAATGCCAAGAACAATCAGATCTCCTGGAGTACAGATTGTCACTAGTCTTACGATACGACTACAAACGACTAAGCAACAGTATTATGATATTACCTATTAAGGAATACTAAGCAAAATACGTCCACACATACAATAAACAAACAACATTACGCAAAATTATTTCAACGAATTGTGTTTTCTCCTTCGTTTATTTCGAATTCCACTGACATAAACTTCCCTACTTCGAAATCTTACACTGACAACCACTACACCACGTTACAATCATCATCATTCTTCACAAATCCTTAGTTATTTTGCCTCCCATGTCTCTGCTACTATATTCACCAATTAATAGATTTAAAAGAAACCTAGAGATCTACTGGGTAACAATTAATTAAATATAAATCATCGTCATAAAATTTGCTGAAACGCAATTGTAAATATAGCATAAAAGGAAAAAAAAGAAAATAATTACTATTATGCTATGCTAAGAAACCTACCTTCTTTCAATGTATAATTTTTAGCAAATGGAATTTCTTTTTTTACACTGTTTGTTTTCGTTACATTTATATTATCATTTTATCAACTGATGAAAAAGGGAGCGGAGCGGCTCAGTGGTAGAGCGCTTAAACTGCAATGTCGAAGGTCCTTGGTTCAAATCCCAGTCGCTGGCAGACTTTTATTTAATCTGCATTAAATTTAATGAGCAACCGGAGGTGAATCATATGGGACACAAGACTCTCCTTGGGCTCACCCAGCCTCTGTAAAGTGGGTATCCAAAATCAGGGAGAAAAATCTGGTGGTTAAGCGTGATCTAGGCCTAATCACCTCCTTGCACAACCGTTATCCAAGTAACAGATATCCGGGATGTAGTGGCACAGGATTTTTTTAATCAACTGACGTCTTAGTCTTTCGTCGTCTTCTGAATTTTGTTTATTTTATCTTTTAAAATTTTACAGTATAATATAAGTTGATTAATTTAGATTATAATTTATCACCTTGAAAATGAAAGTAATATATTTAATAATTTATTTAGTAAACTCTTCAAGTCTTCTATGATGATTATTTTTATTTAAAAAATCAGCAATTATTTAAAAAAAAATAAAATAGAAAACTATAACAGTAACTTTGCCTCCTTATTTTATATATTTTTACGTAGGCTTTAAAGAGAATGGCATTTAAGTTTAAAGGCTTTTAAAATATAATATGAATGAATCATTTTTACATACCATCCTTTAATACTTACCATTATACCGTTTTTATTATTGCTTCATCTTGCTACGATGCTTCAGCAAGATACACTTCATGCACTTTATTGCCATTTTCTGAGAACTCTGTAATTAATCATTGGGTTATCTGGAAGTTTACTGTAAGGCTGCACGACGAACAATAGGCAGCTTTCAATGCCCGAAAAAAAAATGTAAAACAATAAAATTGTATGAATGTGATCACAGATCAAGGTCATAAGTAGACTCACAGAGGAAGTGTTATGTTACCCTGAACCATAGCCAAGGGTATCGACAAAACAGCCACATGGATTTAAATCAGCTTTTTAATTATAAGATAATTTTTATATCATTTATACTACCATAGACTTTGTCTTTATTTTAAATTATAGATCTCAAAATCATTTCAATACAGATTAAAATAACCGGAATAATAGTTTAAACTGAAGAGCTACTTTGAGAATTAAATTAAAGGACGCAAAGATTATTTTAAAGACAAAATAAACTGTTTCCGCATACGCTGGTCTGTTGTTACTAATTTTTTCATGGAATTAAAACGCATTCATATTATGTCACACAAATGAAGTACCGATGGACATTTAAAATCCTAATGCTATATTAATTTAGGGATGTTTAATTATCAACGGAGGTTCAACAAACATCGATTTTTCAAAGCTTAGACTGGAATATGGAAAATGAATCCATCAATTCTTTCTTTTTCTCGACTTCTACCGTAGAATATAATAAAGTCAAGGTTTTGGCTAGAAAAATTACTTTGTAATGTTCATCACTAAAAGTATTATTATATTATGTATTGTACAATTATATACATATATAAGTATTGTATTATATTATTTTTATTGTTTTACATTATATAGATTGTGTAATCGTTGTTTTTTTTTTCGGTTTGTTATCAACAGAACGTGTAGATAGTTCAGTCGATGCAGCCAAAGATCTACAAGGAATATAAAAAAAACGGGAAAATGATTTTTTTTTTATTTAACTATTGCGATGTATCTATTCTAAGCGACCAAAGACGATAAATACGTCGACAATGCTATGAAAATATATTATCACTATAAACAATTTCAAGGCAATAATATTTTAAATTTTAAGCTAATTTGATTTTTGTCAAAAGTGCTAAAAGAAATGTCTCAGGAGCCAATGTTAATCACTAACAAATAACTGCACTCACCAACTTTCTTAAAAAAAATATAGAGAATAGAATGTTCACGTAGGCTTCCACGGTCTGCGGTATTGTCCATATGTTCTTTTTCCGGGATGGACCGTGTGATGTTGGTTTTGTTTGCCAAGCTTTCGCTCATCGTGTTGTGAGCTTCCTCAGGGCTAGTCAGTAAATGAAGAGCGGATTTTTTTTTTTTTGAGGGGGAGATACCGCATTGAAGAGGGGGTTAGTACAGGCCTTCAGCCCATCAAAGAATTTGATGTGCCTCCGGCTGATGTATTCAGGTACTGATGGTAGTCTGAGCTCCTCTCTGATGGTCGTGTTGCGTGCCCTTTGAAGAGTAGTCCCCCTGACTATACGCCGGAGGACGGAACCCTGGAAGCCTTTCAGTCTTGTTAGAGACGACCGGTACATGTATCGGAGCAGTGGTGCACCATAGAGCATCGTTGGTCGAATAATGGCCTTGTATATTTGCAGCTTCAACCGTAGTGAAAGCTGTGGTGACGTAAGAAGGTGATAGAGCCTATGCGATTTGTGCCTTGCTAACTTGATTCTCTCCCTGATGTGTTTCGAAAAGGTGAGGTGCCTATCGAGAGTCACACCGAGGTAGAGAATTGATGACGAAACTGGTTTTTCCTCTTCCTCCACAGTGAAGGTCGAGGGTAGAGCCTTCTTTCCTTGCTGGAACGACATCACGATGGCATCCGTCTTAGCCGGATTCACCTTGATGCCGTTTAGCCGGAGATCATCAGTGATGGCAGTTGATGCGTTCTGGGCGATCTTCAATGCTCTCTTCGCATTAAGACTTGAGGCGTATATGCCGATGTCGTCCGCATAGGCTGCTACCAAAGCTCCTGGATGCTTCACCGAGACCACAGGTGCCGTGAAGATGACAAAGAGTAGTGGCCCCAGTACAGACCCTTGAGGTACCCCATGAGTGGTATGGTAAGGCGTAGATAGGTCCCCGCTCACTCTTACGACGAAAGATCTTCCACTGAGATAGTAATGAAGAGCGGATGGTAGAGTCAGGGTGTATATACCTTAGGGGTGGGGGTTTGTCTCGGTCGAAGTCTGCCTTCCCATTGGCTCGCTTGTGTCGAGTCCGTGGGCTGTGTTGTGTTCGGGTGGGTTCGTGTGTGTTCGGAATTGTCGTATGTGTTTGGATGATAGGTTGATGTGTTGGTCTTTTGTTTTATGGCAGGATACCAGTTTTTGCTAAGTTTGTAACCGTCTTCCTTATTGAAATTATTGGGTTCTTTAATAATTTCAATGGCCTCTCTTATGGTGCGGAGGTGATAATTATTTTCTTTAACCAGTGTGGTTGTGTTTTCGAAAGGTATGTGGTGGTTGGTGTTGTAGAAGTGTTCTGCTACAGCCGATTTTTCCGTCTTGAAGTTTTTGACACTAGATATGTGTTCTTTTAACCGTCTTTCGATGGTCCTACCGGTTTGTCCAATGTAGACCTTGCCACAGGAACAGGGTATGCTATAGATGCCTGGGGTACGTAGTCCTAATTTGTCTTTGGGTTTCGGTAGGATGTGAGCTATTGTTTTGTCTGTGGAAACCATCCGCTCTTCATTTACTGACTAGCCCTGAGGAAGCTCACAACACGATGAGCGAAAGCTTGGCAAACAAAACCAACATCACACGGTCCATCCCGGAAAAAGAACATATGGACAAGAGAATAGAATAATTTATTGATATTTACAACTGTAATTATATTACAGTAAATCTGCTGTATAAACAAAGGACATGAAAAAAAAACACATGTCGAGAAACTATCCATTGATAGCACTCCAATTAAAAAAAAATTTAATAAAAATTCTGATTGGTTCGGTATAATTGACCAAAAATAAATATATTATTCTTTTTTTTAATAATATTAGTTGTCCTTTTCTATACCCATGAGGAAGAAAATGGTCCGGATGTAGGCCAGAAAACATCCTCTTTTTTAATTTCCATTAAATTTTTTTTCCAATATCATGAATTAGAATAGTTTATATTACTCTATTATTATTATTATTACATCGTTACTCTACTACTTTTTCGAATATCATTCATTTTATTAATTTGTATTTATCTTTATTAATTATTCGATAATTCTCTACCGTTTTTATATTTATCTTAATGGTTTCCCATTTTAATTATATTTTTATCACCCTAAATGCCTATATATATGTTTATTCTTTACCATGTATTATTTAAATTTATATGTTTAGTCCTGTAGAAGACCTTGCAATGTGGGTCGGAATGTTGGCTTTGATATAAACAGTTTTCCTTACTAAAGAAGATAATTTTTTCTGATCTCCAGAACCATTTTCTTCATAATATAATATTCTTTAGTTTGCGCTTGGTTCTACGTCTTACTTCTTTGACCGCAGTCTTCTTTAGTTCTCCTAGCTTTTTAAAATATTTAGTTGTTTTGTCCTTATAAAATCTAACTCTAAACTGTTTCATGACACCAAGGACCTTTATATAAATATATACTTGTCTTCCTTATGTTTTGAGCTTGCTATCTACACCCTTGATCATAATCAGCAACTGTCTAATGGTTTCTTAAGGTGTTTAAATCATCTTTAACCATTATAATTGTTATCGATTCCTGAACTTGGTAAAACATTGACAGATTAATTCATAATTTAATCGAGAAAAAGTTGAGTCTTTTTATAAACTTTCTTATATACTAATATGCATATAATGTGTAATTGGAGTTTTAGTCACACTTGGTTTCTGTAGCGGATAGAGAATTATGGAGTTCTTCGTTTGGATCAACTCAATACTGAAGAAAAAGACAATGAGAAAGTTAAAAAAAAAAGATAATAAATACGTTAACTTGCCTCATAAACAGTCATTCCCTCTGCTGCGCTCCTCCACCCAACCACTGTCATGAGCCGAAGGTTCAACATCCTCCAGCCATCGTATTCTTGGTCTGCCTCTTTTTCTCTCTCCATCCGGATGTCCTTTCGTTATTCACTTTGGGATTCTTCCTTGATCCATCTGTTGTACGTTTCCCAACCATCTAATTATTCCTTTTTTGATGCAGGAACATAAGTCTGGATCTACGTACAATTGCTTAACTGTAACGATAAATTATGTTTTAATTTTAATTACTTTATCAAAATTATATGTATAATAACAGACATCGTCCACTTTCCAATTGCCCGAAGGCCATCCTGGCTATAATTGCAATATTTTTTATTGTTTTTTCATACAACTAACTAAAAGTATACGAAATGATTTATAAAATAAATAAATAAAGTAGTGATATGGATCATGTATGAAGTGTAAATAGGAATCAACGGAGCATCTTGAATAAAGGGAGCGGCGCAAAACGTAGATGGGGAAATGCTAACGCGAAGTGTAAATGAATATTTGTTGTATAATAGAAGATATATTTTCACTGATGCATGGTTATTTATATTCTATACATTTAGCTTTGCTTATTATGTGGGTCTCTGATTTCGTCAAAATAATCAAAACTCATTTAATTACAAACAGCGTAATGAAGCAAAAACACTAATTTGTAGACTGCCAATCCAAACTGTCTCTGATTACCATCTAAAGAAAAAAAAGTTATGCTTCGTGGAATAATTGGTGAAATGCTATAAACATATTCTGTAATGAATCTCTGTAAAGTCATTTGTAAAAATTTTATATAAATATGCAAATTTGTTTTATTATTATAATATGAAATACATTAGAAATAAAATAGAGCCAAAAACTCAAAAAGAAACACTAATATTTATTATAATGCAATTAGAAAAACCCCAATGCAAAGCCTTATGTTTCTAAATTCTCCAGTAAAACACACACTTACCGGTCGACGTTTCGCCTATTCAGGCATTATAAGACACAAAAAAAAGTTATATAAATCACATCTCGAAGAAGGTGCACTACATCCCACAAGCAACAGCCCAAACAGGCTCCAAACCTGAGACAGTACCCTACCACCAAGACGTTCAACATACAACTGAAAGGAATATTTCATATATATATATTTATTGTTGCGTTACCTTCCTTTCAGTTGTAGAAAGGTCATTGTTAATGTCAAATTTTAGACATTATTTTAGAAATTATTGCTTCAGCTAACCACATGAACCTTAAAAATCTTTCTGTAATCACCCTAACAATCTTCATTAAATCCATGGTCGATAAAATGGACTGTCTCTAAACCTAACCATCTGTGTTTCGGTTTAGCAATTAATAAGATATTAGGTATTTCCTGATAAGCAGATCATCAATTCACGATTTCGCCATTAATTTCAGAAGAACAAAGCAAAGATGTACTATGATTATTTCGTAATGAAGATTCTGTCTGCTATGATGATTTAAAGATTCTTTTACGTTTTTAAATTACTACAAATTTGTTTTATTATTGAACACCCTATTGAGCCCGAATCGTTCCTTCCAAAATTCCTCAAACTAAAAATTTTATGTTGTTCAACTGAATGCCGATTATACTGAAAATTAAGTAAGATTAAGAAAATATCACGCATTACTACAGTCAGTATTCCAGTAAAGTTCAGGAGATAGGCCATTCTTTAAAAATGAAAATGTCTCTGAAGAAGATGATGTTGGTAAATAAGCATCTCATAGCCATTCGGTTTTTTTTTTCTTAGTAAATAAGTAGATGATACAAAAATTACGACCTTGGCAGCTAATAGGGGATCTGCGATGTTGGCATTGTACTATATGATTAAGTCACGATGAGAAGAAGCGCTTAGGCTATTCCGATAACAAAATTTCTTCTCAGGCCTCCAAGAATTTTTTTTTTCGTTTCTTGTGGAAATGTACTTTTTTCAACTGGGAAAAGTATTTTGAAAATTATCCATACGTCCACCTTAATAGAAATTAAAAATAAATTCCTGTACATATATCGTTTTCCTGACTTCAAGGAACATTTCTGATTAAGTCTTGATTATTGAAGAACGCATTTTAAATTCACGTAAAAAGGAAACAGACTGACAAACAACAATTATAAAACAAAATTGAAAAAGGAAATTATTTTTCTGACTTATGTGCACATGTGTGCCAAATTTAAAAAAAAAAATTTAAAGGTGCATTTTCTTATAATCTCTTTTTGACTCAATGAATCTTTGCCCTAATCACAATATATATATATATATAACTACCAACAATTTACAAAAGAAGTGTGCCTATTTAGATTTCTTGCTTTCCCATTTTATTTATGCATAGTCATAAATTTTTTGATCATTTGTCACTTTTTTCCGAAAACAGATATCATATGCGTCAGTAGGGTTGGAATATATAGACACATAGTCAAATAATATATTATTAAACAATTATTGTTATTTTATTTTACATTTTCACCTGCGCAGTTGCGATTCGAGCATATTTGATCTGAGTGTTTGTATTTTTTTCCTTTGGTTTGCAGGAATATGAAATTTTTGAAATGATTAATAGTTTCTGAGCACGTCAATAGGCCATTTTCTATAATTCTTTTTAATCTTCTCCTAGCAAGTCCGGGTAACAAGGAGTTCCTACTGAAAGAAAAAGAACAAGTGGATTTTGGTGATTTTGTGTTAACGAGTGGAATGTCAAATATTTCTTATGAATATAAGATTTTACAGTGGGAATGTTCATTTTGTTGTTATAATGTGTTTCCAATTAAACCAAGGAGCATTAGTAATTTTTCTTAGAATTTTGGATTGTATGATTTGTATCTAGTAAATGTGGACGTGTTTTGCTGAGCCCCCAAGTTCTGCTC
The DNA here is from genome assembly GCA_037127475.1 of Arma custos. Lineage (NCBI taxonomy): Eukaryota > Metazoa > Arthropoda > Insecta > Hemiptera > Pentatomidae > Arma > Arma custos. Next base: position 100,149,626 of record CM073759.1, on the reverse strand, counting down.
CATATATCCAAATAAGTCTTAGTAAAGTGTTAAAGATTAGTCGTTTCTTTCGTAAGTTAAGTGAGAATCTGCAGTCTAGGAGATGTGATTAGTAATGTGTGGCGTCTTATTTATTTAATTTGTTCCATTTAATATAGTTTAATATAATTGAATAGGGTTGTTGTAAACTTTTATTTTATTTATTTCAGCCATATATTGACGTCGCCATAATTTGAAAAAAATCATACTGAAATATTTTGTTGTAAGTTCCAATCTAACCAATCGTTAAACAATATTACAGTTAGCGGAATCGAAATTTTATTACAACAGAATATTGTAAATTACAAATTTTCTCTCCTTAATTCTCTCCGGACGATACGAAACTCCCTACTATTAGGAACTTGAGGTCTAATGGAAACTAACCTTGTAGATAATGGACTTGTAATAACCCTCGGGGTTCCCTCCTTGTTGTTAGCGATTTCCCTCTAAGGCCAGGAGAAACAATGACGCAATCGATCAAAAATAGAATTCTTCCAAGACAAAATGTCTGTGCATTTTGGATAGTGGTAAAAAAAAAATTGAATTTTTGACATTACCAGATTGTTTTCAGTCATAAAAAATAAATAATAGTTAAAATAAAAATTAGGCTTTTATAGAAAACATTCAATAAGTTTAAAATAAGATTTGAGTGTTGGACAAAAATTTCATTCTATCGTAAAAAATATGGGATGCTTGATGTCAATTGTTTTAAATATTTTATTGACTGTTATTGTTAAAAGTAGAGTCAGAATAAATGTATCTTAAAGCACCCCATGGTTTTAACGATAAAATAAATTTTTTGGGTCGTAACTTTATTTTAATTTTAAACTTCCTGAAAATTCAGAGGAAGGACATAAATAAAAAGAAAATAAATCTAATAGAGGTGGAAAATACCAATGAGAATTTCCAACGCTATGAGATAATATACAAATAATTATTTCTTTATTATTTCTTGTGTCCTTTATTTCTTATATGTATTTCTCCATCTCTATTTGATTTATTTGTATTACCTTCTTTATTACCTATTTGTATTAACTTCTTACTCATTTGTTAATATAGACTCGGATACCTTGATGCCTACATGTATTTTATATATTTACCATATATAATTTTAATTTGTTTCTATTTAGTATATTTAGTCCTAAATAAGTCCTGCAATCTTTAATAAGTACCAAGTTCACCGAGTTCTAAGATTCGGTACACTCATACAGGCATATTACTGTCAGTAGTTTTCGAATTCGTTTATTTATTGGACTGGTTGCCGTCAATTAGAACGCCGTTCCTCTGCTTTCTGCGATTTGCGTTAGACTCTCCATGAACTCGTTTCCCCATGTATTCTATATTTTTTCCTCCTTAGTAATAGATTTGTCCTTGACGTGAATTATCCAAAATTTTCAAGTGAGTCTATTTTTTAATATGTTACTCACTAAGGATAGTTTATTCAAAACAGATGAGAGCATGAAATTAGTTTGATTATAAATAAACAAATCCTTGTTATTCTGCCTGAGTTTAAACAATTTGTATAATAATTATTTGACTCGATTCTTTATGCAGAAGGTATAAAGCGAAGTACGTTCCTTATTGGTACTTCTTGAATTACAATATATTATTGTGAGTCATCTTCGTTTTTTGGTATTTACCATTTAGTTAAATATTTTTTTATAAATCCTTATTAATAATAGTTTTATTGTTGCATAACTGCATTTTTTTTTTAATGTTAGCCTCCTTCACTTCAGTAACAACGTCTAAAGCAGTAACAGACAGAATTTTCTCTATTTCATTTAAGTTTTAACATATCTGTACGTCTTTGTTTATTTCCCAGCTCCCTAAGGAATACTTTATAATAAATTTGCTTTTGACAAGAACGATCATAGGAAGAAAAGAAAGGCGAACATGTGACAGATGAATCCACAATAATCTTTGTGATAATCAAATAACGCAATCATTTACACGCAGTGTGATATAATTACAAAATTGTTTTATTTTGCAGACATCAATTATTTTCTTGTTGAATAATATTAGTTGACCTTATGTATATACTTCTTGAATTACAATATATATTTGTGAGTCATCTTCGTTTTTTGATATTTGTTATTTAGTTAATTTTTTTTTTTTTTATAAATCCGTATTAATAATGGTTTTAAAGTATTTCTGAGGATACTTAATAATGATTTTGCTTTTGATTCTTTTGATTTAAGAGACTCATGTCACATGATTCTTTTGATGTCAGGGACCGTGTCAGATACTCATTGAAGTCCTTATCCTTTTTATCTGGATAGATAATAATTAGGACTCCACTGTAGCACCGTCTGATAAGTCAGAGTGTGACCTTGAAGTTAAAGAAATAAACAAACTTACTTTGGTAACAAGCTCCCTTCTGCATAATACCGGATATTGTTTATAGGAATGAGTAGCCATAAGACAAAAGTCTGGGACAGGCTATTTGTCACATCATTTATTTCAATTACAATATGATAAAAATCCATCCCCGGGCAATTGTTCTCCTCCTGTTGTGGTCAGCTCCAGGACGATGAACGGATGACGATAGGTGTAGCTCATCAGGAATACCCAGAGGACGAACGGTCAACTGACCTTGTCCTAGCTGTTTCATCGGCTCTTGTGAAATCTGCGGCGAACATACCGTGACCAAAGCATAAGTCGATTATATTTCGGAATTAAAACGAAAACCTTTATAAAAAATAAATAAAAAGAAGTTGTGATATCTAGAAGGGAAAACAATTCATTTTTCAAATTTATTTTCAAAGTTTGCTCTTTTAGTACGTTTAAAAAGATATTTTGTTCCTGAATTCGAAGTTCCCCTATAATTTCATTAATGATTTCATCTGTACTCATTTATGATTATTCGTTTGTTGGTAGAAAACTCATTTTACACAGGAAATGTACTACACTATTGTCATTTTCATTATATATTTAATGACTGTTTTAGATATTGAATGACCTTATTTATTATACCAACTATTGACGACTTCCAAAAGTTAGTCTAGAAACTTCCATCTGTTAGAACTCCAAAAATGAAATATTAACTAAGCGGTAGTTGGAGTCATGTGTGGTAATGAAACAAAAATAACAAAAGTTATTGTAGGTCCCGAAAATTTTCTTTTCCCTCTTTAAAATTGTTTAATGAATGGATTATATGAGGCGTTCAGGATCAAAAGCTGATAACTCCAAAATGTCAAAATTGTCTTTTTCAAATTTTCCGGTGGTTTGTCAAGCAATTTTGTCAGGCATAACACTTTGCCGCATTATTTCTTATGGTTTTATGCCATTACTGAACCTAACGTTTCGGGAGCATTAAGCGTTGGTTGACTAAAATAGCAAAAAATTTAAAAAAGTAAATTTTTAGAATTTGGAGCTTTTGATACTGAACGCCTCATTAGGACATATCGGTATTGAACAATTTACACCTAAATTATTATCATTCATGGATTATGAATAATACATTATTTGGAGGGCCCAAGCAATTATTAATATAGTATAATTTTATTGTAACTTTTTTCTTGTGATCAAGTATTGATACCTATACTCTGCGTTTCTGTACATATTCAAATTAAATTTACAATATCACTTTTAATTTGGTGACATTCAATAGTTCACCATAATTTAGATAAATTGCTCGAAACTTACGCTCAATATCAAGTTGCTGCATTAAGAAAGTAATATATGCATATATATATATATATATATATATATATATATATATATATATATATATATATATATATATACCAACTCGGGTTACCTTTTAATATCTCAATGGCTCTGAGAGATTACAAATCCACAATAGATGCGGTCATTAAATTCATGATGATGACCACCATTTGATGTGAAATATATATGTGTACCACCACTTGACTTGTGGGACTTGGGCGCCTTCTGTACTTCGGCCTGCCCCTTCGAGTCTGGGCGCGCTTCTCGCTTCGTTCTTTCTCGGACCCGGATAGGTGGGTTACCATAACTCAATAACCAACGAGCGTTGATGACCTAGGTGTTTTAAGTCCCCTAAACCCAAGAAAATAAAATAAATAAGAAAGTAATTATTTAATGAGTAAAGATTATAACATGGTGATTCTTCATTGTCGAAACATCTGCAATAAAGAAGAAACGTACCATTTTATTTAATACATATATGTATTTATATATATATATATATATATATATATATATATATATATATATATATATAAAATGTCAACTAATATTATTCAACAAGAAAATAATTGATGTCTGCAAAATAAAACGATTTTGTAATTATATCACACTGCTTGTAAATGATTGCGTTATTTGACTATCACAAAGATTATTGTGGATTCATCTGTCACATGTTCGCCTTTCTTTTCTTCCTATGATCGTTCTTGTCAAAAGCAAATTTATTATAAAGTATTCCTTAGGGAGCTGGGAAATAAACAAAGACGTTTTGAGATATGTTAAAACTTAAATGAAATAGAGAGAATTCTGTCTGTTACTGCTTTAGACGTTGTTACTTAAGTGAACGAGGCTAACATTTAAAAAAAATACAGTATGCAACAATAAAACTATTATTAATAAGGATTTATAAAAAAAAAAATTAACTAAATAACAAATATCGAAAAACGAAGATGACTCACAATAATATATTGTAATTCAAGAAGTACCGATAGGGAACGTACTTCGCGTTATACCTTCTGCATAAAGAATCGAGTCAAATAATTATGATAAGAATTGTTTAAACTCAGGCAGAATAGCAATGATTTATTAAATTACAACCAAACTAATATCATGCTCTCATCTGTTTTGAGTAAATATAAGTATAGTAAAGTAAGTATCCTTAGTGTGTAACATGTTCAAAAAATAAACTCACTTGAAAATTGTAGATAATTTACCTCAAGGACAAATCAATTACTGAGGAGGAAAAAATAGATTTCATGGGGAAAAAATTTCATATAGTGTCGAACGCGCAGAAAGCAGAAGAACGCCGTTCCAATTGACTGCAACCAGTCCAATAAATAAACGAATTCGAAAACTACTAACAGTACAAAACAAAAAATTGATCCATTTGTTGTGGTATTTAAGAAACTGTAGGTCATTAACGCGCTTAAAGTAAGTTTAAAATTGAAATAAAGTGACGAGCCAAAAAATTTATTTTATTGCTAAAACTCTGGGGTGCTTTAAGATACTTTCATACTGGCTCTACTTTTAACAATAACAGCCAATAAAACATTTAAAACAATTGACATCAAGCATCCTATACTTTTTACGATAAAATGAAATTTTTGTTCAACACTATTCTTATTTTAAACTTATTGAATGTTTTCTATAAAAGCCTATTTTTTATTTTAACTATTATTTTTTTTATGACTGAGAACAAGCTGGTAATGTCAAGAATTCAATTTTTTTTCTTACCACTATTCCAAATGCACACATAATAATTCTGAATAAGGAGAATAGACTGGTAGAGTTGCCGAAGTATGAATTTTTTGCTAATGTTTCTCTTTCTGATACAATTTTCAAAATTTCAGTATGTAATTATTTAATTTTTTTTAATGATTGCATCACTTGCAACCATTGCACCACAATAACATCGTATATCTCAACACCGATTCAAACAATGCATTCTACACAAGGATTTAATTGTTAGTGAATTTTCTGCGTATTACGTTGTAGGAAAATATCTGGCCAATAAGAAATTTATATGGAGAACAGAGATAGTTTGGGGGTGCAGTCAAAAAAACATCAAATAAGTACTTGACTTATATTTAGTAAGTGCCGACGTTTCGACCTACAGTGTAGGTCATCTTAGTGTACTTATTTGGTGTTTTTTTGACTGCACCTCCCAACTATCTTCGTTCTCCATTTTATCATCCAGTCAACTATTTTCCTCCCATACAAGAAATTAATAGTTTTTATCTGGGAAATGAGATAGTGTTATTATGATCTTAGAAGTTTTTTTTCTGACATTATCCGGCTGACGTAATGGATGCCGTTGGGGTACCGAATTTATTGCGCCATCAAAACCTTGATGAAACGATATTCGATTCAGAAATGTGTTTTACATCTTCCATTACCTGATCTCTTCAATATTGCTGTAGATTTTGTATTCTTCTCAAGTAATATCTTAAAAAATATTATGTTTTTGCTACGAGGATAGATTTGGCAATAATTAATATACCTCTTTTTGTTCGACTATTCGTTTAAATGTATTTTGGAGCATTAAACCTAAAACTGTTAATGAGGGAATTATTTTCTTTCCTAGTCGATTTTACAAACTGTCATTATTAGATTTCATTTAATTTTACGATAATATAGATTTACTGGAAATGTTCTGTATTCAAGTCCGTTATAGAAGTGATCAGAGATATATTTTTCAAAGAAACAATCTATTTTAAGATCGATCGCTCAAGAATCAATTTTTTACTTTTTCTAAGCTATTCTATATTATGGTTTATTATTTGGTTTAAGATTAGTTTTTTTAATATTTTGTATAGTATCAATTTAAGATTGAGCCATTGAGAATTGAATTATTTCGAAATATATTTGATAACAGGGGCTCAGCCCCCTGGGGGACGTGAGGGCATGTCAGGTGGGCGCGAGTCAATTTGAACATTAAATTAAATTTAAGTAGTCTTTCTAAAATTCTAAATTAACCATGATGTTTAGAAAATTGACCACTTTGATATAATGGACAAACCTTCATTTTGGTTAAAATATTTCACAGTGTATCCTAGTGTATCACGAGAAGCTCTTCGTTTATATTTGCCTTTTTCAAGCACCTATTTGTGCGAAAAAACATTTTCAACACTTGTGGCAATTAAAACAAAGTATCGGAATAAACTTGATGTTGTTAGTGACTTGCGTTGTGCACTTAATAAAACTCAGCCACGAATAGGGCATACTAGTAAGAAAAATGGAAACCCATCCATCTCACTAACCAACGTAATATAATTTTCTCTTATTAATAATTTTTGTATTTTATGAAAACTGATATTGTTGTACCTTATGGCAGTATAAATAAATGTTTTGTTTTAAATGTAATACTTTTTTTTTTTGTTCCTAGGCCCACAGAATTTATTGTTAAGGGGGGGGCGCGAGAAGCTTTCATTTCAACAAAAGGGGGCGTGGTACAAAAAAGTTTGGGAATCCGTGCTTTAGAATAACAATACAGGTATTTTAAGCTATTATGCCTTAGGGTATAAAAATAATTACAATTAATTAATTATCACTAATAATTTAGCAAGTGAGAAAGAGTAAAAAATAATAATAATGTAAAAAAAAATAAGCAAATTTCCTTTAACAATATTTTAAAAACAGATTAGAAGAAGAGAAAGAACAAAGTAAAATAAGTTAACAATAATTATATAAGAGAAACAATTAATAGTTTCACATATAACACTATCAGTGATTTACGTTTATTTCTACTTCTTTAAAATGTCCAAATAAATGATACCATACATATGTACGTAGTTTATATCCCACACACTAATATATATACATACGTAATCAGAAATTCAAGAGTACATTAAAAAACATAATTCATTCATCGAAAGAGAGAATTTTATCTCAAAACTGATGCTACTATTTCCGATTTGAAGGTTGGAAGATTATTGGAACGTCGAATGGAAGAAGTTCCAAAGGGAGGAGGACCGGATGAGGAAAGCTCTTTCAAAAGCTGATGTTCGGTGGGATGCTGTATATAGATCAGAGAGCCGAGAACGGGTGTTACGGGAGAGGACTGTGGTTTTGAATTGAAGGAGATAAAAAATGCATGATGGTCGGCGGGATTGGACACCTTGGTAAAGAAAGGATGCTAGCAAGTACTGCAGAAGAATAGAGGGAGATACTGCATCAAATCCGCTGCAGTTCGAACGAACGTACATGTGCAAAGAAAAAAAAACTGGAGATAAGATAGTGCTGATCTAAAACGAGCAAAAATCCATTTAAAAACAAAGAGTTATAGAAATATCATGAAATATATTTTAAAAAAGGATTTAGCTGTATACTTATATTATTATGAGAGGAAAATATTTAGCTGGATGATAAAATGGAGAACGGAGATAGTTGGGAGGTGCAGTCATTGAAACGTCGGCACTTACTAAATATAAGTCTAGTAGTTATTTAGTGTTTTTTGACTGCACCCCCCCAACTATCTCCGTACTCCATATTATTATTATTATTATAGAGTTGAAGAGTTTCACTATATTCTACAATAACCTAATTTCTTTTCGAGTTACATAAATAGAAAGTTTGTAGAGAAAGGATTTAGTCTTTACAATAGTTAACAACATTTCGAAACTGATCAACAACAATAAGTATAGAAAAAGTGCTAGGAGAAACTGCTCTAGTGAATTTATTTTGGTACAGAAAATAAAACAACCTATATCATTAGTTTAATTTGTGAAGAATAAAAATTTAGGTAAGTCTTAAATGTTTGCAACGGAATACTAAAGTATGCAGAGAGAGAATTTAAACTGCTATTATAATTAACAAATAGAATGCCACGCAAATTTTAAAGGGGTTGTCCGTAGCACCAGGATTTCTAGTAAGCGAAACATTGAAAGTTGAAATGCCTACAATAGATAAGTTACAGATATGTTAATTGTAATGAGGGTCCACAGGTAACCCCAATTTAAACAATAATGATAATTAAAATTTATATGTAATGTTTAAATTATTTCTATCAATTAGGGGGAGGCATTGATATGAGTTCATGTCACCAATGACACATACATGCACACCTTTGCCCCTACTTGACGGGTTTCTCTTCAGAAACCATTAACTAGTTCTCATTTATACACAAGACTAAAAGCAGCTTCAATCAATCGAAGACGTAATACACAAAATAATTTTGTATCTGGGAGCCCTTTTGCATTTGGATCCCTAGACAATGTTACCTATATATAAATCTGTAATCATAAATATAGACTTATTTCATAAATCGCTATTTTTTCCTTTATTAAATATCTTATGCTCTGTTAAACTATAACTTACATCTGCCCCAATTTAATTGTTTACGTATCCTCTACTGACCTTGCAATAAGATTTTTATCCGATTAGACTCATGTTAAAAACAGTTTATTATTTTAATGATTTCCTCCTCAAGTAAGGAAAAATATTATTGTACTTTTATTTTTGTTTAAATAAGGAAATCTACGCAAGTTACGGAGATCTATCGACCTCACTCGAGTTGGGCGCATGAAATGGTTAGGACCAATGTCATAACAATGGATGAAGCCATGAGTGCTAGAAAGCATTATCAATAGGAGCAAGGTGGAATCAGGTCTAGAATAAGGTGGAAATTAGGACGAAGAAAAGTTGGATGGATACTGTAAAAAAGGATTTAAGATAAAACGGAATATCCATCAGCTGCGCAGAAAAAACCCCCCAGGAGGGGTGAATGCAAAAAGACATTTGAGCAGAACAAAGATATTAAATAATACTATAAATAAAGATATAAAAATATATTAATCATTTATTTTTATAGCGAGGATTGCAGTTCTGTTTGGTTTAATAGTTGTAAAGAAATAACACATTTCTTTGATAAATTCTATCAATAAACGGAAATCTAATTTCGCCTAAATACAATAAAATTAAACAATATTAAATATAACTTATTTCCCTGACTAGTAAGTTCAAGAAAAGTATTGTTAAATTAATGAAATTTAAGTAAATTAAACCATTGTATTATTGTTTAAGAAGAAGAAATGAGTTTAAGAAGAGGAAATGTCCAGTCAAAGCAACCGTCATGAGAATCATCCTTGGCACTAGACCAAACCGGTTTATAAATTTTTATTTTTTAAAGGAGTCTTCTCTGAAGGCATCATTATTAAGAGCCTGAAGAACGAACCTCGATGGTTCTTGGAAGTGAGAACAGTAAACTTACCAAATAATTCTTTTACACCGGAGACAAATTTATTGTTATAAAACATGCATATCATTTTAACCATAAAATAACAATTGTATAAAATATTGACACAATAATTACTTATGTTTCTTATCATTAGCTCAGTATATAAGGGTTGTACTGATAATCTGTAGGTTCTGGGTACTGAGAGAATATGTTTATTTGTTTTATCAAAGCAATGGGTCGAATAATATTTTTATTAAATATATAAATTATTCTTATTGTTGTATGGTTAATGCTCATTAAATATATTGACATGTAAAATAACTTCTTATGAAACATATACAGTACGATCAATAACCTTTATTTACCAATTTATTTATATATATAGTATATGTATAATTAAGGTCCACAATAAATAATTAAGAATACATAAGCTAATCATTGTTAATCATGATTTCATTTCTCATTAACAAAGGTATTAATAAATTTTAAAACTTTTAGGACCTGATCTCTATTATTTAAATCTTATTATCTTTATTTTTCAGATATATCATGGTGAAGTGGTATTTATCGTTATGTGCTCTATTGGTGGCGATCGGATTAACAAATGGTCAGCAGTACCTGAACAGAACTCGAAGGCAATCTGGTATGCCTTTAATTTGTCCAACAATTTTTAAATTAATTTAATATTGAATTAATTAAGGATAAGATAGTTTAATACTATTTTTTTATATACTAATATGGAGTCGACACTTAAACATAGATTTTCATATTACATTTTTTAAGAAAACTAAATATATACTAGAAAATAAAAGAAAATTACTCTCCCTGTTCCGAACGATTAACCAATCAGGAATTAAAATAACAAGGTATTTAAAACAATTGAAAATTTATTTTGAATGTTGACTAATCTATCCTAAAAATACAACTAGTAAATATAAAGAACAGTAAGAAAAGGGTTTCTAAAAACTACCCACTGGTAATCCTCCAATAACAGTTTTTAATTGGAAGATTCCAAGGCTATCTTATTTTCAGACGCTTTGGAGGATTAACGGGAATCGATAAGGACATTTGTGGGTTTGAATGAGAATAGACTATCATGAAAGTATAGGTAACGGTTCCGGGACAAATTCGCAGCAAATGGAGCATAAGGTCATTATAGAAATTATTCATATCATTATGGTAATTTCAAACGCGACAAATATTCGTGGATATTGACAAATTTTTGAGCAGATTATGGATTAAATGTGAGAGAAATGCGGTAATTCCGTGAAGAGTCAAAGTTTCTTTTTTAACTTCTTAGTTTCAAAGAGATCTGATGCCCAGGTGAATAAGTGGTTGTGTCGATTTTTTTTAAATGGCATTACTTCTTGTCAGTGAAAAAAAAAATCCTCCGTCTATTTCGCGGAGATAAATTATATCAAAATGTCGAATCCCGTTATACGTGATTCAAATGATGAGAAAAACATGTTAACCCCTACATTGAATGTACAACTTTACAATCCTGCACATAACAATCCTTCATGCCATCTTATCTCCTTCAAAGAATCAATTATAGGATTTATACACAATTATCTTATTATCAGCGGTGTAGACGCACTCAGATTTTTAACAGTTCAATCACAAAAGTTGCATTTTTCGAAATACTTAGTTTATCAATTCATTTGATAAAATTTATTAAGAATAAATAACCTGCTATATGGTTAGATTAAACTCGGGGAAATGCGGGATTAAACTGTAAAATAGCAGGGAAATTCATTTTAGTGTAACTGCGGCTGTCATCTAAGATCGTTTGATTAATTTTTGAAAAATTTAGTTCTAGCTTTGTCACAAGCGAATGTGATGAGCCTATGATCCTTCAAGGGCCATAGTGATGTAGGTTTTGTTTTATAAATAAATTTTTAAACTGCATGATTATGACCGCTAATTATATGCATACTCCATAAGCAGGACATTTCTCCCGCATTCGATACTTACAACTAAATTTTCCATAAATTGTACTTTTGGCAGTTACCGAAAATCAAACCAGTTCATTTCCCTCACGATTGGACTTAAGACTTTCATTGTTTAAACAAATTATGATTATATGTAATCAATAGTTTACTTGCACAGCTAAAAACCTATTTTAAACTGTAGCATATATGAATTTTTTAAAGTGGTAAAAGTCCATTTTTTTCATATTCGCGATATTTAAAGGTTTCCATTTGAATTACTTCAAAAATATAGGCAAATCTTTTTACCGCTTATCACTTAGTAAAGAGTGACGTTTTAAACCCCATACACCTGATATAATTTATTATGAAATAATAATAATTATTATCATTTAAATGAATAAACGATTTTTCATATCCAAATGGACTTATACCACTTTCAAAAATAGTAGCTCATATGTCAGCATATCACAAATTTTCATATTTACAGGTCCACCTTGCCTGACACCGGATAATATTCAAGGGGTGTGCATCAATATCCGCAAATGTCCAGTATTGTTGGACTTACTTAAGAACTCACACAGCCAGCCTGGAGCAGTGGAGTTTTTGCGTAGGTAAATGCTTTTTTCTTTTTATTATTTTTTATATAATCACATAACCATGCATCACTCATATATTATGATTAAGTAACAATTTTCTCTATGACATTGACTGTTTTGTATATTTATTAATTAAATCTGCTAACTTATTAAAAACAATAATCAAATAATAAATCAATTGATTCTCCTGCATACATTTAACCAGAAAAGTAAAATTTTAATTTATTATCTCAGAGTTGGAACTTTTGAAACTGCTTTCCTTCACATTAAAATGCAGCTATTATTCTGTCTATGCCTATCAAGAGTCATGACTTTTTCGTTTGTTTAATTGATTCCTTCGATGGAGGAAAGTTGTGGTGGGGTCTGTTACATTGAGAACTCTACCACAAAATATACTTTCTTTTTCTTCCGTTTTTTTGTTCTTTTTTTTACGTTTCTTTTTCTCAGCTCTGAAGATGGCCTACATCCTAGGCCGAAACGTTGGTGAATTAAAATAAGTTTTGTTTATTTTGTGTTTCTTACCCCAATGGCTAATTCAATCCATTATAAGAATTATCCAGTCAACTATTTTTTACTTAAACACAAAATATACAACTATATCACATTCATGCATTATGGACTATCCGTTATATATTGTGTCGTTTACTTTCTTTTAGCTCCAAGTGTAATCCAGAAGTCGCCTCTGAAGTATGTTGCAAGACCGAAAAAGATTACTCTTCGTTCTTGTCGCCGCCTAATTGCGGAAAGACGCCCGTAAACCAACATCCCAGGATCGTTGGAGGACAGCCAGCCGAATTAGGTAAGATATGATTTGAAAAATGAGAACTTTATCATATCTATAGTTTATTTACTATTATGATATATACTTTATTTAATATTGTAAACAGTGACATTGAGCTACACAGGTATACCGCATTCTGTAAATAGAACCTGAACTTAAGAAAGGCTAAATATTTTTGACAAGTATAATTATTCCAAAACAATAATCTGAACGTTTTAAATATGTTTTTTTCACTGTCGCATCGCAGAGAAGTGTTAATTTTGTGACAATCCAAGATCGCTGGGTGCGTCGCAATTACTTGCACAGGAAATCTTCTGAAGTGAATGAGCTCCTTACTTTTGGTGGAAAACAAGATCATTCAGCTAATGGCAGAAGAGACAAGGCAGAAGAAAGTTGTAAGTCCAAACTAATTTTCCTTGTGGAAGAAAAAAGAGGAACCTAGACGTTGTCGAACAGCAGAAGTTGAAGTTGAAGAGTACCCAAAACGAAGTTCGGAGCGTAAGCTGTAAAGTAGTATTGTCTGAAATCCCTACTTCTTCCTATTTTTTTATTTTTTAAACAGTGGTAAACGCACGTCTGCACAATGTTCCACTGTCTTTAGCATACTTATATATCGAAAAAAGGTTGAAATCCTTGTAGACCCTCAGATGAATGTCGGGCTTGGGCTAGTAATATCAGAATTGAGCTGTTAGTTACTCTTGTTAAAACCATTCGTAGCACAATTATTTTTTGAATAACATTCCAGTATTTGGTGAATGAATAAAGGGATTAGCTTTTTACTGCCCGCTACCAGATAAAGAAAGTATGAGGCTGCATGAAAATTATCTATACAGATTTTTTTCGAACTTAATCATTCCTCTAAATTTTGTAGTAGTCTGTAATTAATAATAAATGATAATTTAGCGATCTCTGATGCTCTCTAAGATTTGGTTCGAGGTCAGTTTTTGAGTTTTTGAGCAATCTATCTATAGTTTAAAAATCGTACAATAAAAGTTTACTTTATATGTGTATAAAAAGTATATATATATATATATATATATATATATGTATATGCCATTTGGATTTAGAATCGGGAGCAGATGAAAGGGCTTCGTCGAAGTATTTGGTTTTTGCCTGTCAAATTGAGGAGAGCCCTGAACGCTTGAGAGTCATCAGTAGCCTTGTGCGCCTAAAGCGTATTCATTATTGCCTTTCCTTTCACGCCTTCATTATTATTTGCATTCATTATTACGTTTCCTTTGAAGAGCCTCTGAAGAGAGTGGTGTAACTGGAGTTTGGATATTGTATGAAATTTGGATAAGCTCGTGAGAGGACAGAAATGGAACGGGTAATTGAGAGGAAGAAAGGAGGTTCTGCCGTGAATCAATGACAAACAGGTCTAATTGATGTCGGATGGGAAGGTGTGATGGGTGGGAGAAAATGGAACAACGGAAAGGTGTAGGGAGTAAAAGATATTTTCCAGGTATAGTCGATCGTTGGATTGGACAAGCAGATTGGTATTAAAATCACCGGAGATTATGATGTAGTTGTAGAGAGGAATGTGGTTGTAAAGGGTAGATTCAAAGATAGAATCAAGAGGAAACAAAGGAGGGCGATAAACTACGACATAGGAGAGGGTTTGGGTTAAAAGAGATTTCAACAAAAACGAATTCTGTGTGAGGATAACCGGTTGCAGGTGAGGAATCATGGATACGTGATTTTAGGGATTTGTGTACATAAAGACCTACTCCTCCACCAGTCCGGTCTACCTGGTTGTGGATGAATAGTCTGGTAAGGATATTGCAGAGGGGGGGGTGTGGGGTTTTAGTCATGTTTCAGAAATTCTAATGGTGTGATAAAAGTTTTGGGTAAAATATTGAAGGAATTCATCAAAATGGGCAAGTAAGATTGGGTGTTGATATGACAGGAGGTCAGAAAACTGCATATGATGGTGAAGTAGGAGAAGAAGAATACTAAAGTATTAGGGGAGAAGATGCTTTGAACAATTAATTTTAGCAGACAGATTTAGTGAAAAGCTATGAAATGTTCCAGATAGTTAAAGAAAGGCAAGATGAAACAAAAAACTGATAAAAATATTAATAGTAAAGAAATGATAATACTGTTAAAATCTGTAAAGAGAGAAAGTAATGAATAAATAATGAGAAAATTAAAGTAATAGAATATAAAAAGAAGATGGGATAGATGCTTAAACATAAATAAACTTAAAAGCATTGAATTGAAGGTCCTAAGAAATAAAAATATAGACCAGTAAATAGAATTTAATAGTATAGAGAGGACGTAAGTAAAATCTAAAATTCCGTGGTGAGCGCCAGAGGTTGTCATTGAGCTAGCGGGAAAACAAAACCTTAGTAGTCACCCGAAGAGGTCCAGATCCTAGGCCTTATCTATGAAGACCACCTGACCATCTTCTTTTCTACAACGCACTCTGCCCACGGAAAACCATACATATTTTATCTTTCCCACTGCCTTCTTCTGACGGGCTAACCAGTAGGGGTGCCTGTTTGTTATTGTCATCTCCTCGCTAAGATAGATACGGTGACAGTCATTTCCCGGCCAACCTATATCTCTTTTGACTTTCCTTTTATGTAACAAGTCATCCCTAACTGATTGTCTCACGAGGCGTGCGATGATTGGTAGGGGTCATCATTTTTGGCTCTCCGACGTTGCACTATATTCAGGTCCTCAATATTTAATTTTATACCTAGGCCAGCACCGATACTGGTTAATAGGGCAGATGGGGTCTCCCCGGCTCGGACTGGGATCCCCCGGATCTCTAGAGACCTAGATAATAGGCACTGCTCCCTTTTGTTTAATCTCACTTCAAGGTCCCCTACCCGGGCCTATAGGGCTTTATTTTCGGCCAGTATATCTTCGATAAATTTTTATTTCCCCTCTAGGTGCTTATTTAGTTTTGTAAGTCTATCCTTCAACTCACACGTAGTACTTTTTATTTCTTCCTTGACGTTATTATCAATTTGTTTTACAGCCGTTAAAACATTTGATAGTGAAAGATCGGCTTTCTGATGCGAGATAAATTTTTTCCCGTCGCCGTAGAATATACATGTATTGTAATTTAAAAAAAACGATGTAAGTTAAGTTGAGTGGGTGCTACTTGGGATGCAATATTCACTCTGGTCTCTGTTTATGTGATAGTAATGTAAAACAAATCCTAAATACATTTCTAAGCGTAATAGAAATATGCACAAGTTGTATGTAAATATTCTAATACCAGATGCACATTTTCAAAAGATCGTCAAGAAAACAAACTTTATAATTGTAGTTATAATTATACTTCTTTATAATTGTAGAATTGGCATGAAAATAAATTATATGATGAAAAATACTTTTGTTTATTCATTTCCCATTACTTTATGCTACTTCGGCATATCGGACGGTACTACATCCATAGTCATAAATTTTACCTATACACATATAATTAGGATAGAGATCATTAACACTATACAGGCTCGGTACCCCCATTTTACGTCCCTTCCGAAGGACGGCATAATATTTTTTAAATACTTCTAAAAAATCCTAAGGCCACCTTAGGCTTCTTCTGGGCTGCGAACCCAGCCGAACCTTGGACATAGAACTTGATAAGCTAACTGCTACACCACAGAGGATCCTCTCAAGATACTTTTTATATTCACATTTGAATATTTTATTAATATTCAGCACAAAAGTTTTATTGAACTGATTTTTTAAATATTTTAATTTGGTTTCTAATGCTCAAAGAAATAAATTCTAGAGGGTAAAAAATAAATAAGGGCCCAGGACTATTTCTGCAACTTTCAAGTATCATGGGTGCACCATTTCAGCAATGAAATCATACTACAACGAATGCAAAAGTCCTTCCAGATTTTGGAAAGCATCGAAAAATATAAATCGGTATACATTTGTCATGTGAAATGAAAACTATCGCCAACTGCAGACAGTTATACAGATTAAAGGAAAGAGAGCACCAGGTCGCAAGCTCCTGATTGAAAAACCTGAGGCATTGGGCAGGATTACACTTCTTTCGTGCAGCGGTGAGTAAAATAAGATGGACAGTTATAATCGCCAACATCCAAAGAGGAAAGGCACTTGGAATAAGATTGGTCCCATGATACTGCATTGACTCCGTAGTACAAGGTTCTCGTGTTAAGAGAAGACTTCATAGATGTTATGTCAATGACATAACATTTTTTTCATTCATTTTTTAAAATTTTTTCTAGGTGCCTGGCCGTGGATCGCTCTCCTTGGATACAGAATGAAAAATAACCCAGGACCTAACTGGCAGTGCGGCGGCACGCTCATCAGCGAACGTTACGTCCTCACGGCCGCTCATTGCATCAGTGCTCCTCCACCACTAAAACTGTAATAGTTTATTTATTTTATACAACATTTTGATAAAATTTCTAAAGAAAAATTACTTTGAGATTATAATACATCTTATTTTATATGTTTACGAGGTGTAAACCGAGGTATAGGTGGGAAGATTGCGTAAAGAGTGACCTGGCGGATTTAGTGTAGTGATCCGTGGACAGAAGTTTGTAAGCAGAGTTTCGTAGTATCGGAATCGGGCCTTTGAGTTCGTTAAGCCTTATTATTATTTCAAAAAGTTCAATATATATCAATATCGTGATAAAATACTTAGCGGACCGGGTTCGAAGACGCTGCCACCCATCGTCCATGATCTACAAGAACATTATTCTCCCACTTAAGTTTTTATCTACCTCTACAACATTAGTCATTCAACACTTTAAAAGGATTGTATATTAATCAGATGCTTAAGATTAAACTGACTCATCCCCTTTCTATATGGACTTAAAGGCATTCAAGGTGACACCTCAATCTTAAAGGCTTTAATAAAAGTCTCTGGAAGTCACTCAAAGCAAGCGGCTCCTGTTTTCACTTGTGAAAAGTGTTGAAAGAATATTTCGGGGCAGAAAGCGAGACCAAGCAATTTTGAAACTGAATAATAATAAGCATCTGCCCTTTTCTTTGGGTGTATTTCCTCGTAAATCTTGTTCTTTCTAATCAACCCCAAATATTAACACTTTTTTATTTATTCAAAGAAGGTACAAATCATCAAAATCGTTTTGCAAACATGTGGGGAGCAGGGTAGCTCAGTTGTAGAGAACAGAGTTGCTGTTCCGATAAATTATTTAAAGGGTAATAACCAGGATTGGACGTGTGGGATCTGTGGGGAAAACCCTGGCAGCTAAGCGTGACCTAGGACAATCCACCTCCCTGTACTGCTCTCCTAGAACTGTACAGTCTCTACCACGTACTGGACCCTTCTTGGGTAGTAGTGGTACAGATTCTTTTTCATAACAGTACCTTCATTATACTTTTTCACCCAGTATTAAACTTATTTCGGAATGCACAATTTTTTGAGAAGAAAACACTTTATTGAAGCATTACAATCTGCCTCTTGTGGGCAATAAGTAATGGTGCTATGTAGCTTACAAATGTATAAATAAATATATACAAGCGAAAAAATATATACAAAAATAAAGTTAAAAAAAATATATATAATAAAAATATATAATAATAACAAATAAAACATAAAAGAAATATACTGTACACATTCATACTCCATTTACAATTCGCCTGGGGTCCCCGAACTGAGCTTCTTCCTCATGTATGAGGGCAAAGCAGGAGTCCGGGAGGCCCCAGCCCCCTTTCCCAGCCGCGTCACTGGCATTAAACGCCAATGGAAGCTGGTTAAGGGCGCTTCAGACACACGCAGGTCGTAAGTGAAGAATCTGACCAGTGCTAGTACTCCAAATAACTTTATTATATCAGGTCTCGAGGCCATTGACGGTTTAGACGGCGGGGTGGGTTATATGGAAGCGTGGAACTGGATAATGACTGAGCCAGGGGGTTGGGATGACAGGCAAGGTTTTGGTGAAAGTTTTAAAATTTAGTATGGATGAGATCGAGGACGAAAGGAATGTTGAGATCATTATGGAGGGTTTTGCTGGATACATAATAAGGAGCATTGACAATAGTTCTCAGGACTTTGGATTGGAATGATTGAATGCGTCTGATATTCGATTTTTTCGAGGTCCCCCACAGTTCCAGTCCATAGGTCCAAATAGGTTTGATGATGGTCTTGTATATTAGTAGATTATTGTCTATTGAAAGATGGGAGGTCATACATAGTAATCTGTATAGTTGGCTGAATCGTCTGTTAAGTTCTTGTCTTTTGAGTCTGGTATGACGATTCCATGTAAGTCTTCTGTCTAGGAGAAAGCCAAGGTATCGTACTGTGTCGGAAATAGGTAGGACGGTTTCATTGAATTGGACAGAAGGACATGTCCCCCGGCGAAGTGTAAAAGTCGTGTGTTTGCATTTTTCCTCGTTGACTTTGATCCGCCATTGGTTACACAAAATTTCAATGAGTGAAAGGTGCCTTTGGAGGTTCGAGGAAGCCATTTCGGGATCTGGATGAGATGATAGGATGGCTGTGTCGTCTGCAAACGTTGCAAGGAAGGTTTCAGGAGTAGTTGGGATATCAGCGGTGTACAATATGTATAGGATAGGACCTAAGACGCTGCCCTGGGGGACTCCAGCTTGAATTGGGTAAAGATTGGAGTGTTCGTTACCACAGCGTACTTGGAAGTAGCGATCAGAGAGGTAGGATCGAAGGACTAGGAATAAGGATTGAGGTAACTGGGTTTTGAGCTTGAACAGCAAACCGGCATGCCATACCCGGTCGAAAGCTTGTGCTGCGTCCAGAAATGCGCCTGTTTGTTTTCAAGAGCAGAGGATATGTGATCGACAACTCGGAGACCCTGCTGGACCGTCGAGTGCCTGGGACGGAATCCAAACTGAGAAATGCACAATTATGAAATAAAATCTGGTGATAAATCAAAAATAACTTAGTAGAAGAGTGGAACCCCAAAATACCCTTATAATCACTGCAAAATCGAAATTTATTAATTATACATACAAAACCTTTCCAGATAAAACTAATTCATTGGTATTCCCTGCTCGATAAAAGAATTACAAATCTCCTGGCCTTGGCTCCTAGCCAAATTCAATGAATTAATTTTTTATTGACGTATATGTCCAGAATGCGAGTTTATTTGTAATTTAGAAAATTAAAAATAAAAAAAATTTCTATCGTATATCCTGAGCTTAATTCGAATATTTGATAAATAATTGAATAGTTCAATCCAAAACTAGCAACGTGAATCTCCGTTAAAATCCTCAGAGTATTCAGTGATTCTACTAGTGGTTACTTTTTATAAAAGTGGAAGAAGTGAGATCCTTCGATAGTTATGATTCTGCATACTGCAATTTCATTTCTTACTTGGAGATATGCCGGTTCTTTCTCATTAATCAATATGGATTATTTCCATTCTTAAAACAATTTGTTTTTACCCAAACGGTATATTTTATGAACACCAGCTTCTTGGAGACCTGGTTCTAACCAAAAGAAATAATTTAGAAAAACCAGCGTCTCAGATGGGTTTGATCACTTGGGTTGGACTAAGAGTATTGTTGGTTCCGTTGCTTTAAATAAAATTAAATTTGGGGGCTAATTGGAGTTCCTGCTTAACAACGGGTCCTTCTAATAACGGATCAGTGTTCTGTTTAAGGGAGCGGGTTAGCTCAGTGTGTAGAGTACTGAATTACTATATTGAAGATTCCGGGTTCAAACTCGGCAGTGGCAGATAAATTATTCATTCTATTAATAGTCACAGATAGGCCCTATGGGATGTACAGGCCCTCCTGTGGCTCTCCAAGCCTCTAAACTGGGTAGTAACCTTTATTAGGGGATAATCCTGGTGATCGAGTGTGATCTTGAGCTAAACACCTCCGTGCACAACTGTTGTACTAGAAACAGTAGTCTCTACCATGTATTGAACCCACGGCCCTTGAAGGGTCGTAGCTATACAGGGTTCTGTAAGATATACGATATTCAGAAAGAGGAGACTGGTAATTAATTGTTGTAATCAAGCAATAATCAAAGTGTTCGATTACTCACCGCATCGGTCTCATTATTGTTATTCTTATCTTAATTTTCAGTCGTAACATTTTCAAAACATTTAAGTATTTCATAAATACTCATCTAAATGTCTCTTAAAATCCTAAAAATTATTTAATATTATTATTTATTACAGGTTTGTTGTACGATTGGGGGAAAGTGAACTGGACAATGACAATGATGGAGCAACACCTATCGACATATTAGTGGAGTCGGCCGTCGCGCATCCAAATTACCGCTACGATACAAAACAAGATGACATCGGACTTGTCAAATTGCAGCAAAGTGTACAGTTTTCTAGTGAGTATATTCATACTCGTATCTACAAAAGTAAAAAAAAAATCCATTCAATAGCATTGCACTACAGCATAGTTCTCCTAGATAAAAATATTCCTTCAAAAGATTTCCTGGAATACACTAATTTGGAACAACTATTTCAAGTGACCTTTCTAGTTTACCCAACTTACGTTAAATGTCCAAACAACTAATTTAATGTTAGAGAAGAATTGGTCGACTGTATCTTCTAATTTAAGGAAGAAATAGTTGGGGGTGCAGTCAAAGAAAACACCAAAATAAGCAAAACTTATTTATTATGTGCCGACGTTTCGGCCTACAATGTAGGCCATCTTCAGGGCTAAGAGAGAGAAACAAACAAAAATATATAAAAACGTAGCAGTAACAAGAATATATAAAGTGGTACAGGAGTGAAAATAAAAATAGTGACTAGATATGATGAAATAGTGAAAAGATAAAATAGTGAATAGATAAAAATAGTGACTAGATATGATGAAATAGTGAATATATATATGATAAATAAGAAAGAATATAAGACTGGTTACAGAATATAATAAACTTAAAAAAGTGATAGATAAAAATAAAATTGTAGATGATGAAAAGAAATTCTAATGGTGACAGATATAATAAACAAGAATACGAATATAAAATAGAAAAAATACATGTCAAGAAAGGATAAAATGTAAACAAAAATATAAAAGGAAAGAAAAATGAGGAGGTAAACGGAAAGATACAAAAAGAGAAGATTAAAAATATAGAAAAAGGGGGTTACATAGGTATGAGGGGTTACATAGGTAAAGTGTAATAATATAAGCATATATAGAAATAAAAGCTTGATAAATTTCAAAAATAAAACATTGAAAATAGTGGTATTTATAACTATGAACTATGAGGAATGAAAAGAAAAAGAAAATATAAGTAAGGGAAGTTAATATGTAACTGTATACAGTAGAAAGAAGTGGCATTAATGCAAAATAAGATGTGAATATAACATAAACATGTAGAAAATAGGTAAAGAAATACAGAGGATGAAAAATATGAGGCTAAATAATAATGAACTCTATACATTAACAAATGATGGATGCCAAAAGAAGGTGTGAGAACAGGTGCGAAGAAAGGTGAATGTGAAAAGGATGGAGATAAGATAAATACCAAGGTATGTACTAACCGAATAAAACACGAGGCAGCTAGGCGAGCTCAGAATGAAGTGAGAGAAAAATACGTTAGGCCGGCTGACGGAAGTGATACAGGCGATCTCTGACGGCCAAAAAAATAATGACAAAGAAGGGGGAAGGCGAAATGCAGATGTAGAGGAAATAAGAGACCGTAAATAATGTAAATAGCGTGAAAAATTAAAAAGGAGAAATGCAGATGCCTGGATATAAGTGACCGTAAATAATATAAAATGCGTGAAAAATTAAAAGTCAATGCTCAACATGTAATTAATAAAAGAATGGTATAATAAATTAAGAATGTAAGGTTATTTTAGTAAATTAAAAATTTGGGAGTAGGTTAGGGATAGGTGATGGGAGTCGGTCTTGGCATTAACGGTAGAGGAATCTAAATTGATGTGAATGGTTTCTGAGAGGATCCGTTTATTATAATTAGGAACGGAGGCCAGGATCGACGTATTTTCGAAGTCAAAAATGTGGTTAAAGGATAGGGCGTGTTCGGAGAGTTTAGAAGCGGTTGGGTTGTGGGAGGAGATGGAATATTTGTGTTGGATAATGCGGTCTTTAAGTAGGTTTTTGGTTTCGCCGATGTAGGAAGAGTTGCAGTTGGGAGTAGAGCAAGGAATGCGATAGACGACCTGAGAGCGATGTTTTAGAGGAATGGGATCTTTGACTCGGGTATAAATATTGGAGAGTTTGTTGTGGGATTTAAAGGCGATGCGTAAATTGGGGATCGCGGAACGTAGGGATTTTTGAATGTTATTAGAGAGGGAGGGTATATATGGCAAGGATCTGTATATAGGGATAGAAGGCGGATGTGGAGATCGGGTGCGGGTGGGTGGGTTATAATGGTGATGGATGAGTTTATTGATAACATAGGGAGGAAAATTGTTTTTTAATAGGATTTCTTTGATGCGTTGGGTGTTGGTGTTATGGAAGCAAGCGTCGGAGAGGGATAGGCCACGGTGGATGATATTTTTGGCGACATTGATTTTTTGGTGGTGCGGATGTTGGGAGTAATAATTGAGGAGTCTGCCAGAATAGGTGGGTTTAGTATACCAATCAGTGGATAAGGTGTGATCGGGATTTCTAATGATACGGAGGTCAAGGAAAGGTAGTGATTTGTTATGTTACCCTCCCTCTCTAATAACATTCAAAAATCCCTACGTTCCGCGATCCCCAATTTACGCATCGCCTTTAAATCCCACAACAAACTCTCCAATATTTATACCCGAGTCAAAGATCCCATTCCTCTAAAACATCGCTCTCAGGTCGTCTATCGCATTCCTTGCTCTACTCCCAACTGCAACTCTTCCTACATCGGCGAAACCAAAAACCTACTTAAAGACCGCATTATCCAACACAAATATTCCATCTCCTCCCACAACCCAACCGCTTCTAAACTCTCCGAACACGCCCTATCCTTTAACCACATTTTTGACTTCGAAAATACGTCGATCCTGGCCTCCGTTCCTAATTATAATAAACGCATCCTCTCAGAAACCATTCACATCAATTTAGATTCCTCTACCGTTAATGCCAAGACCGACTCCCATCACCTATCCCTAACCTACTCCCAAATTTTTAATTTACTAAAATAACCTCACATTCTTAATTTATTATACCATTCTTTTATTAGTTACATTTTGAGCATTGACTTTTAATTTTTCACGCATTTTATATTATTTACGGTCACTTATATCCAGGCATCTGCATTTCTCCTTTTTAATTTTTCACGCTATTTACATTATTTACGGTCTCTTATTTCCTCTACATCTGCATTTCGCCTTCCCCCTTCTTTGTCATTATTTTTTTGGCCGTCAGAGATCGCCTGTATCACTTCCGTCAGCCGGCCTAACGTATTTTTCTCTCACTTCATTCTGAGCTCGCCTAGCTGCCTCGTGTTTTATTCGGTTAGTACATACCTTGGTATTTATCTTATCTCCATCCTTTTCACATTCACCTTTCTTCGCACCTGTTCTCACACCTTCTTTTGGCATCCATCATTTGTTAATGTATAGAGTTCATTATTATTTAGCCTCATATTTTTCATCCTCTGTATTTCTTTACCTATTTTCTACATGTTTATGTTATATTCACATCTTATTTTGCATTAATGCCACTTCTTTCTACTGTATACAGTTACATATTAACTTCCCTTACTTATATTTTCTTTTTCTTTTCATTCCTCATAGTTCATAGTTATAAATACCACTATTTTCAATGTTTTATTTTTGAAATTTATCAAGCTTTTATTTCTATATATGCTTATATTATTACACTTTACCTATGTAACCCCTCATACCTATGTAACCCCCTTTTTCTATATTTTTAATCTTCTCTTTTTGTATCTTTCCGTTTACCTCCTCATTTTTCTTTCCTTTTATATTTTTGTTTACATTTTATCCTTTCTTGACATGTATTTTTTCTATTTTATATTCGTATTCTTGTTTATTATATCTGTCACCATTAGAATTTCTTTTCATCATCTACAATTTTATTTTTATCTATCACTTTTTTAAGTTTATTATATTCTGTAACCAGTCTTATATTCTTTCTTATTTATCATATATATATTCACTATTTCATCATATCTAGTCACTATTTTTATCTATTCACTATTTTATCTTTTCACTATTTCATCATATCTAGTCACTATTTTTATTTTCACTCCTGTACCACTTTATATATTCTTGTTACTGCTACGTTTTTATATATTTTTGTTTGTTTCTCTCTCTTAGCCCTGAAGATGGCCTACATTGTAGGCCGAAACGTCGGCACATAATAAATAAGTTTTGCTTATTTTGGTGTTTTCTTTGACTGCACCCCCAACTATTTCTTCCTTAAACTAATTTAATGATTTGTTGTTTGGGTAATCGGGGAAAGATTTTTTTTTTATGTAATGAATATTAAATTTTTCTCACGGAATTATATACATCGCAAAAATTTCGAGAACACTAGGACATGTGATCGGATAAGAGAAAAGATTTGTCTCTTGCCGGCAGGCGACCCTGATGGCTCAAATGGATAGAGCGCTGTCACTAAGAGACAGACGTTCCGTGTTCGAATCCGGGGACATATCTTTTCTCTTTAAAATAAAAATATTTAAAAATCAAAACAATTTACCAATAATTATAAAATATTGTATACTTCATTTCAGCAATGAAAACAATAAGTATCTTCACGCAGGTGATTAACTAATACTATAAAACTGCCTAATGCTATATTTTCAAGATATTTAGTGAATTATGAAACCTAATTGGGAATTGTTGACCATAGATATGATGATTAATGTAGAAATTGGTGAGGGGTGCAGTCAATAGCATTGTATGAACCAAAAGTATAATGTTAAATTTTATTTTTATTTGAATACATTTTTTACCTGTTGAGGTTTTCCTTAAACTTTTCATCCCTCTGTCCTGAAGATATCCTAAAAGTTGGAACGCAATGCCTGCAGTAAATAACTTATATTTGTTGGAGTAATAAGTATGACTCAATAATTTTATTTATCGAAACTCGACTATTTCTACATTACTCAAAGTAAATTAATATCAAATTTGGTGTTATAGGTTTTTGAAAAATATAACTAAATTCAAGTCGATTTTTTTAGGCAAATAGTTCTATCAATTCCTGATAGTAATGGATCTAAGCCAAAAATCGAATTATGTCAAATTGGGCATAGCCCGACATCACAGCTCCAACTGAAACAACTGTGTGACATAACATTTGAAATGGTGAACACTTGAAGATCTATTGAATTTTATTTAATTTACAGTTCTCATAAATGTTGATTGAGTTCACTACTGGCAAAAGGTGTTTCTTTTGCTGCAAAGAAAGCATTACTATACCTTCCTATCTGGCCCAGATTAGAAAAGTTAATAAATATAGTGAAATTGTTTTCCCTAATATTTAATTTAGTGTTCAAATCAGATATCAGTTTTTAATCTGATACTCCACAATGTGCTTTAGTTATTAAGTTTGGAATACTCAACATTGGTCAAGACACAATTTCAATTCCACTTTCATCAACGTGCTATAATAATTTCCTAAGTAAAAACAAATACCAATGCGTAGTGGTCAAGTGATATTTTATTTATTCAATGATCGACAGAATTATAATTTAATAGTATCTAAGATGTAGAGCTATAGTTAACGTAGAGATGTAAGATGAAAAATAAAATAACACATAGTAGCTCAACTAAAATTTAGTACAGTTATAGTAGTTTTACAGTTATCTCATTTTGTTTCAGGAAATATCCAACCAATTTGTCTGCCAAAGGATTCTGAAATGGTATCTCAATCGTTTGTCAAGTATTTCCCTTTTGTCGCTGGATGGGGCACAACAACAAGTGGAGGTAATGTTAATCTAAAGTTTAATAATAACAGTATACCATTAACATAATTGAAAAACTGAGAAAACTTATATTAAAACTGAGAATAAAAAACTTGTTTTGTTTTTTATTCGTTTAACGTCAAAACTTCGTCACTTCATGGTCAAAAGGCTAATCGGATGATGCTACAGTGGAAATCCTAAATTTTACCAACTCGTGTATAATTAGGCTAGGGATCTTTAACGAGTACCTGACACAGTACATGCTAAGGATCCGAAGGACGGTATAAATAAGAATTTTTTTAATTACTTTAAAAAATCCTAGTGCTAACTGCCAGTGGAGACGTAAAATGGTGATCCTGGCGGCTTTCGGAAGGTTCATGCGACATAGGCCGAATAAAAGCATTAGTATGTCAACCATGTTTTACTTACTTAAATCAGGAACTATTGAATCTGAGTAATAGTTGATTTGTTTTTAAAAAAGCTTAACCACCCAGTTACAAATAACAAATCAGAATAGTACCATTTTCAGAAACTAGTGAGGTGAAGGAATCAATGAGAACTAGGTAGGACTCAAGCGTGTCACCATTACAATATTAATAATTATTTAATTAATTTAGATCAATTACAATATTTCTTTCTAGGGATGAGTGAAAATCTGAAAAAATGTGATTGTTGACAATTTTGAGGGAGAATGATAAGGAAAATAGAATATGTTCTAGAAACAATATCGTATAAAAGTTCTATTGCATCAACATCAAACTGCAGATCGGTTGATATAGATTACTATTTTGTTT
Organism: Arma custos; assembly: GCA_037127475.1. NCBI lineage: Eukaryota > Metazoa > Arthropoda > Insecta > Hemiptera > Pentatomidae > Arma > Arma custos. Next base: position 100,121,885 of record CM073759.1, on the reverse strand, counting down.
TTCAAATGCCATAAAACATGGAATTTTACGATCTTTTTAGCCAGCAATATTTATCAATTATCTGGGTTAGTACCCAGTAAAAAAAAGTATACAATATCCATCCTTGAAGGCAATTAAAGATTGGTCTGAACACGTGTTTACTACGTTTATTGCGGATATTTACTACTTATTCCTTCGGGATGATTTAGATTAATGAAACTAAAGATATAAAACCGTTTCAAAGTTGATTTTTATAAGTGGAAATATCCTTCATTGGAAATATAGCGCCAAAGAACAACTAAAGAAGATAACAAGTCTATTTATTAGAAAAAAAATACCACAGCTAAATTCATTTATATAAAAATGAAAAAAAATGTTGGAGAATATCACCAACCTATATGTGTGTGTGTGTGTTTATTTAATGTATACCCACAAATCAAAATCCTGAAAGAGTTTTAAATTTATTTAATTAAAAATAATTGGTTTATTAGGCCGTGGTGCTGGTTCCAAAAAATTACTTCAAATCCAGGTTCCAGTAACTGACACTGATTCTTGTGATAAAGTATACGCACCAAAAGGAGCTAGAATCATCAGTAAACAACTCTGCGCAGGCTACCCGAAAGGCGGAAAAGACGCATGTCAGGTAAGTCAAAAAACCAATAGACGTACTACAATAAAATTTCACATTTTTCCAAATAACTTATACAATTTATCAAGAAAATTAAAAAAAAATGGTTCAGAACCAGTGTTGAACGGAATGCCCAGTATTTTATAATTGAGCAAAGTATATTATATACTGTGCAAAATTTTCCTTTTTTTTTTTTTTTTTAGTTCTCTTTGATGATGAAGTTGATGACCTTTTTTGTTGCAGGATATAATATGAGTCTATTTAGGACATAGACAATATTATGATTTTTTCTCATACTGAGTTTTACTTTACATCCTCTTTATAATACATATTATTACTTTATACATACATATTCATATTATTACTTTACATACTTTATTTATTTACAGAATAAATAAATAAAATGTTAGTCCATTGGTTATCTATTAGTGAAGAAAAAATTATATTAATATGAAGAATTTTTTAAATTTTGGGAAACTTATTACTGCTGTTGTCAATTTATTTTTTATAAAATTTATATATTTTTAAAACTTTTACAAACAGGCCTAAAAAAAAAAACTTGAGAAATCTTCTAATAAAAAATTGCCGACAATTAGCCATTTACGAGCAGATTTTTAAAAAGTTTTTATTATTTAAAAAACTACATTACAGGACTTAAATAGCCTGCACCTATCTACTATAGTTAACCTAAAACGTAATTTATATTTTTTTTTAAAAAAGAGTAAAAAATGTCCTGTAAACTTTTATTTATATGAAAGAAAAAAAAAATGATAGTTTAGTCTTGAGTTTTTTTTTTTTTTAAGGGTTCCCAATTTATCGAGGAACTTGAGACTTTGAGATTAGCATCTTACATCGTGAATTACCCTGCTCCCCACATATACATGCGTATATATATATGTGTGTGTGTGTGTGTGTGTGTGTGTGTGTATGTATACAGTATATATGTGTGTGTGTGTATGACTTCTTCAATCATTCTGGAATGAATTAGTTTAATTGTATAGATTGGTATATACGTTATATAAATTTGTATTTATTAGAATTGTAAATTTATTTATATAGTCACATATCCACAATATTCTCACAAGGTTCAACTAAGAATTAGTATTACTATGTATTAAAGTTTTATCAGTCAACTATAAAAATAAAAATATCCCAGATAAAGTTAAATTGTAATAACCCTAATTAGTTTATATTCCTTAAATTGTTAGTTAATATAAGATGAAATGGGATAAATTGCAAGCGAAGTTGTTTAAAATAAGAACTGATAAAATTATCTTATGCTTAAGTAATAATTAGTAACTAATGAAGGATTCATGCTGATCATAGTTCAATTGGCTAATCTTCGATCTGCCAAGGGGCTAATAATGGGGAGGTATACTGATCTGCCATCAAAGTATGAAACCCAGGACTTCTTCTTTATATACTGTTTTGGAATGAACATCAAGCAGATACTAGTCACAATTATGTCCATTGCCAGCCAGAATACAAAGAGGTTCCAGGAAAATGAAAGAAATCATCAGCTTCTTTTTCCATCAATTAATCCTATCTCTGGAAGGTCTCCTCCAGATCAAAAAGGATGTTCCATCTAAACCCCACCAAGTAATTGTTCATACAGCACCACTATGTACCCATGTTTTAGCATTTAAATTATTAATAAGCAATGATAAGTCAATTAATGCACATAACTCTGGTCTCCCTCCAATTGATTTAATACACTTTAATTGAATCACAATTATTACATAAAATTTAGTACAATTATTATACTATTAATAGGCAGGTCAATAATTATTACACTTTTCAAATAATTTGATAATATTACACACATTACGTATGGAGTAATATTTTATAAAATAAGACTAACTAAGTAATATATTAAATTCGCAGGGTGATTCTGGTGGTCCCTTGATGTTGCCGAGAGGAAATGTCTACTATCTCATTGGTGTTGTATCTTTTGGTTACGGATGTGCTCAAGCTGGTTTTCCAGGGGTCTACACTCGGGTGACTTCATACTTGGATTGGCTAGCAGAACATGCTGTTTGAAATGATTAACTGTTTGGAATAATGTGTGATTTAAGTGCTACACTTAATAAACCCAAACTAGTCTTTGAAAAAAAAGAATATGTACTAATATCTTTTACAAATTCCAAGAAAAATGTGAGACCAAAAAATTTTAATTAAAGAATGTAGTTTCCAGGAACTATGCTGAACCCATGATACCTAAATACACTATTGAATAAGAAATGTGGTCACCTTTACAAATACTGCTGTTGGTATTCAATAATCACATATTACATCCAAGACATTGTTAAATATTTATTCATATTGCAATTTTCTTTTTCACAAGGACTTGCTATAAATAAAATGCTAATCACCCCTACAAATCCCAGCATATTTATACGGGTAGGTATACATAAGTAATGTTTACTTGGAGGTAAACACAAATAAATAGTTTTTTGTTTCTTTAACGTAACTGTTAAGCTACAGTGAGAGCTAAGAGGTAAATAAAAACAAATTGTTTATTTAATTACATAAAGAAATAGTTTATAGATAGCAAGTACCTCCCTGAATATAATATATAAATATATTGACATCATACGTATTGATCGACTAGGTGATATATATATACATATATATATCGTATATACACATATATATATATATATATATATATATATATATATATATATATATATATAAAATATGCAAATTAAAGTACTAAATTCACAGTAGGATAAGTATTTATTATTTAGTTATTTATATTATTTTGTATGTTTTGATCATAATAAACAAAATTAAATTGTAAACTGTGTTATTTTTAATTTCAATTTAAGCATTAATTTTGTAAATATATTTTACTATTTTGCAATATATATATAAAGGTTTTAATTGTTTTCTTTTTTACTACCTACAGGGATATTCTTCAAGCATCAAGTTTCTCTCATGTACAGTTTTATTTAATTGCATAATAAAATTTTCATAATCCTGTTTCTTGTTCTAAAAATATTTTAAAAAAAAAATATGTGACCTCAAAATTTAATGTTATGTGATAAATAAGATCCAAGTATCGAACAAAAAATTTCTGTACAGCTATCATTGGAAAGCTACACACAGCAGTTTCAAATGCTTTTGAAAATGTTTTTATATCTAAAGTGGACAAGTAATGGCTTCTTAGTATGCCTAGTGAACAACAAATCAGTGGCTCAAAAAGTGATCCTGAACCTATTGAAAATCAGCGTTTGGTATCAAGCATTACTTGTTACTTATGATAAGTTGCTGAAAAAAATATGAAAATATAATTTTTAGCTATATTCCTACAACTTCCTTAATAGTAATGTATAACAGTTTTAACCAATGTATCATATCTTATTAATCTAAACTTTAAATCTAATATTTAATACAATATTTATGCCTAAAGAGTTGAAATAATAAATAAATAAAACCTGTAACCCTACATCCAATGAAGGGTCTGGGGTTCACCCTATTCCTTCATTAGAACTTTCATTCGTGTACTACTGAAGTACACAGTAGAGACAGTACTGTTTCATGGACTAAATTTGTGCAGGGAGGTGATTTGTTCTAGATAATGCCCAACCGCTCCAGTTTTCTCCTTTATTGTGGGTATCCACTTTTTAGAGGCTCGATGAGCCCCAATATAATCCATCCCTGGCCACTATCAGATTAAATACACCCTATCATGTCATCTGCTTATGTAAGAGGTTTGTTGACCTAAGATTTACAACCTTTGGTTAGGATAGAGTCACTAACCTTAAGGAGAGCGAATTAATCAATCCAGCAAATACACACAAATTTGTTGGACTAGCTAAACTAAGATTATAATTATCGCATTCAACACAATAGATCAATTAATGGTCGTAGTGCATTGTTAGGCCCATATAATAAAAAAAAACAGATTAAATAAAAGTCTTGCCAGCAGCGGGAATTGAACCCAGGAACTTCAGCATAGCAACTCAGCGCTCTACCTCTGGGCTACCCCCCCTCGAGTACTAGATCACCGAGACCTTATAAACAAAAAATTAACATGTATGACATAGAGGATAGCCTGGAAGATATTAAATTTATAATTCAAAGAAATCTAACTTCTTTAGTATTTTGTGAGATTGTTCCAGAATAAACTAGCAATAATGCTTGCCCACAATAAACCGCATCTAAAGCTTTCAAGATAGGTTTCAATAAGAGATGCCCATTTGATAGAAGATGTTATACCACAGCCAATTACTCCCTCTAGACAATGTCTCATTTCGGTACATATTCAGAAAAGAGATATTTTCTTAAGAATGAGGAAATCAAGTTAGCCCGTTGAAACAGAGGATTGGACACACCTGTATAAGAGCCTCATGACCTGCTCCAATTGTGAGTGAACCTTGACCGAAACTTTGCCATTAGCAACTCATTGCGGAGACACACAACACTCATGACAATATTTATTTTTAAAAATGATAAATTATCTTTTGATAACTCTTGGTTCAGAACCCAAACCGATATAGGTTGTTTACTAACTTAAAATTGCAGGTTGGGTAAACATTGGATAATTTAACATTCAAATTAGTTTCAAAGAGTAAACCTCAGGCAAAGACAAGTATTAAAACACGGTCATTGCAATCCAAATAATGGTTATTACAACATCAAATGTTTGTTTTTACAGTTATGTGTAAATGTGATTCCCATCCTATGCCAGAGGATCTCCCATGACAATTGCTATAAACTGTTAATTTTGGATAGTCAATAATAAGTTTCGAACTATTTTATTTTATATTTATAATTAATAGTTCTATAAAAAATAAGTAATTTCCGGCAGTAAAGCTTTATTAAGAGACAATTTTAAACATTATTCATTTAATCTATAAACATCAGCGAATGGGCCCACATATATCTGGAGACATCCCTGGGGCTCACCCAGCCTCTATACATTGGATACCCTTAATTGAGGGAAAACCTGTCACCTCAACAAATCACCTCCCTGCATGACAGTTGTTCTAGAAACAGTGCAGTCTCTAACACATACTGAACCAAACCATTATGCAATGTAGATTAGACGTTTGTAATGCCACAGCACTGCAAGACCTAATTAATATATATATTTTGATATACTCATATGTATTTCCAGAAGCTCCTGGTACATTTCTTTCCTCTTTATACTATTATAGGTCATTCGGAAGTCAATTAACTCCCTGCACCTCTCTAGAATGCTTCTAATGGAGAATATCTGATCTATGGTATACTTTCCTCTCATGAAGCCCACCTGGTACTTTCCTATATTCTGCTCAGCAAAAGGAAGCAGTTATTTATCAAATATCTGAGAGAACACCTTGTAAGCACATGGTAAGGCCACCTCCCTACGCCAATGTACAACCATATATTTAATAAAACGTATTGTTTCTACATAATGTAAAATTTTAAAAGAAAAAAAACTTAGAAGTCGACGAAAGACTCTGATGCATTAGTTGATAAAACGATAATATAAATATAAAGAAAACGAACAGTTTGAAAGTGAAACAACATAGTTTCTTAACATAGCATAATACTCATTTTTTATAGTTCTTTTTCTTTTATGCCATATATGCTCAAAGATGCGAAACGAAGGATGCGTGGGAGACCCGGGTTCGAATCCCGGTCCTGGACAAATCTTTTCTCTTCGAAATAAAAATATTTAAAAACTATAATAATTATAAAAACATAAAATAAAATAAATTATTAATGATATGAGCCGTTTATTTTGAAAGTGACCTAACTCCGTTTTTAAAATTGTTGCCTAACTCCATTCTTGATAAGAAAACATACATTATTCACTTAATAATTGTTAACATTTTAATTGAAACCATAAATTTAACAGCCTTAGATACACTTAAGCAGTATGACTCATTAGTATCCTATACGAATACTTTTAAATTCATCGAAACGCAAACCCTTAAATATTTGAAGATAAATGGAGTTAGGCCACATTCAAAATAAAAGGCTCATATAATGACGTATTGTATACAATAATCTCTAAATCTAGAAGGAGTACTGTTTCGGTCTCTGGGGTCTCTCTTCCCCGCTATCTGATGTTGATCTTCTCTTTTCTCTGCAAACCACGCCCAAATCTTTTCCGAAGATGTCTTCTATTTCTCCGAATGATTTGTCCTGTATCTTCATCCAATATAATATACGACCTCGGGACTCCATTGTGTTTACTGCGTATAATTCCAGCATGATTTTTGTCTTTACCAGGATACTCTATCCAGACTCTGGAATGCTTTGGGACAGTTGGGGAAATCGTCCAACAGTCGAGCTTCTCTATTGAAGTACCGCTTTGTAAGTTGCTGTTTTTGTCGTAACCTCTCTGGAACATTAAAGTTATCCATTGGGCGCAGGCTATAACTGGTAGTTGGTAATTTCGTCCTACAGATCAGATTCATTAGCAGCTACAATAGTGATAGTGTAACGTGCTTTAACGGAATATTTCTGTATTCCAACAAGGCCAGGAATATGTCCCCCTTTCCCTCCTCCACTTTTCTAAATAGGTTCTTCATTAACCCCACTCTTCATTTAACAAAAGAATACCTCGAAAAGCCATTCTATTCTTTACCTATATATATAATGCTGTACTCCGCTCCACATATTTTCCTGACCTCTGGAAATTTTCCATTGTAAAAATGATACCCAAACCTAAAAAAAAAACAGAATACCCATCCTCTTACCGTCCTATCTCTCTTTTACCTTGCATGGGAAAATCCTAGAAAAACTTATCCTTAAACGATTGCACCCTATCCTTGATGCAAATCACATAATACCAGATCACCAGTTTGGATTCCGAGCATCCCACTCCACCATTCAGCAATTTCATTGTGTGGTGGATATGGTCTCCTCTGCATTAGAACATGGATCATATTTTTCGGGCATCTTTCTTGAAGTGGAACAGGCTTTTTACCTAGTCTGGCATTCGGGCTTGCTCTACAAACTCCGTAAATTCCTACCCCTACATACTTTCTCATTCTTCAATCCTATCTCACAAATAGAACTTTCCAAGGAAACCATAATAATGTCTATTCATTCCTCTTTTCCCAATCTCCTGGTGTTCCTCAAGGTAGTATCCTTGACCCAATCCTTTATACAGTTTATTAGATAAACTCATCCTAATACTATCCTTACCACGTATGCTGATGATACATGTGTATTATCAGTCAATACCAATCCAGTTATTGCATCCCAAAGCCTCCAATCCCATATCACTGATCTTGAAGAATGGTGTCAAAACTAGAGAGTTAAAATAAATTCTCAAAAATCGTATCAAATCACTTTTACCTTATGTCATAAACCTTTGACTTCCTGACCTTCAGTACCCTTTAATAATATCCCACTGGTGCCAGTAGAACAGATCCAATACTTAGGGTTGCAACTCGACAAATGATTAACCTGGAATCCTCATACAAGACTGAAAAGACAAGAAACCGCTCGACATTTCAGTCTACTTCAACACTTACTAGACAAACGCTCTAAGCTCCCAATTAACTATATAAGACTCATCAACATGACCATCATAAGACCTGTTTGGACTTACGGAGTAGAGCTTTGGGGCTCCACTAAGCCATCAAATTCCTCTCATATCCAATCCTTACAATCCAAAATCCTTTGTAAAATCCTCTATTCTCCTTATTTTGTTAAGAATACAGTCATCCATAATGACCTTAATGTCCCTTTTGTTGCTGATTTGGCCCGAACCTGGGATCCGTATAGATATATACCGTATAGATATATCCTTTCATATCAAACTTCCTTCCCACTCAAACCCTCTAGTTTCAAACCTAGCTTCCTCTTCAATTCCCGATAATCCTCAGAGGCATCTGAAAAGAAGATGGCCATGTGACCTTATACTGTAGTACCTACTAGCCATTAAATCCAACGGCCATGCGCTCCATAATCGCCCTGAAGATGACCTACACTGTAGGTCGAAACGTCGGCACATAATATAAGTTCATCACTTATTCTGTATACTTATTGACTGCACCCCCCAACTATCTCCTTTACATTAGATCATCCAGTCAACTATTTTCATCTCATACAAAATTTAATTGATTTATTTAATAAAACTATAAGGTCATCAGTTGCTAATTGTGAAACGTAGTATTGAAACAGTTCCATTTTTGAACTGTTTAAAAAATCATGGATTTACAACACAACAAAAAAAAATGCTGAATGGAATAATAATACAAATTCTGTAATTTATCACTTGTTAATAACACAGATCATAAAACCAATGATGAATCAATCTTAGCAAAGATTGAATAAGAAATTAGATTACAATTTTCATTAATGACATTAAGTTAATTAGATGTAAATCAAATAAGGAGTTAATGAGCCATTAATGCTCAGTTATTATATTAAGCATTTAAAAAAGTAATTATTAGAGACTATCAAATAAATAGTGGTATTAAAATTGAATGGCCTATTAAAGCAATAAAACGGAAAACAGTAATTGATAATTTATGGCATATAGTAATGAAAAAAATTATGTTTGTGTTAGATCTGTAATTTAAACTTATGATTGAGTTATGATCAATCTTGACTTGCATAGAAGACTTGAAGAGTTCACTAAATAAAAACTATACCTTTATAAAATAACTAAATAAACAAAAAAAATTGGAAATAAAAAACAAAACATTATTTTCATGATTTGTATTTTTTAGACAAGAATATTTAATTAATCCATTAAGAATATTTAATTTATTTAAAGAATATTTAATTTATCCATTTAAGAATAATCATACAATGTAAAACATAGATAATCATTATATAATTATTGTAATTTTAATTTTGTTAATTTGTAACATGTAGATAATAATGTCTTTTGTATTTATGTTAGAATTATCAAATTGTAGTTAATTATTGTAAAAATGAGTTTAAAAGGCACTTAGTATACTCAAGCATTTATAAGAAAAGATGATATACTATAATTCATAATGTTTCTATACAGGGTGTCCTGAATTTAAATTGCAAAACATCAGGAACTTATAGGGGACCGAAAAACTAAGACAAAAAGTCCTTAGAGATTTGCTCGTTTTTGCTTAGTTTTAGAAAAAATCGCAAAAAAATAAACAAAACAAGTTTTCATTTTTATACTTATTTATTTACATTTATATTTATGTTATGTTCTTTTTAATGTAAATATTGCTCAACATGTTGTCCTCTTGCACCAATGCAAGCATTACATCTAGCACTCACTTGATAAATTGCAGCTAAACATTGTTCTGATGATATTTGGTGCACTGCATCTATGATTCGGTCTCTTAATTGCTTTCTTGAGTTGATTGACACCGAATAAACTTTCTGCTTCAACGTTCCCCATACGAAGAAATCCATGGGTGTCATATCAGGAGATCTGGGTCAGCCAAGGTACTACTCCTCCATGCCCAATCCATCCTTGTGGATAATTTATAACCAGCCAAGCTCCAGCACTCTGCTATAATGAGCTGGACATCCATCGAGTTGGAACCACATTTCAACCCGCTGTTGTAAGGGAATGTCATCTAGATAATTAGAAAAGTCATTCTCCAAAAAATGTGTAAATGTGATACCATTCAATCTTCCAGGTAAAAAATATGGTCCCATCAGTAATCTGTTCCAAATTCAAATCCGAACTAATAGCAAATTCATGCTGAAACCTATTCTCTCTAATAGCTCAGGGATTTTCAAGAGCCCACACATGATAATTTCTTTGATTAACAATTCCTCCTCTTGTAAAGGTAGCTTCATCGGTCCATATAATATTTAATGAAAATAAATTATCATCGCGAATTTTTTCAAGAAATCAGTTACTAAAATTCAATCTCTTGGCATAATCTTGAGGTAATAAATTCTGAACTTTTTGAAGATGGTATGGGTAGTGATTATCACCTTTCAAAGTTCGCCATATTACTTGCCGCGATATTGCTAATGCTGCAGATGCTCTTCGGATGCTAGTCTCAGGATTGTTATCGAAGTGGCGTTGGACACAATTTCTTCTCCGATAATCTGCTCTTACTGCTGCCTGGAATTGGTCGCCTTCATTACGTATTAAGAATGACCCAGTCTCTCGTAGTCTATTAAAAGTTAACAAAAAGACTCATCGATTAGGCACTCTTCTATTTGAAAATCGGCGCGAATACTCCCGCACCGCTTCTAAAGCATTACCGTTACAGGAACCATACACAAAAATCATATCAGCGTATTCAACATTATAATATGTATGCGGCATTGTGGCTGATGCTATTCACACAAAAATATCTGAGTAACTTACTGAAGACTGATTTAGGAATTATAATCCTAGAAGGAAGCCAAAATGTAAACAAATAAAAGAATGTAAAGGATAACATTAAGTGTTTACATATCTCACTGCCTAGCCTGACGAACTTTGAAAGGTGATAATCGCTACCTGTAACATTTTTGTTTTGTTTCTTTTTTTGCGATTTTCTCTAAAACTAAGCAAAAACGAGCAAATCTCTAAAGGACTTTTTGTCTTAGTTTTTCGGTCCTCTATAAGTTCCTGAAGTTTTGCCATTTAAATTCGGGACACCCTGTATTATAATTAAATTACCTTAGGGATAACAGCATATTTTTTCTGGAGAGTTCAAATCAATAGAATAGTTTGTTACCTCAATGTTAGATTAAAATTAGATTTAAGTGCAGTAGCTTAATTTCTATGTCTGCTCAAGCTTTAAAATTTTACATGATCTGAGTTTTACATGATTGAGCCAGGTCAGTTTCTATCTTCTTATTAATAATTGTGAATTAGCACGAAAGGACTATTTACATCAAATAATTTTATTTTATTTTGAATATTTTTAAATTATGGAAACTACAATGAAATGCTATAATGCTGGTTTTCTCATTAACTGTATACAATACTTATATTCTACATTTTAATCCTAACTTAATACACAGTAACTTACATACTTATATATTAACCTTACATTGTCTTAGCAAACATTTTGTTTATCTTATTGTATTTTATCCTATAAACTTCATCAGTACATAGTTCTAGTATCCACTTTTAGATGAGGTATAGAATAGAATAATTTGTTTATCAAAAAAGTATCAATTTTCACCAACAAAATAACTTTTACCAGGAAGTGCCTATAATGTTGTTCAATATTATTGTATAAATAATAATAAAATATTTTTTTGAGAATATTCAAAAAAAGCCTTGTTCAAAAATTTTCCATAAACCTCTTAGAAACTTGAATTTCTCCTAGAGTGATTATTATACCATGTAAACCAATGTTAATTAGATGCATGTTATGGAGGCTACAACGTTAATAATATCTACACAATTTTAAAGTTAATTCCGATAGATTTCATCATAATAAAAATAGATTAGTAATTACTAAATTAACTAGTAGAAATTGATATTGCACATTAAATTTAATTAAGGTATACTAGATTTTTTATTTTGTTATAAAAAAATTTAAATATTATTACAAGATATAAAAACCTTCATAATGGACAAGATTGAAAACATGGATAATAAAATGTTTTATGATATGCATATAATATTATTTATATGAAATATAATACTTCTACCTCGAATGCAACATAAGTTATCAAGCTTAATATTTTGCTGGGTTGTGTGAACTTTTGTGGTTGTTTTAATTAAATTAAACAAAAATCATAAATGAAGGAAAAAATAAAAAAATTAGCTTGAAAATTTGAATGGTGTCAAAACTAGAGAGTTAAAATAAATTCTCAAAAATCGTATCAAATCACTTTTACCTTATGTCATAAACCTTTGACTTCCTGACCTTCAGTACCCTTTAATAATATCCCACTGGTGCCAGTAGAACAGATCCAATACTTAGGGTTGCAACTCGACAAATGATTAACCTGGAATCCTCATACAAGACTGAAAAGACAAGAAACCGCTCGACATTTCAGTCTACTTCAACACTTACTAGACAAACGCTCTAAGCTCCCAATTAACTATATAAGACTCATCAACATGACCATCATAAGACCTGTTTGGACTTACGGAGTAGAGCTTTGGGGCTCCACTAAGCCATCAAATTCCTCTCATATCCAATCCTTACAATCCAAAATCCTTTGTAAAATCCTCTATTCTCCTTATTTTGTTAAGAATACAGTCATCCATAATGACCTTAATGTCCCTTTTGTTGCTGATTTGGCCCGAACCTGGGATCCGTATAGATATATACCGTATAGATATATCCTTTCATATCAAACTTCCTTCCCACTCAAACCCTCTAGTTTCAAACCTAGCTTCCTCTTCAATTCCCGATAATCCTCAGAGGCATCTGAAAAGAAGATGGCCATGTGACCTTATACTGTAGTACCTACTAGCCATTAAATCCAACGGCCATGCGCTCCATAATCGCCCTGAAGATGACCTACACTGTAGGTCGAAACGTCGGCACATAATATAAGTTCATCACTTATTCTGTATACTTATTGACTGCACCCCCCAACTATCTCCTTTACATTAGATCATCCAGTCAACTATTTTCATCTCATACAAAATTTAATTGATTTATTTAATAAAACTATAAGGTCATCAGTTGCTAATTGTGAAACGTAGTATTGAAACAGTTCCATTTTTGAACTGTTTAAAAAATCATGGATTTACAACACAACAAAAAAAAAATGCTGAATGGAATAATAATACAAATTCTGTAATTTATCACTTGTTAATAACACAGATCATAAAACCAATGATGAATCAATCTTAGCAAAGATTGAATAAGAAATTAGATTACAATTTTCATTAATGACATTAAGTTAATTAGATGTAAATCAAATAAGGAGTTAATGAGCCATTAATGCTCAGTTATTATATTAAGCATTTAAAAAAGTAATTATTAGAGACTATCAAATAAATAGTGGTATTAAAATTGAATGGCCTATTAAAGCAATAAAACGGAAAACAGTAATTGATAATTTATGGCATATAGTAATGAAAAAAATTATGTTTGTGTTAGATCTGTAATTTAAACTTATGATTGAGTTATGATCAATCTTGACTTGCATAGAAGACTTGAAGAGTTCACTAAATAAAAACTATACCTTTATAAAATAACTAAATAAACAAAAAAAATTGGAAATAAAAAACAAAACATTATTTTCATGATTTGTATTTTTTAGACAAGAATATTTAATTAATCCATTAAGAATATTTAATTTATTTAAAGAATATTTAATTTATCCATTTAAGAATAATCATACAATGTAAAACATAGATAATCATTATATAATTATTGTAATTTTAATTTTGTTAATTTGTAACATGTAGATAATAATGTCTTTTGTATTTATGTTAGAATTATCAAATTGTAGTTAATTATTGTAAAAATGAGTTTAAAAGGCACTTAGTATACTCAAGCATTTATAAGAAAAGATGATATACTATAATTCATAATGTTTCTATACAGGGTGTCCTGAATTTAAATTGCAAAACATCAGGAACTTATAGGGGACCGAAAAACTAAGACAAAAAGTCCTTAGAGATTTGCTCGTTTTTGCTTAGTTTTAGAAAAAATCGCAAAAAAATAAACAAAACAAGTTTTCATTTTTATACTTATTTATTTACATTTATATTTATGTTATGTTCTTTTTAATGTAAATATTGCTCAACATGTTGTCCTCTTGCACCAATGCAAGCATTACATCTAGCACTCACTTGATAAATTGCAGCTAAACATTGTTCTGATGATATTTGGTGCACTGCATCTATGATTCGGTCTCTTAATTGCTTTCTTGAGTTGATTGACACCGAATAAACTTTCTGCTTCAACGTTCCCCATACGAAGAAATCCATGGGTGTCATATCAGGAGATCTGGGTCAGCCAAGGTACTACTCCTCCATGCCCAATCCATCCTTGTGGATAATTTATAACCAGCCAAGCTCCAGCACTCTGCTATAATGAGCTGGACATCCATCGAGTTGGAACCACATTTCAACCCGCTGTTGTAAGGGAATGTCATCTAGATAATTAGAAAAGTCATTCTCCAAAAAATGTGTAAATGTGATACCATTCAATCTTCCAGGTAAAAAATATGGTCCCATCAGTAATCTGTTCCAAATTCAAATCCGAACTAATAGCAAATTCATGCTGAAACCTATTCTCTCTAATAGCTCAGGGATTTTCAAGAGCCCACACATGATAATTTCTTTGATTAACAATTCCTCCTCTTGTAAAGGTAGCTTCATCGGTCCATATAATATTTAATGAAAATAAATTATCATCGCGAATTTTTTCAAGAAATCAGTTACTAAAATTCAATCTCTTGGCATAATCTTGAGGTAATAAATTCTGAACTTTTTGAAGATGGTATGGGTAGTGATTATCACCTTTCAAAGTTCGCCATATTACTTGCCGCGATATTGCTAATGCTGCAGATGCTCTTCGGATGCTAGTCTCAGGATTGTTATCGAAGTGGCGTTGGACACAATTTCTTCTCCGATAATCTGCTCTTACTGCTGCCTGGAATTGGTCGCCTTCATTACGTATTAAGAATGACCCAGTCTCTCGTAGTCTATTAAAAGTTAACAAAAAGACTCATCGATTAGGCACTCTTCTATTTGAAAATCGGCGCGAATACTCCCGCACCGCTTCTAAAGCATTACCGTTACAGGAACCATACACAAAAATCATATCAGCGTATTCAACATTATAATATGTATGCGGCATTGTGGCTGATGCTATTCACACAAAAATATCTGAGTAACTTACTGAAGACTGATTTAGGAATTATAATCCTAGAAGGAAGCCAAAATGTAAACAAATAAAAGAATGTAAAGGATAACATTAAGTGTTTACATATCTCACTGCCTAGCCTGACGAACTTTGAAAGGTGATAATCGCTACCTGTAACATTTTTGTTTTGTTTCTTTTTTTGCGATTTTCTCTAAAACTAAGCAAAAACGAGCAAATCTCTAAAGGACTTTTTGTCTTAGTTTTTCGGTCCTCTATAAGTTCCTGAAGTTTTGCCATTTAAATTCGGGACACCCTGTATTATAATTAAATTACCTTAGGGATAACAGCATATTTTTTCTGGAGAGTTCAAATCAATAGAATAGTTTGTTACCTCAATGTTAGATTAAAATTAGATTTAAGTGCAGTAGCTTAATTTCTATGTCTGCTCAAGCTTTAAAATTTTACATGATCTGAGTTTTACATGATTGAGCCAGGTCAGTTTCTATCTTCTTATTAATAATTGTGAATTAGCACGAAAGGACTATTTACATCAAATAATTTTATTTTATTTTGAATATTTTTAAATTATGGAAACTACAATGAAATGCTATAATGCTGGTTTTCTCATTAACTGTATACAATACTTATATTCTACATTTTAATCCTAACTTAATACACAGTAACTTACATACTTATATATTAACCTTACATTGTCTTAGCAAACATTTTGTTTATCTTATTGTATTTTATCCTATAAACTTCATCAGTACATAGTTCTAGTATCCACTTTTAGATGAGGTATAGAATAGAATAATTTGTTTATCAAAAAAGTATCAATTTTCACCAACAAAATAACTTTTACCAGGAAGTGCCTATAATGTTGTTCAATATTATTGTATAAATAATAATAAAATATTTTTTTGAGAATATTCAAAAAAAGCCTTGTTCAAAAATTTTCCATAAACCTCTTAGAAACTTGAATTTCTCCTAGAGTGATTATTATACCATGTAAACCAATGTTAATTAGATGCATGTTATGGAGGCTACAACGTTAATAATATCTACACAATTTTAAAGTTAATTCAGATAGATTTCATCATAATAAAAATAGATTAGTAATTACTAAATTAACTAGTAGAAATTGATATTGCACATTAAATTTAATTAAGGTATACTAGATTTTTTATTTTGTTATAAAAAAATTTAAATATTATTACAAGATATAAAAACCTTCATAATGGACAAGATTGAAAACATGGATAATAAAATGTTTTATGATATGCATATAATATTATTTATATGAAATATAATACTTCTACCTCGAATGCAACATAAGTTATCAAGCTTAATATTTTGCTGGGTTGTGTGAACTTTTGTGGTTGTTTTAATTAAATTAAACAAAAATCATAAATGAAGGAAAAAATAAAAAAATTAGCTTGAAATTTGTTCAGTAAAGTTATAGATTACTATAATAATCTTATATAAAATATAAAAAATTTTACTTATTACACCATATATTTTGAAGTATATTATATATATTATAATATATATATACATATATATATATATATATATATATATAAGTTATAATTAGACTGAATTATCTCTTATTTCAGGTACTTTTGAGTCAGAACTATCTTTAAATAATTATTACAACAACACACACTTTTATTTTTAGAATTACCACTTACTTAACAGATGGGAAAAAAACATATGATCTTTTTAATTTACAAAGTAATGGAGGTTATATAATTTAAACATTGGGAGTCTATACACTGATAACTCCCCCTCTCCAGTTCCTTCTCTTGGAGGAACTCTTAAAAAATAAAAAATAAATCGAAACAAAAAATAAATTACAACCTAATAGTTAAATAAAAAAAAAAAAATACAATGACTAATGTTACCCTAAAATAAAGAACTATAATAATAAACTGAACGACAAAACACAAAATATAAAAATTAAAACACAAAATATTGTCCTCATTTCTGAAGCACAGCCTCCGGTCCGAGCTGGGACACTTTACGAGGAACTCGGAGCTCTTCGAGATGAACTGTCCGGACTCGTGAGGGATGATTTACGTCACGGATGGTATAGAGATTGTGCTCCCGTATGGTGATGATTTTATAGGGACCTTCGTACCGTGCGGCTGTTTTATTACGCGCAGTTCTTAATCGTCGGTATACGATTGTTCCCAACGGAAGCGGTCCTCTCGTAGAAACTCCCAATCTCTCGTTGGCTTTGGCCACTCTAACCGATTTCTCACGAATTAACTTCTCCCGTACAGTACGCCACGAAGCTCTATGGGCCGCGCGTGCCTGCAAAAGATGTTGCCGCAATATATCATTATTGACTGTTATAAGATCCCCGCGATCTCGGCGATTCTGGCCAAACACAATCTCGACTGGAGATAGTCCAGTCACCGAATGGATAGTATGGTTATAAGCGATTACCGCCCGCGGCATCGCTTCATACGGGTCAAAATTTCGCCCTAACTTAAGAAGTCGGATATGCTCCGCGAGGGTGTTACGGAGGCGTTCAATCGCGCCCCTGCCTGTTAAATGATGAGGAGTATTTAATCGCCAGGCGATCCCCAAAATCCTACTTTCTTCCCTAATCAATGCATTATCAAATTCACGGCCACAATCCGAAACAACTTCCTCTGGCACGCCGTAAGTTGCGCACCAATTGAGAACGCCCTCCCACACTGCCTCAGGAGTCTTCTCCTCGATGGGATACGCCATTGCGAGTTTACTAAAAGAATCGATGGCAGTGAGCCAGGATTGGCCCTCGTTGGAGTAAATATCTATCTGAATTAATCGCAGGGGTTCCGATGCCGTGGGAGAGACTATCTGTTCTGCCATTGGGGGTTGTCTATCATACTTGGCCCGTTGACACACCGCACATCGTTCAATACACTCCCGTACCGTACTCCCCATGGACTTCCAGAAATACAACCGTTTTAGAGCCCGTAATGTTTCCTCAACCCCGCGATGATTTGACTTTCCTTCGTGGTGGTCTAAAACGATTTGGCGTTGTCTCGACTGATCAGATACCGTTTCAACCTCCCGTAAGCACCTAACTATCGGGTATCCCATTCCTATCCGCTCTTGTCGCCATAATCTCCGTAATTTGTCGATGAGGAGCTTATTTCCGACAAAAATGTGGCATCTACGGCCAGGACAGGCGAATTTTGAAAACACACGTTCCATGGCATCATCATCCACCGTAGCCGGAGTGCGCACGACCACCACTGACAACCCTTCTGAAGTATATGCCTTAGTCTCGACTCCCGATCCTTGCTTCCACCGGATAATGATCTGTATACGTTTATCGTTAATAATTTCGTCAACCTCAGGTAAGTCACGAGGTCGATCCGAAACATCTGAACTGTCCTCAGAAAACTGGTGAACCAACGATAATTCGGCGGGAGAGCTTTCCTCATCAATCGCGTTTATCACGAGGTCACGTGAGAGCCAGTCAGCCACCACATTATCCGCTCCCTTCTTGTGGACGACCTGAAATGTGTAGACCGCTAGGCGCTCCTTCCACCGCGATACGCGTGCCGATGACTCCTTAAGTGTGTTTAAATAAACTAACGGCTTGTGGTCCGTGAATAGCTCGAATGACCTCCCATAAACGTAGGGTCGAAAGTATTCAACTGCCCATACTACCGCCAGGAGCTCACGTTCTATAGCGCTGTATCGACTTTCTGCGGCATTTAATTTCCGGCTGGCGTACGCAATAGGTTTTTCCCCTTCCGAAAAATTTTGAGAGAGGACAGCCCCGATCGCGAACTCACTCGCATCTGTGGTAACTCGGAATGTTAAACGAAAATCGGGAAAGGCTAATATAGGCTGTGAGGTTAGGGCCTCTCGACATTTCTTAATACTTCCAGCTGAGCTGGGCCTAGAGCGAACCGCCTCCCCTTCTTCAGTACTTCGGTCAGTGGCTGCGTCAATTCTGCAACTCCCGGAATGAACCTGCGGTAATAATTGACCATTCCTAAAAATCGCCGAACTCCACGAACATTACTTGGCAATGGGGCCTCCTGAATCGCTCTTACGCGTTCCTGATCAGGTCGCACTCCCATTCGTGAGACCACATGCCCAAGGAATTTAATCTCTTTTAGACCGAACTTGGATTTTTCGCGCGAAAGCTTCAGACCGAACTCTCTGACTCTTTTGAACACTGTTTTTAAATGTTTCACATGCTCGAGTTCGGATCGGCTAAATACTATCAGGTCATCCATATAGACCTGAGCGAAATCTTCCCCCAACCCTCTCTGGAATTCATCCATAAGGCGCTGAAAAGTCAACGGGGCCCCCTTCAGCCCAAACGGCATCCTCACAAACTCGTAATGCGCTCGGTCCCAGGAAAAAGCGGTTTTCCCTATATCCTCCTCGGCCATTTGGACCTGGTGGTACCCGCTCTTGAGGTCTAGCGTGCTAAAAATGCTGGCCCCAGCTAACCGATCGAGAATGTCTTCAACGCGAGGCAATGGGTACCGCTCGTCTTGTGTTGCCTCGTTTAGCTTCCTATAGTCTACTACGACACGATATTGTTTCCCCGCCCAAGGCAAATCCTGTCTTTTCTCTACAACCCATAGGGGGCTGTTAAAAGGCGAATTACTATGGCGTATAATTCCTTGTTTTAAAAGTTCTCTTAATTGTTTTGTAATAATATCCCTCATCGCTTGGGGGTACCTCCGGTCTTTGACGTACACGGGCATATCCGACTTGAGCGTGATCCGGTGCACCGTTTTTCCCGTGGTCGGCAATATTTCTTCCTCTCGATAAAATAAATCCGTGTGCTGGCTTATAACACCTTCAATGGCCTCCCTAATGCACTCTACAGCTCCGATCTCTACAACGCGACCCGTTCCCGAAATAGTTGCTTCGTATTCCCGTTCTCCTAGCCAAAATTTACAGTATCCTCGCTCAAACCACATTCTTAACCCTGCTTGTTGCAAAAGGTCACACCCAACTATCAGGTCATACCCCGGCATTCAATTTTCTGTAATATGCAGCATAATACGCACATCCCTCCCAACCAACCTCTTAAAATTAAAATAAATCTCACCTAACGTCTTGCATCGCCCACTAACTGTGGATATTTCACAATCGCATTGTTTATGCGCCCCCCACATTCCTAACCTTTCTGCCCCCTTCTTGCTTATTAGGGAGTTTGTGCTCCCTGTGTCGATCAAAAATTTCACACCCGCCCCCCTCAACTTCGCCACGGGCAACCTCTTCTCTCCTCTCTTCTCTTGGTTACTATTTATCAGTAATTCGCGTGAAAAGTTGCCCCTCCTATTACCGCACCCTCAATCTGACCTCGGTTGCCGCGCCACTTCCTCGGATCCGGAAGGACCCCCCTACAGGTATTCCCACTCCTTACCTCATATCCTCTCGGAGACGGATTGCTGTGCTCAGATGGTATACTCTCCTCTCCCGAAGATTCTCCGCTAGAAGGTTCTCCTCTGCTGCTCCCGAGAGTCCGCTTCCTGTTCCATTTTTGGTTATTTACTTCCATTCGTTCTGGTGGCTGGCCTCTTCTTTTTGAACGAGAAATGCGCCTCGGACAATCTCTTGCCATGTGTCCCTGCCTGCCGCACTCATAGCACCTGGTGAGATTACACTGCGCTGCCAGGTGGCCAGGTTGGTTGCACTCGTAGCATCTTCTTTCCTGCTTCTTTCGCCGGTAGTCGGGTTCCCTACTTGAACGTTTCTCGAAAAATCTTTCTCCACCACTGCGCCTGGGCGGGCTTCGGTAATTCTTCCTCGGGTTCTTGACCTCTATCCACTGTTCCTCAGAGTTCTCGAAACGGGATTGCTTCGTTCTTGTACATCGATTAGTTCATGTGCACAGTTAAGGAAATCCTTATCCCGCGAAAGTGAACCAGGACTGTCGACGTAGTGGTTCAATTGAACCTTTAGAATCCCCCTTATGAATTCCATACGTTGGGCTCCTCCAGCCTGGCCATATGTCTCCACTGACTTTTCGACGAGTTTATTGTGTCATACTAATAATTTTTTAGCGAATTCGCCTTCGGACTGGCCTGGTTTTCTGCGTTCTTTGAATAAATAGAAGGTGTCCTCTTCAGGAGTCCACCGACCTCCGCCGTAAAACTTCTTTAACTTTGCCTTCAGCGTCTCCCAGGCAAGCGAAGTGTCTCCTTGTATCGCATTCAGGACCCTCCTTGAGATGCGACCCACCAAAGATGCTTCCAATAGCACTACGTCTGACTCTAACAGTGTCCCATTCTCTTGCCGGGATTGTATGAGCCCCACTATCTGATCTCCTCCTTTCAAAAAGTGGTCTAAGTCTCCAACAACACCAGTGAAGGGCTCGAGTTGGCCGATAACTTCATGAATGAAGGCAGAGTTTTGAGTTCTAACCTTCAAGAGCTCCATCTGTGTCGTTTCAGTCGCCTTTTTCAACTGAGACTCAAGTTTTGCCATTTCTATCCCCGCTTGAGTCAACTGATGTTTAAGTTCGGCGAGTTCATCTGAATCAGTCATTTTTACGAGTAGAAACTTGCCAACTCTTTTCAAAAAAAAAAATAATAGTAATTAATTTAGGAATTACTTACGTAACTGCAAAACAATTGTTTGGTTTCGGCACCAGTTATAATTAGACTGAATTATCTCTTATTTCAGGTACTTTTGAGTCAGAACTATCTTTAAATAATTATTACAACAACACACACTTTTATTTTTAGAATTACCACTTACTTAACAGATGGGAAAAAAACATATGATCTTTTTAATTTACAAAGTAATGGAGGTTATATAATTTAAACATTGGGAGTCTATACACTGATAACTTATATATATATATATATGTATATATATATATATATAATACAATGTATATAATATACTTTATATATATATTGATAATTTCTGGTTCAAATTTTTTAGTTTTTTCTGATGATTTGAAAATTAAAAAAATATTTTATAAATAAAACGTTTCGAAATTAGAGAATAATTCTAAGCAAAATTGGTATTGAATTTTTGCTGTTACAATTTTCAAAGTTTGAGTCTGCAAGTTATTTAAGTTTTATTAGTGATTGCATCGCTTGCCATATAACATCTTATATTTCGAACAATGTATTCTATACAAGTGTTTCGTTATTAGTGAATTTTCGGAGTATCATGTTGGAGGAAAATATCTGGCCAATCCGAACTCAATAGTTTTTATCAGGAAAATGAGATAGTGTTATGATCTTAGAAATTTTTTTTTCTGACATTATCTAACTGATGTAATGTATTCTGTTGCGGTTCCGAATTTAATTGCGCCATCAAAACCTTGATGAGATGATATTCAATTCAGAAATGTGCTTTACATATTTCATTGCCTGTCTCCTTGATAGTGCAGTAGAGTCTGTTTTCTTCTCCAGAACTTCCTAAGTAAATGATTGGTGAGTATTATACTCGAATATTTCTAATCTAAAAGATATTATATTTTTGCTACGAGGATAGGCAATAATGAATATATATATCTCTTTATTAAATTTTTCATTTCAATGTGTATTTGACCATCTGAGATAAAAGTTGTATAGAAGGAATATTTTTCTCTTCTAATCGATTACAAACTATCATTATTAGATTTCATTAAATGATACAATAATATAACGGACCTTTTTTTTCCTCATATATATATATATATATATATATATATATATATATGAGGAAAAAAATATATGTATAATATATATATATATATATATATATATATATATATATATATATATATATGAGGAAAAAAAGGTCCTTTATATTATCGTATCATTAAATGAAATCTAATATATATATATATATTTTTTTTTTTTAATTTGTTTCCCGCATGGTAACCCCATGGAGGGACCGTTTATTAATATTAGGACATGCTCCATACTTAAGTAAGCATATTACATGTCATTATATGTGATGTTAATAATTACAGATCAATTTGTTATATATGAAATCTAATATATATATATATATATATATATATATATATATATATATATATATATATATATATATATATATATATATATATTATTTATTTTATTTTTCCCTTCACGCAGTACCCCTACGCGAAGGACGTTTATTTTTCTGTATGTTCCGTACATTTATAGTACATTACATACAATTGTGCTTTCATGTTGTTTTTTTTTCTATTATTAAAATTTTTTTTTGTATTATTTATATATAAAACTAAACGGTAAATTGAAAATACATCATATAAATATATATATAATTATAAGGTCAACTAATATTGTTAAAAAAATAATATTTTAATTTATCATCATCAAATTATTTACCATACCATACAATTTCATACACCTTTTGAATTGAATCCTGCTGCTTTATTGCTATGATAGTTACTCTACATCATTTAAAAACAATAGTAGCACCGAAAATTAAACATTTCAAAAGAGAGCTTTTTTTTTTTTTGCTGTATCTCTTATGACCTGAATGTATAAGCAAATATAATGGTTTTCTAGCTTAAAAAAAAATATATATATATATATATATATATATATATATATATATATATATATATATATATATATAATATTGGGTTATTTTAATAAGCAACCAATAATACATCCAATTGTCATTTTATAGTACAGTGTTCAAAGGCAAAGATAGGTAACCTCCTCCAAATTGCTGAACTAGCATGTAAAAAAAAAGGAAAAAAATATTATAGATAGTTCTGATCTAAAGCAACGAGGAAATTTACATTGAAAAAATACATATCTTGAAATAAATTTAAAAATATATAGCTATGATGTTATATAAAGCTGAAGACTAACAAGTTTCATGTGTTCACTAATACCTGGGAATACCATTCCGATATGAAAATTTCTTTTTGAATTAGGTAAATAAAACATTTATAGAGAAAGGCTTATGGCTTTACAATAGTTTAAAATCTATCGAAAGAGATCAGCAAAAATTAGCATAGAATAAATGCTTGGAGAGACTCTTCTCCTGAATTTACCTTGGCATATTTTGTTGTGAAGTAGAAATGTTTATTTGTGCGTAACTTAAAATTATTTTAATATACTTATTTCTGCTCAAGTAAAACAGAACACATTTCCCATTTCGTAAATGTGTTATTTATCCAGTTATCTGTTGTTAGTTTTTTAGGATCCTTTACCGTTTCCAAGAAAAGTAGAAACCGTTTATATATGTATATATATATATACTAGCTTTTGCCCGCGGCTTCGCTAGCATAGAATTTGGACTACCACATAAAGTTTCTTGACAGTGCTTTTTAACAATAATTTAAAATAATAAATAATTTGATTTTTTTCACTATAGGTTACTTGTACAAAATTTCAGATGTCTAACTTCAAAACTGACGGATTCCATACAACCTTTGAACCCTTATTATAATAAGGGTGGAATTATCCAAACTTCTTTCTTAAATCATACAAAGGACCTATCTGCAAATTTCAAGATGCTAAATTCCTGATTTGCCTTTAATTATGTACTATAATGGATTCTCCACAGTACCTCTAAAACTGTCGGGGGTGGGGAGGGGCACGTGCCCCCGTGCGCCCCCCCGAAATCCGCACTTGCTATCGCCCATGTGTTATTCTGATGTATAACCTATATTACTGTAAAGTTTCATCCAAATCCGTTCAGTAGTTTTTGCGTGAAAGAGAGACAAACATAGAAACTCATAGAGATATATATAAGCTCATTTTTAATTGTTCAAATAACCCTGATATTCATAAATATAAACAAATAATCTTTGTGTTTTTCTCAATTATTTTTGAATTTTTGATGCTCATTTGCTCTTAAGCAGAAGGGCATACATATTACTGTATGAGGGAGCGGCTTCACTATATGCTTAAAACTCCATTACAAAATCTATTTCTACCTTCTATCTGTTTATATTTAAATGGAATGCATATATTATTCCTATACATACTACTTTATTAATATTAGTTTATGTGCAAATCCGTTTTGGTATTTCACCATCCATAGGACCTATGCCCTAAAGCATTGACCAACATATTGAGTAGGTTCAGAGGAAGAAATAAAATGTGTGACGTGAAATAAACATCTTTTCCAATGCTTTAAACACGTCGATCATTATTGAAAATAATTGAACAAAAAGATAGTTATTTTTTGTATAAACAGTCAGAACTTATCCCATGCAAACCAACTAATTAAATTTTTCATATTTTTCAATATTTAGTTAAACCCTTTCAGATTAATGCCTACTAACTATAATATCTATAATGAAATATATTCTTTTGGATATAAAATGTTTAATATTAAAATATATTATAAAATATACTAATATATTAGAAATATATTAGTAAATATACTAATAATTTATTTATCATAGCAAGACTAGCAGTTCTATTTGGTTTAATAGCTGTAAATAAATAATATATTTCTTTGATAAATTCTATCATTGATGTAAAAAAGCTAAATAGACTCGTAAGTTTAAAACAAGCATTCTTAAATTAATGAAATTTAAGTAAATTAAACCATTGTATTATTCTTTAAGAAGAATAAGGGAATGTCCAGTCAAAGCAACCATCATGAGAATCGTTATTGATGGCTCTAGACAAAACCAGTTTATAATTTTTTATGTTTTAAAGTAGTCTTATTACAGTAGATGTCCATTTGTGATGTTGAGTGTGATCAGATCCAAGACACATCCATGCAGAAAATTTGGTTTAAAAATACTTCTGTTCGTTTCAACTTCTAAGCCCAACAACCATATAGATTTTAAGTTTTATTCATTTCATTTTTTTTAACCAGTAATAGTCTTGTTATGAGTACTCCATACACGGACCACAGCTAGTAGTCGAAAGTAATAACAAATGTTCCCTTAATTGTTCTTGCATGTTAATGTATGCAGGACTAGTTTTTTTTTTTTTATCTAGGCAAAAAGAACTAGCATCCATACCTGAGTCAATTTTATCTAATAAATACATAGATTCTGATTTAATGTCATTTTTTTGTGATGGAGTTTGTAAGATGCAATGGTACAAATTAATTCTGTTACCACCGACGAACAAAATATAAAAATGTATTTGTCAAAATTTTAATTTGGTAATAACAAACCTAATAATTGGTAGTATTTGAATAGACATTTAAAACAACTAGAGCTTAGGATATTTAATAATTTTCTTGGATAATAAAGAAGATAAACCTTAAATTGAAGAACAGGTCTGTACACATTGATTTTTTTTAGGGAGACTGTCTCTTCCAAATTAACCATTTGATCGAATGGAAGCTGCTACTTCATTACAGTCTTATAAATTTGTTTTCATTATACTTACACCTAATTACGTTTTAAAAAACAACTAATAGATAATCAAATATATATATATATATATATATATATATATATATATATATATATATATATATATATATTCATTCTTTTTGTAGTATGGTTAGTCCTTATTAATTACATTGACATTAATAATAACTTCTTATAAAATATATACAATTCTAACAATAACCTTCATTTATCAATTTACTTATCTATATAGTTTGGATTCTCATTAAATAATTAAGAATAAATAAGCTAACCATTTTAATAATGATTCCATTCTTCATTAACAATTGTTATCTTCACAATATTTTAAAACTTTTAAGACCTGATCTCTGATATTTAAATCTTATTATCTTTATTTTTCAGATAAATCATGGTGAAGTGGTATTTATTGTTATGGGCACTATTGGTGGCGATCGGATTAACAAATGGTCAGCAGTACCTGAACAGAACTCGAAGGCAAT
This sequence comes from Arma custos, assembly GCA_037127475.1. Classification (NCBI taxonomy): domain Eukaryota; kingdom Metazoa; phylum Arthropoda; class Insecta; order Hemiptera; family Pentatomidae; genus Arma; species Arma custos. The sequence goes on along the minus strand of CM073759.1, from coordinate 100,094,834 downwards.
CTGGTAAGCCTTTAATTTGTCCAAAAATTTTAAAATTAATTTAGTATTGAATTAATTAAGAATAAGATAGTTTAATACTATTTTTTTATATATTAATGTGAAGTAGACACTTAAAAATAGATTTTCAACATACAGTTTTTAAGAGAACTAAATATGATCTTTATTTATTTGTATTTAATGACCTCCTAAATTGATCATCAACACTGGCTCCACAACCCAGTACAGGTCTTGGCCGCATCAAGGTGTTGCCTCCACTCTTCTTTGTCCTGTGCCAAAGACCTCCAAGCTCTGGATCCAACAATGCTACCCACATCCTTCTCGACCGCGTCTGCTCATCTTAGTCGTGGCCTTCCACGTTTCCTTTTTCCGTCAACACCACGTCCCCAAATAGCAGTCTGTTATGAGTAATGGTGTCCTCCATTCTGGTCACATGTCTAGCCATCTAAGCATAGCTATTCTTATATGCCAAACCAAGTCTAGCTCCTATGCATCCGATATAGCTGTACATTCAGCCTGAGTCTAAATTGATTACCAACTGTTATTTTCCAAAAATCCTTCTTTATATTTTTCTTTCGAAAAGCAGTAAAATGCTAGCATCTGCCCTGGACAGAGGCCAGGTATCTGATCCGTAAGTTAAAGTAGGCTTGATAATTGCCTTGTATAGCATCACCTTGGTTCTTCTTGTTATCAGATGACTTCTAAAATTTTTTTCCATCCCAAAATAACATTTATTAGCGGTCAAAATTCTCAGTTGAGTTATCCGCTTTGACCAGAGAGCCAAGGTAAACAAAGTTGTCGACACTTTCAAATGTGTAGGCACCAAACTTAATGGAGGATACTGATTGCTTTGAAGGGCTAGCCAGTAAATATTTGGTCTTTGCCTGGTTCACTTGAAGATCCATACATCGTCCAGCATTCTCCAAAGCAAGAAACGCTTGTTGTTAATCCCTCTGTGTTCTTCCGACTATATCTATGTCATCCGCATAGACCATTATTCGGATTGACTTAGTCAGAATCGTACCAGTGACTTATAACCTTGAGCTCTTATGATCTTTTCAAGTGTGAAATTGAATAACAGGCACGAGAGTCCATCCCCTTGTCTCAGACCCCTAGTTTTCTTGAATACTTCTGACAAGTCATTCTGGATCTTTACCTGGCTTCACGACTCCCTCGTTCCATCAATTCCACAAGGCTTATCAATTCTCTGGGGACATTCATTTCTTCCATACCTTGATACAGTTTCCCCCTGATGATACTGTCATAGTCATAGCTGAAATCCACAAAATGGTGGTGGGTCGTTATATTGTACTCTCTCGTCCTTTCCATTAGAGTTCTCAGGGAAAATATTTGATCAATACAGGATCTACTATTCATAAATCCCTATTGGTACATTCCTATCTCTATCTGGGCTTGGGGGAGTAGCCTTTGGTATACCACATTGGAGAGGACTTTGTAGACAGAGCTAAGGAGTGTTAGACCATGGTAGTTTTCACAATGCATTTGGTCTCCTTTCTTGTGAAGAGGGGGATAAGGCCAATGCACCAGTGCTGCAGGAGAGTTTTGCTTGACCAAACACTTTGCTTAAACAATTCCTAAGCTTCTGAATCGCATCCTCGATTTCCTCACACTCTTTATAATGACTGTTTGAATCTGAATCTGAACCATCTTCCAGGGAGGTTTTCCGAGCATTTCCCAGCAAACTTCCCAAGTGTTCAGACCACCTTTCTAGGATCCCTTCATTATCGCTGATCAATCCACCATTCTTACCTCTACAAGTATTGGATCTTGATTTGGATCATTTTCGCTGGGCATTAATTGTCTTCTAGAATGCTCTGGTATTATCTTGCCTACTTAGAACCTCAATGTCTCTCATTCTTTCTTCTTCCTTCTCCCTCTTTTTTCTCCTATGCAAGTGTATCTCCTCTAATCTCAACACTCTGTAGTCAGAAACAGCCTGACGAGTCCTATGCATATTGATCATTTTCTTATAGGCCCTGTTTTTCCCCTCTGTGGCTTCCTAATATTCTCGATCAAACCATTCAGACCTCCGAGGAGGCCCGTCCAAGCCAAGCACTTCTTTGGCGACTTTTTTAATTGTGGCACCATGTTTCGTCAATGCCAATCGTCAACACCATGTATCCTCAAACCCATGTCCCAAAGCGATATCCAGCCTTTGGGTGAACAGTGTTTTATACCCTAGCTCCTGCAGCTTCCGAGTATTTATTCTCTCTGAGCGTTTCCATCTGGTCTTCTGTACATTACTTATTTTGGCATGCTGTTGCCAGGTAATGATCACTGTCCACGCTAGCTCCTCTGTACCTTCTGACCGCTGTTAGTGCAGAATGCTGCCTTATAAGAATGTGATCAATCTGGTTTTTGTAATGGTTGTCTGGAAAAACCCAATAAATGCTATTTCTGTCAAATATGGTACTACCGACAACCATATTTTGAGATGCTGCAAAGTTGACTAACCTAGTTCCATTATCGTTGGACTAGCTTTTGCCCGCGACTTCACTCGCTTGGAATTTGGTCTACCACATAAAGTTTTTTGAAAGATCATTTTAAATGAATAATTTTATTTTTTATTTAATTATAAGTTACTCATACATCCAAAATTTCAGATGTCTAACTTCAAAACTAACAGTTTCTATACAATCTTTGAACCCCTATTATATTTAAGAGGAAACCCTTGGGGGTGGAATTATCCAAAATTCTTTCTTAAATTATACAAAGAACCTATCTGCGAATTTCAAGATGCTAAGTTCCTGATTTGCCTTTAATTGTGTTCTGTAATGAATTCTCCACAGAACACAAAAAACTGCATGTGGGGCTCGTGCGACCGTGCCCCCCCCCCCTAAATCAGCCCTTGCTCTAGCCTTTATGTTATTCTGATGTATAACCTATACTACTGAAAAGTTTCACCCAAATCCGTTCAGTAGTTTTTGCGTGAAAGAGACAAACATACAAACTTTCACATTTATAATATTAGTAGTATTAGTAGGATATCAAAACAATAGTTTCTCTCTTATTCTTTCTGTTATTTTAACAACTATTATCAAGTGATTTCCCTTTAATTATGTACTATAATGGACCTCCACAGTACCTAAAAAACTGTCGGGAGGGGGGGGGAGGGAGTGTGCCCCCGGCCCCACCATAAATCCGCCCTTGCTGTAGCCTATGCATGATCTACATTACTGCAAAGTTTCATCCAAATCCGTTTAGTAGTTTTCGCATGAAAGAGAGACAAACATACAAACTTGCACATTTATAATATTAGTAAGATATATCGTGCAGACTAGGTCTAACAACCAAGGGCCACAGTACTGGATCCCTACCGATCTGTGTCTTGAGCTCTCCCAAAACTATTTTTATGTCGTGACGAGGACCTCCTCGATAGCACTTTCGAGGTCACTATAAACTTTTTCCTTTCCATCTTCTTCCGCCACCTCAGTTGAGCACGACGGAATTTAACGGAACTAAATAGGTACTAGAAAATTACTCTACCTGTTCCGAAAGATTAAGCAATCAGGAATTAAAATAACAAGGTATTTAAAAACAAATTTTTTTTCTCTTTATATTTGCATCCACACCTGTCAAATAAAACAATGACAATTAGCAGATTGGCAGACAGTAAAGTATAATAAAAACAAATGAAAATTTATTTTTAAAGTTCACTTATGCATTCTAAAAATACAACTAGTAAATATAATTAACAGTCAGAAAACGGTTTTTAAAAACTACCCGATGGTAGTACTCCAATAACAGTTTTTAATTGGAATGTACAATTCATCATATTTACTTTTTGTATCAGTATAATATAGTTGTAAATTTCATTGAATAATAAAATAGGATTGGAAGATCCCAAGGCTATCTTCTTTTCAGACGCTTTGGAGATTAATGGGAATCAATGAGGAAACTTGTGGTTTTGAATGAGAATAGACCTTATCATGAAGGTAAAGGTAATGCTTCCGGGACAAATTCGCAGCAAATGGAACATAAGGTCATTGTAGATATCATCATTATGGATAATCTCAAACGTGACAAATAATTGTCAATTCCGTGAAGCCTCAAAGTTTCTTCTTCAACTTCTTAGTTGCAAAGAGATCTGATGACCAGGTGAATAAGTGGTTGAGTCGAATTTTGTTGAATCCTATTACTTCTTGGCAGTGAAAAAAATTCCTCCGTCTATTTTTCGGAGATAAATTATGTCAAAACGTCCAATCTCGTTAATAACAGGATACTATGAGGAAAACATTTTCACCCCTACAATGTATCATAACACGATAATATGTTCAATGGATGTACAATTTTACAAGCCTTATCTTATCTTATCTCCTTCAAAGAATAAATTATAGAATTTATACACAATTATCTTTCAGTGGTAGAGACGCACTCAAGATTCTTAACAGTTCGACAAAATTTACATTTTTTGAAAAACTTAGTTTATCAACTCATTTGATAAAATTTATTAAGAATAAATAAGCTGCTATATGGTTAGATTAAACTCGGGGAAATGCGGGATTATACTGTAAAATAGCAGGGAAATTCATTTTAGTGTAACTGCAGCTATCATCTAAGATCGTTTGATTAATTTTTGAAAAATTTAGTTCTAGCTTTGTCACAAGCAAATGTGATGAACCTAAGATCCTTGATAAAGATGTAGATTTTGTTTTATAAATAAATTTTTAAGCTGCATGATTATGATCGCTAATTATATATATACACTAGCGGCTTCGCTCGCGTGGAATTTGGTCTGCAACATAAAGTTTCGTTATATTATAAAGGGGAAACCCTTTATTTACCTATTATTGTTCAAATTTCTTTCTTAAACTATACAAAGAACCTATCTAAAAATACGGTCACATGTGGTCTAGTGGTTAGCGTTACAAACTACTAAGCCCAAGATCGCGGGTTCGTAGCCCGGCAGGTGGCCCTAGGATTTTTTTAAGGGAGTAAAAAATCCTTAGTTACGCCGTCCCTCGGAAGGGACGTTAAATGTGGGTCCCGAGTCTGTACGATGTCAGGTACTCGTTAAAAATCCCTATCCTAATTAAACCTGGATAGGCAAAATTTAGAGCTCCCACTTTAGCATCATCCGATTAGCCATAGCAGCATAAAGTGACGTTAAATGAATAAACCAACCTATCTAAAAATTTCAAGATGCTAAGTTCCTGATTTGCCTTTAATTATGTACTATAATGGGTAGGCAAATTCCATCATGCCCCCACATAAATCTGCCCTTGCTGTAGCCTATGATGCATAATCTATATTACTGTAAAGTTTCATCCAAATCTGTTCAGTAGTTTTTGCGTGAAAGAGAGACAAACATACAAACTTTCGCATTTATAATATTAGTAAGATATGCATACTACAAAAGCAGGGCCTTTCTCCCGCATTCGCTACTTACAACTAAGATTTTCCATAAATTGTACCTTTGGCAGTTACCGAAAATCAAACCAGTTCATTTCTATCACGCTTAAGACTTTCATTCTTTAAACAAATTTTGATTATACGTAATCAAAAGTTTACTTGCATAGCTAAAAACCACTTTTTAAATTGTAGCATATATGCATTTTTTAGTGGTGAAACTCCATTTTTTCATATTCCCGATATTTAAAGGATTCCATTAGAATTACTTGAAAAAAATAGGCAAATCTTTTTACCACTTAGCAAAGAGTACATTTTAAACCCCATACACCTAATATAATTTATTATGAAATAATAATAATTAATATTATTTAAAAGAATAAACGATTTTTTTTTTATCCTAATGGACTTATACCACTTTCAAAAAAAGTAGCTCATATGTCAGCTAATCATAAATTAAAAAAAAAAAAAAAAATGAGAACTTTATCATATCTATAGTTTATTTATTATTATATAGTTTATTGTACAGGTCCACATTGCCTGACACCGGATAATATTCAAGGGGTGTGCATCAATATCCGCAAATGCCCAGTATTGTTGAAATTACTTAAAAACTCACACAACCCGCCTGGAGCAGTGGAGTTTTTGCGTAGGTAAATGCTTTTTTCTTTTTATAATTTTTTTTTATATTCACATAACCATGCAACGCTCATCAATATCTTTTAATTAAATCTGCAAAAAACAAATAATAAATCAAATGATTTAAGAAAAGTAAAATTTTAAGTAATTATCTCAGTGTTGGAACTTTCGAAGCTGCTTTCCTTCTCATTAAAATACGGCTATTATTCTGTCTATGCCTGACAGGAGTCATAGACAGAATAATAACTAGATGAGTCATGATTTTTTTTTTAGTTTAATTGATTCCTTCGATGGAGGATAGTGTGATGGGGTCTGTTACATTGAGGAATAGATCTTAATACTAGTACTTCCACACATAAGTGTCATACTCTACCACAAAATATACAATTATATCACATGCACGTATTATAGACTATCCATTATGTGTTGTGTTGTTTACTTTTTTTCTAGCTCCAAGTGTAATCCAGAAGTCACCTCTGTGTGTTGTAAGACCGAAAAAGATTACTCTTCGTTCTTGTCACCGCCTAATTGCGGAAAGACGTCCGTAAACCAATATCCCAGGATTGTTGGAGGACAGCCAGCCGAATTAGGTAGGATATGATATGAAAAATGAGAACTTTATCATATCTATAGTTTATTTACTATTATGTTATATACTTTATTTAATATTGTAAACAATGACATTGAGCTACATAGGTATATCGCAATCTGTAACGTAATGGTTTCCTGAAAACTACTTATTCTCTTTCTGTAAATAGAACCTGAACTAAAGAAAGGCCAAATTTTTTTTACAAGTATAATTATCCCAAAACAATAATCTGAAGGTTTTAAGTAAGTTTTTTTCACTGTCGCATCGCATGGAAGTGTTAATTTTGTGCACCTGACACAATGCAGGCTAAGGGCTCCCAAATTATGCCCCTTCCAAATGTAGCCATAACTTCTTTATACTCGCTGTTAAAAAATCCTTTGGGCACCTTCCGGACTGCGAAGTCTATACCTTGGGCGTAGAAGATTGTTATGCTAAACCACAGGTGATCCCCTCAAGATATCAAGACATTTGAATATTTCTTTTTATATTCATCTCAAAGGTTTTGTTATAATGATGTTTTATTTTTTTAATTTGGAGTCTAATGTTTAAAGTAATAAATTCCAGAGAGCAAAAAATAAATGAGGGTCCAGGACTATTTCTGTTACTATTGGTCCCACAGATGGCATGCTCTGAGTGTCAAGGGTGCACCATGTCAGCAACGAAATCATATTACAATGAATATAGAAGGCCCTCAAGACTTTGGAAAGCATCACAAGATATAAATCGGTATACATACTTTGGTCATGTGATGCGCAATGAAAACTACCACCAACTGCAGATTGAAGGAAAGAGAGGTCCAGGTCGCAGGCGTTTAAACTCCTGATTGAAAAACCTGAGGCATTGGGCAGGATTACACTTGTTTCTTGCAGCAGTCAGTAATATAAGATGGGCCGTTATAATCGCCAACACTTTTGAAAGAAAATTTGTCCCATGCCACTGCATTGACTCCGATGTACAAAGTCCTCGTTTTTGGAGAACCCTTCAGGTATGCTTTTTCGCAAATAGAAATAGGAGGCCATAACCAATTATCATAAATAAATTATCAGTTTATGATAAAGCAAATAATTTATTTTTTTAAATGTGTCGATCCGCCATATTTCAAGTAATAATTGTGACATAGAAAAGTGTTCGAAATATGAGAACATATTAAACGGAGAGTATTCCATTTCTTTATTTGTTAAAAATTACCAGCCTAGTTTTCGGTTGTGTGTTATAATTATTAATTAATTAGTGATATAAGCTACATTATTTTTTAATTAATTATGACTCTCTTTTTTTGAAAGTCTTTTTTTTTAGGTGCCTGGCCGTGGATCGCCCTTCTTGGATACAGAATGAAAAGAAAACCAGGACCTAGCTGGCAATGCAGCGGCGCGCTCATCAGCGAACGTTATGTCCTCACGGCCGCTCATTGCATTGCTCCACCATTTACACTGTAATTTCTTATTTCTTTTATAAATTTTTTAAAGAAACCATGACTTAGAGATTATAATATATCTTGTTACAAAAAATTAAAATTATACCAATATCGTTATATAACGCTTAGCAAACCGGGTTCGACCCGTCGTCCAAGATCAAGAACACTACTGTCCCACTTAAGTTTCCTTCTACCTCTGCAACGTTTATTAGTCGGCCCAACACTTTTGAAGGATTATATATGAATCAGATACTTAAATAGCAATTCCCATATATTCTTCCACAGACTCATCCCATTCGATATGTATTTTTAGGCATTCAAGGTAACACCTCAATCATAAAGGCTTTAATAAAAGTCTCTACAATTCATTCAAAGCAAGCCGCTTTTGTTTTCACCTGTGAAAGGTGTTGACAGAATATTTTGGGGCAGAAAGCGAGACAAAGACAATTTTGAAAATGAATAATAATTTGCACCTCTGCCCTTTTCTTAGGGTTTATTTCCTCGTAAATCTTGTTCTTACTAATCAACCTAGACCCCGAATATTAAACTTTTTTATTTATTGCAAATACTGCTATTTTACCAGTATTCATGTACGTAGTATCATGCATTTTTATAATTTACTGGTGCTTTAACCGGTAAGTAATAAAAATGCATGCTGGTGGGAGCTAGGTAGCTTATTTCTAGAGGACGGGGTTGCTGTGTCGATAAATTATTTAAAGTGGTAGCAACCAGGGTTGGACCTGTGGAATGTGGAGACCCTCCTGGGGTCACCAAGGCTCTCCAAAGGGGGTACCTTTAATTGGGGAAAATCCTGGTGGCTGAACGTGACCTAGGACAATTAACCTCCCTGTACTGTTTTCCTAGAACAGTACAGTCTCTACCACGTACTGGTACAGTTTTGTTTTCATAACATTATCTAATCATTATACTTTTCCATCCAGAATTAAACCTTTTTCGGAAACCACCATTTTGAAATAAATTTTGGTGATAAATCAAAAAATAATTAGTAAAAGGGTGGACCCCAAAATACCCTTATAATCACTGCAAACTCGAAATTTATTAATTACTCAAAACCTTTCCAGATAAAACTAATTTATTGGTATTCCCTGCTCGATAAAAGAATTACAAATCTCCTGGCCTTGGCTCCTAACCAAATTCAATGACTTAATTTCTTATTGACGTATCTGTATAGAATGCGGGAACTAAGTAATTTAGAAAAATAAAAAGCTTTTCTGTCGTATATCCTGAGATTTACTTCAATATTTGATAAATAATTAGACGGTCCAGTTCAAAACTAGCAATGTGAATTTCCGATAAATCCTTTGAGTATTCAGTGATTCTACTAGTGGTTATTTTTTATAAATGTGGAAGAAGTGAGACCCTTTGATAGTTATGATTCTGCATACTGCAATTTGAGTTCTAATTTTGAAATATGCTGGATCTTTCTTATTAATCAATATGGATTGTTTCCATTCTTAAAACATTTTGTTTTTACGTAAATGATTTATTTTAGAAACACCAAAATCTCAGATGGGTTTGCTCACTTGGGCAACTACTAGAATTGTAGACTATATCGAGTTCCTCCTTAACGGGTCCTTCTAATAACGGATCAGCGTTCTGTTTAAGGAACCTTGGTAGCTCAATATGTAGAGTGCAGAGTTACTTGAAGGTTTCGGGTTCAAATCCGGCAGTGGCAGATAAATTATTCATTCTATTAATAGTCACGGATAGACCCTATGGGATATACAGACCCTCCTGTCGATCTCCAAGCCTCTAAACTGGGTAGTAACCTTAATTAGGGGTTTAAACTCAACTTAAGTTTTTACCCAAAATCAACGCGGACAAAGTCGCGGGCAAAAGCTAGTATACTCATCAAAATGTCTTTTAAAATCCTAAAGAAATGTTAATACTATTATTTATTCCAGGTATATTGTACGATTGGGGGAAAGTGAACTGGACAATGACAATGATGGAGCAACACCTATCGACATATTAGTGGAATCGGTCATCATACATGCAAATTACAGTTACGATACAAAACAAGATGACATCGGACTTGTTAAATTGCAGCAAAGTGTCCAGTTTTCTAGTGAGTACATTTATAGTTACAAAAGTAAGAAAAAAATTCCAGACAATATCAATGGACTATTTATTGATAATGTTTATTGATAGGTCAGTTTATAGGAGCATAGTTCTTCCAGATAAAAATGTTCCTTCAAAAGATTTTCTGGAATATACTAATTCGATACCACAATTAAAAGTGCCCCTTCCAGTTTCCCCAACTTAAGTTAAATGTCGATACAACTGATTTAACGACTTGCTGTTTGGGTAAAAGGGGAAGGATTTTTTATTTATTAAATATTAAATTTTTCACCCTGTATCTTACACACCATTTCAGTAATAAGCACAATGAGTAACGTCTTAGAGGTGATGAACTTATACTAAAAAACTCCATAAAAATCTATTGTATTTTATTTTATTTACAGCTCTTATAAGCAATTGCTGAAGGAGTGCGCTTGTGGTACCTTTGCTACCTTGTGATACAACAAAAATATTACTATACCTTTCTATCTAAGTTAATGTAGTGAACTTTTTTCTCTAATATTTAATTTAGTTTTCAAATCAGATGTTAGTTTTTAATCTGATACTTAGTAATGTGCTTTCATTTTTAAGCTTGTTGATCAAGACACAATTTCAATTCTACTTTCAAGGTCACCTGTGGTCTAGTGGTTAGCGTAACAGACTACTAAGCCCAAGATCCGCAGGTTCGTAGCCCGGCAGGTGGCCCTAGGATTTTTTTAAGGGAATAAAAAATCCTTAGTTACGCCGTCCTTCGGAAGGGACGTTAAATGGGGGTCCTGAGCCTGTACGATCCCAGGTACTCGTTAAAAATCCCTATCCTAATTAAACCTGGATAGGCAAAATTTAGACCTCCCACTGTAGCATCGTCCGATTAGCCCTAGCAGCATAAAGTGACGTTAAATGAACAAACAAACAATTCCACTTTCATCAATGTGCTATGATAATTTCCTAGATAAAAACAAATACTAATGTGTAATGGTCAGATTAGGTTATTTATTCAATGACTGACAAGATTTATAATTCAATGGCAACTAAAATGTAGAGCTATAGTTAAAGTAGAGATGTAAGATGAAAAATAAAATAACACATAGTAGCTCAACTAAAATTTAGTACAGTTATAGTAGTTTTACAGTTATTTCATTTTGTTTCAGGAAATGTCCAACCAATTTGTCTGCCAAAGGATCCTGAAATGAGATCTCAAACATTTGTCAAGTATTTCCCTTTTGTTGCTGGATGGGGCACAACAACGAGTGGAGGTAATGTTAATCTCAAGTTCAATAATAAAAATATACCATTAACTTAATTGGAAAACTGAAAAAAAAATCACTCTTTAGATAAGAAATCAGTGAATAAGTTTAAGAAACTAACAAGTTAAAAATTAACAAAATAATCACAAATGAACAAACATCACTTTTGTATGCAATAAAATACGTTAAAATATGCAAGAATTTTCTGTTAATAATGTTTTGCATTTGAGACGTAAATTACGAATAAAAAACTTGTTTGTTTTGTTAATTCATTTAAAATCACTTGGTGCTACTATGGTGTCTTTTCCTGTTAAACCCATCCACCATTCTTTCGTTATAAATTCTGGCGCCATTTTATCTGTTCATGACATATTGCTCGAATAAAAGTGTTAGTATATCAACCAAGTTCTACTGATACCCAAGAACTACTGATTCTGAGTGATGGTTGATTTATTTATATTTTTAAAACTTAATCGGGCAGTTACTATCTGCTGAAACTAGTGAAGTAGAGGAAAGGATTACTATTATTTAATATTACAATTATTTTGATCAATGAGACATGACTCAAGTGAGAAGGACGGAAACAAGGGATTAGCGGCTTAAGCCCCTCGGCGGGAGAAGTTAAGATTGGATTAGAGCCTTCTCTAACGCCTCCTTTTGTCAGAAGTTATTAAGAAGGTTCTAGACACTCCCCTACTTCCGTGTTGTAGAATGTTTGGCCTTACCTATTTAAATACTCCCCTCGTCTCGAGCGGGTCAGTCAGAGAGCAGAGCACTGTGATGATCTCGTAATAAGTAAGTGTCAGTGTGATAAGTGTATCAGTGAACTGTGACAGTCTCGCGAGTGTAATAAACCGTTCTTGTGTATTAATGTGTCAGTTTGTTATATTTGGAGGATCTTACGGTCGGTGGACTTTAATTAGTGAACTGTAAGTGTCAATTAGAAGTAGTGAATTAGTTAAGTAGTAGTTGTAATTTTTTATGGTATTTGTACAAGCTTATGTAAATAGTTAAGCTGTTTAGTATTAGTAATATCTTATATTATTGTAATAATTAAATAGGAGTTAGGCCTAGATAATAGATATCTAAAATATTGTTATTGTAAATTTATATCAGATTAATAATTTACTTGTTTGTGACTTAATTGTATTCTTTTTATCACATGTGTTAATAAACTTTAGTATCTTTAATTAAGGGATAGTTTAATTCATTTTAATACCCAGTAGCCCGTAACAGTATTACCATTACAATATAAACAATTACTTAGATAATTTAGATCAATTAAAATATTTCTTTCGGGATGAATGGCAATCTGATTGAAAAAATGTGAATGTTAACAATTATCGGTGAAAATGATACGGAAAATAGAATATGTTATAGGAATGTTCAATTTCATCGACATCAAACTGTAGATACATTGTCATAGATTCATATTATTATTTCCAAATGCTATAAAACTTAAAATTTTACGATGATTTTAGCTGGCAATATTTATCAATTATCTAGGTACTGATACAATACCCCTCCTTGAAGGTATTTGAAGACTGCTCTGAACACGCGCATCTTATAGTGGATAGTTAATATTTAATTCGTTCAGGATGAATTGGATTAATAAAATCAAAGATACAAAACCGTTTCAAAGTTAATTTTTGTAAGTGGAAATATCCTTCATTGGAAATGTACCAAAGAACAACTAAAAAATATAACAAATCTATATCAAATAAAAAACAAATTACCTCAGCTACTTCCATAATTCATCCATATAAAAAGTCGGAGAGTACCACCATCCTATATGTGTGTGTGTGTGTGTGTGTGTGCGTGCTTAAATATATATTCAAAATATAGTTATAAATAAAAACCCTGAAAGAGAGTTTTTAAATTTATTAAATTTAAAAAAAAATTATTTAATAGGTCGTGGTCCACTTTCCAAAAAATTACTTCAAGCCCAGGTTCCAGTAACTGACACTGAATCTTGTGATAAAGTGTATGCACAAGATATAGGTAGGGTTATGAGTAAACAACTCTGCGCTGGCTACCCGGAAGGTGGAAAAGACACATGTCAGGTAAGTCAAAACCAGCAGACATACTACAATAAAATTTCACACTTTTCCAAGTAACCTGAACAAATTTTCAAGAAAAAATTAAAATAAAGGTTAAATGTTCAGAACTGTTTTGAACGGAATGACGAGTATTTTCTGATTGACCATATACCACGCACAATTTTCCTTTTTTTTCTTAGCTCTCCTAAATAATGAAGTTTATGACCTTTTTTGGTAGCAGGAAATAGGAAATAGTCTTTTTAGGCCATAGGCAATATTAAAATTTATGCCCCATTTTGTTGTACTTTTTTACTTAGCACCCTCTGACTTTATTTATTTACAGCCATAATACGGAACATACAAAAAATATAAGTTACTATTTATTTAAAGGAACTACAATTACTAATTTATTTACAAAGAAGAACTAATTTATACTTTTTTTCCCCAAAGACGAATTAGATTTGAAGAAGGAAATATTTATGTGAATATAACAAAATTGAGTTTTTATAATGAAACAATTTATTATTTTGATAATTCACTGAATTCTATGATTGTATTGTTATGATTGAAGTTTTTAGTAAATCTATGCTTAGTGAATTAGTCATCTTTAGGTAAAATTTGAAGAAAAAAATAAACTTATAAGAAGAAAATTAAAAATTTTACTTAATATTGCTATGGTTAACTTTTTTCTGTTTGCCTCTATAAACTGGGCCTTATAAAAACAAACTTAAGAAATGTTCTAATAAAATAATTGCTAACAAATCGCAATTTCTGAACAGAAGGATCTTATTTTGTTTTGTTGCTATTGTTATCAATTAAAAACACAATGTTTCTACTCCAGATTTAAATAACCTACCTCTATCAACTTTCATTCGATGTAAGTTGAAATGAGATAATTTTCTGTGAAATGAGTGAAATAGCTGGCGAAGGTGTTCCAAACAAAATATTATGAACTGCCATAGTTCTCTTATCCCTTGTAATAATAAATAACTAATTAAAAATGCTTGTTGACCATAGTCTAAAATCTTTTCAAATTGCCAAGAGATTAAGAGTGGGAAAGTATACTAATCTCCCATCAAAATATGAAATGCAGGGCTTCTTCGTTATATACTGTTACGGGCTACTGGGTGTTTAAAATGAATTAAACTACTGCTAAATTAAAGATACTAATGTTTATTAACAAAGTGATAATAAGGATACAATAAAACTATTAACAATTAAATTATTAAACTGATGTAAATTTACAATAACAATATTTTAAATATTTCTTATCGAGGCCTAACTCTTATTTAATTTTTACAATAATATAAGATATTACTAATTCTAAATGACTTAACTATTAACATAAATTTGTATGAATATTATAAAATTACACTACAATTTATAACTACAAATTAACACTTACAGTTCACTAATCAAAGTCCACCGACTGTAAGATTCTTCAAATATGACCAACTGATACACAGTAACAAACAGAAACAGTTTATTACACTCGCGAGATTGTCACAGTTCACTGATACACTATTACACTGGCCGGTTCAACACTAAATAGTTTATCACACCGACACTCACTTATTACAGAACATCACCGTGCCTGGTCTGCTCTCAGACTGACTCTCTCTAGGCGAGGGGAGTATTTAAATAGGCAAGGCCGAACATTCTAGAACACGGAAGTAGGGGAAGACTGTTCTGGAAAGTCGAGAACCTTCTTGATCTCTTCCGACAAAGTAGAGGCGTTTCTACTATGCTCCAGAAAGTTCTAATCCCATCTTAACTTCTCCCGCCGACGGCTTAAGCCGCTAATCCATTGTTTCCGTCCTTCTCTCTGTGGCCATAACAATACTGTTTTGGAATGGACATCTAGGCTAGATGATCTAGCATATACAGTCTCAATTATATCCACTGCCAGCCAGAATACAAAGTGGTTCCAGGAGGATTAAAGAAGTCATATGCTTATTATTGTATTCTCACGGTCACAGAGAGGAAGACAGAAACAAGGGATTAGCGGATTAAATCCGTCGGCGGGAGAAGTTGAAATAGGCAAGGCCGAATTCTAGAACACAGAAGGGTGGAGACTGCTCTGGAACCTTTTTAATCCTTTTCCAACAAAGCAGAGGCGGTTTTATTATGCTAAGAAGGTCCTAATCCTATTTTAACTTCTCCCACCGACGGACTTAAGCCCCTAATCCCTTGTTTCCGTTTTCCTCTCTGTGACCGTAACACTGCCCCCTCCTTAAAAGTGCTTTGCCCCAGAGCATAGTCCGGAGAAATCGGGCAGTTATGAGCTTCTACTGATGGAGATGCACTTTCTTTCCAGGGGTTGAACGTGCACACCAATATGGCCACTCCAGAGTTGGCGAATGTCCGTTCAATCTTGTCTCTGACAACCTTCCACTCCAGGCCGTCGTATCCACAGCCCAACTTCGGAATGGCGTGCTTGGTGACACGAAGTCTCAGAAGCTTACTCCGTAGGTCGTCAAGGCTTCGCCGCAGTGCATCATATGTTGGCTTCTGATCAGTGGCCCGCTTGGTGACCAAATAAAACAGATATTGTGCTTCGTATGTGTGGTGGAGTGCCTTCCCGACACTTGGTCCTTGGCGTTCCAGCTCCTCACTTCCGCCGAACTTCTTCCTGAAGACCGTTGCAATCCCTCAAGAAGTCCTCAGATCCTCGGCAACGTAATGGGCCAGAGAATAGTCCACCGGTAACAAGAAGATATCCCTATAAATTGTCTGAGGTACTCCGCGGGACCCTGGTACCTTGATATGTGCAACTGGGTCATTATTTGTCTCCACGTTGTTTAGGTACCTGACCTGCTGTTCTTCTTTCGGGCCATGGTCTCCTTTGTACGGGGCCAGTCTATTGAAATGGACTACCTTGGGTTTTCCTTTAGGCTGCTTCCTGATCCTATATATTACGTCGTTGATCCTCTTGACGATCTCAAACGGGCCGTCCCAGGAGTTCTGCAGTTTAGGTGAGCAGCCTCCCCTTCTTCGAGGATCATGTAGCCAGACCAAGTCTCTTGGTTGGTAGCCACCTTTCTCAGCCCTGATGTCATAACGCTCCTTCATTCTGTCACTTGCTCCCTGGATGTTTGTGCGAACCTTCTCGTGGATATTATCCATTCGCTTCCGTAGATCCGTGAGGCACTCCTCTCCGGAAATTTCCTCGTCAGGCTTGAAACCGAATTTCAGATCACAAGGCAACCGAAGTTCTCTGCCGAACACCACATTTGCGGGAGTCTGCCCCGTTGCCTCACTGACTGAACTGCGGTAGGCCAGCAGGAACAGGTGAAGATACTGGTCCCAGTCTTGCTGATGGTCGGAGACCACTTTAGACAAATATCGACCTATTGTCCTGTTCATGCGCTCCACCATGCCATCGGATTGAGGGTAAAGAGGTGTCGTCCTGGTCTTCCGTATTCCCAGTGTCTCGCACATCCCGTAGAAGACTGCAGACTCAAAGTTTCGTCCCTGATCAGCGTGAAGTTCCATGGGTACTCCCAACCTGCTGACGAGCTGCTTCACAAGTACGTCTGCAACCGTGACTGCCTCCTGATTCGGAAGGGCGTAAGCTACCACCCACTTGGAAAAGTAGTCCATGGCCACGAGAATTTACCGGTTACCTTCATCCATCACAGGGAAAGGGCCAGCGATGTCAATTGCTATTCTCTCAAACGGTGCTCCCACGTTGTACTTCTTCATTGGGGCATACTTTCTTCTTATGGGTCCGCTAGAAGCCTCACAAGTTGCACAACGCCTGCATCAGTCCAACACATCGTCCTTAAGGTTTGCCCAGTAAAAGCGTTCACATACCTTTTCCAATTTAAGGTGAACTCCAAAGTGGCTGCCAGATACTCCGTCATGAAGTTCCCTGAGTACTTCGGGCACTTTACTCTTTGGAACGATGAGCTGTAGTCTGCGCTGATCTCCTTCTGCGTTTTCCAATGCCCTTTTCAGCAACCCTTTGTCCACTATAATGGAGTCCTATTGGGCCCAGTAAGTCTTTACATTCTTTGACATTGGAGCAACTTCCTGCCAGGTTGGTCTTCCTTGCCCTGATAGTTTCCACTGCCTCATTTGTTTCAAGTCGGGGTCCTTGTCCTGCTCCTTTGAAACCTCTGCATCCTGCCAACAGTCCATGACGACCGTTGTCCTGAACACTGTTGCCTGCTTCTCTTCTTGTCGAGAAAAATGCCTGCATTCTTCGTCATAAGGTCTCCTTGAGAGCGCATCCGCATTTCTGTGACTCGTTCCAGCACGATGAGCAGATTCGAAGTCATATTCTTGAAGACACTCGATCCACCTCGCCACTTGTCCCTCTGGTGACTTGAATCGCAGTAGCCACATTAGAGCCGGGTGGTCCGTTGTAAGGAGGAACCTTCTGCCGTAAAGATATTTATGGAAATGCTCTATAGATTTTACTACTGCCAGAAGCTCCTTCCTTGTGACACAGTAGTTGTGTTTCGGAGCTGAGAGTGCTTTGCTGAAGTATCCAATAACCCTTTCCTCTCCGTCTTGGAGCTGAGATAGGACGCTCCCAATAGCAATGTTGCTGGCAACTGTGTCAAGTATGAACTTGCCCTTGGGACGTGGATAGCTCAGAATAGGAGCACTACTCAACTTGTTCTTCAACTCCTCGGAGGATGCCTGACACTCGTGATCCCAAAGGAAAGTCCGTTTTTTCTCAGTAAGCCTGGTAAGAGGTTTAGCAAATCCCTTCATGTACCTCCTGTAGTAGGTGCAGAGGCCGAGAAAACTTCTTACTTGGTGCTTATCTCGAGGTACTGGCCAGTCAGTCAACAGCAACTCCGTTGTCTGATACAACATGCCCCAGGTAGTTAACTTGCCTTCAGAAGAGATGGCACTTCTTCGGGTTCAGTAAAAGGTTTGCTGCACGCAGTCGTTCGAAGACCATCTCCAGATTCTTCAGATGGTGAGCGAAGGACTTTCCCAGCACAATGATGTCATCTAAGTATACCAGGCAAATTTTCAAAGAGAGCCCTCTTAACACGCTTTCCATCAGCCTCTCAAATGCTGCAGGAGCATTGCAAAGCCCGAATGGCATTACTGTAAATTGCCATAGTCCAGTTCCAATCGAGAATGCTGTCTTCTCTTTATCCTCAGGTGCCAATCCAACCTGCCAATATCCACTGCGGAGATCCAAGGTAGAGAAAAGTTTACACCCCTCTAGGGTGTCTAGCGTATTGTCAATCCTGGGCAACGGATAACTGACTTTCTTGGTGACGTTGTTCAAAAGGTGATAGTCTACGCAGAATCTCGTTGTACCGTCTTTCTTCTTCACCAATAGAACAGGAGACATCTGGGGGCTACTCGAAGGCTCAATGACACCATCAGTCGCCATCTCCTTGATAATCTTCTCAGCGTCCTCCCATTTGGCTAACGGCAGCCTCCGCGGGACGTGTCGGATGGGCTTAGCATCCCCGGTGTCAATCCTGTGTTGGACGATATCCGTTCTACCCTGTGGTCCTGGGCTGATCTCGAAAACATCGTTCCATCGGGTAATCATGTTCTTCACTTCCTCGCCCTCTTCACGTGAAAGTCCACGACATGATTCGTCCACAAATTATTTTAATTCTTCCGGCAGCCCTCGCAGCTCGGTGGGATGACGTTGCAGCTGACGAACCACTGAGGTAACAGTTGTACATTCCCCGACCGGTGTTTCTTTCTTCAGCGTTACCGGGAAGCTGTTCAGGTTCATTAGCCGAATAGGAGTGGTACGTCCGACCTTCATGAGAGACCTTGCAACCATTACCCCGCGTCCGATCTCCTGTTCTTCTTGCCTTCCAGGTTCAAGTAGCACACATTGACCCTCAGGTAGATGTTCTTCAACCATCCCATGGGTCATGATTTGGCTCCGTGCAGGTAAAGTGGTGTCTTCTAGTAAGCACACTCATGCGTAGATGTCCTTTCCCTGCCGAAGGATGACTTCTTCGTCTCCCAGCGTCATCACTCCTCTCGCCATATTCAGCTTGATCCCGTATGTGATTATTAAGTCCGTGCCCAATATGACATCTTCATCTATTTCTGCCACGAGAGCGCGGTGCTTCAGTTGTTGACCCCCGATGATGAAGATGGAAACTGTCTCCAGATGCATATGATACAGTCAAGCACTCATTTCTTATCAACAGTCTAAAACGCCAAGGCATTAATAAACAGATTTTGGATATTCTTCAATGTTGGTATACCAACAGCCAAGCGAGAGTAGGTCTTGACTTAAATGGAGAGGATTTTCCAATCGAAAGAGGGATTCGTCAGGGCGATCCTTTATCACCTGATCTATTCAACGCGGTCTTGGAAGATGTTTTCAGAAACCTTCACTGGGAGAATTTTGGGATAGACATTAGTGGTAACAAACTGTCAAATCTGAGATTCGCCGATGATGTACTTCACATTTCACACTCACCATCTGAACTGAAGAAAATGCTAGAAGAGCTAGTCCTAGTAGGAATTGAGGCTGGGCTGGAGATAAATTTTAACAAAGCAGTCTTGATGACAAATGCCAAAGAAGAAGAAATATTTCTCGGTACCAGCAAACTCCAATGGGTTAAAGAAACAATCTATCTAGGGCAACTCATATCATTTGCAGATAAATCCAAGAAAGAGGTGAATAGAAGGATTAAAATAGGATGGTCAAAATTTTGGTCACACAAAACTATTTTTAAAAGCAACATGGTCATACATCACAAGAGAAAAGTTTTGGATGCCAAACTTGGAGCCTAAATAATGATATATCTAAATCCCTAGCAATCACTCAGCGTGCAATGGAGCGAAGTATGTTAAGGAAAAGTAGAAGGGAGAAAATAAAGAAGACAGAACTACGGAAGCTGACTGGTAAGCGCGATATTCTCAAGACAGTATCTGATCTTAAATGGCAGTGGGCTGGACACATTGCAAGAATGGCATCAACACATTGGGCTAAGGCAACAACGGATTGGTATCCAATACACCACACTAGAAGAAGAGGGAGACCAGCTACGAGATGGCGGGGATGACATACAAAACTTCATAGGAGTATTATGGCACCGTTCTGCTTGGAACAGACGTAGCTGGGATAAATTGGGAGAGGCTTATGCCCAAAGAAGGGCCTTTTTTCTTTTTAAAAACCTTGTAAATATAAAAACCATGTAAAAATTGTACATAGAAGAAAGAGGAAAAAATAAAGCTTATTATTATTATTATTACATTTAAATCTGAAATAGGCAGGTAAATAATTATTTTAATTTACCAATAATCCTACTAATATTATAAATGCGAAAGTTTTTATGTTTACACAAACATAAAGAGACACCTCTTTCACGCAAAAACTACTGAACGAATTTGGATGAAACTTTACAGTAATATGGGTTATACATCAGAATAGCACATAGGCTACAACAAGGGTGGATTTAGGGGGGCACGGGTGCACATGCTCCCCCAAACAGTTTTTTGTGTGCTATGGAGAATCCGTTATAGTACATAATTATAGGGAAATCACATGATCATAGTTGTTAAAATAACCGAAAGAACATGAGTGAAACTATTGTTTTGATATTTTAATAAACTTTTGAAATCTTTCAATAGATACTACAGCAGAAACCACTGAATGATTTAGGAATTATAATCCTAGAAGGAACCCAAAATGTAAACAAATAAAAAAATGTAAAGGATAACATTAAGTGTTTACATATCTCACTGCCTAGCCTGACGAACTTTGAAAGGTGATAATCGCTACCTGTAACATTTTTGTTTTGTTTCTTTTTTTGCGATTTTCTCTAAAACTAAGCAAAACCGAGCAAATCTCTAAAGAACTTTTTGTCTTAATTTTCGGTCCCCTATAAATTCCTGACATTTTGCCATTTAAATTCGGGACACCCTGTATATAAAGTAGTATTTCATACAAGACTAACTAATTAATATCTTTAATTCGCAGGGTGATTCTGGCGGTCCTTTGATGTTGCCGAGAGGAAATGTCTACTATCTCATTGGTGTTGTATCTTTTGGTCTCGGATGTGGTGAAGCTGGTTTTCCAGGTGTCTACACTCGTGTGAGTTCACACTTGGATTGGCTAGCGGAACATGCTGTTTGAATTTGAAATGATTAACTGTTTGGAATAATGTGTGATTTAAGTGATACAGCTAATAAGCCCAAACTAGTCGTTAAAAAAAATGTATTAATATCTTTTAAACATTCCAAGAGAAATGCGAGTCCAAACAATTAAACCCAACTAAACCCATGATACCTATAATTACACTAATGAATAAAAAATGTGGTCATCTTCGCAAAGACTGCTATTGGTATTCAATAATCACATAGTACCTCCAAGGCATTGTTAAATATATTTATTCATATTGGAATTTTCTTTTTCATAAGGACTTGTTATAAATAAAATACTAATCACTCCTAAAAACCTTACAAATCCGAGCATCCAGCATACATAGGTATATATATGTAATTCTGTATTCTATATATTATTCTATATATAAAGAGTAATCACAGTTTAAACATCCCAATGTCTGAAAATGTATTAAACAAAACAAAAAGTCAGTAGCAAATAACAAAAAATAATACTAAAATACAATTAGAAAAAATAATAATACCTGAATAAACTGAATTGATGATATTTCTTTTGAGTATCAGAATGAAATGAAGTAGAAATTATTTTTAAAAAAATAAAAGACTAAATATAAATGAAACATATGTTACAAAAAGAACTTATACTTAACTATTATGCTTTTATGCTCATAAACTATTTTACATATATATATATATATATATATATAAAAATCCCAACGAAAAGCCATTTAGTCTCCAAGCTAAAACAGAAATTGAAATTATCTGTCCAATATTTCGCTTATTCAGGCATCCTCAGGGTAGATAGAGAAAAAAAAAAAAGAACAAAACATTAATAATGCACCTGAGAAGCATCCCACCACCTCCAAGGCTCAAATGCAACTAATGAATATTGGTGGGGCCAAAATAACGTAACAACAAAAAAATGGAAAAAATATCAAGTACATATGTTTTAAAACCATAAAACTGACATCTACAGTTATCTTAGAGGTTATCAGAACTATTATACAAATATGAAATATAAAATATATACATATGTAACTATTCCATGGAGTTATGGAAAAGCATTAACAATGCTAATAGGCACCATAGATTTGTTTAAGAGGGTGACTAGTTATTGTAGTATGAACACAAAGTTGCAAAATACTGTGAAAGCGATTACTAATATAATCATAAGCTTTTCTTAGATAATGAAGTACAAAAAGGATGAACAATTACTATAGATTATTAATTAATAACATAGCCTAAATAATTTTACTATAAAAAAAAAATAAACAGTTTCTCCAAATTAAAAACAATAAATATGTGTATTATGAAGTTCGTTATGAACATCCAAAAATTTAATAAACTAAATAAAAAACAGAAACACAAAATATAAAATCTTTAATATTAATCAATAATGCATAAATTTGTTTTATGTTAACAGGGATATATATTGATTTAATGTAGAACATTTATATATACGAATAAACCAGTACATTACAGAAGATAAAACAGGTATTTGTTCCTATTAGAGATCAAACAGAAAAATCTGCCAACAGTATAGAACTATATTCGCTCCTTCAAAAGAACTACATATAACGTACACTCGAAATTTGGCATTTTTTAGTTAAGCTTTCAGAAGCAATTGTATTGGTTGATTAAGAATTCAGAAAGAGCATATCTGATATTCTGTTTCCAACATTGTTAATAAAGTCATATTTTGAATTGTATTATGTTTGAACTTAAGGTTTTATGGGAAAAATGACATTGAAAGAAAAAGTTTCAAGCTTTTAAAAATTTTCTAGTGGTTAATAAAAGAATTTTGTATCAATAACCAATTTTTTTATTTTTTTAACTGACATGTAACTTTCAAATATCTCCATTGTAATATTAGGTTTTTTGAGTAATGACACTGTTCTTTTGAAGGAATGATATGTGAGGAATAAATTTAAAAATGTATTCATAAAAAAAAAAAAAAAAGTGAAAAAATTACAGGCATTTAACTTGTGCATACTACTCTTTGTAAAAATAATTACTCATTATATTTTTGAATATTCTAAATAATAAAACAACGATTGTCTCTATTTAACAGAAACCTTTTTCTGTTTCACAAGGTTTCTCATTATTAGCTTTAAGTTAAAATTAAATAAGTAAATGAATTAAAATAAACAATAATTTAACACCTATAGCTTTAATTGGTTACACTTAAATAGTAGAAGATAGCATAAGAGGCACTGTAATATGAATATATTCACTTCGAAAGAACCGACCTCAAAAGTATAGTAGAAGCTATTACTGGGAACTCTAAACTCAGGAAGAATCTTCAGGGTTTGGTACTAGGCTAGGACCTTTACTGTTCCTAAAACAAGCAAAGAAGTTTTATTTGACCATTAGATTAGTAGTTAAACAAATAGATTAAAAAAAATAAATTAAGCTTATTCATTTAACGATATTACCATTTTAGCCACTCTACTCTCAAAAACCTAACTTATTTTTTAGTAAATACAAAGTTTATCTTTAAGTGCTTTTCACTTTCTTTTAACCAGATTATTATAACTATATAATGCTAAAATAAATAAATACTTAAATAACTATCCAGTAGACAGAATAAAAAGGAAGCATGAGCTCATCTTGATGATTCATTTAATACATGACTGTTGCTGCAGACATTACTTGCGATTACATCGTGTAAACTGTAGTAGGAGCACTTGAAGAGTTACAGCAGAAGTTCAGTGCACTCTGATCTAATTTGAAAAATATCATAGAATAAATTAAAATCTTATTAATACTTTTTATTTTAACTACATTTTTATATACAGAATAATCTATCTTTAAAAATCTGTTTAATAGTATTAGTTTATTATGTTTATGTATTAAGGAAATGGTCTGGGTGGAGGTCAGAAAATATTCTTTTTAACTTCAAAGACTTGTTTTTAAATTTCAGAAAAATAGTTTATAGCTATAAATATAATTAATATTTAATTTTTACTAAAATAAACATAACAACAAATTTAATAATTAAGTTTTAAAAGAAAAACATTTGTATACCTTACTTTCCGTAAACATCAAATTTTAGGAATCAAAACTTCTCTGTAGACTGCCTAAAAATTTCTTGATTATAATTCCATTTATTAAGAAATTAAAATGAGATCAATCTAAAGCATTTATATAATGTATTGAATGGGTCAGGGGGTGCAGTCAATGAATAACACAAAAAATAAGCAAAACTTATTTTTTGTGTTATTCGTTATTCGTTGATTGCACCCCCTCACCAATTCAATACATCATTTGAATTATCCAGTTTATTATATATATATATATATATATATATATATATATATATATATATATATATATATAGGTATTACATAATTGTAAATGTTATACTTACTTTTTTTTATTAAAAATAATATTTGTTGCACAACCGTCTCTCTTCATTTAAATTATTCTTATAATGTCAAGTTCTTTTCTTGATTGTTTAAGGAAAGAAAGAAAAAAGGAAAAGGTGGGGGAAAAAAGACTTTAAAAGTATTATAATTTTAGAATGGAAAAACTTGGCTTTCATTTTTTTTCATGCGCAGTAATACAAGTGTTGTTTAAGCATTACAATCGCTATTTAAAATTGAAAGTGAATTCCTATAAAATAAATTAAATCAATTATATATCACATAATATTATATATTAAAACAGTTTCATAAATTTTTGTAAGTAGGTGTACCTTATTTTAAGGAAAAAAATATTTTTGGTACAACTGTCTCTCTTCATTTTAATTTTCCTTTAATCTGTTTTTTAATCCTGAATTCCAATCTTTCTTGAATCATTTTCTTTGTATTAATTCTAGTTTTACTTGAGTCATTGTATTTATTATTTTAAATCTCCAAATGTGTTAATCATGTGAAGACCATAATATTGTTATGGTCGCCGGCAGGAGGACGGAAGCAAGGGGATTAGCGGCTTAAATCCGTCAGCGGAAGAAGTTAAAATAGGGTTAGGAGCGTTCTAGATCGTCTCCTTTTGTCGGAAAAGGATTAAGAAGATTCCAGAATTGTCTGGCCCCTCCGTGTTCTAGAATGTTCGGCCTTGCCTATTTAAATACCTCCCTCGCCTCGAGCGAGTCAGTCTTAGCCTTAGAGCAGACCAGGCACTGTGATGATCTCGTTATAAGTGCGTGTCAGTGTAATAAGTGAGTGTCAGTGTGATAAACTAGTCCCGTAACAAATTGGTGTCAGAAGTGGGATCTTGTGTAATTGCCATTATTTTGCTTGTTTTGCATTTTGTAATTACTGGGCTACTGTATGAAAAATGGCTTCTAAAAGTGTTAAATTAATTGATTTAAAAGTTGCGGATTGGAAACGGGAATTGGAGGAACGTGATCTGGATTCATCTGGATCTAAAAGTGTGCTGCAACAGCGCTTGCGTCAATTTTTTGTAGATTTAGGGGAAAATCCAGATGACGTTCTGTTTGAAACTGATTTAAGCAGGTTGTCCGCAAGTTTTAAAAATGAGTTAAGCAATGTAGAAAATAATCTAGGTAATGAATTAAGTACTGTTAAAAATGAGCTAGGTAATGTACAGAATGAATTAAGTATTGTAAAAAGTGATTTATTAAATACATTAGATAGAGTCCAAGTTAGGCACATTAGAGACTAAGTTAATGGAAAATGTTGAAAATAAGTTAGCTAATATAGATAATAAGTTAGCCGATGTAAATAATGAAGTAGCTAATTTTGGTAATAACTTAGCCGATGTAAATAATAAAGTAGCTAATGTAGAATCTAGGTTAGGAGAAAAATTGAATTTTATTGAAAACGAACTTAGGTTAGGAGTAGAGGCTCTCGAAGGACGTAAGAGCAACCCACCGACGAACGACACCGAGCGTTCCTCCGAGGGCAGCCTTCATAGCACCATTATGCCCGCCAATGCTGGGACGCCACCAAATCACAACACCATTCCAGTATTCGACGGAAAGACGCCGTGGGAAGACTACATGACTCTCTTCGAGACAGCGGCTTCAATCCACGGGTGGCCAAAAGAGATCCAAACAAGCGTTGTGCCTGGCCTTGCGTGGAGACGCGTTGGGAGTACTCCAGGGGATGCCCATGTCGGAGCGGTCTAACTACGGGGAGCTGATTAGAAGACTGGAGATGCATTTCGGCCATCGCCACATGGACCAGCTATATCGCTCACAGCTGAGAAGCAGAATCCAGAAGACCAACGAGACGCTGCAGGAATTTGAAGCAGACATTTCCCGGCTGGTGAGGAATGCATACCCATCGGTCACCGATCATGTCTACGAGAACCTGGCTGTCGACAAATTCCTGGACGGACTTCGGGACCCTGAGACGCAACTAGCAGTTAAGCTCGCCCGGCCAAAAACAGCTTCTACGTTGATGGAAAGGTGAACGGGCAGCTGCGAAGTCTTCTACTGGATACCGGCGCAACCATGACAATCTTGAACTCAAAGACAGTTCCTGCAGAGAAGATCTTGCCAACGACTTGGACCTTACGGACTGCCACTGGGGAGCAAGCCAGGGTCTACGGTGGGACAATTGCCACCTTCATCATCGGGGGTCAACATTTGAAGCACCGCGCTCTCGTGGCCGAAATAGATGAAGATGTCATACTGGGCATGGACTTCATGATCGCTTACGCGATCAAGCTGGATATGGCGAGAGGTGTGATAACGATGGGAGACGAATAAGTCATCCTTCGGCAGGGAAAGGATATCTACGCACAAATGCGCTTACATAGAGGACACCACTTTACCTGCACGGAGCCAAATCATAACGCATGGGACGGTCGAAGGATATCTACCTGAGGGTCAATGTGTGCTATTTGAACCTGGAAAGCAAGAAGAACAGGAGATCGGACGCGGCGTAATGGTTGCAAGGTCGGAGGTACCACTCCAATTCGGCTAATGAACCTGAACAGCTTCCCAGTAACACTGATGAACGGAACACCGGTCGGGGAGTGTACAACCGCTACCTCAGTGGTTCGTCAGCTGCAACGTCGGAAGAACTAACAGGATTTGTGGACGAATCATGCCGGGACCTCTCGCCTGAACAGAGCGAGGAAGTGAAGAAGATGATTATCCGATGGCAGGACGTTTTCGAGAGCAGCCCAGGGCCACGGGGCAGAACGGATATCGTCCAGCACAGGATTGACACCGGGGATGCTAAGCCCATCCGACAGGTCCCGCGGAGGCTTCCATTAGCCAAACGGGAGGACGCCGAGAAGATCATCAAGGAGATGGCGACTGATGGTGTCATTGAGCCTTCGAGTAGCCCCTGGATGTCTCCTGTTGTATTGGTGAAGAAGAAGGATGGCACAACAAAATTCTGCGTAGGCTACCGCCTTCTGAACAACGTCACCAAGAAAGACAGTTATCCGCTCCCCAGGATTGATGATACGCTGGACACCCAAGAGGGGTGTGAACTTTTCTCTACCTTGGATCTCCGCAGTGGATATTGGCAGGTTGGATTGAAACCTGAAGATATAGAGAATACAGCGTTCTCGATTGGGACTGGACACTGGCAATTTACGGTAATGCCATTCGGGCTTTGCAATGCTCCTGCAACATTTGAGAGGCTGATGAAAAGCGTGTTAAGAGGTCTCTCTTGGGAAATTTGCCTGGTATACTTAGATGACATCATTGTGCTGAGAAAGTCCTTCGCTCACCATCTGAAGAATCTGGAGAAGGTCTTCGAACGACTGCGTGCAGCGAACCTTAAATTGAACCCGAAGAAGTGTCATCTCTTCCAAAGGCAAGTCAACTATCTGAGGCATGTTGTGTCAGACAACGGAGTTGCCGTTGACCCAGAGAAGATTGCAGCGATCACCGACTGGCCAGTACCTCGAGATAAGCACCAAGTAAGAAGTTTTCTCGGCCTCTGCACCTACTACAGGAGGTACGTGAAAGGATTTGCAAACATTGCAAAACCTCTTACCAGGCTCACCAAGGAAAAACGGACTTTCCTTTGGGATCACGAATGTCAGGCATCCTTCGTGGAGTTGAAGAACAAGTTGAGTAGTGCTCCTATTCTAAGCTATCCACGTCCCGAGGGCAAGTTCATACTTGACACAGATGCCAGCAACACCGCTATTGGAAGCGTCCCATCTCAGCTCCAAGACGGAGAGGAAAGTGTTATGGATATTTCAGTAAAGCGCTCTCAGATCCGGAACGCAACTACTGTGTCACAAGGAAGGAGCTTCTGGCAGTGGTGAAATCTATAGAGCATTTCCACAAATATCTATACGGCAGAAGATTCCTTCTGAGAACGGACCATGCGGCTCTAATGTGGCCGCTGCGATTCAAGTCACCAGAGGGACAAGTGGCGAGGTAGATCAAGCGCCTTCAAGAATATGACTTTGAATCTGCTCATCATGCTGGAACGAGTCACAGAAATGCGGATGCGCTCTCTAGGAGACCTTGTGACGAAGAATGCGGGCATTGTTCTCGATAAGAAGAGAAGCAGGCAGCAGTGTTGAGGACAACGGTGGTCATGGACAGTTGGCAGAATGCACAGGTGTCAAAGGAGCAGGACAAAGGACCCGGACTTGAAACAAATGAAGCAGTGGAAACTATCAGGGCAAGGAAGACCAACCTGGCAGGATGTTGCTCCAATG
The DNA here is from genome assembly GCA_037127475.1 of Arma custos. Lineage (NCBI taxonomy): Eukaryota > Metazoa > Arthropoda > Insecta > Hemiptera > Pentatomidae > Arma > Arma custos. Next base: position 100,065,776 of record CM073759.1, on the reverse strand, counting down.
TCGAAGAATGTAAAGACTTACTGGGCCCAATGGGACTCCATTCTAGTGGACAACGGGCTGCTGAAACGGGCATTGGAGAACACGGAAGGAGATCAGCGCAGACTACAGCTCATCGTTCCAAAGGGTAAAGTGCCCGAAGTACTCAGGGAACTTCATGACGGAGTATCTGGTGGCCACCTTGGAGTTCACCGTACATTGGAAAAGGTACGTGAACGCTTTTACTGGGCGAACCTTAAGGACGATGTGTTGGACTGGTGCAGGCGTTGTGCGACTTGTGCGGCCTCTAACGGTCCCATAAGGAGAAAGAAGGCACCAATGAAGAAGTACAATGTTTGAGCACCGTTTGAGAGAATAGCAATTGACATCGCTGGCCCTTTCCCTGTGACGGACGAAGGTAACCGGTATATTCTCGTGGCCATGGACTACTTTTCCAAGTGGGTGGAAGCTTACGCCCTTCCGAATCAGGAGGCAGTCACGGACGTACTGGTGAAGCAGCTCGTCAGTAGGTTTGGAGTACCCATGGAACTTCACGCCCACCAGGGACGAAACTTCGAGTCTGCAGTCTTCTCCGGGATGAGCGAAGCACTGGGTATACGGAAGACCAGGACGACACTTCTTCACCCTCAATCCGATGGCATGGTGGAGCGCATGAACAGGACTATGGGTCGATATTTGTCCAAAGTGATCTCCGACCATCAGCGAGACTGGGACCAGTATCTTCACCTGTTCCTGCTGGCCTACCGCAGTTCAGTCAGTGAGGCAACAGGGCAGACTCCCGCAAATGTGGTGTTCGGCAGAGAACTTCGGTTGCCTTGTGATCTGAAATTCGGTTTCAAGCCTGACGAGGAAATTGCCGGAGGGGAGTACGTCACGGATCTACGGAAGCGAATGGATAATATCCACGAGAAGGTTCGCACAAACATCCAGTGGAGCAAGTGACAGAATGAAGGAGCGCTACGACATCAGGGCTGAGAAAGGTGGCTACCAACCTGGAGGCTTGGTCTGGCTATATGATCCATGAAGAAGGCGAGGCTACTCACCTAAACTGCAGAACTCCTGGGACAGCCCGTTTGAGATCATCAAGAGGATCAACGACGTCATCTATAGGATCAGGAAGCAGCCTAAAGGAAAACCCAAGGTAGTCCATTTCAATAGACTGGCCCCGTACAAAGGAGACCACGGCCCGAAAGAAGACCAGCAAGTCAGGTACCTAAACAACGTCAAGGCAAACAACTCAGTTACTCATACTAAAGTACCAGGGACCCGTGGAGTAACTCGGGTAATCTACAGGGATATCTTCACGTTACCAGTGGAGTATTCTCTGGCCAATTGCGTTGCCGAAGATCTGAGGACTTCTCGAGGGACTGCAACGGTCTTCAGGAAGAAGTTCGGCGGAACTGAGGAGCTGGAACGCCAAGGACCAAGTGTCGGGAAGGCACTCCACCAGCCGTACGAAGGACGACACCTGTTTTACTTGGTTACCAAGCGTGCCACTGATCAGAAGCCAACATATGATGCACTGCGGCGAAGCCTCGACGACATACGGAGTAAGCTTCTGAGACTGCGTGTCACTAAGCTCGCTATTCCGAAGTTGGGCTGTGGATACGACGGCTTGGAGTGGAAGGTTGTCAGGGACATGATCGAACGGACATTCGCCAACTTTGGAGTTGCCATATTGGTGTGCACATTCAACCCCTGGAAAGAAAGTGCGTCTCCATCAGCAGAAGCTCATAAATGCCCGATTTCTCCGGACTATGCTCTGGGGCAGAGCACTTTTAAGGAGGGGGCAGTGTTACGGTCGCCGGCAGGAGGACGGAAGCAAGGGGATTAGCGGCCTAAATCCGTTGGCGGAAGAAGTTAAAATAGGGTTAGGAGCGTTCTAGATCGTCTCCTTTTGTCGGAAAAGAATTAAGAAGATTCCAGAATTGTCTGGCCTCTCCGTGTTCTAGAATGTTCGGCCTTGCCTATTTAAATACCTCCCTCGCCTCGAGCGAGTCAGTCTTGGCCTTAGAGCAGACCAGGCACTGTGATGATCTCGTTATAAGTGCGTGTCAGTGTAATAAGTGAGTGTCAGTGTGATAAACTAGTCAGTGTTGAACCGGCCAGTGTAAGAAGTGTATAAGTGAACTGTGACAGTCTCGCGAGTGTAATAAACTGTTTCTGTTTGTTATTGTGTCAGTTTGTCATACTTTGAGAATGTTATGGTCGTGGACTAGTGAACTGTAAGTGTTAATATTAGTTATAAATTGTAGTGTAATTTTATAATATTCATACAAACTATTGTAACTAGTAAAGCTATCTAGAATTAGTAAGATCTTATATTATTGTAATAATTAAACAGGCCTAGGTTATAATAAATATTTAGAATATTGTTATTATAAATTTATATTAGTTTAATAATTTAATTGTTAATAATTTACTTGTATCCTTTTTATCACTTTTGTTAATAAATATCAGTATCTTTAATTAAGGAATAGGTTAATTCATTGTTAACACCCAGTAGCCTGTAACAATATAGTACTGCTTGATATCTGTTTGGACTTTCTTCATGATGCAACTCGCAACAGTTGAAATTGAAAAAAAAATAAAAAAAATTAGAGAAACGAATTATAATCCCTTCCATTAACTCAAAATTACACTAAAGAAAACAAATGAGCTAAAAATTACTTCTTTTTTTTTTTTCCTCATTTTCCTTCTTACATAACAGTTAATAAGTTAATAAATAGATAAGTCATTATTACACTATTAAAAAATACAATGGATGCAATGAATAATTAAATAAATACCCACTGCCCAATTTTCAGTATAAATTTAAATATTCCTATAAAAAAAACTGCAACTGAGTTCAGGAGAATTAACAATTTATATAATCAAATTTAATAAGAGAAATACAAATAAGTCATCAATAAATTTAACAAAAATGTAATTTTATTACTATTGTTTAAAGTCAAAAGGATAGGAATAGTTAATTAATGACAGTTCTGTGCATTAAAACAAAAAATCGGTATATGAACTCGGTACATAAATTCTAATACAAATTGCAAATAATATAACTATATACTAATTAACATTTCAATTAAATTATTCATATTTTGTAATTATTGTTTAAAGCCACTAGGGTAGGAATATTTACCTCCTTCTTCTTCTATTACTTCCTCTCACGCCGTTTCACATTTTTATACATTTTTGTATGAGACCAATCTATAACTATATTTACTATAAAGTTTAATTTGCTGAATAATAGCAGTACCATCTAAAATTTGTTGAGACACTACTTGTAGGCAGAAAGCTCAGTGACAGTTCTGTGCATTAAAATAAAAAATCGGTATATGAACTCGATGGTACATAAATTCAAATACAAATTGCAAATATTATAACTATGTACTAATTAACATTTCAATTAAATTATTCATACTTTGTGGTGAGCTTGTAAAGCCCAGCATATGTTTTTATTGATAAATAAACTACTTGAAAATTTTTATAATTATTGTTTAAAGCCACTAGGCTAGGAATAATTACCTCCTTCTTCTATTACTTCCTCTCACGCCGTTTCTTTCCTCCTCCAGTGAAGATCAGTTATCTGAAAGAGGAAGTATTACTGCGCATGAAAAAAAAATGAAAGCCAAGTTTTTCCATTCTAAAATTATAATACTTTTAAAGTCTTTTTTCCCCCACCTTTTCCTTTTTTCTTTCTTTCCTTAAACAATCAAGAGAAGAACTTGACATTATAAGAATAATTTAAATGAAGAGAGACAGTTGTGCAACAAATATTATTTTCAATAAAAAAAAGTAAGTATAACATTTACAATTATGTAATACCTATATATATATATAATAAACTGGATAATTCAAATGATGTATTGAATTGGTGAGGGGGTGCAATCAACGAATAACGAATAACACAAAAAATAAGTCTATTTATAGCTTATTTTTTGTGTTATTCATTGACTGCACCCCCTGACCCATTCAATACACTATATAAATGCTTTAGATTGATCTCATTTTAATTTCTTAATAAATGGAATTATAATCAAGAAATTTTTAGGCAGTCTACAGAGAAGTTTTGATTCCTAAAATTGGATGTTTACGGAAAGTAAGGTATACAAATGTTTTTCTTTTAAAACTTAATTATTAAATTTGTTGTTATGTTTATTTTAGTAAAAATTAAATATTAATTATATTTATAGCTATAAACTATTTTTCTGAAATTTAAAAACAAGTCTTTGAAGTTAAAAAGAATATTTTCTGACCTCCACCCAGACCATTTCCTTAATACATAAACAAAATCAACTAATACTATTAAACAGATTTTTAAAGATAGTTTATACTGTAAATAAAAATGTAGTTAAAATAAAAAGTATTAATAAGATTTTAATTTATTCTATGATATTCTTAAAATTAGATCAGAGTGCACTGAACTTCTGCTGTAACTCTTCAAGTGCTCCTACTACAGTTTACACGATGTAATCGCAAGTAATGTCTGCAGCAACAGTCATGTATTAAATGAATCATCAAGATGAGCTCATGCTTCCTTTTTATTCTGTCTACTGGATAGTTATTTAAGTATTTATTTATTTTAGCCTTATATAGTTATAATAATCTGGTTAAGAGAAAGTGAAAAGCACTTAAAGATAAACTTTGTATTTACTTAAAAATAAGTTAGGTTTTTGAGAGTAAAGTGGCTAAAATGGTAATATCGTTAAATGAATAAGCTTAATTTATTTTTTTTAATCTATTTGTTAACTAATAATCTAATCATCGAATAAAACGTCTTTGCATGTTTTAGAAACTGTAAAGGTCCTAGCCTAGTACCAAACCCTGAAGATTCTTCCTGAGTTTAGAGTTCCCAGTAATTGCTTCGACCATACTTATGATGTCGGTTCTTTCGAAGTGAATATATTTAGACTACAGTGCCTCTTATGCTAACTTCTACTATTTATAACTATTTAAGTGTAACCAATTAAAGCTATAGGTGTTAAATTATTGTTTATTTTTATTCATTTACTTATTTAATTATAACCAAAAGCTAATAATGAGAAACCTTGTGAAACAGAAAAAGGTTTCTGTTAAATAGAGACAATCGTTGTTTTATTATTTAGAATATTCAAAAATATAATGAGTAATTATTTTTATGAAGAGTCGTATGTACAAGTTAGATGCCTGTAATTTTTTCACCTTTTTTTTTTAATGAATACATTTTTAAATTTATTCCTCACATATCATTCCTTGAAACGAACGGTGTCATTACTCATAAAATCTAATATTGCAATGGAGAGATTTGAAAGTTACATGTGAGTTAAAAAAAATAAAAAATTTGTTTATTGAAACAAAATTCTTTTATTAGCCACTAGAAAATTTGTAAAAGCTTGAAACTTTTTCAATAAAATAGAGCCAAAAACTCAAACAGAAACACTATTATTTATTATAATGCAATTGGGAAAAACCGTAATGCAAAGCCTTATGTTTCAAATCCAGTAATACACCCACTTACCAATTGACGTTTCGCCTATTCAGGCATTATCAAGACACAAAAACAAAAAAGGGTTATGTGAATCACATCTCGAAGAAAAAGGTGCAATATATCCCAACGATCAACAGCCCAAACAGGCTCCAAACATGAGACAGCAACCCACCACCGTTTGGGCTGTTGATCGTTGGGATATATTGCACCTTTTTCTTCGAGATGTGATTCACATAACCCTTTTTTGTTTTTGTGTCTTGATAATGCCTGTATATATATATAATAAACTGGATAATTCAAATGATGTATTGAATTGGTGAGGGGGTGCAATCAACGAATAACGAATAACACAAAAAATAAGTCTATTTATAGCTTATTTTTTGTGTTATTCATTGACTGCACCCCCTGACCCATTCAATACACTATATAAATGCTTTAGATTGATCTCATTTTAATTTCTTAATAAATGGAATTATAATCAAGAAATTTTTAGGCAGTCTACAGAGAAGTTTTGATTCCTAAAATTGGATGTTTACGGAAAGTAAGGTATACAAATGTTTTTCTTTTAAAACTTAATTATTAAATTTGTTGTTATGTTTATTTTAGTAAAAATTAAATATTAATTATATTTATAGCTATAAACTATTTTTCTGAAATTTAAAAACAAGTCTTTGAAGTTAAAAAGAATATTTTCTGACCTCCACCCAGACCATTTCCTTAATACATAAACATCTCGAAGAAAAAGGTGCAATATATCCCAACGATCAACAGCCCAAACAGGCTCCAAACATGAGACAGCAACCCACCACCGTTTGGGCTGTTGATCGTTGGGATATATTGCACCTTTTTCTTCGAGATGTGATTCACATAACCCTTTTTTGTTTTTGTGTCTTGATAATGCCTGAATAGGCGAAACGTCGACTGGTAAGTGGGTGTATTACTGGATTTGAAACATAAGGCTTTGCATTGCGGTTTTTACCAATTGCATTATAATTGAAACTTTTTCTTTCAATGCCATTATTCCCATACAACTTCAAGCTCAAACAAAATGCAACTCAAAATATGACTTTATTAAAAATTTTGGAAATATCAGATATGCTCTTTCTTAATTCTGAATCAATCAATACAATTGCTTCTGAAAGCTTAACTAAAAAATGCTAAATTTCGAGTTTATGTTATACGTAGTTCTTTTGAAGGAGCGAATATAGTTCTATACTGTTGGCAGATTTTTCTGTTTGATCTTTAATAGGAACAAATACCTGTTTTACCTTCTGTAATGTACTGGTATATTTGTATATATAAATGCTCTACATTAAATCAATATATATAACCCTGTTAACATAAAACAAATTTATGTATTATTGATTAATATTAAAGATTTTATATTTTGTGTCTCTGTTTTTTATTTAGTTTATTAAATTTTTTGATGTTCATAACGAACTTCATAACACACATATTTATTGTTAAATGGAAATTAATTAAATATAAAAGGTAATTTATAATTTATTGTTGTACAGTAATCTCTTTTACAGTATTTTGCAACTTTGTGTTCATACTATAATAACTAGTCACCCTCTTAAACAAATCTCTGGTGCCTATTAGCATTGTCAATGCTTTTCCATAACTCCATGGAATAGTTCCATATATATTTTATATTTCATATTGGTATAATAGTTCTGATAAAGTCTAAGATAATGTAGATGTCGCCGCTTCAATAACGTCTAAGGACCATAAGGTTTTATGGTTTTAAAACATATTTACTTGATATTTTTCCATTTTTTTTCTGTTACGTTATTTTGGCCCCACCACTATTCATAAGTTGCATTTGAGCCTTGGATGTGGTGGAACGCTTCTTGGCTGCATTATTCATGTTTTGCTTTGTTTTTTTTTCTCTATCTACCCTGAGGAAAAGGCGAAATATTGGACAGATAATTTCAATTTCTGTTTTAGCTTGGGGACTAAATGGCTTTTCGTTGGGATTTTTTCCATGGTCTTAACATTTATGTAAGGTCTCTTTTCATTTTTCAATAAATAATTTATTTAATCACATAAAGACATAGTTTATAGATAGCATGTGCCTCCCTGAATATAATATACAAATATATTTATATACTGACAGCATATACATTATTCAACAAGGTGATATAAATTAAAGTATAAAATATATAAATTAAAATACTACATTGACAGTTGGACAAGTATATTGTTTGAGCAACCTCGAAATAGTTGGACCTTTCGATGAGAGCTCCGAAATGGATAAGGAAAAATAAAATTTCTGATTCAATTATAACAGATGGATATGTCATTTGGATGTAATCTTTTGTTAAACTGATAACATAAACCACTTTTATAAATTAAATAACTAATACTTTTGATAATAGAAAAAAACAATTGATTGAACTAAAGAACAATTTTAACGTTTTTATAATGAGAAAATGAAGTTACTTATAATAACTAAATAATAAAATTACAACTAACTAATAACAAAAAGAAAACAATTATTATTTATACTTAGGATGTTGAGATGTCATAGGAGTCTCGTTGGCACAGCAAGCCAGAATGCTGAGACGTCAGAGGTTGAGATGATAGATTTGGTCAATAAAAGGTGTCTTCAAGTCCAAAATGTAACTTTGGGCTCTTATAGAGCATATAATGTGCACAAGAGGCTCATGCCAACACTGGGTTGGTATAGCCAGAGCGAACAAAAGCCGATCGACACTCTTTTGTTTTTCTTTCTCCACTTTTCTAACATGTATTTTTAAACTTATGACAAATACCAGACTTATTAAGTAACAATAACAAATAACATATTTTATTAGGTTACTACTCCATCTGGCCTTAACATAATGGCTGACTTTATGGCATCGTTTCGTTCTCTGATGGATTCTCAATGGAACTTTCATTGGTCCTCACTATCTTATTTAGATCTTTTATGTTTATATATTTCAGGGTTATAATATTAACCCAATCCTTTTCAACTGTTACATTAATGATCTTCCCAAATCAATCCACCACTGTTCCCACCATCTATAAGCCGATGAATCCCAAATCTATTTCTCCTTTCCTCCCGCTGAGATAATAGCTGCATTTGCTAATATTTAGGGTGACGTAGACAGGATCAGTGCCTGGGCTTACTTGACTAAACTGATTTTAAATGCTACTAAATCTCAGGCCATTCTAATTGGTTCCAACATTATCCTTAAATCATCAAATCTCTTCCCCAACTAATCTTAATTAATCACCCTATTACTTTCAGTTTGTCTGTTCGAAATCCCGATATCGTTTTGACCAAACCCTTTCATGGAAAACTCACATTGCACAAATTTCCTGTCGATCAATAAGGTCCCTAAAGTTATTCCATTGTTCCCGGCATCTTCTAACTGCTATGTATTGCCAGCACCATGAAAGTAATGCGGAGCCGGGAAAATGTGTCATGTCGGGACACATGAAAAGGAATATGTTTTGGACAAAGAACAGACCTTTGGCTCCTCTTATGGTCAAGTTCCTGAGAGGGAAGGAGAGGGGGGGGGGGCAGGAAGACTCTTGAGATCGACACAGAGAAGGAGGAGGTACTCTGGAGACGTAGAGCAAAGGGAGAGATCTTGCAGAAGATGGAGAGTCCCGGAGGCGACAAGAAGAAGACCGACCTGTAACCCAATCTACCCCTGTTCAGAGATAAGTTTAATTAATTTCCTGTAAGGCATTTTATGGCAATCCTTTTTATATATTTAAAATCTGAATCATTGATCTTGTTTAACATCGAATAAATAAACTATACTTGTTATAATTCTTTTGGTGCTTACATACCCAAGATACACTATTTATTTATAAATAATTTATTGAAGGTATAATAGGTGAGTAAATTGGTAAACACAAGAACAGACCTTTGGAATGGAACCCAATTAAGATAAAGGCATATAAATAATAATTTGAGTACTCATCCTAAATGAGACTCTGGCATCCCAAATATCAATATATATATTCAAAATATACTTAAGAGTAGAAACATAGCATAACACTACCTATCCATAAGCTCCTCATCATTTCTTTCATCTTTTCACACTTTGGTGGTGGCTTATGGTGGGCTCTCAAACAAGCTCGATTTAAGACTGAGGTGAATTAAGAAAAATTTGTCTTCGACGCCCCGAGTAAGTCTCATGCGTCCCACCTCTATGATGAGTTTAAGTGGTTCCTCCCTTCTCTCTGTTGACTCTACTTCCTAGGTACTTTCTTATACCAAACCATCAACTCACAACATCCATCTTATATCTGTAGTCTCCAACAATTCAAATCCTCTTTCCAATCTCAGGGCATAAGATCTCGCCGTTCCGACCTTTATACCTGTTCTCACAGAACCAAAAATTTTGACCGCTCCTTTCTCGCTCAGTCTACCTCTCTTTGGAACTTACTCCCACCTGATATCCGTCAAGGGCAGATCCAGGAATTTTTTCTGAGGGGGCACAATGAGCAGGCGTTAAAAAAAATCAACAATAACTTAGAAATTAACTTGTAGTATCTATAGAAAGATTTCAAAGGTTTATTAAAATATCAAAACAACATTCCAATTTATTTTATTGTTATATGATATAATTTTTTTAATATTTTATTTGAAAAGAAAAGATATGAACAGAACCGGGACTCAAACCCGGGTCTCCCACCTGCACGTGGTAGTGCTTTAACCACATCAGCCATCCTGGTTCGCTTCTCGGTCAGTCATATCCCTTCCTTTCACTGATCCTATATCTCCGTGTTCTCGCAATTGGCGATGTATACAGGGGGAGAATGTTAATTGAACTAATTTAATTTATTATTTTTCTTTTCAAATAAAATATTTAAAAAATCAAAACAATCGTTTCACTCATGCTCTTTCTGTTATTTTAACAATTATGATCATTTGATTTGCCTATAATAATGTCCTATAATAGATTCTCCACAGTACATAAAAAACTGTCTGGGGGGGTACGTACCCCTGTGCCTCCTCCTGGATTCACCCTTGATATCCGTCATGTATCTTCTTTATCCACATTCAAATCCAAACTATTCCTTCATCTCCTTAATTCTCCAACAGATGTTCTCTAATCAATAAAAATAAATAACTCTATTCAACACAATTGATTGAGGAATTACTGTAAATATTCCACACTCATTATGATACTATTATTCATATTATTATATGTTATTATCTTTTCTGTTTTTTGTAAATTTGTATTCTATTATTTGTTTGTTTTAATACTTTTTTTTTATTCTCTATCAGAACATACCTTTCAGTTCATATTTAATTTCATGTTATGTAAATATTGCAGTATTCCAATAATGTAGCGGTTTGGCCAGTAATATTTTTATTAATTTCTGTACAATTTTGTTATTAACCTGTTCCCAGATTAAAATTATTTTTCTGTTCTATTCTATATATATATATATATATATATATATATATATATATATATATATATATATATATATATATATATATATATATGTAAGCTTTTTTATTATGTCCTTGTTTAAATATTGTCCTTTCCCCTACAGTGATATTCTTCAAGCATCAGGTTACTCTCATAAACAGCTTTATTTAATAACATAATAAAATTTGCATCACCCTGTTTCTTATTGTGAAGTTTTAAAAATATTGTAAAAAAATATAAGCGACCTCAAAATTTGAGATTATATGATAAATAAGATCCTAGAATCCAACAAAAAAATTTTGTACAGCTATCAATGGGAAGCTACACAAAACAGTTTCAAATGTTTTTAGTAAATTTATTTATATCTAAAGTGGACAACTAATGGCTTCTTAGTATGCCTAGTGAGCTACAAATCAGTGGGTCAAAAAATTATCTTAAATCAATTGAAAATCAGTGTATGGTATCAAGCATTACTTGCTACTTATGATAAGTTACTGAATAATATATTTTAAAAAATAAATATAATTACAATAGAAAAAATATGGAAATATAATTTTTAGCTATATTCCTACAGCTTCCTTAATATGCAACGTATAACAGTTTTAAATAATGTATCACATCATATTAATGTAAACATTAAATCTAATATTTAATACGATATTTGTGCCCAAAGAAATGATAAATAATAAATCTTGTCAAGAATTAATTCTTTTATATTTCGATTATGTAAAACATACTAATAATAACTAGTACATACACAAGTAATTTCCACCAAACCTTTTATAATTCAAATTATGCCAAAAGGAAATATAAAAAATAAAAATCAATCTAAAAGTTTGCCAAATAAATTTAAAAGATGTATTAGTCATTAAATAATCTATACTTGGATTATTTCTCGCCAATAAATATAGCAGATTTCGATTCAATACACCAAAAACTCAAGTTGTAAAAATATCATTGAAAAAACAATTATTCTTTGCTCAGTTCTCAAAATTTTCAAAGTCAAGAAATTATTTTTCAATTCCAAGTTCTAAACATCCCTAAAGTAAATCGCATACCGATGTTCGTTGGCTGGTTAGAAAAGAGAGAATTTTGTCTTTCTAAACAGTTTAACAACACCTGAATGATCTTAAAAAGTGAGAAAAAAAAAAAAACAACTGAAGTAACAGGTCTACAATAGCTAAAAGATGTGGCTTTCTGTAATCTGTAGCGCCAAAAAAGCAGAAACACTTTTGATGAAACGTCTTCTTAAATAACTTAAAATAAAAAGAAAGGCATATTTTATTTTTGAATAACTCGAAACAGATTCATCAGTCCCAAATTATATAAATGTTAAACACTCTCTTAAATTGCCACAACCAATGTTTTTAATCCATTCATCGTACATTGGATCAAAAAAATACTGGCACACTCTCATTTTCCTGAATTATGGAAAGAAAAAGCCTGATATAACTGTCACAACAATTTTATTAAATGTATACATAGAAAGTAAAAGTAAATTAACAGAAATATTTCCTAAAACAAATCATTTATTTAAATAACAAAAATGATAAGTCAAAAAAGTATTGGCACACCCTTCTGCTATTGAGCTGTGCAAAAATCTTAATATTTTGTTAGTATCCTTTTTGCTTCTATAAGAGAATGCACTCTTGATAGCATTGATGAGACAAGATTTTGGGTGATTTCTGGTCTGATCTTAACCCACTCTTCAGCTAAAACTCATCTGTGGTCATTTTTTGATGAAATTTTATTCTTTCGCACTTTCAAGTCTAGTAAATACCACCAATGTTAGATTGGATTTATATCTGGAGACTGTGGTGGTGTTTTAAGCTGTCTTCTAACATTTTATAGCATACATTCTTTTGTTTTATTGGCGGTATGTTTAGGGTCGTTATCTAGCTGGAACACGGATGTATCCTGAATTCCCAATTTTTCTGCACTGCTCTTCAAGTTATGCCGCAAAATGTAGACATACTTTTCAGCATTCATAATCCCCTCAATGAAACTCAAATTTCCAACCCCATTTGAAGAGATACAGTCTAGACTTGGACACTTCCACCACCGTGTTTCACTGTCGGTCTGATATTTTGCAGCTGAAACTTGGTGTTTAGTTTCCTCCACTCTTATTTGCGTAACCATAAGATCCGAAAATACTAAACTTAGTCTCATCAGAGAAAATTATTGGTTTCCAAAATTCAATTGACTTATTTAAGTGGATTTTGGCAAACTCACGTCTTTTAATGCGATTTGCCTCACTGATAAATGGCTTTTTTCTTTGAACTCTCCCATAATAATTAAAACTGTGTATTACATTTCTAACCGTCTGGAGGTAGAAGGTTGTGTTGGAAGTTGTTGCCATCTCTGTTGCTATGCAGGAGGCCGAGAATGTTGGATTATGTTTAAGGATTCTCCTAATTTGCCGCTTTTCTCTTGTAGAAAACTTTTTGAGGTTTTTACTACTTTTTCGCCAATTTGACAGTAACTTAGTCCACGAGGATGTAATTTCACTATCTTATTTCTGGTTTGCACTCTGTGTTTTTTGGTTTTTGTCATTTTCTATGCACCAATTCGGGTGAGAAATGAATCTAGACTGAGCAATTATTTGTTTGTAATTAACAGGGGCTTAATACAAAAATATTTAAGGGATTAAAGGAGATGTTTTTCTATAAATGTTAACAGTGGACAACTATGCCAATACTTTTTTTCTTAATAATTGTATCATTAATAGTATAGCTTTTAATCGCCTTCAAAAAGATTGATTTGGGTTCTATTTTTACTATAAAATTCTAACTTGAAAATAATTTACAATATCACTGAAAAAATGAAAAAAATTAGAGTGTGCCAATACTTTTTTGACCCACTGTAAGTTTCCTCTGGTTTCCATCATATAGTTAGATTCTTTGCTGAAATTTCACTGGTCGTACTGCAAGCTTCCTCAGGGTCTTAGACTATGCCCTGAGAAAGCAACCAGTATAGCCAACGAAATGTTAGCAAATAATTTGACTACATGGTAGAAACCAGTAGAAACATATGATGAGTAGAGTATATCAAAAGAATGTTCATTAAAAAAAAAATAAATTGCTACAAGAAAATAAAAATCACCAAATGTAAGCCCAAGAAGTAGAGAAAAAAAAATGTCCAAAGTAAGGGCATTATTATTAGAGAATAGTATTGTAGGTACTTGTGTGTTAATTGTAGTAGTAGTCACTGTTACTTTTGCCTACTTGTTCCCATGCGCAAGCAGTTATATTTTGTAACAGATGATTATATTATACATTATATTTCTAACACAAACCACCCCTAACCCCAATAAATATATTTAAAAACGTTATGCAAGATAGCTGTTATAAAAGATAACTGTTACAAAATATAACTGCTCGCACATGCGAACAATTAGGCAAAAGTAATGGTGGCTGCGTTAACACACAAGAACCGTATTTTTTGCAGTATTTTATAGTGCTTCAATAAGTTTTTCTGGTACTTGTGTGTTAACGCAGCCGCAGTTATTTTTGCCTACTTGTTAGCATGCACGAGCAGTTATATTTTGTAACAGTTATATTTCTAACAGATGATTATATTATACATTATATTTCTAACACAAACCACACCAAACGACCCCTAACCCCAATAAATAGATTTAAAAAGGTTATGCACGATAACTGTTACAAAATATAACTGCTCCCGCAAGCGAACAACTAGGCAAAAATAACTGCGGCTGCTTTAACACACAAGTACCAAAAATACTTTAAATTTTATTATACAGTTATAATTTTTTTTATAATTTTATTTTTTAAGTTTTTTAATTGAAAAAGTGGTAAACAATAGACCTTTAAAACATTTATTCATTTTTTTTTCATTTAACATCGCTTCGACTGCTGGGGTCTTAGCACTGCTCTTCTTATATTTCTTGGATTAACTTTGTGAGTTTACGGTACATGAGAGTCCTCTGTAGTTCATTTATTCATTGTTTAATTGATAAATTAAAAATGAAACATTTCATTGAATGAAATTTTGCAGTTATCTATATTATTTACATGGATATGAAATAATACTGGAGAGCTTTTGATGCAGCAGTCCCTTAAATTATTGCCAATGGTAACACAAGTCAGGATTCAATAGAAGAAGAGGAGATAGCCGATGCAATAGAAAAAATGAAGGTTGGAAAAGCCCCCCCTCCAGAAGAGATGGCATTGCCTCAGAGTTTATCAAATACGGTGGCCAAGAACTGGTGAAGGTGAAGGGCTGGTGAAGGCCTTTAAGGGCTATTTCAAGAAATATGGGATTTTGATAAAATACCAGAGGATTGGAACTTCAGTGTAATTATTCCAATACACAAGAAGGGCAGCACTACAGAATGTAAAAACTATAGGCCGATTAGTCTACTTTCTGCCTTATGTAAGATATACACATGCATTCTTGTAAAGATACTACGACGAATTGTGAAAGAACAGCTTGAACCGGAGTAAGCTGGATTTAGACCTGGTAGACAGACACAGGACAACCTTTTTTGAGAAAAATACATTTTTTGAGCCTTTCTCGACCTGAAGGCTGCTTTTGACTCTGTTCCATACCTGGAGATATGGAATGCTTTGAGGAATAAAAACGTCCCAGGGTATCTTATCTTATCAATGATATAAAAGCAATTTATAAAAATGCAAAAGGGGTAGTGCGGATCAATGGGAGAGAGACCGATACATTCCACATGAATAAAGGAGTTAGGCAGGGTGATAGCCTTAGCCCCTACTATTTCTGTTTTATGGATGAGATCCATAAAATATGCCAGAGGAGAACATCACCAACTCTAATTGGTTGATAGAATATACGTCCTGTCGCTGTCCAGAGCCTTGTCTATGCTGATCACATCGTTCTTCTTGTGGACTCTAAGGAGAAGCTGCAGCAAGCCCTTGTGGAATGGAAAGAGGAGCTCCAACGTAAGGGAATGGCAATAAATATTGCCAAAAGCTAAGTGCTTTTAGTGCTTAGTGCTGTGCTTAGGCATGAACAGGATGATGTTCGTTTGTTATGCAATGGTGAGGCTCTTGAAGTGGTGGACCACTTTCCTCACTTAGGAACAATCATTAGCAGGTCTGGTAAAGTAGATGAAGAAGTAGGCAATAGAATCAATAAAGCATATTAGATATATTACCAGATTTGTAACAGCATAGTTGGCCACCGATATGTAGGGAAAGCGACGAAACTTCACACATTCAAAGCACTATACCTCCCAACACTTTCCCTACTTACATACGGGAATGAAAGTTGCGTCATGTTTGACAAGCACATCAGCTGAGAGGAGCTGAAATGAAATACCTTCGCAGAGTGGTCGGTAAAACAAGGAGGGACCGAGTACGGAATATAAACATAAGGGATCAACTGCAGGTGGCAAAACTGAAGACCTCCATTGAAAAAAGACAGCTCAAGTGGTTCAGCCATGTCTGTCACATGGACGAAGAATGGCTTCCTAGATAGGTTATGGAAGCCCGCCCGAAAGGCAGAAGACCCCTTGGTCGCCTGAGAATCCTCTATGAGGATTATATTCAAAGAATAGAAGGTAAAAGAGGAAAAACCCTGACTCAAATGAAGAAGAGTTGTCAGGACCGGGAAGAATGGCTCCGATGAATTAAGGCCCCTCTATGCTAAATGGCACAAAGAAAGAGGCACAATGGAGACACCAAACTTCTCATTAACATAATTTTTCTTCAAACCCAAAATATTCCACTTCTCTCATCTCACATCATTCTGTCCATGGGATTCTGACCACCTTGAATAACTTAAAGATAGTTAAAGCAACCCATAGGTATTAATAACAACAAATCAAAGTAAGTTATACATTACACAGTAATGATGGATAGAATTGGTCAGGGGGTGCAGTCAAAGATAACACATAATAAGCAGAACTTATTTTTTAATTGTGCTAACGTTTCGGCCTACAATGTAGGCTATCTTCAGGGCAAACAGCGGGTGAGGTGGCTTGTCAAACTAACACTTGTCAACAACAAAAAAATAAGTTCTGCTTATTTTGTGTTATCTTTTACTGCACCCCCTGACCAATTCTATCCATCATTAGAATTATTCAGTCAACTATTTTCCACTCAATCTTTACACAGTAATGATTGTGCTCCATTCAATAAGCACATATCTGGACTATCAACGGGCAAAAACAGCTAGTTCACTGCTGTTCGGTATCTTAGTCAGTCACTATTGTTTCTACACTGATAAGTGCTTCAAAATTAATATAAATGATTTCGAATTTAAAATTTCTCTCTACTATGGAAGACAAATCTTAGTCACTATTATAGCAAAAAAATTAGTAATTAATTTTTAATTAAAAAATGAAAAATAACCATGTAATATTTCATTTTTTATATAAGGTGGAATAATGAAAATTGTCATAAAAAATTTAATTTAGTTGATGATATTTGGGAAATGGGAGTTGGTCCACAATTAGGCAGGTTCCCATTTTCCTCTAGTTCATATTTTAAATCCTGGTAGTCAGACATAAAATAACTCTCAGATCAAAAGTTGACATAGACCCCAGACTTGTTTCATGGTTGTTTATTCCTTTCATTTAGACCATTTTTAATAGAAACTTTGTTTTAGTTGTACACACCTTTTCCACAATATCCTCCATCAAAAAACAAAATCTACATGGTTATAGGAAACAAATATTTTATGCACTTTATTTGAAACATTGATAGCACATTTTATAAATTTATTATTAGTTAGAAGATGAAGAGGTATAACTAATATAGTATTAATTTGTAATAATTAGTTTTTCTTTTTCTAGAGCAGAGTAGCTCACTGTATAAGAATCCTGAGTTACTCTGCGAGGGTTCAAATCCAATTTTGGCAGAAAAGTTATTTAATATTTTAATAGCCATATATGGACGCTACGGGATCTGCAGAATCACCTGCGCTCACCCAGCCTCTATATAGTGGGTACCCTCAATGGGGGAGAAAACCAAAGAGTTTCAGTGAGACATTGCCCAAATCAGCTCCCTAAATAACTGTTGACCTAGAAGCAGTACAGTCTCTACTGTGTTCTGAGCCCAAGATCATGATCTTGTTGAAGTTGCAAAGGTTTAGGTTTAGATTTAGTATGGAAATATTTTACATTTTGAGTTCTATTAACAGAATATCTGTCATGTTATAATTGAAAATATGCTCAATCTCCAATTTTTTAAAATGAAAATTTTCATGCCATTTATATAGTGTACAATAAAAATTATTAGATGAACATTGAAATAAAACTAAAAAAAAAAGTAAAAAACAATACCAGCTCATCATTTGAGGCATTGTGATGCAAAAGGGGGAAAAAAATGTAAACAATTTTCAGGAAGCACAAACATATGCTTAATTCAGGTTAATATGAAATGATTATTTATTTGAGATCATTTTTGTTAGAAAATTTAGATTGGCTTTGGCATGTTTAGAATGGTGAACCATGTACCACCACATAGAGGATGCTACATTTGTGAAAAACATTTAAAAAAGATTAAATATGGATTTACCCCTTTTTGTATCTCCATGGCTCATTTGAAAGAAAAGTTGCTTGTTTTTTAGAATACCTGAAGATTGGCTACAGCTGCAGTCATTTTTTTGGTATCACAATTTTATTTTGATACTTGGGAATAATTTTTATTCATATTTTATTTAACACCCTTAAAGATGATTAAAGAGATGGTTTCCAGCTCCAATTGTCCTTTCAATTTATAAACTCTTTACACTTTTAACGAACATAATTCTGAAAGATAAGCTAAAACATTTCTTTTAGAGAAGAATTGGTTGACTGTAACTTCTAATATAAGGAAGAAATAGTTGGGGATGCAGTCAATAAAAACACCTTAATAAGTGTAACTTATTTATTGTGTGCCGACGTTTCGGCCGACAATGTAGGCCATCTTCAGGGCTAAGAGAGAGAAACAAACAGAAAAACATATAAAAAACGTTGCAGTAACAAGAATATAGTGACAAGTAATGTAGTAATGCGGTACAAGTGTGGAAATTAAAATAGTGACTAGATATGATGAAATAGTGAATAGATATGATAATTAAAGATAATGAATATAAAAGTGGTTACAAAATATAATAAAATTAAAATAGTGATAGATAAAAATAAAATTATAGATGATGAACAGAAATTAAAATAGTGACAGATATAATAATTAAAGAATACGAATATAAAATACAGAAAATAAAAGTCCAGAAAGGATAAAATGTAAACGTAATATAAAGGGAAAGAAAAATGAGGAGGTAAATGGAAAGATACAAAATGAGAAGATTAAAATATAGAAAAAGGGGGTGGAATATGAAGGATTTAGAAAAAAACTAGTTTAATTATAGATATAAATGGATTTGATACCAGACATCTAGAGGTTGCATAGGTAAAATTATTTTATATAAAACATTTCTTATTAAGATCTTATATGTATTAGAATCACTTAAAACATACAAATTGAGATGGTTCATCGCAAATTGATGTGGAATGGCCAATACTAAGTTAAAATATTAAAATAAAGTGTGTATATTTTATAATATACTTATATTATACTTTACTATTTATATTATACTTTGATGTTTGAGCAATATTGCCTGTGCATTAAAATTTTTAAAAAAAAATTTTAAATTTTTTTAAAGAAGGTAAATCACTTGTACCTCTCAACTTTTCATCCACTCGTATGTTTTGAACCGGATTAATAGCAATCATCTAATCTTGAAAAATACCTTATAACGGGGTGAATAGAAACGAAACTTCATTTTTTTATGTATAATTTATTTCCTACATAACTATGGGTAAATTGTGGCAACTATATAATAGTTAAGTAGTAGTTTTTTTTAAGCTGCTATACTTTAGGCTGAAAGGGAAATAATGGTTTATTTGGTTATCAGCACAGGTTCCTGTTTGTATGTCTTGTTGAATTTTACCACACGATTTTTGTGTTTTTTTATCCACTTCGATTTTTCCAAGTAAGTCATAATACGTAGCGTTCTTCAAAGTAAATAGCAACGTAAATAGCAAATAGCAAACAAAGCATAGTTTAATTGTTCATATAAAAGATTAAGGCTTACTTTAAGCTTTAACTTTAACTATATTATTTCAAAAATTATTCATGTTTTTTAAGTTAGGTTTTCAGAATTTATGGGGTGAATAGAAACACATAATTTTTAGTGTTTCTATTCACCCCACAAGAAAAATTTAATACTAAATCACATTTATACTATATAAAATACATATTGTGTGTTTTATATTTATGTTAGACTCTTATTTGACACAGCAGGACCCTGTAAAATGCCAAGAAAATACAAACCGGTGGTTGGAGGGGGCTACAAAAAGCATGATCCAAAAACAATCGAAAATGCACTTTCTGACATACAGAAGGGACTAAGCCTTCGGAAGTCTGCTGAGAAACATGGTTTGCATTATAGTATTATATATCAACACTTGAAAAGAGGTCTCAATATGAAGAACCATGGTGGTTAGACAGCTTTATCTCTCGATTAAAAGGCATGACATTTTTCAAAGATGACCTGTCCGATTTCACAATTTATTAATCATAATTTAATCTTGTTAAATACGGTAATTGTCTACCTATTCAATTTCTTTACTTACAGTTATGTAACTTCTTTTGGTTATGTACTGAAATAAATCATTACGTTGAGAAATAAATTTGTATTTATCCATTTACAAATTAAAAATACCATATTTAACTGTTTCCATTCACCATCGATTCGTTTCAATAGAAAAAAATATGAAATCGAAGTACTGTTTCTATTCACCCCCATTTACAAGGTGAAAAGAAACACCATGTTTTAATTTTTTTTCTTTAAAATGAAATAAAATTTAAAAAATTAAATACTATAAACAAATAGGTCTAACAGAGACCTGTGTTTGGTCAAAAAATTGTGTATCTAGAACAACTACAAATATGGAAAATTTCAAACCAAAGTTGAAAATTGTTTCTATTCACCCCGTTTTACGGTAAGTTTATTATTTAATTACCAATAATAAATACAATTTTGTAAATCTAACACCATGCTCCATTAATTGAGATATGTGGAACAGCAAAATGATGAAATAAGAAAATATTAGATATAAAAAATAAGTGTAAGTAATCTATCAGAATTAATCAGTAATCTTCGCAAAAAAAGACCTGACCTCATATTATAAAACACCATAAATATTTTAAAATGAACTACTATAGAACCTGTAAATGTTCATGTTCATCAATGTATTATTTAATTCTCATTGAAAAATAAAATAAAATGTTTCTAGAAACATACATTTCATCAAATGAAGATATAAAACCAAGGTGAATACAAACACATATGCATCAACAAGCATGGTTGCATTTAAGGTTAGTTGTCAAGTTTGTTTACATTGATACAATATTCCTTATTATTTTAGTTGAAAAAATAAATTTATATTACCTGAAACATTACATTAAGATTAGTGAAACTCTAAATTTGATAATCCATAAAAAAAATCCTCAAGAAAAAATTAGCCTACCCTAAAAAAAGTAACCAATATATAACATTAAGTAAAATGTAAAATAAGTATGAAAAATATGTATACTTTTTCAAATGAGAAAATAGACGAACAGATAAATTAATATGCAATAATTTTGGGCTAAAAAATATAAGAACCTATACCACTACAGTCTATGAAAGGTCTTTGATTCAGAACATGAGGCTATGCCAACGGCTGTGATTAAGGCGAGATCACACTTAACTACCAGCTTTTTCCCGCAAATGCAGGTTTCAACTTTATAGAGACCAGCAAGGTCCATAGCAGGTATGCAGATCCTACAAGGTCCATCTATGACTACAGACAAATTTGCCTGCTACAGCTGGATTTAAACCCGAAACCTTCAACATTGCAATTCAGCACTCTAAACTACAAAATTCAATAAATGCAAAGACAGAAAATGGAAATACATGTATTTGATTGAATGAATAATGAGGGTCCAATTACAAAGTTTTTCTATTGCGAAAGCTAACTTTTTGACCAAAACCTCTGAGCCATTAAAAATTCTAGTTCTTGACTTCTCTCGGAAGCAACTAGCTCTGATGATAACTCACAAGTTGGAGCAAAACATAAGCTTTAATTGTTAGCAATATCACACAAACTGTACCTGAACTATTATTCCATCATATAAACCAAGGTGACCAACGAAAGTCAATTTTTATTTTTTATTATAGACTAATTAATGTCTAATAATTAGTCAGTTTTTAATCTTAAAATAATCCATATATAATTTAGAATAAGATTCAATCCACACTTCAAATAAATACCATAACAATTTTGAAGTGATCTCAATTAAGAACAAAAATCAGAAAACAGCACTATTGTTACTCGTTAAAATACTATTAACCCAAAATAATCAGAGCCATTCCCTCATTTCTATATGCCAGCTCAAATAAAAAAATAAAATAACCATCATATTAAACTATCAATATAGTTATTAAAATTGATTAACTTGATAAATCGTAATCAAGTCTCATGCAAATTTTACATTACATAGGAAAGGACATAAAAATAAATAGATAAATAAAAATGCACATATACTACAAAAGTCTTGTATTGAAGTCAAGATACAAATAAATCAAGAAATACAATCAAATCGGACTGACGGACCACATGTACCAGTGGATTACAGAAATGCTATTGTCAAACAAATAAAATCATTATTCATTACATGGTTAATTAAGGCACTGAAAATAAAACTTGTGGTTTTGGAATTTTGTACAAAAGTATAAAATTATCTAAAATTTCTTGAAAGACTTTTTCGTACCTTGGCCTTTAGATACCTTTAAAACATTAAATCTCACTGTTTTGCTCAATGGTCGACACTCACCAATAGTAACAATATCTCCAATTTCAACATCTCTGAAACAAGGAGATAAATGGACTGACATGTTCTTATGACGCTTTTCAAAACGATTATACTTTTTCACATAGTGTAAGTAATCTCTTCTGATTACGATGGTCCTTTGCATCTTCATTTTTCTTACTGTCCCTGTCAGTATTCTTCCTCGGATAGAAATATTACCAACAAATGGGCACTTCTTGTCAATGTAGGTACCATCTAGCGCTTCTCTTGGAGTTTTAAATCCTAGGCCGACATCTCTAACTCTTCTCAAAGACTTCTTCTTGTTGCGAGTTTTGCTAACTAAACACAAATAAGGTTGCTTTTGAAAAGCTCTCTCAATCTGCTCAGCCATCCTGAAATCTTACCGATCGACCACGTGCAACACAACGAAACTGGTAAAAGGTTAACCTCTAAACCTGTAGCTTTCACTATCTGACTTCACAGCCATCAAAATAAAACCGATATCTACTGAAAAACAAATCTAGTACTAAATTAAAGTAATTTAAAAGTAAAATAAAGTAATTTAATATTCAATAAGATTATTTCTTGTTTTTTTTATTATTAGTATGGTAAAAATCATTTTACACTGTATAATTATAAAATAAATTTCGGTTTTTCATCGTACCAAAGAGTAATATTGTTCATGTTGAATTACAAGTTATAACTTTTATTCATTTCATTTTTTTTATGTTTTCCCAAAAAGATTAGTTATCGTGAGCTTTAGTATGGAAAAAGATAATGTAATTATGGGTCATGAGTAGATTTCGGTAATAATTTCATCAAGAAATAAAAGTTGCAACGAACGATTCAAAGTATAGATGATATATTTTTACTAAAACGATCATTTCTGAAATTATCACCGAAATATACACATTGTCCATTATTAAATTACCTTTTTCACACCAAAGCTCATGATAACTTATATTTTTGGAGTGTATTAAAAGGGTAACGAATGAAAAGTTAACTTGTGATTCAACTCTATGCGACAATCTGCCGAATGATTATTCCAGAAAGAAACGAAGAGCCTTCATCACAAAATGTTTCCCAAGAATGACCAATCTATTATGTTATGTTTTATATTTTAATTAGTAGCAATAATTAACATCAAAATAATAATACATTGCTAAGCAACTGCCGCAATTTCGACGCATTCATAATTTTTCTATAATTCAGTGATTGTATGTTTTAGGCGCCCAAAAATACATTAACACTACATAAAGTCGAATGTATCAATAAATGCTTTGTTTGATCAATTAATAAGAACTACATTTGTTAAGTAAAAGCTCTGAATTCGATTCTTTTACTTTTTTCAATATTCAATTATGAGTTTTTTTTTTCTTTTGACAAATACCGGATAATTATTTTTAGAAAATGATTACCTATCTCTTGATGAAGCGTATTAGCAAGGTTTCTCACAGGGAATAGAGTAGACGCTTTGAAATACGAGCAATGCGGAATGAGTTCTATCACTTAAGAGAGCACGTGTTTTAGAACTGAACCCTATGAGAAAACTCTCTTGAATCATCACTAGACCCGATGTCGCTACCCCTTTCCATGATTCATTTCACTAAAAAGCAATCTGTCCAGAGAAGGGAGTATTCTGTTCTGGGAGAGGATAGTGGAAACTACAGCCTTTATTAAAAAGTAATTAAATCAACGACAACTACTTACAATTACATTATTATCTCCTCTATTGATGTCTTCCTCACCTTGTGATGGGGAGGTTGTGAAATCAAATGAATTGAGCTAAATTAACGTTACAATTAAAAACACGCAAACTGTTGTTGAAAAACAACAAATTTTATTCCAAAGCGTACAAGTCTCGGTGGCTTCAGATCTGACAATGATTAAAAAACAACGACATTCATAATCGAAAAATGAAATTGCCTTTAATGAAAATCGTCTGTGTTGACACCGTAAATAGGGCACGGTATAAAAAACATCATCGCTAAATTGAGTTATGATTTGAAAGATCCCGAGATACAGCAAGTCAACAGCTTGCAAAAGCAACAAAGTTTTTCTTTACTTATGAGTGGTATTTCAGGATAGTCCAGAATTTGAAATATTGACATATAGAGTGGACATAAGCACTAGGGTAGGGAGCAAAAAATGTTAAAGAAATAGTATTAGAGTGAATTAGGGCGACACCACATTGTTCTTCTGGAGTTTTAAATTGTTCCCCTATTCTTTTATACAGTACCCCTCAGTATAACCTTCACGATTGTGTTTTTAACACATATGTCCCTAAAATTAGTCAATAGGGTCTGGTTCTTAAACCTTTTCTTATAAATGAAGATTATGTGACCTATTTTATCTCCTCTCGGGATATATTTTATCTCTTCCTCGGGGAATTTTAATTAATAGTTGTGTGAAATGATCAAGATGGTTTGCCCATCATGTGTGCAAACTCATGGAAGAATTTAACATATTTTTTATTTATTGTTCTTTTGATGGTGATTATTTTTAAATATTTTTATTTTGAAGAGAAAAGATTTGTCTTTGCCGGATTTCGAATCCGGGCCGTCAGATCAGATGGTTAGAGCACCCCGCTAGAAATACGGACGACCCGGGTTCGAATCCCGGCCAAGACAAATCTTTTCTCTTCAAAATAAAAATATTTAAACATAATCATCATCAAAAGAACAATAAATAAAAAATAAATTATAAAATTGACATAAGTCGACGAGATTCTAATTAAAGTAATGTTCAATGAACATTCTTCCCCGTGTAAACATCGCAAAAATTGTGAGAGCACAGGGATATAGGATCGATGAAGAGAATGGATTTATCTGGCTAGGATAAGATCCTTGGTAGCTGAGATAGTTAGAGCGCTAGAGATGCGGACGAACCGGGTTCGAATCCCGGCCAAGACTAATCTTTTCTCTTCAAAATAGAAATATTTAAAAAGAAGAACATAATAGGTGGGGAATGAAGATGACCTTCGAAAAGACTGAATATTTGGCTACTTAGGAGGATGGAACATTGGAGTTAAACGGTCAACATATTTAAAATGTAATCAATTTAAAATATTTATAATCTGTCCTAAAACATCTGAAAGGGATTTAGCCCGAAGAACCAGAACAGGAAGAAAAGCTATTGGCATGCTCAATTCCGTACTGTGGAGTAAAAACGTCTTAAAAGAACTAAAAGAATGATTTTTCCATCCTATTATAATGGCTACAGTGTTATGTAGTTGTGAAACATAGAAATTGGGAAAGGGAAGTCTAGTCGCGGAGATGGACTCCTGGAGAAGGGTAGCCGGAATATCTAGGTGTGAAAGGATACCCAATTCATTTGTCCAAGAGATAATGGGTACTCACAATGCCATTCACGAAAAAATCACCATAAAACCATTAGAGTGGTTTGGACACCAACTAAGGATGAAAAATAATATAATTCCAAAAATGACCATGTAATGGTGCTCTGAAGAAAGATGAAGAAGAGGCCGACCAAGAAGTTCATGGATAGACCAAGTTCAGAAAGGCATAGACATACGGTCTCAATGAAGATGATAATCTTGACAGGAAGACCTGGAAAAAAATACTATCTTGAAATTTGGTTGGAAAAAAACTCATATTTTGGGATACTCTCTCAATTATAAACAAAATGAATAGGGTGATAAATAAACAGTTACAGAGTGACAAACCTCACGGCTAGTTTAAAAGGAAGGTAATCAGGAGCTTTATTCCAGCTTCCGAAATCGGTAGACAACATTATCATGTAAATAAACCTTAACCGAAAGAAGAACAGACGAATACTTAGTTAAAATTTGTGTTGGAAAGTAAAAGACGAAACTTCACCCTAAGAATTGGAGAATCAATGACAAGTAGCAATATACAAATCAATCTAGCCAGACGACTGATATAGAGATTAAGAAACAGGCATCTCTATAAATGATGAGGCTGAGCTGATGCAAGCTCATCGAATCCTGTATTCCCTTTAGGGCACTGAGCCCGACAATCAACCAACGATTTTGGCTGAATCGAAACAGAAAGCAAATAGGATATCGGATAAGCTAGTTCAGCTCAATAAATGAAAATTAATTTGTCTAACTGGCATGGTGTCCAAGGGATTATTACAAAGGTAAATCTTGAGCTGAAAATATGGGGCTACCCTGTAATATAGCACAAATCCGTAAGCACACGCAGTATTAGTGTGCCGTAGCTATAAGTAGGTTATTTCTCTTTTGATGAGTGCTGAAGCACAAGCTGTGGTTATGTTGGTACGTTGATTGCCTGAATCAAGAAGTGAATGGAAAAAGACGTGAAACGGACCGTTACCAAAATAAACATAAGCAGTAGATTATTAAAAGATAAGGGTACAGTGAAGTGACTGGTGTGAAGTACCAGTTATTAGAACTACTCAGAACTGATATGTCCCTACCATTTTGGCAACAGACAGTCGACAGTAACTAGCCGCCATGAGCCTCATTTGCTAATCTTATTTGCTATGATGTTTATTTCATGTCAATACTTTTTAGAGCTTTATCATAGGCTCTTGTAATACCATTCAGATCTTTGCCATAAACCATAACATTGGGTTAAACCATAACAACTGCTGTAACCTTGTGGTGAATGCATGAAGGATGTATATAAAGAAAAACAGCTGACCATCATTTGATTAAATAATGTACTTTTATTCTTTGTTGATATTGGCATGCATTAAAACATTATCTAAACAAATTATCAAATACTCTATAACCAGCTATTAATGTATACTGAGTGAACTATCAATCTAAATTAAAATATTCCACGATAAATAAACAAACATATGTAAAGAAACAGAAAATGGAATTAAATAATATAAAAAATATTGATGAACAATAGCATGCATTTTTATAACATATAGTTGCGCATACCGAAGTGCAAACATTAAATGTGGGCCCACTAATTGACTATCATTTTAAACATGCATAAAAGAAAAATGAACAAAAGAACAATCATTTGTTATTATAGTATTTTTTAAGCCTATCTAACATAGTGATTGGGCCAGAAATCACGAACTGTTACTTTTTCACTGATACTCAAAAGTCACAGGTCGACCTTTGATTACTAATTCATCAGTAACAGTTCCAAACTGTTCTTCACCTATGGGAACTGATCGTTGGCGAACGGTGATTGGCGATAGAAAGCGAACGGAATTGAAGCGTGATTGTGATTGTGACTGCAGTAACAATTCCTAAAATAAAAATACTTACTGGAGGATTTAGTTTTTCTTTTGTAAAATAAGGGCAAAATTTACGTTATATATGAAATTGAAAGTAATTCCACCTCTGCTTATATTGATAGGATTATAGTGAATTATAAGAGTGTCAAAGTAATTATTATCCTTATAATGCGTATTCTGTGATCGTTATATTCAAGATGTGGAATTAAGTACGCCGACACAATCACTGTAGGTACCATTTCGACAGAATCACGAATCACAGTTAATAGGTGTTAAGAAATCACAGGTAACAAAAACGGTTGGAGGTGTTACTGAAAATTAGCAATTAAACCCATCACTAATTAACAGCTGTTAACTCATTAGTTATGGCCAAAGAGGTATAACCTCTTATATTACAATAATATATTGGACGTTAGTTCGTCCGACGAGATAACAATATCCAAATCATCCTCTCGACTGCTGATTTGTCACCCACGAGCCTCGGAGAACTTCTGAGGCCCGTTTAACCCGTTTTCCAAGGATACCCTTACGAAACAATGATAGACAGAAGTATGACGAAGTCAAATAAAATCATATAACTATCAATAATAATGAGGAATCTACAACAAATTAACAAATGTTATTAAATTTTATTAAATCGCATGCTCATATTTTTAATATCATTTCATTCAAAAGAGGGGCATTTAAATATTTCACATTACATACCAATTTAAGGTAAAACATTGGCTCTATACACTCGCTTAATCGCTTTCTTGTCTACTCCGATGAACATTAATTAACGGTTCCGTTTTTTTGGAGACTCGTAATTATGTTATTACTCGAGTATTGATGTG
The DNA here is from genome assembly GCA_037127475.1 of Arma custos. Taxonomy (NCBI): domain Eukaryota; kingdom Metazoa; phylum Arthropoda; class Insecta; order Hemiptera; family Pentatomidae; genus Arma; species Arma custos. The sequence goes on along the minus strand of CM073759.1, from coordinate 100,037,041 downwards.
CATTTTCATAAACCACTAACAGGAGGTCTTATTTTTATCATATACTTTATGGGAAAATTGATAGAGTAGAGAGGAACATGGGTTGGAGTGAATGTAAAATTACAAAATCCTGCTCTTTTTCATGTCTGCATGAGTTATTCCTATTTATCACCTTTTTAGAATTTTCTTGTCAATACCAGAAAAGAAAAAAAATTGCATACATCAGAATAATGACAAATAATTTTGTGCTTACCATTATTTAAAAATATTAAATATTAATAGGCGGAAAGTAAAAAAAAAAACAAATTTGTGGAGACCAACTCTTTTGTGTATGAAATCAATGAAGATAATTTCATACATAACAATGGTGGTTTATTTTTTCTTTTCGAATTTAAAAGAAATTGATGTATGAATATATTTATTTCAATGAAAATAGCAAATACAATAATCGATTTTTGAACTCGATAGTTATCTCAGTATTATCTTGGTGATCCCTAAGATGGCGTAATGTACATAAGAAGTGGTGTTGTTTCCATTGACTTGTTTTCTATTGGAATGGATTATATTGTTATTTATAGTTTGAAGGTAATTTCTTAAAATGATATTATAAATGTGGAAATTGAATAGAGCTTGTTTTGCTTTAATAAACTCGTTTTAATTGGATGCAATTTTTGTTTTATTGTCTATTATAGAATAGATTAGTTCTAATTAAGTATTACACAGATGTTTTGAATTTTATCTATTCTAGTTTTCTTTAACTTTATTAATGTTCGTTTTAATGTAGAATTCTTCATCATTGTGCTACTTCAGCTTCCTAAATGGATCAATTGATCTGTGATTTTATGCTTGTTAGGAAGTTAGTAATGTGAGGATTATTATTTAACAGATTTCTTTATAAATTCTTCTACTTGTTTCTCTGTCATGTTCTGAAAAATTTAGAGAAGATTTAAAAAGTTATGGTGATTATTATTCTATAAGTGAGAAGTATTTTGTATTAAGAAAACAATAAACAAAGGATTGTTATGCCCTTAATAGGTTATATAAATGAAAGCATTTAATTTTTCTGCATTTATAAAATTATTATTCTGATTTATTTTAAAATCAAAATAGTAATGGATTGTATGCTATTTTAATCCTTTTTTCTTTATTCTTTTTTTTATACCATTATATGTATATAGCACAAGTGATGAATGATTCTACAATTTTATTCAAAGTTATTCTAATTAAAGTAAATTATTTTCCACTTTGTAGTAAGTAGTTGAATGGAGTGTGTTGCTGCCAATTAAGAATATAAAAACATAAACGCTTCTCACATTTTCCTGTTTATATCATTTTTATGTACATTATTTCTTTTTTTTAAACATACCATGATGTAATTCTTTATTACATAGGTTATTTTATTTTGTTGAAGTGAATTGGGCCCTTTTAGCATAGTGTTTCATTCGTTGATTAATTTGAATAGTTAACATGGATGAAGCTGTGAGCAGTGGATCAAGGCAACATAGACCGTGGGAAAATACTAAGTACAACAGCAGCACGACTCAGACTAGCCCAACAGTATCACTGGCAGAGATTTTTGACACTGCTTTCACTTCTGATGTTGATGCTCCCCAAAATGCAGACCTCATTATTGGTATAATTCATTGTTTTTCACCTAAGTACAGCAGTCAGCAGAACATATGTAGGTAACCTCAGGTTATCTCGTAATATGAAGCTAAAACTTTTTTTCTTTGCGTTAAGATTTTCATTTTGTCTTCATTGATTTGTATGCTTCCTGTTAAAAATCATTTTATATTTATAAGTGTAAATCCTTAATTATGGTACTTAATATTAGTCTATTTTTACTTAAGTGCTTTTAAGAAGCCAGGATATTTTAGTGTGGCAATAATGTAATATAAAACACTGGTAATTGCCGTGCTTTTGATATTTCTTTTTTTTAATTTAACTCATAGTTATGTCGGTGGGAGGTCTGCTGATTTTCTCATATAAATTTAGCTTCGGGTATTGATTTTAAAACAATTTGCATTGTCAAGATATAATTTAAATGTTTTTTTTTTTGGTAAGTAGTTTTAATACTACTTTATTTTGGGACCATAGTGTTTTTAGGAGAAACTGCATGTTTTAAACATTAAGTATAGATTGAGCATGCAGAATAAGTAAATCTTAACTTTATGACAGTTTAAAAGGTGGTATGCTTGACTAATGCTCTTATTTCTGCTTATCCCTCAGATGAATTGATTGTCAGCGAATAACTTCTTTGACTGATTCCATTTTCTAGATTTTTGATTAACATTTTTATATTTTAAATGAATGTAAATAGTTATATGTATTTCTAAGATTATGAATGAATTCTCAATTAGCATCAATTATTAGTTGCTACAAGTTTAGTTATTTTTATTATTGTTTTGGGTTTCATATATCTTGTTTTACTCATACACCAGTCGAGGATAAAAAAAAATTCACACATTTAAAATTAGATTATCCTTTTATTTTCATGCTTATGTAGAATGACTTTCATTACCAGCTATGCTTTTCATCAAAATTTATTTAAATCACTATATTTTCATGTGATCAATATTTTGCATGTGCTTTGAAATTTACTTTAAAACATTTTTGTCTTACCTATTTTTCAACCATTTACTAATTTTTCTTTAGGAGTGAGTTTTTTGTTTTCATCATGAACAATATAATTTTCTAATAAAGTCAAATAAAGAGTATATGCTGTTCCATTCAGGATATGTTAAATTAGTGGCATTAATCTAGAGTTGAATAGAAAGTATATAAACAACAAAAATAATAGCCAAAAACAAGGAACTAAATATTGGTTATTCAAATCAAATTTCAAAATTAAATATTCCAAAAAGAATAATGATATTTATGTTTCATGAATTAAAAATTTGGAATCCATGAAAATTAGTTGGAGGGATTTAAAATGTACTTTTTTTATTATAAATTAACTTTAAATTAATTTTCTTGTTCATTTCCTTAGCTAAATCGATCTTAATTTAGTTTGTTCTTATTAGCAAGAATGAACTGTAAATTTCTGCAAAGCAAATTATTTTTATTAGTTGTGTAATTATGCAATACTATTTATAAATAAATTAAAAACAAAAAAAAAACTTATTTAATTTTCCTTTCTATCAATTTAAAAAACTTGCACTATTTAAATAAATTTATTAAAAAATGCTTGTAATGTTTATTTTAATTAAAAAAAAAAACTATAATTTAATTAAACTTGCAAAATATGCTAAAAAAAAAAAATGGATATTTCCCTTTATAAAATCATGAATATTATGATTATTTTGTAATATCTGGGCAGATTGTCGAGATTTTCTTCCAATTACTATTCAAATAGTAAGTAGATTAACAGGTATTTTCAAAAATTTGCATTCTAAACATTATTGTGACTGCTGTTTTTCAACTACCTTCTTTTGACTTGCTATTGACTTTACTTCAACACAATTCGCCTAACTGGAAAACCTGAAATATATCTTATATTTATCTGGTATGAACATTTATTAGACTAATTGTTATTTATTTATAATTGTCATTTATATTGCTAGGTTTTTATTTGTGGGTGTGTGTGAGAGTTTATGCTTAGTCAAAGAAAGAAGTTAAAAATTAGAAGCAAAGCAAAAAAGACTAGTTGTTAAATAGTATTGCTATCTGTTGGGTGAAAACATAAGTTCGTTTGGTATTTGAAGAGTGAAATAAAACAATTTTTGTTAATGCAAAAAACAATTTCTGTTTCTGATATTAGGGTTTTAAACATTTTATGTGTTTCATAATCTAAATCATGTTATCCTTGTTTATTTTGGAGGGGTTTATCTTAAAGAAAAAAATTTTTGACAAAAATGCTTAAAACTAATAATTTTTTTAAGCCACTCTGGGATCCAATAAACCACATTTAGCTAATAGGAAACCTTGAAAAACTTTTAGAGAAGACCTTAGGCTAGTTCTATCAAAATAATTTTGATTTTCATTTTCAAAAAATATCTTTATTTATTATGCACAAGGCGCCATAGGCTTCCATATGGGAAAGGGGACTTTTAAGAAAAACCCATGGCTCTTCTTTACATTCTTATACAGAAAATTATTTTCCGTGTGAATAACTTTAGGTTATCAAAAAAATCAACAACTTACCTGTTGAAGTCATTATTTTATTTAACATTTAGAGGTAACAGACATTTAAAGACATTAAACATCTATAAAAATGGTCCTAGGAATTGTGGAGTCCAGGGTTTGTCCAGTAAAGATGACACTGGTTATATATTTAATTAACTATCCATTAGGTTTCAGTATTTAACTGCTGTTTCTTCCCATCTAATTTTATTGAACTGCTGTCACAGTAAAATACTAGAAGTTTCAGCAGTTTTTACCCACAAATTTTTTTAAAATTTTTTATTTCAAGTAATTATCAATTGAAATCAACCAAAAAAAATTATGTCCTTGACGAACTCATTTTAATAAACTATGAAAAACAAATCAATCTATTTTATTTTTAAAAAATGGCCACTAATAATGTTCAAGTATTAATAGTGTTTTAATAAAATACTTCTACATGAAAAGGCTACCTCCCAGAAGAACAGAGTAGTCAGGAAGAGAGTTACGTCATTTACTGACAACGGCACCTTGTTACCGTATTAGCTTTAGGACCATAAACTTATAGTAGGTGTTTTATTATAACCCAATAATGGATGTATGCATCTAAGATATCCCAAATGTCCTAATCAATCTATTTATTCTTGAGGGATGACAATGAATAGCATTTTCATAATCAACATCCTTGGCAATCTAGTAATAGACCTTAATATTAATGGCATAGAAAATGTTTAATAAATCGATACATAAGGTGGGGATTTTAATGTTGATATTTCTTTTATACTCACTACCTTCAATAATCCAATAGCGGACACCAATATCAAAGATATCCTAAATGTTAAGACAAATTTATTCTCAAACACTCAAATTGATGATCAATAGATTTTCATATTCAGCATTCTTGACAACTTGGTAATGAACCTCCATATTGATGGTATCCAAGATGTAAGAAGTTAATACGTGAGTCTGTGACCTTAAAATCAATACTCTTTCATACTTCCTCAATTATTTAATAATGGAGTGAAATAAAGAAAATATTTGAAAACTTTAATATATATTCTCAAATAATATAACATTAAAAACTGAATTATAATATTTTATTTAAAATCTAATAATCTGTATTTTATTCACTGGTATAAAATACAGAGAAATGAGTTTCAAATCCTGATTGGTAATTATACAAGTTCGTAGTGTTTTTCACTTTATTTAGTTTTTATTTTTTAATTTAAAGTTTACATTATGATGTGATAATTTATATAAGTTTGATACTCGTCTTTAGAATTATTATAAGCTTCCATTTTTAAAATATTGTGTTACTGCTGAGCATGCATGATGCAAAGAAAGTAGCTTTTCATGGTTATTTGAATATTGCATGTATTTTACCCCATGCTTCAGTAACATACACTTGAATACTACAGACCAAAAGTTTATGATTACTTTAAAAACTAATGTGTAACAACATTTAAATTCACTAATTTTAAATAATTTGACCTGTATGTTTGTTGGTTTAATTGCAGTCTTAAAATTACTTATTTATATTAGAGATGATAATGCCATCAATGTTTCTTACTTGAGATAACCAATAGTTGATAGAACTAGTGAAATAGTCCAATAATTGTTACCCAACTATAGAAGTATTGATAATAACTTTGTTGAGAGAAGGTTAATACCAAAAGAAAAACTACAAATTTAAGATTTCATTAAAATTTAAAAAAAAATTAAGGACATAGCTTAAAATATTCAGGGCAAAGGCATGAAGGCTTTGTAAACAGCAAGACCCAATGAATTTGTTAAAAGAAGAGTTCATTAGTCTAATTATAAGTCAAAGTAAACTGAACACTTCAATGCTTTCTCTTTGTTGGTCCTATCCAAGAAATATCCATAGTTAAAATTAGATTATCAATTTTAAGATATACAGGTTATATTCCTTGTAAGTTTGTCATGTTGGTGAAGTTAGCATTTCTAAAATTAACTATCATTGAAACAAAAATAGGAAAATAAAATGTCTGTCAGTACAGCTTTTTTACCCTTTCTGTTCCTAATAATTGCTTATATTTCAAAATATTAGTGATTTGAGAATAAAAGCTGCTATATGAGCTGTTTTTGAATATTATTGCCTATGAAAATAGGTTTGTGCATGCGCAAGCAAAAGGGTAGTTGATAGAGTTCGACGAAATAGAGTCTTGACCACTTTTAACAATATTCTATAACTTCTCTCCCGTTTTGTACCAAATCGAATAAACCATTTTTGAAATAAAGTATAATATACTTGCACTTTCATTATCGAAAGTTATGGGAGTACCACAGTGAAAATGTTACTGGTGCATTTCTGCACCAATCTCTTACTTTTCTCTAGTTTTCGACCAAATTGAAAGAATAGTTTTTGGAATATAAGCATGTTTTGGAAAATTTGATTGCAAAAGTGTATTTTGTTTACTACTAGTAACTATTTGTATACTAATCCTCATCTTTCCTCCAAGTTTGGGCCAAGTCTGATAAGTAATTTTCAAAATATTGGCAAAGTTGACAATTGCTACTTGCCCAGTTAAAAAATTTTCTCTAATAGCCCAGTTAAGATCAGTTGGAGTCATGTTTTTTATGAAATGGTTATGTGCTATGATCCTTTCATCAAAAATCCATTCCAATTTGATCACTCATTCCTTTTAGATTCTCATTCCCATTTTGATAAAATCACTATGCCTTTTTTACCAATTTTAATGAGCTTTAATTTTTTTTATTATTGGAAAGATCGAAACTGTTTCCTGAAATAGGGGCTGTAAATATTTGCTAAAGTGTCAAAATGAACATTAAAATCTGATTGGAATTTTGCCTCAATAATTATTTTTAGTCTGAACTACATAATTTCTTGCAAGATTTATACAAAATGTTTGAAATTTTTACTAAAAATATGTGAGAGAATGATAAGCCGAGAAGTACAGGGGATTTTTTCAATGATAGAGCTAAGTGTGGATTTGGATAATTACTACAAATAAAATACTTTTCTATAGTTTTTAATTGCTCGATATTTAAGGAATATTTAGTAGGGCCGATATAAAAGTCTAATACAAGCTTAAACATTTTTTTATTTATTTATTTAGGCCTGGGATATTCATTAAAACTGTTCAAAATATTTTAATTTAAATGAGAAAATTAAATTAGATTCCTTTTACATTAACTGTAACATCTGTCTTATGTATGAAACATTATAATAATATTTTATTGTTTCAAAACAGTATTATTATTTTAAGATTCCTTAATCAAGGTTTTATTTCAAAAAAACCTTTGTACAGTGAAATTTCTCTTAAAAGATACTTCTCTCTCAAGGACAGAATCCTCCCAATCGACATTTTTTTACATTCCCCAGTTTTGTTATCTTAAACAATTATAAATCTTTGTAATAGACACGCTTCTCATTGATGTAGGCAGCCATATTTTCATCGCCGAGAAATAAACTTCCCCATTTCAACTGACATACTCTCCTACTGCTACTTGAATGCGTATCAGTATCAATAGCTAGCCGTAGGCTTGGTCCAGGGAAGGTTGATCTCTTTCAGGGAAAGAGTTGGTCCTTGTGTACCATCTGACACCAGTCGTTTGGACCTATATATCCTTGGATCTAGACTGATTCGTTCTCTGTCCTTGAACCCGATTGTATTCAATCTCAGTGTCAGCGGGAAGGGTGACTAGTTATAAGTCACGATCAGCCTGCAACTACACCAGGGAAACCATGGTTGGGTGGGTGACCCCCTCCAGACCCTGTCTGTACAGTCGCAAGAATGAAAATTACAACACACCGCCAAAGATCTACAGGGTATAATTGCCAAAGATCTCGAAAAAAAAAATTGTGTATATATATTTATGTATCTATCCATGTATGCCATGTATGTATATGTGCAGTCCTACAAATTAGGGGGTATTCAATTATTAATTAAAATCACTACCATTATACCATGATCCCAAAGAAAAAAAAGATTCAGTTCTTTAAAAATTATTCTGTCTTAGTTTGGTCTAATTTGGGTTTTATCAAAGTGTTTTAAGTTCTTTGTATTTTTGGCTCACTTCTCCCTTACAGATATTGTTTTTAAAAAATCTTATATGCCTTGGTCAAGTATTATATTAACAAAGTTAATTTTAAGAATGCGACTAAATACATAACTTAAGTTTTCTGTGCAGTAGTTATCCAAAATATTAAATAAGAGTTTGAAATGACTCAATTCTCTCATTATTAAAAAATGTTTTTTAAGTACTTCTTTGTATTTTTTTTATAAGTTTATATTATTTTAATAAGTTTGTTAATACGTTCATAACTAGCTAGTAAAAATATCATGTGTATCGATAATGCACAGAGGAGTTAAAAACTTTATGGATTTAAGCTAATAAGTATTTCTGATTTATGAATTTTATTTATTATTCTCATTTTTAGTGGACATTTGTATACTCCTCACTAGTTATCCCTTTTAACAAATCATTCAATCTGGCCCTTCAATGTTCTTGGCAGATAGGTTTCACTGTAAAAACTTCATTATAACGTGTTTAATTCTTTATAAATTGACCTAACTATTGAAATGAGTACAATTCAAAGTCTTATAATTGAATAATAACATGGGGAAAAAAAGTATTGGCCAAACTTATGGTCTGTTGTATCTCTTACTTTCAATCTATGCTATCTTTAAACTAATGCTGAGTAGTAATTATGACTTCAATCAATCATTTTATTTTAGGAGAAATGGAGGTTGAACCTTTGTTTGCTGAGGGAGATGAGTTTAATCTAAGAACTGAAACTGATTTCTGGGCTCCTGGGCCATCTATACAGGGTCCAACATATTCCTCCAGGCATCGGTATAACTCTCGAAGTAGAAGATATCGACAAGGTCTGTCTGTTATTTCTATATTTTAATTTTGCATTGCTTTTTGTGTTATGGTTAATGTTTTTAAATAAATATAATTACTACTTGTTTTGTTGATTCATGCAAATATCTGTATCTGTATGCAATATATTTTTTTTTTCCTTTTTCCCCAATTGGGATGGCATTGGTATATTTCATACAGCCACATCTGTATGCAATATTTGTTCAATCAACAAATATAAAATATTTGTATTAATGCACTTTTTATTAATTAAAATGAATGAATGTTTTTAAAGTATTGTATTACGTTTTTTATGGTTGCAAAGTTTTAATAGTATTTTCATGTAGTAGTATAGAATTTTCTTATAATATTGAGTTGTTTCATTTGAAATGCCCGTTTTCAAAGGAATGGTTATTTAGTAAAACAACTTTATGGAATCAAAACAGTTCTGTTCAAAATATTTACCCTTATTTTTTATACATATTTACCAACTTATCAAATTTTCAATCTTAGAGCTGACAAATTTATTTATGCATTAATCTGTGTCACTAGCTGAGAATTTCTCAAACTAATAGCAAATAGTCCATCTTTTACAGCATTCTTCTCCAAACTCCCTGGGGTAATATTTCTTGCAGCTAGAACTGCCTTTGAATTTTAGAAATAATTAAATGGACATTTCATATAAAACGACTCAATACATTTGTTATATTAGGTTTGTTTGCTGTGTTAATTTGACTCTGGCAATTAAATCTGGTAGTATAAGTCACTGGTAGTATATGTATAGAAAGGTTTAATTATAGCCATTTATGTGATTTAATTTTTTAAATCAGATTTTTATCTTGATAATTTTTGTTATTTTGGTTGTTTTTATTCTATCTGTAACATTGTTTTAAAGTTTAAAAAGAAACATTATTACTAGGTGTTCTTTTTCTTTCTTACATTTTTTTTTTTTACATCCCAGTTTTAATAATTTATATAATTAAACAGGAGGTGATAGTGTTGAGGAAGCTGGTCCTTCTAGGTGTGAACCACATGTAACCAGAGGTGGGCGTCGGAAAATGTATTCACGTCGTCTGACGCCACCATCTCCTGCTACGACAAAGCCTAAACCTTATTCTTTGGAGAGAAATTCTTCTCTTCAAACTGTTGATGGAAATATGCCAAAGGATAAAAGTATATTTATTTGATTATCCAATTTTTAATATATTTGTTTTTGTGATATTTAATTTTTAAGATTTTTCTAGGCTAATTTGACCTTATTAAAAAAAAACTTATTAACAAGAAATCCTGAGGGAAAAAATATATTCACCATGAAAAAGTTATAAATTCTCTTTGTTGGTCTCTTTATCCTCTATATGTATTTGTATATAAATTAAATATGCTACCTGTGATCAATAGAAAAATTAGTTCCCTTATATTTTTTAGTTGATATTTACATTTTGATCACTGTTTCTTGAATTACTATTTCTTTTTTTTTTTTTTCTTTTTTTTTTTTTATGCACATCTATATAGATATTTCAAGAGATAGATAATCCATCCATAATTACACCAGCTATCTATAGAATTAGATAATAGTGAATTTGAAAGTGATTACTCTAATAACATTGATCAAACATCATGAATGTTGGCAAATATCTATTTTATTACCTGGAGAAGGTTTTTTTATAATTTTTGTTATAACTCTCTAGATTGTGCTGCAACATAACATCTACTATACATTATTGGTTTCAATATCACACCATTGCCCAGTTCTAAACATAATAATTTGATTTTTAGATCAGTAGATCTCTTGGTAATTCTTTTTTTTTTCTTGAGCCTTGATAACTCAAGCCTAAAACTCTTGAAATGCTTTTTAAACTCCTCATTTTCACTTCTTATTACAAATTATTAAATGAAAATTAATATATGTTTGAGTGTAAAATAGTTGACTGGATATAAAAACGGACATTTCGTTTTAAGAGTGCTCTTGAAATTTAATGTGAATGAATAAAGGGTCTGAACCCTTTTAGTTTGCAGATCAGGGGTTAGCAAGAATAGTTAATTAAATTTTCATACAAAGAATTAGTTTAAAATTATGCAAGCCAATACATTGTTTTCGATTTGTGCTCTTTGGAATGTCATGTCTACTGAGTTTAGAATAACAAGGGTTTGCATTTTTTAAACTTTAAAACCAATCCCCATGAAAATTATTTCAGCATCAGCACTCAAGCTTGGATAATATTTCTACATTCCCTATTTTGTTGTTTGTGCTAATATTAACTTCTATACCATTTAACGGTTCATAATGAAATAAAAATACTTGTACCTCAGAACAGATAAATCAGTTTGTTTTTTTCATCTATTTGTTTACTAAAATTCATAGGAATAAAAATTGTGTGGGTTAAGAACTGTTACCTACTAAGACTATCCAAGTTTGGTTTTACTAGGAAAAGAATATTTCACATATTTTTATGTTTGCACAAAACTCAAAAAACATACATTTTTTATTATTATTAGGAAGTTGTTACTTAATTATGTTATGCATTTATTTATTGTTCACTGTATATTTCCACTCTGAAACTTTCTTTTCCTACTGTTTTGTACCTATTGGTGAGTGTGGTTTTATAATTACAATGATGCCATAATAACTCATTTGAGGCTGATTACACATTTACAGAAATTGTGTGTTTAATCACGTTAGATTGCAGCTCTTATTATTGAAGTACGTGGGTGAATCAAATATAAACGAGACTTATTTTTTAATTTTTACTTTGAACAAAAAGAAAAGTACACCTTATTTTTCTACATAGTCTCCTGATATGGAAATACATTTTTCCCAGCGCATAGGTAATTTTCCAATCCCGCCCTCATAGAATGAAGTAGGTTGTGTCTTCAGCCAATTGAGCACGTAGGCTTCAACCTCATCGTCACTGACGAATCTCTGACCTCCCAAAGCTTCCTTGAGTGGGCCAAACAGGTGAAAGTCACATGGTGATTAGTCTGGACTGTAGGGAGGGTGTTTTAGCGTCTCCCAGCCCAGTTGCTCCAATTTTTCTCTCGTCAGGGCCGCAGTATGCGGGCGAGCATTGTCCTGAAGAAGAATCACTTCTCTCATCGGTAGATCCCCTCTTTTGCGGTGATATGCAAGTCTGACTTCATTCAAAATGTTGCAGTAGTATGCGGCATTGATAGTCCTGCGTTCATGCAAAAAATCAAGATGCAGCAAGCCGCGCTGGTCAAAAAACACGGTAGCCAAAACCTTCCCAGCTGACAGCCGTGACTTGGCTTTCACTGGTCCAGGTTTCCCTTTCAGTCTCCACTCCATATTCGCTTGTTTTGATTCAGGGATGTAATGGTGCACCCAAGTTTTATCACAGGCGATAATGTGAGTGAGAAATGAGGCTACCTCAGCCTGAAATCTTGCAAGAAGACCTTCACAGACCTCCAAACGGTTCAGCTTCTGCTCAGCTGTGAGAAGTCGAGGAACCCACCTAGCACACACCTTACGAAACCCTAGCTCCTCTGTGAATATGGAAAAAGTGCTTCCATAGCTTATCCCAACCTCACTTGCAATGGCACTGGTGGTTAGACGTCTGTCACCTTCAATAAGCTGTCGAACACGGCTGATGTTGTCTGCTGTGATGCTGGAGCGGGGTCTGCGGTCATGGCTTTCATTCTGAACACAATCACGACCCTCCACAAACTGTTTGTGCCATGCAAACACTCTGGCACGAGAAAGTGTCTCTTCCCCAAACTGTACAGTCAACCTTCTCAAGATTTCAGCCGGTTTTACACCTTCAGCAGCAAGAAATTTGATGATAATACGTTGCACAATCGAGGGGGATACATCCTGCTGAGACATCGTCACGACGGTAACTGGTGAGTTCGAGCGCATCCGCCCGCCTGCTTCCCCCACTCCTGACATCCCTACCCAACACCCCTAAACGCGGGAACGTTCCCGCACCTTCGCTGGGCTTCCAGGACAAAAAGTCTCGTTTATATTTGATTCACCCACGTAAAATGAGAAATCTTGCTAGATTGCAGCACTTTTTATTGATCTCAGATGAGTACAAACGATAATTTTGTAATAAGTCATGGGAAAGAATCATAAATAACCAAATTTTTTTCTTTTTACTCCAAATTTTTATCAAAACTAATGCAAAAAGCACAAAGCTAACACTATTAAAAGTGCCTAATAAATAAGTAAAAATGTTAAAAGTAAAATACCTTATAATAAAATTTCTAATTTTTTCCTTTTTCCATGAAACTGAAAATTTCATAATGTATATCCCTAATTTTTTACATATATATTGTAATTTAAAATATATCATAATTTTCCTTTCAGCAATTCTTAGTGAAGATGACTCCCCACTTGCGCCTGATCTGCAATTGGATTGGTTCAGCTCGACAGAAGAAGAACCAAGTGATGATGATAGTGGAATAGAGTTCCTGTCTGTTCAATACGCAGATAATAGTAGTAACAATAGTAGTGGAGATAGCGGCCATTCGAGTAGTTCCTCTCATAGTACCCGTGGTTCAACCAACACATCTACTCCTAGTAACATTGGTAGCAACTCAATTGGAAACAACCCCACGGTAGGCTTCTATTCTTTCAAATTCCAATCCAAATATTTAATAAAAAATGGAAGAAAACTCCTAATTAAAAACATTTGTGTTATGACTGCTTCTTAGTAAAGTATTGCTCATAGTATTGTTTGATAAAATCCTCAATGCAATTTTTTCAGATCCCACTATTTTTAACACTGAGTGTTAAATCCTTATATTTAAAAATTGTTTTATTATTATTATTAGGGAACAACAAACACGTTGACATTTCCTGGTCTCCTCAATCAGCGTCCACTAGTAGTCCCTGTTGAGTCCTGCAGTCATCCAGTTGCGGACTTCCAGGTTCCTTGCTTATTCAGCCACACAGTCAGTCTACCTCAGTCGCGGTCGACCAACTCTCCTCCACCCCTGGGATGGCAAACACCATGGGATTTCCTTCTCGCCTATCCTGGCCACATGTTAAGCCCATCTTAATCTGGATCGTTCGATAACACTAACCATGTCAGTCTTACCTAATAGATCATACACCTCCTCATTTTTCCTTTGCTTCCATCTTCCATTAACAAAGGCTGGCCCCAATATTCTTAGTAGGACCGTGCGTTTGAAAACAAGCAAACATCGGTAGGCATATTTTCCTTTATCCATGTTTCTTCTCCATATGTAAGCAATGGGTGAATCAGGGTTTTGTATATGATGATTTTTGTTTTCCTAGTTATAATCCTGCTTCCTAGGTGTTGTCTCAGCCTGAAGTAGCAATGGTTTGCGGACAATATTCTTCTCTTGGTTTTCACTCCAATGACCTTGCTGCACAAGACTTGAGATTCAAGATAAGTTCCCAATTCCACCTTATCTCCAGGATGTCTTGGGTGCTCTTCAGCTACCATGTATTTTGTCTTGTCTTGGTTTACCACTAGACCAAGTGCTCTCACTGCCTCTGCCAGGAAAAGAAAGCTTCTTCAACCGCCTGCTTAGATCTTCGTATGAAATTATAGGAACCATTTGCCCTTGCAGCTCCTTAGCTGCATTAATTTATTTATGATGGTTCCCGTAGTCCGGACTTCAGAGTCCCTAGTTGCCTTTTTTAAAGCCAGGTTAAACAATAGACAGGAGAATGTGCCGCCCTGAAATACACCAAATGGATTGAATGGATATGGTGAACTTCCCTATCAACACTATCCTAGGCCACCTTTAGGTCAAGGAGCAGGTGATGAATCGTGATGTGATATTCACGCACCATCTCTGAAATTGTCCTTATACAAAATAGCTGATCTAAAATTACTATGGTGACATAATCTATGATCAAATCTCGTGTACTAACGCCATCGGAGTAGAAACCAGGAGAAGAATACTGTTCACAAACCGTTGCTATTTCGGGCTATAACTAGGAAAACAGAAATTATCCTAGACAAAACCCTTATTCGCCCAGTGCTTACAAATGGAGCGGAAACATGGACAATGGCAAAAGATACGTACTGCAATTTGCTTATCTTCGAGCCTAGGGCCCTCCGAAGAATATTTGGGCCGGTTTGAGTTGATGGAAGATGGAGGCAAAGGAAAAATGAGGAGGTGTACCATCTCTTTGATGAGCCTGACAGGGGCAGTATTAGCAATCCAGATTAAGATTGGCTAGACATGCAGCAAGGATAAGCGAGGAGGAAATCTGAAAGCGTTTGCTGACAGAGGTCATCCATGGACAGTGGAGAGTTCACCGACCGTGACTGTGGTAGATTGACTGTGGGGCTGAAGATGCCAGGAACCTGGAAATCTGCAACTGGATGGCAGCAGCACTCAACAGGGACTACCGGCGGAAGCTGATTGAGGAGGCCTGGAGCCAATAATAATAATGATAATAATCTATGATCTCATCGTTTTTTCCCTCCTCCACTTGTCTTTTATAGCTATGTTAAATGTCTATAGTTATGATTACTCATGAATTAGTGACACCTTGCTTTTGGTTTAGTAAGTAAATTGTAGGGTGGATAAATCACTAAAGGTGTAAGATCAGTGTACACAACCTGGGATTATCTGTGTAAGTTAACTACCACACATGGGGGCTGTAAGGTTACAGTTCCTTCATTTGTGAACCCAAAGGTTCAAAGCCAAATTTAGATTTTGTCTAAAAAAATTTGCTTTAAGAAAAGTATTCTTTCTAATTGGTCCATGAATTGGTCCATTCAAGTATGGATCTTAGCCGGTAATAACTCGGATGGATTGCTGAAAACCCAAGGTACTATAAATATGGAATAATAATTACCTGCTTACAAAATTATGGACAGAATCACTTGGCGTTTCATATCTGGCTTTCCAAATTAAATTTTCAATAATTCGAGGTTGTAAGGAAAAAAGGATGCCCCTACAGATGTGTTTTTATTTATATTTTTTCTTTTGATGCTTTATCGTGGAAGATATTTTTAAAACCCAATAATTTAAAGAAATAGCTAAAAATCCACAAGTCCATCTGTTAATTATAATTAATATAGAACATCACTCTAGTATGTACTAGATAACAATAGTAATGTTATTAATGTCCATACCACAATAGAAAATAAATTGTCAATATGCGTTGATCGCTTCTTATAATGCTACAATTGTAAATAACTTTTTTATTCTAGAACTTAATGGATTAAATCTAAAATTTAATCCAATCTGTTGTACCTTTTTTTTTGCATTTCTAGGTTACCTTTCGCATAATAATATACTCCATCAATAATTTTTCCTTCTGACGTTCTTTTGTTTTTAAACTTAATGGAAACTGGTTCTTTCCCACAAAATCCAAAAATATAACCTTACCAAGTAGGTAAGCTGGTTTATGCTTAAAGCAGTTGTGTGCACCTGTTATTAGGAACAGGTGGTGTTCATATACATTGTAGAAATGTTTCTCATGATTACAGACTTTAAATTGGATAATATAACATGTAACCTGAAGCCGTCCTTGATTTCGTTGTAGTGAACTAGCATAATGTATTAATATCATTTATGTTATTGATCAACCATTATATTACTGCTGATGAAGCTATGGAGTTATTTTATTTATTTTTTTAATAGAATAGTATACTATCGATGAACTTATTTTCCTAATTCAAAAAATAATAAATACAAATATGTTCATTAGTAAAGGTTGTTCAAAGTATTGTATTTTAAATTCCAAATGATTATATTGATTTGGAATCACCATCTGTTTTTGTTTTTTTTAGTTTTTTCTTTTTATAAAATATATTACTGTTTTTGTTGTTATAATCTGAATTGTCATACTTAAAAAAGAAAAAAAAATTATAGTTAAATGGCCTTAAAAATCAGAATTTAGCTAAATTTTTCACTGTGTGGGCTCCTGTTTTTAGTAGAATTGTTGGAAAGAATGCACGTAAATTTACCAATCCATTGTAATATGTTATTCTTTTGGTACTATTCTCCATTTTATATTAATCGGATTTTTTTTTGTTCAATTTTAATGTTTTAATTATTAAGCAATTGTATTTTAATAATCCATTTAAATTATCATCATTAGCACTATTTAAATTTCTGTTAATTCATATGTATAATTTTAATTTCAAGTAAATATTTTAATCATACTGGCTGTGAAAACAAAGCAAAAATATGCATTGTTAAAATTATTTTCAGCTGATTTCTCAATATAAAGGTTGTTTGGGTGGTGTGTACCCAAACAACCACTTTGTCTTCAAATAGACTACCCCCGCCCGCTGAAAAGAAAGGAGGATTAATCTTCTTGGGGATGTAAATTTTGATTTTCGCTCTTCAAGGATTAGAGCGGAAAGATAAAAGAAACAAGCATACTTTCCCCCAATTTTGCTTTCAAGAAATGACTCGATTCTACCCCGGGAACAGGCCAATTCAAATCATAAGCTCTTACCTCCTAACAAGAAGGGTAAAAAGGAAAAAAATAGCTATATTGACAAAAAAATAATGCGCTGTAACTCTTACACTTACCTAAGGCTACCCTATCTAGATACAGTGAGTATTTTCTATTTTTTAAATGCTCTATTATGCCCACAACACACATATAATTTAGAGGTTATATAACATTTGTCAGTTTATAAATAGGTATTTCAAAAGATTTTTTTTTCTGAATTTATAATTCTTACACTTAATATGGCAACCCTTTCTAGATGCAGTGAGTATTTTCTGTTTTTGTTTATTTCAATTATTCCCACAATTGATTGACAGATAATTTAGGGGTTATGTAACATATGCCAACTTATAAATTTTTACTTCAAAAGATTTTTTAAATATTGAGTTGATCACTGTTTTGGAAAATACATTGCAGTCCTCTGATTCCATTAATTAGTGCAAAGTTTTGAACATTAATATTGAATAGTGACCAGGACAAAATTATCTGTGAAATAAATTTGATTAATCACCCCTCATACATTTCGTTATTAATCATTTACATTTAGTTGGTTTATTAGTTAATCCAAGCTTTTGTATCAATCTAAGGTATTAGAAAACCATGGATATTATGCTCGATATATTTGACTAATTATCTTGTTTAATGATTTATAATTATCTTTAGTTCATTCCATTAGTCATGTCTGTCTTCTTAAGTGAATCTTGTTTTAAGATTAATAAGTAAATCAATTTTTCTTGGGATCTCATTCTTCTTGAACAAAAAGTTTTTGATAACCGCCCTTATTACTTTTGTCCACATTTTATAATGTGCTGGAAGTAAATTATAGATCTCTACCATACAAAAAATGTATGATAATTTGACAAAATATAGAAATGGAAACTTTTAACTTTTAGGCGTCTCACTCTTATCCAACAGTCTTATAAGGCATTATTTCTTCTATCTGGATGTCAATGATTGAGGTGATGCTTAGATTTCTTGAGAACCTCACCACTGAATGTGACGAACTCCGAGAGATAATTATAATTGGCAGGTGATTTATTATTCTTAAGATTCGTTATTACCTCCGTTATTTCTTCTTTATCAGGAGGTTCTGTCTCATTTCTTGCAGAACCTGGTATCAAATGTAGCCTTATCAGTCAGCTGACTACCATTTAACAGGTTGTTAAAATGTTGTCTCCCTCTCGCAAGAATTTTTTTAATTCACATTTATCAACTCGACAGCAGAATACATGTCTTCATTTCCGAAACTGTTATATAAAAAGAAATGATTATGAGCATTTGATTTATCTAGATGTGACGGTTCCACCATTGGTTTATATTTTACTTGTTTTTTTTATGATTATTTTTACAGTATTTTGCTATTTTAGTTTTAATATTTAGGTATCATACCCATACGAGAACACTTACTTGTATTAGATGCCATCTGCAACAGTTCTATTCCCTTACTTTATAATTAGATTGGTTCATTCAAAAATATTGTTTTAGTTTAATAGTTTAGCAGTAATACTCCATTATTAAAGAATTGCTTCCAATGTTAGAAGTGGGAAAGGATATATAATACCATCTCTTATCACCAGTACATAAAGAAACCAAGAAATCTTTTAGCAGGAGAAACATTTTTAAGGGATTGTGACAAACATCAATATATAAATATAAATGGCTATAGCTTTCTTTTCTATGCCCTATCCCCCGTTACATTTATAGTTTATTTAGAAAATAATGTTTTCATAGTATCATTTTACACCTACTCTAAATATTTTATGTAGTCAACTCTTTAACATGGATATTAATAACACATATATATGCAGGTCATCACAGTGATTGTGCCATTATAAATAGTGTTATCTCGAAACAGTTAATGGATTTAAAATTCAGGACTCTACATACTCCATTTGAACATATAGATCAAAGTTGAATCCTTGCATCAAACTGTAAATGCAATCCCATCCTGGTTCAATGCACTGACTCACTTCCATTGACCTCTGTTTTTCAGGAGTCCTAGTTAGAATTCAAAAATCCATATTGGCTCGGCATCTCTACTTTAAATTCCTTTCTTTTTGGCACATTATTGGTCATCATTCATTTCTCCTGAGAATTAAAAATGACATCATCACAACCTTATTATTTTATTTTTTAGAAATGGTGTTCTATTATTCAAAATTTGCATTGAGTTTATATGAGGTTAGCAGATTGTTTCCTTTACCTATACCTACATGCACAGTTTTTGAAGAATTATACAGGGTGTCCCGAATTTAAATGGCAAAACTTCAGGAACTTATAGGGGACTGAAAAACTAAGACAAAAAGTCCTTTAGAGATTTGCTCGTTTTTGCTTCGTTTTAGAGAAAATCGCAAAAAAAAGAAACAAAACAAGTTTTCATTTTTATACTTATTTATTTACATTTATATTTATGTTATGTTCTTTTTAATGTAAACATTGCTCAAAATGTTGTCCTCTTGCACCAATGCAAGCATTAAATCTAGCAATCACTTGATAAATTGCAGCTAAACATTGTTCTGATGATATTTGGTGCACTGCATCTATGATTCGGTCTCTTAATTGCTCTCTTGAGTTGATTGACACCAAATAAACTTCCTGCTTCAAGGTTCCCCGTACGAAGAAATCCATGGGTGTCATATCAGGTGATCTGGGTGGCCAAGGTACTACTCCTCCATGTCCAATCCATCGTTGTGGATAATTTATATCCAGCCAAGCTCGAGCAACTCTGCTATAATGAGCTGGACATCCATCGAGTTGGAACCACATTTCAATCCGCTGTTGTAAGGGAATGTTATCTAATTAGAAAAGTCGTTCTCCAAAAAATGTGTAAATGTGATACCATTCAATCTTACAGATAAAAATATGGTCCCACCAGTAATCCGTTCCAAATTCCAAGCCAAACGTTAATAGCAAATTCAATTCATGAAACCTATTCTCTCTAATAGCTCTGGGATTTTCAAGAGCATTAAATTAAAGCATTAATCTATTAAAAGTTAACGAAAAGATTCGTCGGAAGACTCTTCTATTTGGAAATCGGCGCGCATACTCCCGCACCGCTTCTAAAGCATTACCGTTACAGAAACCATACACAAAAATCATATCAGCGTATTCAACATTAGAATATGTATGTGGTGGCATTGTGGCTGATGCTATTCACACAAAAATATCTGAGTAACTGACTGAAGACTGATTTAGGAATTATAATCCTAGAAGGAAGCCCAAATGTAAACAAATAAAAGAATGTAAAGGATAACATTAAGTGTTTACATATCTCACTGCCTAGCCTGACGAACTTTGAAAGGTGATAATTGCTACCTGTAACATTTTTTTTTTTTTTTTGTGATTTTCTCTAAAACTAAGCAAAAACAAGCAAATCTCTTAGTTTTTCGGTCCCCTATAAGTTCCTGAAGTTTTGCCATTTAAATTCGGGACACCCTGTATAATGTAAGAACGTGTAATTTCTACTATATAATTAGAAATCCTATTTTGTTTTAATTACAATTTGAATTAAGCGTTAAAGTCTTCTGTTAAAACATTAGTTATTCTTAAATAAAAAGTGAATACTCTTTGATGATTAAATATCTCCAATATGTACAGGGCAAGGAATTATAAGTTCTGTAATTAAATGTTTTTTGTTTTTTTATAGGTACCTGTAGTGGATTTAACACAAGAGTCAGATGAGGAAATGACTGATGTTATGCCACAAGCTCCGTCATTGCCCCGAGGACCCCCTCCTTTAATACGGTTTAGACCTTGTCGGCTACAGGAACTTCCACCTTGCATACATCCTCCACCTCCTTTACCTCCACCTCAAACATGGCATGTACCACCACCACCACCGATACATATTCAGTATCCCCATCACAGTGCAGCCGTGTGTAAGTCAAAATTTTATCTGCATAGTGACTAACTACATTTTATTTCATAATTTTTCAACTCACCAAATACAAAAACAACTTTATTTAAACTACCATAACATTAACTATATTAAGCGTTGTACTTAGATTGACTTGCAGAATTTCTTTCATTCCTTTAAGAAATGAAGAAACATTTTGTAGTCTTCCTGATTTCGTTCAGATTAATTTTATTTTGAACTATTTGTCTTATATTGCCTAACAAAAAAGCAACTTAAAAATTAATTAATTTTTAATTTTATTTTGAACTATTTGTCTTATATTGCCTAACAAAAAAGCAACTTAAAAATTAATTAATTTTGAATATCTTTACTATGTTCTTATGACTGGTTTGATTTTTTAGTTCCTCCTCGATTATATCCAGTTCATCAACGGATGTGGCAATCGCACCATCGGATGCAAGAAATGCACAGGAGGAGGCTGGACCACCATTTTCAAGGGCAAGTTTTTCTCTTTAATTTTTTGACAATTGTAGTTTGATATAATGGTAATGAGGAATGTTTTCTAATTAGTTTGTAACTGCTTTTATTTGGTTATTTTCTCATCAAACCAATATTCTAATAAAGGCTAATAGGAAATTGAATTTCTTGTAATAACTAATTACTGAAAATAATTATTTGAAATATCAGTAATCTATGTTAATAGTGGAACCTCTTGTATTTTTAAGATTATTTAAAAATTATTAATACTTTTTTTTTCTTTCCTTCATTTATGTATCTAATGATGAGATGTAGTTAAGTGAGAAAGTAAAATATTTTTTCTGTTTTATACAAGAACAAGCTGAAAGCCGATGTATGAAAATTAGCAGATGTTGCTGGATCAAAAAACAGTGTGTTTAGGTCTAAAAATTCAGAAATTTTAATACATTTGAGAATTTGGCTAAGCATGTCGACTGGTGAATGAATTTCAAAAAGAACTTATCTGATATTATCAATCATGGAATAGATAGCTTCTTATTTCATTCACTTCGTGTATTTTTAGTTTTATAAAAACAGTAATTTTATGCTGTATCTTAAAAAATATTGATATATATTTATATCAGTCATTGAATTTAAACCTTTGTCCTAAAATGTATTAATGAATTAATTAATTTTAGCAATTGTTGGATTTAAACCTTGTTAATGTTAATTCAAACCAATTGTTAATGTCATGGAGTTTGTGGTTCAATGTTTTGCCACTGAAGCACCCGTTCATAATTTAAGTGCTTTGTTAAATTATTTTTTTTTTTAGGGTAAGAGAAATAAAAACCATTTTCTAGTCATTGTTTATTCTCGACTTTCACTCTATTCGGGACGTTTCGACACTATGGTGTCATTTTCAATCTTTTTTTTCCTGCATCTTTTAAAAAATCTTTTAAAATTTTTTAACATAGTCAACAAATCTAAAAATTGTATCTAAAAAAAATAAATTAACAATAATTACGTTACTACACATAATTTAACATAAAATGTCCAAAAATAACTCGCTATAAGCATAGGTACCTGGAAAGTCATATTTTTTTAAAGAAATCCTTGGGGGATCATTTGTCCTCCATGGTCAATAAAATAATATTACATTAAAAGACCAAATCTTGATCTTTGAACTATTAGATCCTTTTTCAGTTCTATGAAACATTTAACTTTAATATAATACATCAAAATATGTTCAAACAACACATCAACAAAACTATATAAAATAAAACCAGTTGTTTTTTTATTTATTTATTTTTATAATTTTAAAATATTTTATCGAATCAATTAATTAATTATGAAATTTTATAAAATTACTGTATTGAAAAACTATTTTATAACTTTTATTTCTCTTACTAATTAAATCCAGTTTAAAAAAATAAACAAAATTTATAAGAATTATTTTTTTTTTAAATATGGAAGGGAAGACAATATTTTAAAAAACTTTAATTGTTGGGCAGGATATTTTTTTAATGTTAAAATGTTACTGAATGATTTGTTGTATTCATCTTATGTTGATCTCTTATCTAAATTTCTCAATTAGGATTTTTGTGCTTTAATCTTGAATGATACATTATACTTTGTATTTTATAAACTGCCCTAACATTGATTTTCACAATAACCTAAGAATAAAAGTATTATTTCAGTCCTATGAAATTGGACGATTGTTTTATTTTATGGACACCATCAAATGCCCTGTCTATTCTAATAATTAACTTTTTTTTTCTCTAGTGTATTTAGTTATTATTCATCTTAATAAAATAAAACAAAAGTGATCATGCTGTCCATTTGTTAAAAGTTATATTATGTTTTTAAATAGATATATAATATCTTATTTATTATCTTAATATTTATTTAGTTTGCGGCAACGGGAAATGTTGGTGGACTATGCACCTCAACCTGGTAGTATGGGTTTTGTTGGTGCACCCGCTAATGGGGCGTTACCTCCTCAGCAGCCTGCTGTGTTTTCCACGCCAGAAGTTCATCAGCCTGCAGCTATGCTTCTCGGTGAACCTCAGTTACGGACAGATATTGTGGAAATTCCACAGCCCCCTCCTCCAAAGTAAGTGAATTTTTAATTGTTTAGGTTTTTTTTTTTTTTTTTTATAGAAGTTTGTTTTACAAAATTTGTTTCCTGCAACAAATTTTGTTTTATTGCCCGCCAACAAAGCCCCTGGGCCCGACCTAATTACATCCCACATTCTAAAACGCCTTCCTCGGAAAGTGATCCTATTCCATATGTATATATATATATATATATATATATATACACACAATGCCGTATTCCGCACCACATAATTTCATGATTCCTGCAAATTATCCATAGTTAAGATGATACCAAAACCTAAAAATACCACCAGAACTCCCATCTTCTTACTGTTCTCTCCTGCCCATAATGGGCAAAATACTTGCAAAACTCATTCTGAAACATGTTCATCTTATCATAGAATCCAAATAATCCCAGATCATCAATTTGGTTTCCGAACATCACACTCCACTATCCAGCAATGCCATCGTCTGGTGGACATTGTCTCATCCGCATTAGAGCGTGGAATGTACTGAACGGGAGCTTTTCTCAATGTAGAGCAAGCTTTTGATCGAGTCTGGCATCCTGGACTGCTGTACAAACACCGTAAATTCTTACCTTCTACTTCCTTATTATCAGTTCCTACCTCAGTAATAGAGCCTTTAGAGTAAACCATAATTTTTCCTGCTCTTCCCTCTTTATCCAGTCGGCCGGAGTTCTTCAAGGTAGTATCCTGGGTCCCATCCTATACACGATATATACAGCTTACATCCCAACCCATCCAAGCACTGTCCTCACTACATACGCTGATGACACAGGTGTGTTATCAGTAAATAAGGATCCATTTGTTGCATCCCAATCTCTTCAATACCATATCTCAAACCTTCAAGAATGGTGTCAAAATTGGAGAATTAAATAAATCCCATTAAATTACCTTCACCCTTCGTCGTAAACCAACAAATTCCTGCCCTACTGTATCCTTTAATAATATTCCACTGAACCCTGTTGAACAGATACGTTACCTAGGACTCCATCTGGACAAACATCTCATTTGGAATCCTCATACAAGACTGAAAAGACAAGAAACTGCTCGTCGTTTTCACTTACTTCAACATTTACTAGACAAATGCTCTAAGCTCCCAATTAATTACAAAAGACTCATTTACATGACAGTTATCAGACCTAGTTGGACTTACGAGTTTGTTGAGTTGGAGTTGAGTTTTGGGGCTCTACTAAACCATCCAATTCATCTTGTATCCAATCCTTGCAATCCAAAATCCTTCTTAAAATCCTCATGCTCCTTATTTTCATAAACAAACTCATCCATCATGATCTTAATATCCCGTATGTTACTGATTTGGCCCAAACTAGATACCTATCCTTCCATGACAAGCTCCATACACACTTGAATCCGCTAGTCTCTCAGCTTCCCATACCATTCCCGATAACCCTCCGAGGCGTCTGAAAAGAAGATGGCCTCGAGACCATCTACTATATAACTTTATTGGAGTGCTACCGATGGGTAGTTTCTCCATAAGTGTTTTTCATGTCATATTGTACATATTAGCAGATTTACTTGTAATCTTACTAATATTATAAATGTGAAAGTTTGTATGTTTGTCTCTCTTTCACGCAAAAACTACTGAATGGATTTGGATGAAACTTTACAGTAATATAGGTTATACAGCAGAATAACACATAGGCTATAGCAAGCGCGGATTTAGGGGGAGGGGGCACGTGCCCCCCTCTCCCCGCCGACAGTTTTTTAGGTACTGTGGAGAATCCATTATAGTACATAAATAAAGGAAAATCACATGATAATTGTGGTTAAAATAACAGAAAGGACAGGAGTGAAACTATTTGTTTTTTGATATCCTACGAATAATATAAATGCGAATGTTTGTTACTCATTCACGCAAAAACTACTGAACGGATTTGGATGAAACTTATTGAATAAAATAGGTTATACATCATAGGCTACATCAAGGGAAAATTTATGTGGGGTCACGTGGGCATGTTCCCCCCCGTTATAGTACATAATTAAAGACAAATCAGGAACTTAGCCTCTTGAAATTTGTTCTTTGTATAGTTTAAGAAAGAAATTTGGATAATTCCACCCCAAGGGTTTCCCTTATAATATAATGGGGGTTCAAAGGTTGTAGAGAATCCTTTAGTTTTGAAGTTAGACATCTGAAATTATGGATGTACGAGTAACTTATATTTAAAAAAAATAATTTTATATTTATTCAAGAGTAGACTTTAACTTCTTTTTTTCTCTAATGGAACTGCAATTAAATTTTTTCATTTTAAATTTATATAAACACACACATAAATACAATATATAAAAGTGTGATATGATAAAACAGTTCAAATTAACAAGAGCACTGTATAAATTATCATTCTAGTTTATTTCTTATAACAAATTGCTTACAATTCACCATAAATTATTTTATTTACCTCATATGTTACTTACTTTTTTATGTAAACAACTCTTCAAAAATAATTTTAAAAACTTCTCACAAATATCAAACAACTTTTATATAACAATCGTAATATAATAGTATCAATTATTTATATTGAATGATAATTGTTGACCTTGATAATATATGTTGAAGAAATTGGTCCGGGTAGAGAAGCCACTAGTCTATTCACCAATATTCCCATTGACAAAGCCCTCAGTATTATAGAAAAAAACTGGAATATCATCCAACCCCACACCACTCTTTGCCTCACTTCCTACCTTGAATCCCTTACACTGTGTTGTAAATCCGGATACCTTAGTTTCCATGGTAAATTTTACAATCAAATCTCAGGTCTGGCCATGGCTAATTGCCTTGCTCCAGATATTTCTAACATCATTCTTAATGACCTTCTTGACTCCATCATCCCTCTATTCCCCCATGACATCTTCCTCATCAAGAAATATGTCGATGACTTCCTTTTAGTTCTCAATCCTGAAAAAATCTCTGAAATACTAGTAGCCTTTAACTCCTACCATCCCCGTCTCAAATTTACCATTGAAACTGAAACCAATCACACCCTCCCCTTTCTTGACCTCCTCATTTTAAGAAATAATGATGGCTCCTTGTCCTTTGATTGGTACACCAAACCCACATATTCCGGCAGACTCCTCAATTTTTTCTCACAGCACCCTTACCACCAGAAGATCAATACAGCAAAAAACCTCAGTCACCGATGTTTATTCCTATCAGACACCCAGTATCGACCAACCAACATCCTACGAATCCAAAACATACTACTCTCTAATAACTTCCCAGCCCACATTACCAATAAACTACTAGACCCCCTTAAAAATCCTAGTACAGAAGAACCTCGATAATCCGAACCTTTGTAATCCGAACGCTCGATAATCCGAACGCCGTTTTGGGAAAAATAAAAATAATCAGAATCGTAAGCACAAACTGAGAGAGGGAAGGGGGAGTGTTGTTCTTGTGCCTGTGTTGGTTTTTACTTTCGAAATTCACTGTTTAATGAACAGTGAAACATTACTTGTGTACTGTAATTTCAAGTAAAATGGCTTCACAAGCGTCGTTTAAAAGAAAACACAAGACCCTGAACATAGAGGTAAAACTTCAAATCCTGGAAAGACTTAAGAAAGGTGAAAGCGGAGCAGTATTAGTCTGAGAGTTCGGTGTCGGTAAGTCTACAATTATGGACATAAAATCTAAACAAGATACTATCTTGAAATATGCATCCCAACAAGATAGCAATGAGGGACCTAAAAACAGTAAAACATTAAAATTAAAGGAGCTTAGGTGAACCAATATCAGGACCGCTTCTTTGTGAAAAGGCTCTAGATTTTAATAAACAACTTAATGGGCCTCCTGATTTCAAGGCCAGCAGTGGATGGCTGGCTAACTTCAAACAACGGCACGGAATAAGACAGCTTGATGTTCAAGGGGAAATGCTATCTGGTGATTCTGCTGCTGCAGTATCGTTTCTAAAAACTTTTGAAAACATTACCCTTGATAAGCAATTGTCAAGGGATGATGTTTATAATGCTGACGAAACTGGGATAAATTGGCACTCCTTGCCAACGAAATCTCTTGCATCAGGTAATGAAACTCGTGCTCCTGGCTACAAAGTGAGCAAAGACAGGGTGACAGCTATGGTTTGTGCCAATGCAAGCGGCACTCATTCTCTTCCTTTACTGCTGATTGGTAAATACATTGAGAAAAATCTGGTTGCTTTAACAATGTAACATGCCTTCATGTCATTAATAGGGCACAAAAGAGTTGAAGGATGACGTGTGCTTCACGCTTTCAAGAAAATACGTGATTTAGCAGCCAAAAACGTTCTTCAACCTTAGTTCAGAAAAAAATGAGTGACTATTTTCCAAATGTTTAGTTTTTTGTTTTCTTTAATTTTCTTATCTTTCTGTACATAATAATTTTTTTGTGTGTACAGTAATGTACTTTCTGTATGTGTATAAGATTGTATAATACATACATATTATATTATGAAATTCATGTGCAGTAATAAAATTTAGTTACCTTACTGTAGCACAGTAGTATTTCATAAAAGAAACTATTTACCTTAAACAATACAACATGCTTCTTATTTTATGGGAACTAGTATGTCAGTGTTCATTTTTTGCATGCTACTATGCCTGGAAAGCACTTTGTTTGGTAATCCGAACGATTTGATAGTCCGAACCACCCCCGGTCCCAATTAGTTCGGATTATCGAGGTTCTACTGTAATGTAATTTACCCCTCCCCCTACCCAACAGTACCGACCCCCAGGTCCTTCCTATACAGATCTTTTCCTTATATTCCTGGTCTGTCTGACAATATCCAAAAAAATTTTAATTCTTACCTTTCCCAACCTTCGCCTTGGTTTTAAGCCATACCACAAATTATCCTAACTATTCACTAATTTAAAAGACCCGATCCCCATTAAAAACCTCTCCTACATTGTGTAATGGATCCCCTGCTCTGCCCCAAACTGTACCTCCTACATTGGGGAAACAAAAAACCACTTTTACAGACGACTATCACAACATAAGACTCTACCCGGAACATATCAGCTTCCGAATCAGAACATGCTTTGACCCTTAATCACACCTTTAACTTTGACCAATCCTCTGTTCTCGCCACGGTTCCTAATTAACCAAAAGACTAATTACAGAATCATTATATATTAACCCCCAAAAAAAATCCGTTAAACATGAAAGACTGACAAAAATAACCTATCAATAATTCACAGACACATACTAGACCTAATTCAAAAGAACTAACCACCCCCGCTTCCTAATGACTTTCTCTCCCCCCCCCCCCCAGCGTGCCAATATTATGTATATATGTATGTTTTGTGCGTGTATCTACATATATATATATTTCACTATTTACTCACCCTCCCTCTTCCATTTTAGTTTATTTTCTTTCCCTCATAATCTAAAACATTACTATACACAATTTACCATTATTATCACTACTTCCAAGCTCACTATTACTGTAAGGCGTTTATTTGTTTAGCTATCTATTTCCCACCCTAAATATCATAATATATCACAATATCATAATATCATAAATATCATATCCTTGCTGTTTTTTATATGTATTTTAATCCAATATAGCCTGATTGTATTATCACTTACTTTACTTAAAACATACCTACTTTTTATGCAATTGATATTATTTACACTTATATAAAGTCTCTTCTTACATTTTCTCTTATGCAATTAATATTCTTTACACTTGTATAAAGTATTTTTACCTATCAATATTAATACTGTATTTTCTAAAAAAATTTTCTATTTTCATTTTAATTTTATTTTATATAATTTGGTTTCTAAATTTTTATAATTTTACAATTTTTATTTCTTACTTTTTTATTACCTATAATTTTTAGTGCGTAATTCTTATCACTTTCTACATTTACCCATATCATTTTTATCATTTCACATTCCTATTTTATATTCAGTTTTTATTTTTTATCTGTAATACCTTATTTTTTTAACTTTCAACACTTTCTGTTTTATTATTATTTTATTTAAAAAAAAAAAAAAATTATTTTCTTCATGATTTGGGTTACTACCTTTTTGGCACTTAGTAGTTTATAGTATACACTTATACATTTTAACCTTCATAATTACCTTACTGTACATCTTTATCATTTTTTTTTGTCTGTATTCACCTTCTTTTGGTTTATCTATATTTAAAATGTTTTAATATATTTGTACCATTTTCTTATATTGTCTGTATTCTGCATACAGCCCTGAAGAAGACCTAAAACGTAGGTCGAAACGTTGGCTATCAGTAAAGTTTTTCTCAAATTACACGAGAAATTCATTCAGTGACCTCTACCCAGACCAATTTCTTCAACATCAATTATTTAAATTCGACTAAAATATGTATTTACTATGAATAATCATATTGCACAAACTTTGTTATTAATTTTATGTTTTATTCTAGCGAAACACCTCATCAACATGTGCATCATTATGTGCACCATTACCCATCACCTGGTAGAATGGCTCACTTGCACATAAGTATAGCACCTGGACCTGCTGTGGTAAGTTCATATAAATTTAGGACACTTATCCATTTAATTAATTTAAAATTAAGTAATTTCTTTATAAACAATACCATCATTTAAGTATAGTTGCTTCTTAATATTTATAGCCACAATAGCACTCAAGTTTCACTTTTTTTAAAAATATGGTAATTACTGATTGTCTGGTCCCAAAATGAAGGTTTTATGTTCTAAAGGTGAATCACCCTTTAGAAGTTGTCATGGTCCTCCCAAAATCTTTCCAAGCAAAGATCATTTAATAAGCATAAAAAAATACAGGTTCTGAATCTCACCTTCTCTGGTTTTTGTGGAAAAATTTATTACTACATTGTGGAGTTATTAAGCCTTTTCATCAACATTTTCTCAAAATCAAGTTTTTGACACAGTGTATTTCACTTGTTACCCCATAATAACTTTATTTTTTTTTCATTAAATTTTTTATGTCTAAGGGGCAGGCATCAGCTATCTATTTAATTTAATCAGCAAAATTGGGAAATTAGGATGCATGCCATGATGATTAATTATAATACATGCATTTATATTTTAATGTTAATAGGATATTGTAGTTTATTTTTATGTGACTGAAATCTCTTATTTTTTATTACTTTATTACTAAAGGGATATTATCCAATATTTATCTAAAATTCTTTTGTTACATTTTTCATAAAAACTATTTATTATTAAATTATATTATTTTTATTGTACAGGGTGGTAGCACTGTTGGAAGGGGGCAAGAGATGATGATTCCTGGACCACCAGTAGTCACTCCTGAGCTTGTTCCATTTCCAATACTTACTCGCCACATGGCATACAGGCTAGAGGATTACATGAGGTTCCTAGAGTCTCGAAGAGTTGTCAGCACTGTAAATAGAGGGGCGTCTCAACATACCATTGAGAGATATACATTCCCTCATAAGTACAAGCGTGTAAGTTGATTTATTTCAATCTTCAGCCTGATTTTTACAAAAATGATTGATTTCATGAAAAAAAATGAGTTGGAAAATCATTAAGAATCAAATTAAGCTTAAGATTAAGACCAAGAGCTGTGGAGCGGTGGACAATTAAGCTTAAGATTAAGACCAAGAACTGTGTGTGGATCGGTGGACCTTGCAACTATGCGTATACCCATCATTTATCATTTGACCAACTGTTGCAGTTTATTTGTTGCACAATATTATATAAAAGACGCTTTGATACTACGAATGTGTGAGGGCAATTGCATACCTGTGTGTGTATTTGTGTAAGCATGTGTGTTTGCTTTAAAAATCTTTTTATTAGAGTTATTTGAAAATAGATCTCCTATTTTAATTTTAACACGTTCCCTGCCGGACCGTTTTTTGAAGACTTTCCGTTCAGGCCGCGTGGAGCATATGCGCCCCACGCTTTACACTTGTATTATTTTGTTTCTGGCGAATGCCTTACAATAAATAAAATGCCGCAAAAATCGTAATTATCAAGGAAAGGTTGTATAGTTTAACATGCATAACACAATAAAGGAATAAATTCATTTTTCTAGGAATTAGTTTAACAAATACCTCGCTGAACATTACTAAGCAAGTTGCATCCTCACATATAAGTTTTTTATCATGCCTACATCAGTTCAAAATACAATATTTTAATTAAATTCAAGTTTGTATGCAATTACAAAGGGATGTTACGATGAACTTTGTTAAAGCATGGCATACATAAGTGTGGTTTATCCACACAACTATCGCAGAATGTTACAACTTTTACAGTACAGTTCCTTGCCGATTTGGAACCAAATTTTTTAACATTTCTTTCGTAACAAATTTTACACCGCCTTCTTATCGAATTAAAGTGGCCTTCCTTTTTTTTAATTTCGTGTCGTTTTCTTCTTTGTTCAATTCGTGGAGAATTATTATTATTATTATTACACGACATCAGATTCATTGCTAATGTTTTTCGGAATTCGATGCTTGTTATTTTTCGGTTTGTAAGACTGTTATATATAACCCATGAATTCACGACAGCTGTGTTCAGGCAAAGTTCAAATACAATTTTTTTATACCACTTTACTGATTTTTGTTAGAGCACTGCAATATGAAGCCATCTGATCGGAGATATCTACAGAAGACTTCCCTTCATTATAATCCACAATAACCTTCGGTTTTGTAACAATATTCCCCCTTTTCTGCATAGTCACAGTTTCATTAGAGTGTTTCGTTGATAATAGAAGAACATCACGCTTGTCCTTCCATTTTAGTATTGTCAAACCATCATTGCTTTCCTTAGCGATATATTCATATCGCATTAATTTTTTTAAAAGTAGGTCTTTTGGAATTCCACGGCGATTTGATCGTATTGTTCCAACCAGATGAGTGTTTTGAGCAACTAGCTTTTTGGCTAATTCGAGATTTGTGCACCAATTATCAGTACATATTGTATGGCCTTTACCAAATATACTTTTGCACAATGATAGAACAACATTGGTAGGCGTTGTTTTCTCTCTATCCATTTTTTTCCCACAATAAATTTTGAAGGCAAGCGTGTATCCCGGTCCTGAACATAATTTAAATAATTTGATACCATATTTATGTCTTTTTTGTTTTATATATTGTTTGAAGACATTGCGACCTCGAAAAGGAATCAGAGATTCGTCTACGCAAACAATTTCGCCTGGTTCAAAATACTTTTCAAAGTTTTCATTCAACATATCAATGACTGGTTTAATTTTATACAAGCGGTCATTTACATTTTCCTTGTCATTGTTGTTAAAATGCAACATTCGTAGCAAAAGTTCAAACCGATTTCTTGATATTATTGAAGGTGGAAGAGTCTGCGAATATGCTGGATCTTTAGACCAATACAAACTTATTTCTGGAAGCTTTACAATTCCCATCCACATAATAAGTCCAAAAAACCGTTTTATCTCGTTTTTGTCAGTTGCTATCC
Organism: Arma custos; assembly: GCA_037127475.1. NCBI lineage: Eukaryota > Metazoa > Arthropoda > Insecta > Hemiptera > Pentatomidae > Arma > Arma custos. The sequence goes on along the minus strand of CM073759.1, from coordinate 100,003,866 downwards.
ATTCATCTAATCGATACGATGTTTGTTTAGATAGACATTGTTGCGCATACCGATTCGTTTCTGAAACGACAAGATCGAAGAATTCATCACTCATAAACAAAAAATAAATATCTTCCGGTTTTTCGTAAGTTTGATTGCATGTTTTGAAACCAGGTGTACCAACGAAAGGCGTAAGGGGCGGTTGGTTTCCGATGGGATCAGCCCAATCTATATGCGAAGTAGTCATATTGTTTATAGAAGGTTTAGTATCTTCGTCTTCACTACTGGATAAAATGCGAGTGCTGCGTGTGGAAAGGCAATGAAAAGGTATGATTTCATCTGAACTGTCTGAAGAATATTCAGAAAGGTTTCCTCGTGCAATCCTAGGGCGTTTCGTTAAAATTTCTGCGAGTGGCACGTCAGAATCATCACTATAAACACTGTTGCTGTGTGAGGCCATATCTGCTTATAAGGAGTAATTATTGTAAAATTTGGAAAAGGTCTGAAGAAGAAAAGGCGGGAAAAATTGCAACCTTTTGTTAATGTAAAATATCCGAACTTATAACACTTAAATAATATGTACGTACCGTATTTCCTTCGTTTAACACACTGAACTATAAATCAATCCCAGTTTTAGTAAAGCAGTACGTATTGTATCAACGACACGCGAATAAATGACTGATCGCAGTGCGAAGAATGCAGAAAACAAGTGATGGCGAAACAAAATTGCCCACCACGCCGCGTGGGGCGTATACGCCTCACAATTAAATGAAGGCATCAGCAGTACTAAGATTCCCGTGATTGACTGCATATTGAATTTTTAAAAAATTCTTCATTTTACAATGATAATACCAAATGGCTTGAACAGAAAGTTCAGCGTGGGGCGCATACGCCCCACGCGGCAGGGAACGTGTTAATGATTACTTCTAAGTTAAAAATGTAAGTTAAAATGTCGTTTTTTTAAATGTACACGATCTGGAGATGTGTGTGATTCTGAAACAGTATGTCTTCAATTTCCTTTTACTGGAAGATTAGAATCAACAATTTGAGCATAATAATGGATAGTAGTTATTATAGTAAAGTATAATAGAATCATAATGGAGCTTTGAAGTCCTGTAGTCTTGCATTGTTCAAGTAATCACAGTGTAGTTAGACCTTGATTCATTGGCTCAAGAGTTAGGCCAATATCCATCTTCAAAACCCAGTTCAAGGTACCATTCACATATCTCAATAAGATTTGAACTTAAATCATATGTCCATTATATTAGAATGCTAAGAAAATTAAGATTGCACCTCACAAGAGTTCATCAGATTTTATCGTATTTATAGCATATTTTACCTCATTCATGATCTACCTGCCAAAAAAAATCCTTATTTCAATGAAAAAGCTGCCAAAAGTAATTTGAATTGGAATCAGAAATTTGGTAGCTATTGAATTAAAAAAATATATACTAGCGAATAAGTTAACAAAACTAAATAAGAAAAGCTCTGCCAACATGCACTAAAATTTGAAGAGAAATTTTAAAATTATTGACAAAGAATTTGATTATTCTGTTATTTCTTTAACTCTATTAGACTTTAATCAATGTGTAATTCATTTTATGATCTAGATAAAAGTGATTTTGATTATATATTTCCTCTTCTAGTATTTAAAAATTAATTTAGGAATAGATCCAAAGACGACAGGTCTTCTAGTTCTAAATAGTCTTATTGTTGGAAATTGAGTTTGCTTGTGTGATCCCTCCTTTACCATAATTGTTGAACAATTTTATATATATCTCACATTAAACACAGAACAAGTAATTAATACATATCTACTGTTAAAAAATTCTTACAGAATAAAATTAAACTAATGATTCTTAATTTACATAAATATCATCATATATAACTGTAATGATTGTTGTTGTAGATGAAAAAAGATACAGATGATTTAGAAGATAATACGGAAAAATGTACCATCTGTCTTTCTGAATTTGAAGATTTCGAGGATGTCAGGCAAGTTGTCTTTTATTTTACTCTTATCTACTGAATATTGTTATTAAAAATGTTTGTTTTATTGTTAATATTTTGGATTTTTTTAAAGTTTGGATGGAATGAGTTTTTGCCATGCATTATAAACATTTATTTTATTTTATTATTCATGTAGTTTATTATAATATTGATGTGAGGAAGTTGTTATGAATGTTTTAGTATTCTGTTAGTTAGTAATTAATGGTTCTGGTTTATTAGATTGAGGAAATGACAAAAAAGTTATTTATGTTTTTTTTTTTTTTTCAATCTCTTATTGTTATAAAGGGCTACAATAGAAGAAACAGATAACTTACCTACTGCTTTCTTTGACAAATAATTTCTTTTACTGCAGTATATAAAACCTTTAGAGCTCTTTGTGTGTGTTGATGAAACCATTTGTGTTGTGTGTTTTTGCAAATGATGATGATGATGATGATGACAAATTTTCTTTTGCCTTAGTAAAAAAATTGAAATGAACTTAATGTCAATTTTGTCCTCAATACCTTAAATTTTTTCTGGATCTTTTGAACCCCTATTCGATGGTCATAATTTTATTTTTAGTTCCAATGGTTTTTTATTGAAACTTTGCTGACATTGCTATTTTTGCTCTAGTTTAAAAAAAAAAAGTTTTATCAGTATGTTTACCCATGTACCTTTATACAGTACCGATGTCTCTTTATGAACATTATTTAAAAAAAAGAAATTAAAATTGGATTGAGGGAAAGATCTTCATCTTTTTTTTACTGTTGTAGGAGCAGATGAGATAATGGCAATCTCTGAAAATAATGCACATTTTTTTAAATTGACATCACATTCACACTAGCACAGCATGTTAATTGAGATTGCTTTCATTATTTTTTTTTATATTGATTTCATCTTATTATTAAGACCTACACAAAATAAATTTCAACTCATCCAAAGTGGATTCGATCCGCAGGAGATTCGAGGTTGATCAGGTTATAGTTCTACCTCTCTCAGCCTCCACAGCTTTTCCAAACTATTGGCATTGATAGTTGACTAAAGAGACTAGGGTTATATTTATTTATTTCATCATCTACTTTACTATCAAACCAAAATTAATTAATTTAAGATTCAAAACAAATTTTGTCTATTATTATGCTTTATGTTCGTTTAACAATTATTTCGTTAGATAAACTATTGTTTGATCCTCGTTATGTTATTACATCCTAAAAAATTACTATCCATTCAATATGTTTTCGAGTAAATTTTTTATCAACTACTACAAGTTTTGTCTGAGTATAAAGCAATCATTAAGTTGTTAAAAATATGTCAAGAAAATGTATGGATGTAAACATAAAATATTGTGACCAACCGACTTTCATTTTATTTTTTAAATGTATATAGGCTATGTAAACCTCATGGTTTCATTATCGGTACACTTATACAAGATTTTTCAAAATTGCTACATTTTTTGTATTTGTATAATAAACCATTAATATTTTCGTTAGAGGGAGGAGTTACATATTTGTGTTTGTCAGTAGAAATATCAATGTGAACGGCTTAAGATGTTATGCACAAAACTTTGCTTTCTCTCAAATTCAAGGTCTCCAGCTTCCATTTATCAAAATCCAACTTATTTATTTATTTTTTAAATTTAATTTTTGGTTTTTATTTGTTCACGTGCATTACTGTTATATATTGCTTAAAAAAACATAAGCTCCTGTATCTAAGAAGGAATGCTAAATAAAGTTCTCTCACAAATGCCAGTATAAGCCATCACATACACTAAACATTTATGTCTATAAAATGACAATTATTATAATAATGTATCATTCGTTATCAATTTTTTCCCAGATGTTACGAAAACTGCCTTCTTCCTGTACAGACAGTTCTGTTAGTTTAATATTTCTTATCTTATCAAGTAAGGCGATAAATATATTTGTTTTTAAACATAAAAAATAAATGTGTATGGTTATAGACATTTTGGAATTTTAACTTTAAATACTTGGATGGATCTATGGGATTATTTTTTTCATTTAAGTTGTATTTATTTACATATATCAATGACAAAAGTTTGTCATTTAAGTTAATTAATGAATCATTTGTTATTCAGAACCAGATTGCAATTTTAAAAATCGTATGGTATGCATGGTTGCAAATACTTCTGTTGTATTTTTAATTAAATGATTGCCCCTTTAAATGATTACAGAAATATCATTTTCTAAGGGACTAAGCTTCAGTTACTTCAGCTACACCATCATTCATTTATACTTTTAATTTTTCAAAAAAAGAAAAAAATTGTAAATAATAAACTATTGATCTATTTATTACAGGAGATTGCCATGTATGCACTTGTTTCACGTGGAGTGTGTTGATCAGTGGCTATCATCGAACAAACGTTGCCCAATCTGCAGAGTTGATATTGATGCAGATATGAAAGATGTCTAAAACCAGCCTTTTTATCGGTTGGTTATTGTTATTGTGTTGTATTCTTTGTCCTTAATTGACATCCTCATGACCTCTGATAATATAAAAGCTGAGTAGAAAAATTAAAACAACCTTCAAATGTTACTCATTATAAACGTTATACGATGAAGTCATGAAAGCTATGGGGAGCAGCCCTTTATATGCCTGTAATAAAGATAAATTATACGTTGAATTAGAATTATTTTTCTAAATAATAGCATGAGTAGACAGTTATTTTTATATCTAGTAAAGAGAGCATTGTTATAATTTTAATTGCTTGAGACAGGTTTGCTAGATTTGAGTCCTTAAAAAATCCTGAGTGTCATTTTCTACTACATATTATTTGATCAAATTGAATACAATAGTTTTGTTTTACTATTTTATTGTATTAGATGACAATCATCTACAATAAATAAATAAATTATTAAAACTATAACAACTTCCATTATTGTTAATGGAACTATTTATAAATAGAGCTAATTAATACTATAGTAGATATAATATTCCAGGTTATCAATTCCTGGTTCGCAACACACCAAAACTGTGATTTACCAGCTACCATAATATAATTATAATTGTTTTGCATACTTATGTTTATTATATTTTATTTGTAATAACTATAGTGATTGTTCTTTATCTTCTGTTATTGATTTCGTGCCTGTCAATGGGTATATATTAATAAATGCTAATTACTATTTTTGCCAATAATAAAGCTTTTGTTCACTGTTACTGCTTTTGTTTGATCACTTGCTATGCTCGCTAGAGTAGCAATAGACATATAGAGTATAAAATAAATCCTATTAGAGACCATTCTATGCAGAAATTGAGCAGGTAATGGTTGTGCTTAGTATTTAAAAATCTTGTAGATTGTTAAATTTTTAAAACAATTATAATCCTACCTCATAGCTGCAGATAATAAGTTCTAATGTAATACAGCAAAATATAATGAAATGTTAAACAATTGAGGGAGAGGTATGGCAGGTTGATAGGGTAAAATTAGACTTTTAAATTTGATATCATAAAGGGAATTAGATAGGTTTATCTTAGCAATTAGTGAAAATATTTCATGTAGTTGTTAAGATCCTGTTTTGATCAGGGAGTTCAAGTTTTGGTGTGTTGTGGGAGTCAAAAGCCAGTAATGCCAGTTTGACATTTTTCTTAATAAGATTTTTATCTTTTAACTATAAGAACATTTGATCTAGATGATATTGTATAATTTAATTAGTTGACTCATCAATTTATAATAGTTTTTTTCCTATTAGGAAGAAAATAAACAAAATAATACAAAGTACAAAATTAATATATCTTAATACATCCTCAAGTTATTTATTTTTATAATCAAAGTTTTAATTGTTTTTAATGTATTGTTACCTTCTGCAATTAGTTTCATAAGAGATAATTTTTTTAGTTATCATTAAACTAACATATTCTGGCATTCTAGTCTGCATTTTAGGACACTTTCCATCACCTTTGATGAACTCAATAATTGGTTTGTTGTACATATATGTTTGTTTTTAATTTTAGTCATTAATTTAGTAACACACATTAAAGACTGTGAACAAAAATAATCTCTTCTCAATTACTATCGATTCCAATTCCTGACTCCATTAATAGCAGTCATCCTTTCATGGTTATAGATAGTAATTTATAAATATTAAAACCTAAATATACTCCTATACATTATTCACTCATAATATATATATATATATATATATATATATATATATATATATATATATATATATATATATATATATAAAAAATATATATAATATATACATGTCTTGTATGTTTTTATGGTGAAATAAATTTCCATATGTAGGAAATATATACATACACACATTTGTTTTGTTTTATTTTATTATTCCTTTTATTTGTTTTCATCAGAATGCAATACTTTTGTTTTGTTTATTTTGTATATTTTACTTTTTATTTTTTTAATCATTGATTTATCTTTTATCTTTTTTTTTTTTTTTACTGAAACAAACTGCTGCTAAAAGTATTTCTGGAAATTGACAAGTACAAATTCTCTCATTATGTTTTCTATTGAGCTCTCTAAAATGTTAAAAGATATAACGTTTTAAATTATTAACATTCTTTAAATGATTGATTATTTGTTTATCTGAGTAATCAGTTCGCATTCCTGTCATTATGGTATTACAAAATCCCTTAAAGTTTGTTTTTTAATTATCTGTAAAAATAAAAATATAAAATGACGGGCTAATGCAGAAACATTTTTTCTCTGGAACTGTTAAAGTTAATAAAAATAATTAGTTATAGTGAAGATGAAAGGTTTATTGTCCTGTTAATCAAGCCTTTTTTGTTTTTTATTGATAGGACATGTTTGTTGACAAAATTGATTAAGGGAGTGAGATAACATGAATAGATTATTCACTAGAATGACACAGCAAATTATTTTTATGAATCAATAACTAATCAACTAATTTCCACACCTTGTTGGACCAGGAGTGCATTTTTGCAAAGATGCCACACTTTCTTTTTTAAATTTTAGTTATGATTACTAGTTTTAATGGAGAATGAGAATCAGACTCATATGAAGAAAAAATAAAGAGATTTTGGATTCCACCTGACATGGAAACACCACAGAATGTCTGGTGAATTAATAACCTTCAGCCAAATAATTCAAACAGTTAATTGATAATTTATGATACCCAGTTTGTTCAATTAATCTTCATCTTTGGATTCATGTATTTCATTAAGTACAGGGTTTTATCTCACTACATCATTCTTTTTTTGACATTCATGTAGGATTAATATAATAAGATAATGATTCTCAGCCAAAAAAACATTTAGATGATAGTCTAGTACTGGCAGGAAACCTTAGCTAAATATTGGCAAGAGTACATAAGTAGAGAACTTATGGGAATTGCACATCATATGAATCTTTATTGGATAGCAGAAAAATATAGTTTATCACGAATGGTTATGGGCTTGGCTGGTTCTTTTCACATACCTGTATAAAAAAAAACCCTGTAATATATGTGCAGTAGCAAGGATAGGTCAGTGTGTTAAGTGCTGAGTTGCTATGATCTATGATGAAGGTCTCAGGTTCAAATCTGGCTCAAAAAAAGTGGTACTGGTTTCTTTTGTGTCGTTTAACGCCACTTTATGCTGCTATCGCAATCGGATAGTGGTACTGGTTCTTTCTTTTATTTTTTTTTATTATCATCACCTATTCAGGTATTGTTTTTTTTATTTTGTTCATTTTATTTAATTTAGGTTTCTTTGATCTATGTATGTTGCATTTTTTTTTCTCTTTATCCAAGAATATTTTCTTCTTTCTTCCACTTCCTATTCCACTAATAACTGAAATAGTATTCTACTCATCTAGAAACTCTTAACAACATGAAAATTTTCCGCTCCACAGATTTGAACTAGGTCTTTAGTACTTTCGCTTGGAATATTTTGGAAAAGCTCTGATAAATTGCTTATGATTTTTTTTGGATGTTATCTAAAAATTTTAACTTTTTTTACCTCAATTTTTTGCAGAGTAATATTACCAATAGATACGCAAGAACTTTTCAAAATACTTATTTTTATTTTCACATAGATAAAAAATCATTGGACATAGTGATAATCTTGCACTTTTCAGAACTTTTCTGAAACTTCCTCCGAGCCTCCTTATAGGGTTCCTAGTTGACTGGATGAGAAAAAACTGAGAATTAACTTCTTTTTTTGGTTTTCTTAAATTCTATGCTTCAAAATTTTAAAAATCCTATAATTTAATAAGTTGCCTCTCTGCCTCTTGTTATTTTTTCTTGTAATGGATATTTAAATTACCTTTTTTTGTTAATAAAAATTAATCTTAATTGGTATATTCTGTTCTGCAATTTTCTTAACTCTTGGTTTGGACGTAATTGAAAGCACCTTTAAAAAGCCCCCAGGTATTTTAATTTTGAGTCCTCCCTGATCTCCCTGATTATTATTTTTCATCATTCATTACTGCAACTTAAATTAATTTTAACTTAAGTGAATTCAAGGGTTGCTAGCAAAATTTTAGAATACTAAGAATACACTATGTTTAATATCCTTATTATTTTTAATACAGGATGTTTTCTTGTACTATGACTTTTTTTCCTCCTGCTTACTTAAAAAAATTCAATTTGTAGTGAATTCGGTTTATTATTTCTTTCTTAAGAAGGGTTTTCCTTGAAAATATCTGCTAAGTATTCATATTACTTACTTTTCTTTTTTTTTGTCAAAGAAATATTTTTAAATTATCAATACTATGGCTCTACAGCATCTGTTAGGATATTGCCTCCAAAATTATGCTCATCCACTGTCCACATGTCCACTGGAAAGTTTGCTGCATGTTTATTGGTATCTTGATTTATACCACAATATTTGGTCACCATACATTTCCATTGGCTTTTGATTTTTTCTTGGTTACAATTGACTTAATTCATTTAACGACCAATATATCATTTGGAGAACCTTTCTTTCTAGTATCTTAATAATTGTTTTCGTTTCCTTGGACCTGGATCCACATTTCACTGACATGTCATCACAGGCTTCGTGATTGTCTGTTACATTAATGACTTGGGTTTCTGAGAATGATTTTGAAAAATATCTAATGGGATAGATACAGAATTCAACTGTCATTTTCCATTATTGCTTTTATTTCCTCTTTAATGTCAGTTTTTGTTGTGGCAATCGACCCTCGATATTTGAAAGTATCTACATTATCTGCAAATCCTTTATGTTGTATTAGTCTATTCTTAAATTTTTATCTTGGATTGATAAGATGAATTTCATCGATGAAATGGTTTCAGAACTAAATTCAACAGTGTTCGGGACAGTTGATTACCATGTTTGAGATCATTTTATTCATCAAATAACCTAGAGAAATCTTTAATCAGCACTTAGTGTTAGTTAATGTCACTTTTGCTAGCACTAAAGTGCTTGCTAATTTTTAAGGAATTCTCCATCCATTTAGTCGTTAGTTTCTCTGAAATGAATTCCTTCAGCTTTGTTAGTTCTGTATCTTATTGTCTTATCTCTCTAGGAAGGCTACCATTCTGAAACTATCCTTTCTCTATATTTGAGAAGCATGGGGCCCAAATCACAAATTTAATAATTTTAATATTAAAATAGTTAAGTTTTGTTTCCTTTATTATTATATTATGTTTCTAATCTTTTTACTAATCATTTAAATATTGAACAATGTTGTTATTGAAAAATATTTTGTATACATTAATATCTTCAAAGGGTTGTTACCTGTACCACCAATTCCTGTTAATTACTTCCCTTGAAGAAGAAATGCTCAATCTGTTCCCACTTTTATAGTTCTCAATTTTATATTAACGGATTTAAGTTTCTGCTAATCTAACAATTTTCTCTCACTATCTGTTCCGCTAAAGGGGGCAGAATAGCTTAGTTGTAGTGTTGATTTGCCCTGCCAAAGGTGCTGGGTTCAAACCCCACTCGTTGGCAGACTTTTATTTAATCTGTCAGCGACCAGAGATGGTCCTATGGGATATAAAATCCTCCTGGGGCTCACCCAGCCTCTATAAAGTTGGCATCTAAAATAAGTGAAAAAGGTGGCTGTTGAGCGTATATAGGACAAATCATTTTCCTGCACAACTGTTGTTCAAGAAATAGTCTCTTATAACCTGCTGAACCCAAGAACCTCCATGAGTTGTAATGGAACAGGTTCTACCCTGATCTGATCACCCCCCCCCTCTATGCTGCTGTAAGTGAGTAAAAGTTCCAAATAACTATATCTTTGTTGTTGAGAAGTTACATATATTTTCACATTCCAATTTATTTGATTTCTTATAAGCTCCTTTAAAGTTTGTTTGCTCCTTTTTTCTCCAGAAGGAATAATGGGCACTGGCCCTTTTTTTGAGCTCAATACATCTGAAAGCTTGATAGTGTAAAAATGATAGTTAAAAGGATCCAGCATTCAAACATTTTAGGGCTAAATACTTTTTATTGCATGTATGTCACCTAGAATTCATTTCCAGGGATATGTCGCTGGTCTTGAGTCACTGGCTTAGTATTATTGGAAAGGGTTTGCATTGTCAAAAAGGGGTTCAAACTATTTTCTATGTCTTTTCTGTTTTTTTTACAGCTCTCAGCATTTAAGACATTTTACATACAATTAGCCTTGTTTTGATTATGAATTTAGTAAATTTTATTTAATTAAATAACTATGTTATATGTTGAGTAAAAAAATAAATATAAAGGAAAAGGTACAATGAGAACTCTTATTTATCCTGCCCAGGTGAGATATCTGAGATGAGTTCTAACTGATATTCATTGATGATTCTAAAACATTTGCTCTACCTCAGAGTCTAATGGGAATATTTATGGATGTCTTAAACTCATTCAAACCCTGACTCCAAATGAGGAGAGACTAAATTATAAATCCAAGTAGAGAAATGAAATTATAAGGAATCAGCTGGTGTCTAAACTTAAAGACCTTTGAAGGATAAAGTCACTAGACTGAGAAATAAAATCCTTGAAAGATAATGAAATTCTGAGTTGAGTTAGGCCTAACAATTCTCAATATTGATTGACGTGTTTTCTTTGATGAATTACCTATAAATAAATGGACATAACTTAGCCATGTTAATTGATTAGTATACATTACTGAGATTCTATATAATTGCAATTGTTAACAAGTGTTTTTTGGATTATTTTTATAATAGAAATGATTTTATCTGAAATACTTAGTTTTATTTTATCTGAAAATAGTAGCTATGTGTATAGTTAAGATGCATTGTTTTCAATAATTTCTCAGTAGTAATTATTAATTGCCTTGGTTAATTTGATATTTTTTTTTCATTGAGACTGTAGAGCTTAACAATCCTTTGATATAAAGTGTGCCTTTTGTTTTGATATATTTCTAAGTTAACTTTTGTAGTATGTTTTTTGTTTTACTTAAAACATAACGTTGGTAGATTTTTCGAATATTAGAAAATTGGTAAGGCTGACAAGGTCACCCCACTTCGGATCCTATCTCTGAAAACAATCGACGAAATAAACTGTTGGACAAGCAGATGATGTGATTGGCTGGTTCTACCTCAGGATGACATCAGCGATATAGCAATGATCTTTCCAGCCCAAATTTGTACATGCATTTTTTACATTGACCAATGTAGGTTGTTGTAATTTTCCTCAATGAATCCATATTCATTTTCAGCTGCAGTTTGCTGCTGATTTTGGGAGGGCTTGTTACTTCACATTGGAATAATGTTGTCTCTTACCTAGTGAGGTGTTGTCTCTTATCCAGTGGCTAATCTCTTCCAATTCCAGTGGCACCAAAGCCTGCCATAAGTGTAACCACTGATGCCAATCTTGGGTTTTTTGCTTTGATTTGTCAGCCTTATCATTATAGTTGATTGCTAGAAATTGAAATTTTGAACTCCATGTAAAAAGGAAACATAGAACATCATGATGACACCATTCGTGTAAGAATTTGTCTTATTTCATTTCAACTGCTTCTGGAATCATTTATACAACTACAACTGAAACCTCAAGCTTCATCTATCAACATCTAAATTCAAGATAGGTTCAAAGCTTGAACCTATGCACTCAACCAAATACTGAACTTCACTTCAATCAACTAATATTAAATATTATGATGAAAGTGTTTGTTTGGCGATGATCCCTGGATGGTCTTGGGTATTGACTTATTTTTAGACAACTGAAACCAAAGCAGTTAGGTAGATGAAGGTGAAGAGAATATTATAGTTGACATTCATTAAGAACATGCTTTAGAATGGTAAGGGATTCTTTTTATGATTATGGAAAAAAAAACACTAATATATATTGTACTAATACCAATACTGATTTACCAGTCCTAATAATTGCATTGGCTTCACCCAAGAATAAAATAAAATTGGTTTCTTCTTATAAAAATAAAAAGGATAAAATTTACAATGGACAAGCTATACAAAATGAAATTGGGGTTATGAAGGATTTCTTTATGTATAACCTAATAAAGATCTCAGCCACAAATTATTAGCTTTCTATGCCATACAACATAGCTGGGGCTGGCAAGTTTTCCCCCTCGTATAAGGCTCCTGAAGCACATTCAAATTTGGCAAGCTATGTGATTTCAAAAGAGAAATGGCAATAACAATTTGATCTGGCTGTTCTATCTCTTACAACTATTGCTTCCCAACAACATTAAGGATACCATAGCATGAAAAAGCGAGCGATTCTTCACCATTTCACAACAACCAAGTAATTTTTGCAGCATTGAGGCATGCTTATTATTTACAAATATACCTTTCCTGGCGTTGGTAGAAAGCTTAATAAGCTTTAATTTTGTTAAGAATAAATGTTTTTGCTAAATCCATTAGTTTTTGTGATATATATAAAAAAATGATGAATTTTGTGTTTTGGCCTTTGTTTCCCACAATAGAGCGCATGAAAGCAAGTTGGGGGGGGGGGCGTGTGAGACCAGTTGAAATTAAAATGGAAATGTGAGCTCAACAATCTCTCTAACTTATTTTTTTCTATCTTAAACTGAAACTTCCACTGTTGTATCTTGTGACTATAAAAATAAATATTTTTCTTTCAATGTAGTACTTGTTTTGTTTTTTTCATATGCCCACACAATTTATTGTGTAAGGTGGCTGGTTTACTTTAATTTCAACCGCACAAAAAAGTTTGGAAACTCTTCTTCTAACCCAATTTCTTTTTTCCTATTCTGTTATTTTTCTCTTTTCTAATTCTTTGTTTTCCTTATTCCTCTTCTTTCCCATTTATAAACCCCAATCCCAAGATTTTACTCATTAAAACTTAGTGTGCTACAGGTAACAAACAATGTCTTTTTTTGTTGAATATCAGGGCCAAGTCTATAATTTTACAGGACTTGTTTTCTTATTTCACTAAATGTAGATTTGTTTTTGTACTATTTATTACAGTCTTCTTTGTCAGATTTATTCTTATTTAGTTCACTGTCTTTTTTTTCACTGTCTTCGTTTCAATCTTTTCAACTTAATATTAAAAATGACAAGACAGTAGAATATAGAACATACTAAGCCTTCTTTTGAATTACTTTCAACTTCTATATTTTTCATCAGGTTCTCTCAGTACAGTTTTCAGAGTTATTAACTGTCTGATTTCATTCTATCACTAAATTTTCATTACTCATATTTAAAATGATTTGGCTCTACTATTTTTTAATAATAAATATATTTCTCAAGTTTAACTTCTTGAGCTTGCTTTTGGTTGCTTTTTTTTGCTTTTTTCCATGCTTTGAGAAACAATATGTAGTGTTGTGTGTTGTCTAGTAACATTCTGCAAAAAAATGGAAATAAAATCTACAATAATAAAACAACAGCTTCAGTTTCCACAGTTTTGTTATTCTGGTTCAGTTTTTGTGAGGTTTGTCTTAAAAAGTAAATTGTTAAAATGTTAATCCCATTTGTAAATAAGGGAAAAAGATAGTTTAGCAGGCCAATAAGTTTGTTAAAATAATTTACATTTATATTGTATGTAGAATATATTTTCTAATGTAAGTATAATCCAATATAAATATATTAGAGAAAGATACAGAATTTGGGTCACAACTTATATAATCTGCTCAAAAATGAATAGGGACAGTTGAACTTTATTCTTTATCTGTTTACTTTAATTAAATTAGGCAATATAATTAGCATTAGTTGGACCAAACAAAATTGAAAATACAAAAAAAAAACTATTGTTAATTCTTATTTTTAATAATGAATATGCTAAATAATAGTAAGCATGGATAATACTCAATTTGTAAACAAACAACTTTTCTCCATTTTAATCCAGTTATATTTCTATTAACCATGGAAAAACATCATCTTGAACCAGAAATTCGCATTATTATTGTGAGAGACGGAACCCTTTCCACAGTGTCCACCAGATCCTCAGTGACATGGTGTTTTGGCTAGAACTGTTTCCACAGAAATGATCCGTAATCGTTTGTGGGAAGTTGGCCTTACATCTTATGCCCCTTTGAGACCTCCTGCAGCAACAACCCGTCACCAGCAGCTGAGAAGAATGTGGTGCAGCGAGTGCCTAGAAGAGGAATACTGTCATGTTTTCTGATGTCGCATTTCTGTTTGTATAGTGGCAGCGGACACAGAAGAGTCTACAGAGAACAGGGAATGTGTGCAATGCCCAAGTTCATGCCCTCTTCATTGCAGTTTGGAGCAGGTGGTGTAATGATCTGGGCTGGAATTTGTGGGAAGACAAACCACACTCCATACTGTTCAAGGTAACCTCACCACAGTCCATTATGCACAGGAAATCATTGAGAAATACATCTCTCAAACTAGGGGGTTAAACTATAAGCAGGGAGTTTTGATTTATGGATGACAATTCCCGATCTCACAGAGGAAGAGCTGTTGGTCAAACTTTGGAAAACCTGGGAATTTCTCAACTGCCCCTTCCACCATTGTCTCCAGAACTCAATCCCATTGAGCACATGCGGTATGTGTTGCAGAGAAGGCTCTTCAATCACCATCCGCAGCGAGTTGGGCTTGAACAACTGAGTGCAGTTGATCTGCAACATCTATGGAGTGAAATTCCTCGAGAAATTGGTGGCAATGTTATTAATAGTATACTTAATAGGTGCACAAAGGTTCTGGCTAACAGAGGACATTATGCAAGGTATTAATTGTTTGCTAAAACTATTGTGTTCAATAAAAAAAAGTTATGCAACTAAAACTTTTTTTTTGTAATTTTTAGAAATCCCTTAATTAAACTTTCCTGCAGTAAAAAATATAATAATTTCTAATAAATATTAATGCATTTTATTATATAAAAATGCAGGGCAAATCAAATATCACAAAATAGGCAATATTTCTATTCATTTTTGAGCAACTTAGTTTTAGATGAGGAATGGTAAACTCTGATTTCATTAGTCTAGGCGGGACAAAGCTATTCAATAACAATAAACATTATTATTTTATGATTATATCTACAACCTTGATGAATAAGTGGTTAAGTCGAATTTTCTCCAAAATGATTTTCTTTTACCTAGGGAAGCAGAATCATTTTTCTGTTGTAAATAAGAGACTAAGTCAGGCATTGGCTTGAAAAGGAGTTATTGCTTGTATTATAACTCCATTTCGAGCCAAAACTTCGAGAACATGATTCTGCTTCCCTCAGTACAATCAACTCTTTCACGACAAAATTTGACTGAACCATTTATTCACTGGGGCTGTATACATAACGATTGCAACTTAATAACAACTTTTTTTTATTCTGTGTCATCCCATTTTATTAATAATTAATTAATTACTTTAGGATCGCATTGAACAGTGTGAAATAATCTGTTACGTTTCACGAAGCACAAATTATGTTTGTTTTGTATTAGAAAAGAGTTTTTTTCTGAATATTTTGTAATCACCATTATATGAAGGATTTGAAAATTGTTTAAACTTAATTACTACTGTTATTATTGTTTCATTTATTATTTCATGTAATTTATGTCTTTACTAATTGTTTGTTATTTACAGGAGACTGCCATGTATGCACTTGTTTCACGTGGAGTGTGTTGATCAGTGGCTATCATCGAACAAACGATGTCCAATATGCAGAGTTGATATAGAGACACACATAAATAAAGACTGGCCAACTTGACCCTCGAGTCACCCTACCTGCTACACTAAACATATTTAGAGGTAGCCAGCCTTAAATTAGTTGTTTTTTTTAGCAAGTGTTAAAGATGCATGCACTTTTACTTACTTTATATAGCCAATCCTTTTGGCTATATAATCATTTTTAAAGAAAAAATTGTAGAAACAAGTTGATATTTCTAGATTCTATATAATTTAACAAGTTTTATTTTTTACCTTCTGTTCATACATACATATTTTATACTTCCGATAATAGACCAGAAATAGTTTTTAAATTATTTTTTTTGTAAACTTGTATTTCAGCTTGCAAAGGCATTTTATTCATCTGCTGTATTCATGGAATTCTCTTTAGCACTATTGCAATTAATTTATAATACATTGGTTACACTTACCAGGTCTGCAAGTTTAAAATGTCGTTTATTTCTTAAAATATAATTTAATTTAAAAAAAAAGTATAATATATTTTATTCAAAGTACTGGCCCTCGCTTTCTACACATTTTGTCCATCTCTCGGGCAATTTATGGATACCATTCCAAAAGAATGCTTCATCTTTATTTGAAATCCATTCATCGAGCCATTTTCTTACATCCTCCAAATTGTTAAAGTGTTGCTCAGCCAATGAGTGTCCCATCGATGAGAATAGGTGATAATCAGAAGGCGCCAGGTCAGGTGAATACGGCGGGTGGGGTAGGAGTTCCCAACCAAGCGAAGAAATCGTTTCCTTAGTCAATCTGGCTGAATGTGCAGGAGCGTTATCATGCTGAAGAATGACTTTGGCGTGCCTGTGAGCCCATTCTGGGCGTTTTTCGATCAATGCGTGACTCAAATTGATCATTTGTTGTCGGTAGCGGTCGGTATTGACTGTTTCGCCGGGTTTGAGAAGCTCGTAGTAGACTACTCCCTTCTGATCCCACCACACACACAGCATTGTCTTCTTCCCAAAATGATCCGGTCTTGCACTCGATGTGGATGGTTGTCCTGGCGTTACCCATGATTTTTTTCGTTTGGGATTCTGAAAATAAATCCATTTTTCATCGCCAGTTACAACTCGATGCAAAAAACCCTTTCTTTCGTGGCGTAAAAGCAGCATTTCGCACACAATTTTTCGTTTTTCCATCTGTCGTTCGTCCAATTCATGTGGAACCCATTTTCCAACCTTTTGAATTTTTCCCATAGCTCTCAGGCGATCGGAAATGGCTTGTCTAGTGACATTCAACTGTTCTGCCATCATTTGTTGGGTTTGGGTATTGTCTTCGTCTAATAAAGATTGCAATTCGACGTCCTCAAACTTTTTTGGTCGATTTTCTCGTTTTTTATCAGTAACATCAAAATCACCACGTTTGAAACTTTGAAACCAACGTTCACATGTCTTGACGGTTGGAGCAAGATCGCCATAAGTCTCAACAAGAATTCGATGACATTCAGATGCCTTTTTCTTTTGATTGAATAAGAAAATCATGACATGCCGCAAATGCTCTTTATTTGGCTTAAAATTAGACATTTTTAACACCAAAGAAAGGTATGATACGTCCACGTAAACGACTTAAAAACAACTGACTTTTGTAAACAAATGACTAACAAACAAAATAGCGTTTAGAGATAAGCAAATCCTTCAATAGGCTAAGAGCGCATTCTATTGGAATTAAAACGACATTTTAAACTTGCAGACCTGGTATGGGACATCCAAGATAAATACTTCGCAATAAATGAAATTCTCTTATATATAATCAGTTGAGTCCAGAAACACCAAGAAGCCACTGGACTGCTAATGCACCCCCTTTCCCATGATTCTGGCGCCCAAGCACCTACTCAAACAAGATACCCATTTACATACCAATTTATCTAATTATAAATATAATTATATCACATCTATGAAAAAACAAACTTCTAGAATAAATATTGATAAATTAATGATATGTTATTGATAATTTTAAATCAAGAAAATAAGTGTGCAATGAAGTTTAGTCAGTACTTTGAAATAAGAACCAAGAATATTAATATCAGAATATTTTCAAGTAAATATTGTAGTAATGAAAGATTTACCTGAGTCTGACAAGATCGTTGACACCCATTTGATTTACTTGTTTTGATAAAATACTGTAAATAGATTTTATAGTAATAAACCGGATACCTGTTTCTTTAATGCTTTTGGTTTTCTAATTATCCTTATTAACAGATTATACTTTTCAACTGTCTGCATGATCATAAGATTGATTATGCATATTATGTCATTTTACAATATGTAATCATTCATTTATGATTCTTTAAAATGTATATGAAGATGGCATTATTAGCCAACACATTCTTATAAATCAAACAAATAAATATTTATGGTGAAGTAAATGATTGTCCTGTTCTTTTAATTAATTTATCAATTCTTCATTCATTTCTTACCTTGACAATTTTTTGTTCTTAGTATTATTATATGATCAAAGTATACTATACAATGAATGCATGCCCTTTTTACCGCAATGTTGATTTGGTATTTAATCTAATATTCTAAACACAAAACTTTGGGTTTCTGAAGCATTCATGAACAACTAACTCATCCATGTTTACTGATTTAAAGTATCATTGGGATTGATAAAATAGTTCCGTATATGCTTAGATGTCTTGAAGTGATGTATTGTATCTAATTGATGTGTCTATTATACTATGGATATAAAATGTACAGTACTATATATAGATGATGCATGAATCAGTGAATTATTGACTTCTTAGTTGTTTTTAACTGATTTTAGAGTTGATGCTTTGTTTTAGTAATTTTCCAATTATACTTAGCCAATTTTTTTTTTGAGACCATTTACATTTCTTTGATCTTTTTAACAGTATAACAATTTAATAGTGTTGTATTGTTATTTATTCTTAATGCTAATTAAAAATTAAATTAAAAATTTGCTTTTTAACTAGTTCATTTAATATTATTTACATCCTTACAGAATTTCCATTTTCAGAGTTGGAAAATTTATATGTTTATATAATTTTCTTTCTATTTTTTTTCTTCAGGAACATAAGACAAGGAAGAAGTAACAGCGTATTTTGTAGCACGTGGGGTGTTAAAAAACTTACCAAGTACCAGTTCATGTTGTGTTTATTGTGTGTCAAATTATAAGTGATTGTGCTGAAATTATTTTCTTTATTCACTTTATGAATACCAAGTGTTGAAGAGCAATAAGTTTTCTCATCACTTATTTTTATTTGTAACTCATTGCTTTGAGAAATGCCAAACACTCTTGATTTTTTTATTTATTTTTATGTAGTAAGATGATGAAGTGAAGAGGGTTGGAGGGGTGATGTTATACAGCGAAGGCTGATAAAATATTGACTCAGTAGTTCAAATTGACTTAGACATAATATGCTGCCTAACATTGTATCAAGGTATCCCAAATGATACACCTTATCTTAAGATTATCCTTTTACAAAGAAGTCAGTTTATAAGATACTTCTGGTTCTTTTTAACACTGTCTGATGAAAGCTTGTGTTTCTTTCATTAGTAATCAATTCTGTACTATTGATAACTTTCACTAGGTTTAAAATGAATTCTTTCTTAACAGTTTCACTTTCTATATGTGTGAATTGATTTATTGAGTGATAAATTTGGTTTTATAGTAAAAAGTTTGCTGCCACAATTACATTTCAGCAGTACTTTCATCTGTAAATAAAGGCAAACACATTAGTGCGTTGTTTGGTAATTCTATTGTATGTGATTTTGTGCCCTCTTTTTATTACCCCTGTTTATATTGTTAAATTCAACAATTTAAATTATTGAATTTCATTTTTATAAATTTACATCCCTAGTTTGAAGTGGTATTGCAAGTCTTTTTATGTCTACTTCCAATACCCTGATTGTAGAATGTGTTCTATGAATTTTAAATACCTGTTGAGGTAGTTTGTTGTTATTATTATTATGTAATTTGTGTCTGTCATTATACATTTGTATCAATGGCAAGTTTTTTCCTGATACTTCTCTCATTAAAGTAGTCTTCTTGAAGGTATGAATTATAGACTGTTTAAATAATTTTAATACTTTTTTAATAAAAAAAAAAATTGTAGCCATTTTTATTAAATAATTTTGAAAAAAATAGTTGGTTGACCAAATGATTTCTATGGAGGATAAGATAGTCCAGGTTACATGCCAGTTTTTAAAAAGTTAGGTAGGTTTTTCTTTTTTTTTTTTTTTAGGTTTTCTTCCATTTGTAAGTTTAAAATTTATAGTTTTTGCTTTCAATCTATTATCAGTTATATTACAGGAATGAAAAATAAAAAACAATCCATGGTAAAAATATTAAAAAATAAATCATTAACCAGTTTGGCTAACATTTAGGTTTTTCTGTTTATTTATTTTCATTCGCTTTACGAATTTTACTTTATTTTTTGTGTAAATAATTTAGCAGTTTTGTGAATCTAACTATTTTTTGTGGTATAATATTTTACGAATTGTTTTAATATTATGGTTTATTTATTACTAATATATACCTAGAGTGTACGTCCTGTTCGCTTAGCAGTAAACCAACCCCCATTGTTCAGTGCTTTCTTTCTTGAAACAAGTTCTTGGCATTCTTCAGTTACATTAAATCTTTAACAACCCATTTTTGTTTTATATCACCATATCGGAATTTTTTTAATAGAAATAATAGAGAGCAACTTTTTACACTCTAAAAAGGCCAGTCAACAATCTTCTACCAGCAGACTTTGGATCCAACAAAAAATAAAAATAAAATCAGAAGAAAGAAATCAAATAAATAAAGACAAGTGCTATATCTACAAATAAATAGAATGAAAAAGTAGGGTAAACAGTCATGATCATAGAAATTGCATCACTTAAAAATAATGGAGGATGTCCTTAAACCAATGTTTTTCTTACCTTTTGATAATTTTAAAATGTTTTACAAAGGAAAAGAGTATGTTATTAGGCGTGAAAAATGGTTAAAACCCAAACAAAATATAAATAATGTTCATATTTATTTCATGATAAATAAAATTTTTTTTTACCAGGTCTGCAAGTTTAAAATGTCGTTTATTTCTTAAAATATAATTTAATTTACAAAAAAAAGTATAATATATTTTATTCATAGTACTGGCCCTCGCTTTCTACACATTTTGTCCATCTCTCGGGCAATTTATGGATACCATTCCAAAAGAATGCTTCATCTTTATTTGAAATCCATTCATCGAGCCATTTTCTTACATCCTCCAAATTGTTAAAGTGTTGCTCAGCCAATGAGTGTCCCATCGATGAGAATAGGTGATAATCAGAAGGCGCCAGGTCAGGTGAATACGGCGGGTGGGGTAGGAGTTCCCAACCAAGCGAAGAAATCGTTTCCTTAGTCAATCTGGCTGAATGTGCAGGAGCGTTATCATGCTGAAGAATGACTTTGGCGTGCCTGTGAGCCCATTCTGGGCGTTTTTCGATCAATGCGTGACTCAAATTGATCATTTGTTGTCGGTAGCGGTCGGTATTGACTGTTTCGCCGGGTTTGAGAAGCTCGTAGTAGACTACTCCCTTCTGATCCCACCACACACACAGCATTGTCTTCTTCCCAAAATGATCCGGTCTTGCACTCGATGTGGATGGTTGTCCTGGCGTTACCCATGATTTTTTTCGTTTGGGATTCTGAAAATAAATCCATTTTTCATCGCCAGTTACAACTCGATGCAAAAAACCCTTTCTTTCGTGGCGTAAAAGCAGCATTTCGCACACAATTTTTCGTTTTTCCATCTGTCGTTCGTCCAATTCATGTGGAACCCATTTTCCAACCTTTTGAATTTTTCCCATAGCTCTCAGGCGATCGGAAATGGCTTGTCTAGTGACATTCAACTGTTCTGCCATCATTTGTTGGGTTTGGGTATTGTCTTCGTCTAATAAAGATTGCAATTCGACGTCCTCAAACTTTTTTGGTCGATTTTCTCGTTTTTTATCAGTAACATCAAAATCACCACGTTTGAAACTTTGAAACCAACGTTCACATGTCTTGACGGTTGGAGCAAGATCGTCATAAGTCTCAACAAGAATTCGATGACATTCAGATGCCTTTTTCTTTTGATTGAATAAGAAAATCATGACATGCCGCAAATGCTCTTTATTTGGCTTAAAATTAGACATTTTTAACACCAAAGAAAGGTATGATACGTCCACGTAAACGACTTAAAAACAACTGACTTTTGTAAACAAATGTCTAACGAACAAAATAGCGTTTAGAGATAAGCAAATCCTTCAATAGGCTAAGAGCGCATTCTATTGGAATTAAAACGACATTTTAAACTTGCAGACCTGGTACGTACTCATATGAATTTATTTAGAAAAATTGTTTAAAAACATTAAAAACATATTTATTGAAATATTAATATAAACTGGTATTTTGTCGAACCGCCATTAGCCCTGATAACTGTGCCGATCCTGTTTGGCATCGAGTCGATCAAATTTTTTATGATTTCGTCACTAATCTAATCATTCCACACCTTTTCAATTGCCTGTTTTAGCTCATCTTTATTCTTAGGCTTTGCAACATTAATTTGTTTTTTCATGATCATCCACATGTTTTCTATAGGATTTAAATCAAGGCTATTGCCTGGCCATGGCAGCGTGGAGGTCTTGTTTTCTGTTTGAAACTGCTTTTCCTATTCATAAACAATGGTAAAGGCAATAAAAAATAATGTATCTTACAGCTAATACATTTTTTAAATAAACAAATAATTAACTTACCGATTTGGATTTATGGCATGGAGCAGAATCATCTTGAAAAATGAAGTCTCAGCAGTGTGTAAGATGGGAATCAAACTATCTTCCAATTTTTTGAAATATTTTTCTGCATTAACCGTCCCCTCTATGAAGTATATTTTTCTAATTCCATAGTAGGAAAAACATTCCCAGAGCATCACACTTGCCGGATGTTTCACTATTTTCATAGTACAGGATTCGTCAAATCTTTCATTAGGCCGACATCTAACGTATGGAGCACGGTCAGAACTGAAGATATTGAATTTATTCTCACCTGAATACATCACTTTCCTCCAGTCACCAGATGTCCAATTTTTAAAATTCTGTGTCTAATTTAGGTTAGATTGTTTCATTTGTTTTCTAAGAAATGGCGTTTGGGCTGGTTTTCATGCCCGTAAACCTTTTTCTCTTAATCTTCTGCCAACTGTTTCTTGACTTACTTCTGCTAAATTGCTATCTGCTAGATCTCTAGATATTTGTTTAGCAGTTTTGAAGAGATTTTCTAAGGATGATCTCATCATCATGCGATCTAAACGCTTATTTTCCTTCCAGTCCCTTTCTTTCGCTCGGTAGATCCCTGGGAAACATTTTTGTTTATTATTCTTACCCAGTGGATTGATTGCCCCTCACCCTCCTTGCTATCTCACGCGAAGAAAATCCAGCTTCAGCAAACGTCACTTTTAACTTTTTCCTCATTAGGCATTTGTTTGAAACTCAGACTATTGGACATAATGATAAGAAATATGTGCTTAATTTTGGATACTCTGGGCACAACTAAATTATGATTCACTGATTCCATCTCACTCTAATACTAGAAGGTAAACAAATACAATCCTACTATTTGTTTAGGATCAAAAAGATAACAATCTTAGGTGATGCAATTTCGATAACCACGACTGTATAACATTTATACATCATCTTAGGGTAGCAAAATTACAAGATAAATGATTAGATTACAAAATGTAATTACTAATAATGAATGTCATGTTACTAGTGAAAGACAAAAATAAAAAATTGAATAGACTCATTTGTCCCATATATTTATAACAGAATCGGTTTTTTTTCTTTATACCAAAAGTTATGAAAAGTGGAGAATGTGGGTTTTCTCACTATTTGCACTCCTATATGGAATAAAGTATCTTTTTCTTTGAAATCAATTTTTATAAGATGATTTCTTATAATTAATTAAATATTTTAGTAATTATTTCGGTATTCGGTAAATCTTTTTTTTTTCCTCATTCTCTATGATAATATTTGAAGAAGCAATATACAAATATATACTAAAACATACAGTTTGTGTTACATGGGCAAATTATTAGGGTATTTTTAAGCTATATGCTTTTACTGCTGCATGCAGGTGCTTATTTTATTTCTTCTGGCCTGTAGTCTTGGGTTCTTTGTTGAATGGGGAGAATCTTAGGTAACCATCGGTAAATATTTCATTATGTTTTAGGCTATATATTTAATTTATACTTCATATCAACAATGGAGTAGATTTTCATAAACAGCAATTACTATTTACTCTCTAAAAAGATTTTTGCCACATAAAGGAGAGAAGGGGTTGAAGGGATGGGCAGAGGGAGCATGGTGGCATTTTCCTAAAAATAATCAGACCTAAGCTGCTTTTCCAGGTTATTTATTATATTTATAATGTATTGTCACTATGCAATCCCAATTAATGGGGTAAGTTTAAGACAAATAAATTTTTTTTTTTCGTTAAGGGCTTTTGTTTCTAGTATTATTTTTCTGCCATATTTTGTTAGAGGAAGACTGACCTTACATATTATTAATTTTTTCAGCATCTTAACTTTGTAAACAAAGATAGAACCAGCTTAAAACTTGAAACTTTTCCCAAAGCTACCTCATCTTAGGGTAGCAAAATTAAAGATAAATGGTTAGATTACAAAATACAATTACTAATAATGAATATCATGTTACTAGTGAAAGACAAAAAAAAAAAAAAAAATGAAATAGGTATCATTAAAAAGGATATGAACTATGAAGCTCTTTTTTAATATAGAGGTAGATATCCAAGTGTTTTATTTTTTTTTTGTTTATTTTTAATTCAACTATGATGATGAATTAACATACAGTGGGTCAAAAAAGTATTGGCACACCCTCATTTTCCTGAATTATGGATAGAAAAAGCCTGATATAACTGTCACAACAATTTTATTAAATGTATAAATAGAAAGTAAAAGTAAATTAACAGAAATATTTCTTAAAACAAATCATTTATTTCATTAACATGGAAAATAACAAAAATGATAAGTCAAAAAAGTATTGGCACACCCTTCTGCTTTTTTGCTATGCAAAAATTTTAACACTTTGTTATTATCCCTTTTGCTTCTATAATAGCCTGCAATCTTGATAGCATTAATGAGACAAGATTTTGGGTGATTTCCGGCCTGATCAACCCACTCCTCAGCTAAAACTCATCTGTGGTCATTTATTGATGAAATATTATTCTTTCGCACTTTCAAGTCGAGTAAATACCAGAAATGTTAGATTGGATTTATATCTGGGGGCTGCGGTGGTGTTTTAAGCTGTCTTCTAACATTTTACAGCATCCATTCTTTTCTTTTAATGGGTGTATGCTTAGGGTCGTTATCCAGCTGGAACACGAATGTATCCTGAATTCCCTATTTTTCAGCACTGCTCTTCAAGTTATGCCGCAAAATATCGACATACTTTTCAGCATTCATAATCCCCTCAATGAAACTCAAATTTCGAATCCCATTCGAAGAGATACAGTCTAAACTAGGACACTTCCACCACCGTGTTTCACTGTCGATCTGGTATTTTGCAGCTGAAACTCGGTGTTTGGTTTCCTCCACTCTTATTTGTGACCATCAGATCCGGAAAAACTAAATTTACTCTCATCAGAGAAAATTATTGTTTTCCAAAATTCAATTGACTTATTTATGTGGATTTTGGCAAACTCAAGTCTTTTAATGCTATTTACCTCACTGCTAAATGGCTTTTTTCGTTGAACTCTCCCATAATAATTAAAACTGTGTATTACATTTCTAACCATCTGGAAGTAGAAGGTTGTGTTGGAAGTTGTTGCCACCTCTGTTGCTATGCAGGGGACCGAGAATGTTGGATTATGTTTAACGATTCTTCTATTTTCTATAATATTTTATTCTATTTCTCTTGCAGAAAACTTTTGAGGTCGCTCAGAACGCACTTTATTTAAAACTGAACCTGTGCTAAAACTCATCCCTACTTTTTCGCCAATTTGACAGCAACTTAGTCCGCGAGAATGTAATTTCATTACCTGATTTCTGGTTTGCACCCTGTGCTCTTTGGTTTTTGTCATTTTCAATGCACCAATTCCGGTGAGAAATGAATCTAGACTGAGGAATTATTTGTTTGTAAATAACAGGGGCTTAATACAAAAAATATTTTAGGGATTAAATGAGATATTTTTCTATAAATGTTGACAATAGACAACTGTGTCAATACTTTTTTGACCGTCGATTTTCCTACTTTTTTTTCTTAATGATTGTAAAATTAATAGTCTAGCTTTTAATTGCCTTCAAAAGGATTGATTTGGGTTCTATTTTGACTATAAAATTCCAACTTGAAAATAATTTACATATCACCGAAAAAATGAAAAAAATTAGGGTGTGCCAATACTTTTTTGACCCACTGTACCTGCTGGTTTTAAATATAGTTCTTTTTTAATATTTGAGAAATTCTTTTGACTATCACCCTATCTATCTTATCCTCCTTAGATTTTTATTAAAATTTTCAGAGCCCAATATTGTTAATTTTCTGTTTTATCTAGGATAAAAAAATTCTGTTAGAAGTTTTTAAAATTTATATCTTCGTGTCTATAATTTGATAGCTTTGTTATGTTGTTATATTTCACTACAGGTAGTGAATGTATAAATTTAACTAATAATTTATTTGGCGATTTTGTCTCAAGACTTTATATTTTTTCAAAAATTAGTTTCAAGTGATTAATATTTTTAATAACTTATCTTGTTTTTTGTTTTTATTTTATTTAACTTTCCTTGCTCAGTCATTTTGTAATAAAAATAATAATGCATTTATAATGGACCCTTTATAGATAATGTCGCTAAATTAGAAAAATTTTCATATCAAAAGCTATCATACGTTCATGTACAGGAACATTATTGTAATGCTGTATACAAATACCTCATATTTGTAATTTATAAAATAAGAGCATCGATATCGAATATATGCCTTAATGTCCTTTGGAAAATTAATTCAGTTCTCAATTATTGACTTATGTTAAACATGATGGCATTGTAGAACATATTATTAGGCAATTGTATATATGAAGGAAATTTTATTTTATTATATATATATAGTACAATTGCGAGCTACAGATTAGCAAACATAATAAAATGTTGCCATTTTTTATATTTTTTGCCATAGAATTGTATCAGAGCTTCTTGTTTTCAGCTGCCTTTGAAAACTGAATGCGTCTATTTAGATTTGGAGTTGCCTTAATTAAATACACATTCTTACTATGGTAGACTCTTTTAAGGTGACACTTAGCTTTTGAATATTTGGGTCATAAATGTTTTCTAAACCAATTATTTTCAAATTTATTAATCTTTAATATCGACAGTCCCTATGTACAAAGCGACATGTCTGTCGACATATTAAATGTCAACACGATTAAATTTATTGTTAAAATATATTTTATTTATTTTTTATAAATTTTTTTTTTTAAATTTTTGTATTTTGCATTTTAAATGTTTACATTAATAATTCTTATTTAATCTAGTTGTTATAGCATATTATGGAAAGTATTTATGTTTATTGATATAAATTATTTTTGAAATTAACTTAACTAGTGGACTTTTTTTTTTCTGGTTATACTTTAATAATATTTGTTATTTATTAAAAATATAATTGATATTTTTTAAAATATATTTTTATTGTTATTTATAATTTTTTTAAATATTTAAACTATGTAGTGTTAGCTACAAACATATGAATTTATATGAATTGAAAAAATTATTCTACTTATGCTCATGAACCTATTTTTTAAACATTATGCCCAAAGTATGCTACTGTGCCACCTTCCTCATGCCTTACCTGATGGCAATTACTTAACAAGTGTGATCTGAAATATATGTATAGACAACACTTGTAAATAGAAATAATTTAGTAATATAAAATATCAGTATATAAATTAGTATATATATATATATATATATATATATATATATATATATATATATATATATATATATATATATATATATATATGTGTGTGTGTGTGTATACTAGTATGTATATAGTATATATACAATGTATAATGTACAGTATTTAGGGTATTTTTAGCCAGGGTGTATGTAATGTCATTTGAAATATTAGTCACATGTGTATACATTAACAAATTAGTGAATCCATGTGCTTAATGCTCCTTGTATCGATTGTTTTTTATTAGAGCATTCACTGTGGATTTGTAATAAAATGACAACTACTGTTAAAACGGAAACATTGAATTTGATGTAACGATAAAATTCAGATGTGTAAAACATATAACATTTAAATTTGCAGAGTTTCTGAAGTCATTTAAGCCAAAAATATATTGTATCCCATGTTTGAATTATCATTTAATTTTGTTTCTATCTCAATTTAATGATAATAAAAATTTAAAAAAATATTTAATTGACGCTTTCTTTCTTTCAATTTCAACCATCTTGATTTTTTCCAAAAACCAGGTTTCAACCATCTAAATTGTAATGTAAAGGGAAAGAAGGTTTCTTATTTTACCATACTTACTTCTTAAGTCTAACAGGAGTCACCATCTTCCATTTCTCAGTTGCAAGCAAACATTTTGTATTATGGGCTGCACAATCCTACCATCCTAAGATTCTTTCCTCATTTTATTGTTTTATTGAGCATGTTGGTTACAATTGTTTTTCGGATCACTGAATTAACCATTGTTGCCAAATGGCTTAAGCAATAATTGATCCATCATTGTTTCCTTTATGTTCAAGTGTGTTTTTTCTTTTAATTTGAAATATAAATTGTAAGTGGTGAAGTAGCCTGAAACGTTGAGCGGTTTCTTGCCTTTTCAGTTTTGTATGAGGATTCCAGGTTAATCATTTGTCGAGATGCAACCCTAAGTATCAGATCTGGTGTTTTACAGGCACCATTGGGATATTATTAAAGGGTACTGAAGGAACCATTCTTCAAGATCAGTGATATGGGATTGGAGGCTTTGGGATGCAATAACTGGATTGGTGTTGACTGATAATACACATGTATCATCAGCATACATGGTTAGGATAGTATTAAGATGAGTCAGGATGTCAGACATTATTATGGTTTACTTGGAAAGTAAACGAGAATAAAGTAAGTGAGATACGATTGAAGGATGAGAAAGTATGTAGGGGGTAGGGATTTACGGAGTTTGTAGAGCAATCCTGGATGCCAGATTTTGACAAAAGCCTGTTCTACGACAAGAAAGACGCCCGAACAATATGATCCACGTTCTAATGCAGAGGAGACTACATCAACCACACGATGACATTGCTGAATAGTGGAGTGGGATGCTCTGAATCCAAACTGTTGATCTGGTATTATGTGATTTGCATCAAGGATGGGGTACAATCGTTTGAGTATGAGTTTGAATAAGTGGTTAAGTATAATTTTCTCCAAAATGAGTTTCTTGTACTTAAGGAAGCGTAATCAAGTTATTTTTGTAGTAAATAAGGGGCTAAGTAAGCCATTGGTTTGAAAAGGAGTTATTGTTATATTACAACTCCATTTAAAACCAAAAACTACGAGAATCTTACGATTCCGGTTGTCTGAAAGCAGTTAACTCTGTCTGGACAAAATCCGACTTAACCTCTTATTCACCGGGGCTGTAGATTTATTTACACTGTACTAATATTAATTTCTTCTATCTCAAGAATTATCAAGTGTATATTTTCTTTACCTGATTCATGAGTTTAGGTTTTTATTTATTGGAAGTTAAAAATCAACTAGTTTAAAGTCAATTTCTTGGCACGTAGTACAAAAGTTACCATTTTGCCATAATTTATCCTGTGGAAAATTTTCATGTTATTTATTTTGTGAATAAATAAATAACTAGTTTAGATTGCAGCTCCTAGGGCGTCAGTAATCGTTAGAGAAGATGAGCGATCTTAACAAAGACATTTCTAGGAGGTTTTAGTTATACCCCGTGGACCAAAAGGTATCTATCCAGGGCTGGCGGAAGTATGTCCGGTCAGGAGTGGTCAACTCTTCCTCGTGAGGGGATATAAATATGTGAGAGGAAAGGAAGGGGGTATAAGTCATCATCAAGTGGTCTCAGAAATTTATAGGAAAAGAAAACTTATGTACTAGCCAGTACCCAAGGACTGTTATCCACCATCATTTATAATCTGAATACTGATAATTCTGATACTGATAACACTTACCTTCTTATTCATATTAATGGAAATTGAAATATACAAAATATATTAATACAACAATAATTCTAGACCACTCTAGCCAAGTTCCTCTTCTCATATAAATGTTTTCCATATCCTTTCAACTAAAACATTTCCATTTCTATTCTTGTCATTGGTTGATGACCTATGTCACATAACTTTTTCTTTGGAATTATTCTGAACTTCTGGAAGTATTTCACTGCTTTTTCTTATAATGATGGCTCTTTCACAAGAGTTATTATGTTCATTTTAAATAGGCAATAACAAAAAGAATAAGACAAAAATACAAAATTAAATTTAATAAACAGTAAAGAAATTTAAATCAACAATAAACAAAATGTTTAATACTAAAAAACTATACAGAAAACAATTTAACAACACACACACAAATAACTCAAATGAGACAAGGATCTCAAGTTTACAAGAGATAAGGAAGTAGGTTTCATGGAGATCAGCTAATACACAAGCACCAAAAAGAGATTTCAGGAGATTTACCACTCTTACCATATCTGAAAAAAAGGCAAAAAAAAGTTAAACTGTCTAGGAACTATACCAAGATAGATTAGCAGGAGTTTTTTTTTTCCCAATAGTTCAAGAGTTTCAATAGACATCAGCATCATAGAAGTGTAGATAGCAATAATCATAAAGAACAATATATCTGCCAAACTAGAAGAAATGAATCCAATGTCTCTTTCTGTCTTTAACAAATTAGGCAGCATTATAACCATGTATTTGGAATTAGTGTCCAAATAATTAGTGGCTATCCAAGTGTTGTAACTGTTCTAAAGATGCAGATATTCTTGATAAGGAACAATTAAATGCTGAAATTGAACTTATTAAGGCACAGAATATTAATCAGTGACCTAATAATATTCACAATGGGTGGTCGAAATACAACTACTTCTAACAATCCCATGAAATAATCAAGGAACATGGTGACGAAGGAACTAATACAAATGGCAAACATCTTATTAACTTCAGTGTACAAATTGACCTATTGACTGGTAACACCCAGTTTTCTCACAAAATTACATTTAGTTCGCAAGAAATACTAACATTCTTATTGGCCAATTTTTGTACAGTAAATTGATAGAATGTTTTTAAGAGGTATCAAGGTCACTAAAGGAGTGAAAGTAGGCCAAGACCACTTGTTGCTTATAGTGGATTTGAAAATTCTTAAGCCCAGCAAAGCCCAAAAAAATCATATGAAAAAACTGATATCGCACAGCCCTAGGATCTCCAAATATGAGAAAGGTGTGCCACTGAACTTGGAAGAATACGACAAACTAGTCCCAAAGTACGATTAGATAAAATCTGGATTGATATCAGAGATGAGATTCTGCTAGCTAGAGTAGCTTTGCTTGATGTGAAATATGACATCAAGAGATATTCCGCCCAAAAAAAAAATGAGAATGGTAGTGTGAATGGATGAGAACTGTTGTGCAAAGGAAAAACATTGGCATGCAAGGAATATCTGAAGTGTATAATTTGTTTGGCTGAGAAATGAAGTGAGAACTGTAAAAGAAAATAAAAAGAAGAATTTTCCAGAAATTCGCCTGTAGATAGGATTTGAGGTTTTAAAAAAATATGCAGAACAAATCAGTTGTGTTTCAGCAAGCCAGACCCAATTAGATAAAAAAAAGTTTAACTTTGTTTTCCTCATTGAAATAGATCAGAAAGGGATGGATTGTGACTCATCTCTTTTTCCAGTGCTAGCGTCTCTGTAAGTTAAAGAGATCATTTAGTCGCACTACTGTCTAATTTCCAGAAAAATAACTGAAAGTATTCATTCTTACAGATTTTATTATTAGTTGGAAATGAAAAATCTGTGCTGATGGCAATGAAGTTAGGCTTAAATGTAACTACGTTGTTTTAAAGAATAAATTAATGAATATTTCCGAATATTCCTCTAAATTTTCAGGAAAAGGTTTCAAACAACGCCAACTAAATTATTTGAACAAATACAAATGGATATACGTTCATGGGAAGTAACTTCATTGCATCCTTGAAGTTTAGAAAAAAAATATTAACATATTTATCTAACTTGAAAGAAATATGAATAAAGCTCTAATAGCTTATTTAAATATTTTCCTACATCAAAAATAATAAATACAAATAACTGTCACAAATGTGTTATATTTCTACTATAAAAATACATGATAATATTTAAATAACGAAAAACATGATACAACTCATAAAATTCCAATTCACCGAGTGCTTTGAATAAACCATGCTTCAACCATTTTGAACAAATGTTCGTCATTCATTTAGAGCACCTTAACACCCCAGAAAGACAACAATGTATGATTCATTTGATTAAATCTATTGAAACAAAGATAGATAATTTACTTCACAGCACCCGTTCGCATTCTACTTCATTGATTAAGAGATAAAGAGAACTTTGTAAATAAGAGAAACATTCCTATTACCTATTACAAGATAGTACATTTGTGTTTCACTTCCAAAACAATTCATAACCAATTTAAATTCAGATTATTTAAAAATTATTAAGTTAGGTCCTGTAGAGATAGAGTGATTACAAAACTGTGTTTTAAGTATAATGGTGTTTTGGTATATTTATCAACTTGTATTTGTATGAATACTTTTTGTTGTATTGCATGTGTTGTTCCCAACAATGTTACATGTACTTATAAAAAAAGAAAAAACATTCCGCAGGCTGTCGCTTATAGTTGAGTCATAACAAGTTTTAACTTTCATTCATTCCCCTTTCAAATTTTTTCAAAAATACAAGTTATTATGAGCATTAGTGTGGAAAAGAGAATGTAATTGTGTGTAATGAGTATTTTTCGGTAATAATTTCATCTAGAGAAGAATGTTTCAACAAAAATATATCATCTATACTTTGAAATGCTTGTTGAAACTTTTATTTCTTAATGAAATGATTACCGAAATATACTCATCAACCCCAATTACATCTCTTTTCCATACTAAAGATCACAATAACTTGTATTTTTGGAAAATATTAAAAGGAAAATGAATGAAAACTTAAAACTTGTTGTGACTCAACTCTAAGCGATACCAGAAAAACTAAAAATAATAAATAAAAAGGAATGAGAACATTTATTTCTTAAGAAAACTATATTTACTATGACATTAATCGGACTTTTATTGTAACAAAACAATTGAAAATTATTAAGAACTTAGCACAGTAAAACTGTTAACTGATAAACTTAGTATAAATAATTATTGAATAAGTAATAGTACTTGAGTAATCAATTATTTTATCAATGTAATAAATAATTTAACATCTTATACACTAATTACTATTTTAATAGTTATTGCAGGGCAGTATAGAGATTTTTTCCTGGAAACCTCAGCACTGATTCATTGCATATCTGTGAATTAGCTTCCAGTTCAGTCTTGATAACAATTTTAAATTGTCCTTAATTGATAAATTGTGCTTAAGGAGCATAACAGAATTTAATGTGCTTCGATCATGTTCAAGAATTTCAAATATTTCTCCTCAATTTACCAGCCACCCCTTTCTCTTGGACTAAGATAAAAATATAATCAATATTTGCTTTAAACATATTATTTATAGCATTATAAATTTTAAAAAATACATACTCAGGTATCCATTCACCGTTTTCACTTCCGTTTGTGTATGATTGAGAAGTACTCCTATTATAAGATATTGATTATTGATGAAAAAACATTATTTACTCTTAACGTGAATTAAAAGTAATGAATTTTAATTACAATATATAATATGAAACAGCTATATTTGATAAATGAAAAAAATAGCTTAAAATTTTTTTGCTAAGCAATGTATATCAAAAGTTATACTAAAACCTGGGTTCTACTTAATAAAGTACAATTGACAAGTAAGAGTAGAAATATTCATTTTTAGAAATTTCAGTTTATTTATTGCTAATTATGCAGCAATGAACTGCTGTACAGTGGTTTTCTTTACTAATGCTGGGTATATATTGTACCTATTACCAGGTTTATTGTTGCTATTATAGAAAATAATGCCCCAGGGTTTCAGAAATAAATGTAGGCAAAGTGCAAATTGCTTCATGTTTGTATGATATTAATGAAGGTTATAGACATGGTAGGAGCT
The DNA here is from genome assembly GCA_037127475.1 of Arma custos. Taxonomy (NCBI): domain Eukaryota; kingdom Metazoa; phylum Arthropoda; class Insecta; order Hemiptera; family Pentatomidae; genus Arma; species Arma custos. The sequence goes on along the minus strand of CM073759.1, from coordinate 99,969,626 downwards.
CTCTCATTCACCTTCAGATTCCACCATTTTCACAAAGGATTAGAATATCTGGGACTAACATTCAATTGGAGAATGACATGGGAAAGAAATATTGAAAAAAAGCATTTCATTAAATGTGAGTCGTTATGGAGACATTTTTTTGTTCCAACAAGACTTAGGATAGAAAAATCCATAAAAGTGTCCAGGATTTAATCATGATTAGATTAAATGATTAGATCTATCCATCTGATTATCATTTTTATTCTCGACAAGTGTAGATGATGTAATAAAAGTGAGGAAAAAAGTAAAAGAAGTTATTAGTTTTATTTAAAGAATGACTATTAGTACTACTTACATCTCTGAATCTTCTATTGCTTGGCTGTAATAGTCTATTAACTTTAAGCAGATTGGTGTTTCTATAAGAAAAATGATCAAACACCAGAGTGTCGAAAACCAAAACCCATTCTGAAAAATCAGAGGCTTTAAGTGAATTAGATTAAATAAATGAAAAAGATTTATTAAAAAATATATAAATATTTTTTTTTATTACCAAAGGATCAATGATAAGACGACAGACTGCTACGTTTACATAATGGTAGAGGTCATATAATGACTTACATGGGATATTTTTCAAATTTTCTTGTATGAATTTGTGATATTGCTCCAAATAATTAATCATTCTTGATGTGTACAATTCCAGCGCCTAAAGTAAAAACATATAACACACTAACAATTTATGATATTCACAAAATCAGACTAAAAATTATTCAAAAAAGACTTTTCTATACCTACATTTTTACTGTACGTTTTCAATCAATATGGTTCAAATTATATATTTAATAAAAAATAAATAAAATGTGTGAGATTGATTTTTATATTGGAATATTCATTTTCGGATAATGTAATCTGGATCAATATTCTATTGCTTCAGTATGACTTAAATCATGTTTAGTAAACTCTATTTGAAGTTTAACAGAGAATCCATAGTTCAAGAGTTTCCTTTTTTTTCACATAACCATTATGTATTAGAACATAATATGCCATGGCATTGCCCTTAATCAGTCCATAGTCTGATGCAATTCGCCAAGTTTTAATAACATTGTGTGGATGTTTTTTTATTGTGTTAGTTTCTTGCTAAAACTCCTTTGCCCAGGCATGGGACTGGTAATGCAAGAACATGCCCCTACAGAGGTGATATTACATTTTATTTTATTTTAAGGGTGTATAATAATAAAAAAAAATCTTTAGTCCAAATTCATAAATTGTAACATTTTCTATAAACGTTTCGACCCTCGAGTGGTCATTTTCAATACACGTTTCACATCACCATTTAGTCAGTAACATCTCAATCTTTTTTTTTTCCTGTAGACTAACATTTAAAGGAAGCTGGGTGAGGTCCACCCATAGTCAGACACTGCAACTAAATGGTGATGTGAAGCGTATATTGAAAATGACCACTCGAGGGTCGAAACGTTTGTAGAAAATGTTACAATATATGAATTTGGACTAAAGGTTTTTTTGTATTGTTATACACCCTTAGGATAAAATATATCTGTAAAGTCCAGTACCCTAAAAGATTGATATTTTATTTTAACAATTAAGGGACAATAAAAAATATTAAATGAGAAAAAACAATGGCCTAGAATTTCAAGTGAAACATCTCAAAAGAAAAGTTTTCCCTGCATCGGATAAAACCTAATAAATGGTATACTGTTACATAATTATTTATTTTATTTTTCCATAATAAGATACATAAACTTTTAAATTAAAAATGTTACTTAAAATAAATATCTTTAAAACCTCTTGTGCGATTCGGTCTCCTTGGTTCTGAATGAAGTACTGTATAGCTTTCATATGAGATAAGGATTGGTTCACTTGTATTACCAATGGATTAATTTTTAGTTCTAAAGCAGTCAGTTGGTAAATGAGATTTTCCTGCAAAAAAAGACAACTTATTCATGATTTATATAATTTAAAAGAGAATTTTTTCTTATTAAAATTGTGTAGTTATGACAGTGAAATTATGATGTTGAATCAGATTTATCAAATTCACATAACAAAATTTACCTGATTTGATAAATTAGATGGAAATAATCTTAATTTATTTAGTTATTGACTTGATAGTTTTAATAAAAAATAATTTGAAAATTGAATTATGTTTTATTTATATTTTTAAAGAAAGTATAATAAAAAGGAGCTTATGAATTGCATAAAAAAGACATTATTTTTTAAAGTTATTATCAAAATTGTAAAACAAATTATTATTGCCCCAATAATTAATAATATTGATCATTAAAAAAAATAAAATTATTTTATTATTCTTTATCATTATTGCTTTTATTTTTTTAATTGAATCATTCCATAAAAAAAGTAAGAAGATCAACTTAAAATTACTGTAGATTGTTTACAAGGTAAGGCTTTTATCATCACCTTTAATTTAATTTTAGATTAGCGAAATTAGAAACATTTTCTCAAATCTCATCCAATTCATTATAAATTAAAGGGATCTGTTCATATAGATGCAGAGTGTTGTATAATTAATGAATAGTTAATAAAACATCTCATAAATATTGATAATTAAGATTTCAATACTTTGAAGCTTTTGAGTTATTAAGTTTTTCACTGATAAGACTTTTATTCTTTTTAAATATGCACGTTTAGAAAATTAAAAAACATTATTGCCTTGTGTTGTTCAAGATTTTTGACGTATGTGGAAACTACACGTTGTGTTTTTTCAGCTAAAGTTTCTAGTTGAGCTGCAGTGCTTATATCCCCAATCTGGATTGCTGCGTTGTTTAACTGATTTGTGAAGGTTTCTAAGTCACTGCTTACAGGACCAGATACCTGAAATTATTCATCCTTATAGAATAAGAACCTTGTACAGGTCTAATAAATAATTATAAACTTCATAACTATTACTTATTACATGTACATTAAGAGTATTCTCTATCATTTCATTTGTACTTATTGATTAATCTTTTTTTTTTTAATTTTCTTAGAGAAATATTGGTATCACTAATTTGAGATTTATTTGTTTCAAGAATAGTTATAATTAGCAATTAATAAGTCATAAAAAAGTAGTAGTGTAAAAGAAAAAGATGGAATAAGGATTTTATGACTTTATATGCACCAGAGAGGGACTTAGAAAATATTACCACTTTTCAGAAGAATTGAAAATCCTTCATGAGACTAAAGACATGAAACAAGGTAACAGTCTTATTGGTATCAGGCTCTTTCAAATACCAACTGAAGAATGAGACTCTACTGCTTAGGAAACAGAAATTTTAAGACAATTCACTGCTAGCTTATGTGTGGAGAGGAAGTCATATTCGAAACCAATGCCAGTAATCTCCAGTCCAAGAAGTACGCTAGCCAATAAAACAAAAACAAAAAATATATGGATAGGAAGAAGAAAAAACTGAGCTGGATGATGTGCCTAATACTAAAAGGTGAAATGGTAAAACAAGTGAAATATTTATGTATTGAGGCACAAACCTAAATAAGTGGGACTGCGTGGATGAGAGCACTGCAGAAATGATTAAGTCAGCAGAAAGGTTTCAGTAGAGAGTGGATTAATTATTAAGAATTGATTCTTACGAGAGTGGATTTTTATATAAAAAGAGGTCACCAAGTATCTAAAAGTAAGTTCCTTCTACAGTAATTAACATACGCTAGCAAATCTTAGCCCCTCACTATCCAAAATAAAAGCAAACTAACTAGACATAAACATACACTATTTAAGATTGATGGCAAAATGAGAAAAGATAAAAAGAACGTATTTAAATTATTAAAAGTCTTTTTAATAATTTAAATTTTTAATATAAAGTCACCCAAAAACTGACCAAAATTGATGATGGGCCTAATATAATTTGTTAGAGATATTGTTGACTGAAGATACAATGTCTGTTAGAAAGGGAATGGTCCCGATATGTGACGATATGATTTGACTAAATAGCGACTTGATGTATGCTTATTTATTGACTAAATCCCCAACTGTCTTTGTCTTCATCCATATTGATTTAGTCTAGTTATTTATTTAGTTACATTATTAACTTTTTGAAAAGTATTACCTGAGCTCTATATCCACTGATATTAATTTTAAGACCTTGCATTAAATCTGTCAATTTAGCTTGCAAACTTGGAGTGAGGATTTCAAATGTTTTTATTTTAACTTGTATTTGTTGCATCTGCTGCATTATGTTTGTCCATTTAGTAATATTTGTTACATCATTAATATCAAGTAAATTTTTCAACTTCAATGCTTCATAAGCAGATTCATTTCTTTCACATCTCCTACAATTTAAAAAATAATAATGCTTCAATGAAATAAAATAAAAAAATGTCTTTTAATAATAATACTCATTGTTAATAAATGCCATTGCTCAACTTGATATATTTTTTCTTTCATTTTAATGAACTGATAAAAGAATATCTAAAAACTTAAGTTGCTTTATTCTATTTAATTAAAATAATAAAAAGTTATTCTGTTTTTTTCATTGCTTTTTTTTTTACATTCACAACAACAAAAATATAGTATATTGTATTGCAGTCATTAAAAATGTTGAGTTCTCAAAAAAAAATATATGATTTAAGATCTAAGTTAGAAAAAACAAATCTCACTTAATGGTCTATTAGTTTTTGTGTGTGTATATGAAATTGAAATTACATATTAACATGGATATGACATAACATTGATATAGCGGCCCAAAGACGCTTTAGACACACAAGGCTAACTGATGACTATCGAGCGTTCAGGGCTCTCTAATTTGACGCAGTCTACAATTAGACAGGCAAAAACCAAATACTTCCACAAAGCCCTTTCATCTGCTCCCGATTCTAAATTCAAATGGCATCTTATTCAAAAGTTTTCCCTCCTTAATTCATCTTCCTCTAGGTCCTTTGCAGCCTCTCACATGAAATAAACTCGAATGAATAAATTTTTTGTCCACCTCAGTTAATTCATCAAATTCATCCTCTCCCGTATTTTCCCCAACGCCTTATTTCGACCCTGACAACTTTTACTTTGCTGACATTTCACCCAAAGACATTATTTCCTCTGTTCTGAAATCCCACTCCGACTCTGCAGGCTTTGATGGGATTCCTGTGAAACTGCTAAAATCCTGTATTATCGATATTATACCTGTCCTACTTCTTTATATACAATTTTTCACTTCAAAACAAAGTATTCCCTACCTCTTGGAAAAAAGCTATAGTCCACCCTATCAACAAATCCTCTAACCCTGTTTCACTCAAAGACTACCGCCCAATTCTCGATTCTCTCCAACCTTTCCAAGCCTCTAGAAAGAATAGTCCAATCACAAATGTCAAATTTCCTCGAACAGTCCGACCTCCTTGACCCACTTCAATCAGGTTTCCATCCCAGTTTCCCCACACAATCTGCACTTACCAAAATCACTAATGACATACATACCTATGGACGACAAAAAACTAACAGTGCGTATCCTTCTTGACTTTTCTAAAGCTGTTGATTCCTTGGACCATCCTTTTCAGTAAACTCAAATTACTGTCCTTTTCTAACAGTTCTATCTGTTGGTTCCAATCTTTCCTCTATGATAGATCTCAAGCAGTTTCCATACCTAATCATCCCCTTTCCACTTTCCTCACTCTTTTCTCAGGCGTGGCACAGTGCTCAAGCATCTCTCCTCTCCAGTTCAACTGCTATACCAATGATCTTCCTAAATTTGGTCCCTACTGTTCCCACCATCTATATGCTGATGACTTCCAAATATACTTGTCCTTTCCTCCTTCTGAGCTATTAATTGCGTTTGCCAGTATTCTGGAAGACCTAGATAGGATCAGTGCCTGAGCAAAGCTGAACAAACTGGAATTGAACACAATGAAAACTCAGGGTATTGTTTTAGTTTTCAATTCCCTCCTTACATCCATCCACACCCTCCCAACATTAATCCTAAATGATCGTCCTATCATGTTCACCTCCTCTGTGAAATACCTAGGCATCACTATTGACCAAAACCTTTCTGGGAAATCCCACATTGCCTAGACATCCCGACGGTCAATTAGTTCCCTGAAGTTATGCCATCATTCTCGTCATCTCCTTACACAATCTTCCCGTAAGCTTCTCCTATCTTCTCTCATCTTCCCCCACTTTGACTATTGTAGCATGGCATATGGAGGCCTTTATAAAATGCTCGAAGACAGACTAAAGAGAATAATGAATTGCTCCCTAAGATTTGTGCTTGGTACTCCTAGGCGATCGCGTGTCTCACCTTTATGATGAGATAAATTGGCTCTTCCCTCCCTTCCGAAGACAGTATTTCCTCTGTTCATTCTTATGCCAATCCATTTACTCTCAACACCCTTCATATATTTATAGTCTCCTCCTATTCAAATCCTCAGTTCAACACCATAAAACAAGATCCCGCCTTTCCGAACTTTATATACGTTAAGCATCCGAACGTTCCTTTCTCGCCCGCTCCACCACAGTGTGGAACTCAATCCCTCCTAATATCCATGATAGTCTCTCACTTTCGTCATTTAAATCCTTGCTTTTCCAACACCTCCTAGCTTCCCAAAAAGATGCTCTTAAGCAGGCTAGTCATTTGCTTAGATTGTAATGTATAGAATAATTCATTGTGTTATTTATTTTAATTTTGTTTTTCAAGAAGCTGTACATCATGTAGAGAAATTATTGCATGCTAGCTCATGCATTTAACAAAAGCTATGGATTTATCTATTCTCTTTAATTGCTTCATATCTTGTCAAGATTTGTACTGTTTATTTACTTATTATTATTTTTGTTTAAATATGTCTTTTTAAATTGTTTTTTTGTCACTTTTTATACACTTTATGATTTTTAACATTTAGCCTTCTGGCCAGATAAATATTATGTTTCTTTTTCTGTTCATATCTGCTATTATAAAGGGGCTTAGTCCCAGAATAAAGTTACTTTTCTATTCTATTCTAGATATATCCCAAGAATGCTTTTTGCTTACATAATATTACCAAAAAAGTCACTTCATATCATCGATTTACACTATGTTTTTAAAAATTTTTGGTTTAAATAGACATAATACAAAATTTTGATTAAATGTGTTATGTAACTATACAATACAATGCTCCTGTATTTGTTTCTCTAAGCATTGGATTAGTTATTCATATAATATTGTATAATATTATTCATATAATATTGTATATGTCTTGCTATTAAATTAGTTCAAAAAGTTTTGAATCATCTATAATATTAATAACAGAATATTAAAGATTTAAAAATTAGGAATAACGTATGCATTAAATGTGTAATATAAAAATTTCAAGCTTATTTTAGGTAAGCTGTTGTCTATCACAGAACTGTCATCATATAGCACATAATGTTCCCATTTTTCAATTATGGTAATATTTTTTCTGTCCTAACATTATTATTCAATTTAACTTATGGTGTAGTAGAAATATTTAATAAACTCAGCTTCAAAAACTAGAAAAAATAATATTATTTTGACAAATAAGGCTAGATTATTTTACTTGTTTTATTAACAGTACGAACTGGATTACTTTCCCAAAAGGCATTGAGATAGAACCATTTCCCAACAGCAACGTAGATAGGTAGGATCCACCAGATTCAGTCAACATACCACCGTTGTCAATTATTTTAGAGAACGTTGAAAAGTCTGATTCCTTTTCCAGAGCCTGGCATATAAACACTTCCGCATGACCTCCAAATATAAAAATAGTGATCATGAAAATCCATAGAAAAAATGAAAATAATGACACAAGAATGACTGTTCTGGAAACAAAACCAAATTATAAACAATTAGATATGACAACAATTAGATTTCATAATCTATATATTTCAAAATTCTATGGCAACAATGTTTTCTTACACGATTAATGTTGGAGAAGAACTTTTTTCACTTCCGCAGCAGCCACAGCATGTAGCTCCAGTAAGAAGTGACCATATATAAAGGACTGAAATTGCTGATACTGAAAAGAAAAATTACATTTATAATGGTATGATTTTCTGGATATGGGACTTCCCAAAATGGAAATAGTTACTTAAAAAATATAACAGAAAACTCTCATCTCTTCTATGCTCTTTATGTTTTATCTATGGCAACAGTGATCAATGTGTAAGTATATTTGATGAAAACTAGACTTAGTACTTTTAGATTTTCTATTTTTATAAGAATAAAAAAAAAATTTATAGAATATTTTCAAAAGAGTTTATAATAATAATATTAATACTTGCACTGCTTAAACTATTTGTCATATGAGGAAGAGTAATAGGTAATGTTATTTGCATAGTTATTATTTGATAACTAATAATTGGCTTAATCACAACAAATAACATCATTCCCTATTGACTCTGATACCCATGATCTGTGGTGCCTTATCATATGCTAGATTGTCAGCAGGACCTCTTTAATGGACTGGAGACCTGTTTAGGATATTACTACTTTTCAGAACACTGAATTAAAAAAAAAAAATTAACAACTGTGGATTATTACTAGATATATGCTACATACCAGTCACTTTTTAATAAGCAATTCTTATTGGGCCCACTAAAAGCCCAGAGATGGGGGATTTAGCAGTTGACAAGAACCTTTTCCACAAATATATTGACCCCAGTGAAAGAGTAAATGAACACACCTCTATATAGACAATGATTGGGCATTTTAATTAGCGAATTTAAAAAAAAAAGACTAACATACAGTTATAACTGATGCCTAATAATTTTGAATAAAGAATAACATTCAGGGAACTATGGGAAAAACCTTAAAATTGGCAGTGCTGATGGTTTATCCGTCACACACTGCTACAAACGTGGAGGAAGTGATTACACTTCTTTTTAATCTTAACTGAGTTTTAATTTGAACCTCTTGGCATTTTTTAAATATATATTTTTTTAACTGGCTAGCTGTAATCATGTTAGAGTTTTTGTATTATAAACAATAAGGTAACAATATTATTAAATGTATATTGTTTAATCAAAATTATATGTAATAACCAAGTCCAATCAGCCACCTCCAGTAATCAATATACTGAATCGTTTGAAATGCTGGTGGTATTTGGACTCCAAGATCTTCTAAATCACTATGTACATTCTGCTTTGCAGTGTTGAAAGAGGAAGCAGAGTTGTAGAGAACAGTCCGCTGTTGGTTCAGTTGCATCAAAATTGCTGAAAAAATGGATGAATAATAGCATAACAAACAAAATACATGTATCACAACAAAATATAAATTTCTTACATTGCCTTACTAGTTTACTTTGCTTTTCAATCTGCTCCGGTAGTTCAGTGAACAGGTTGTTAGATTCAATTATAGCATTTGACAAGCCATCAATAACACTTTGCTTCAAATAGCTCAAGTTAGAACTGTTTGTAATCTAAAAGAAAAAAAAACATTATACATTACAATGAAGGAAATAAGCAATTTTATTATTTTAATAATTGCCATTAAATTATTTACTGAGGGATACAAAGTGCAATATACATTGAAGAATTTTAAAAAACCTGATTTTTCAATGAGTGCAGTTAAAATTTTTGTGAAATAACATAGGATATCCCATCAGATTGAAAAACTTTTAGTATTAGAGTTTTTGGATCTGCAATTTAACTTAAAAATGATGACAATCACAAACTTTTCACTCCACCGAGTTTTTATTAAAAAGGATTTGTGAAAACACAATATTTTAAAACACTATAAATTTACTAGTTTTTATTACTTATATAAATGTAAATGTAATATGCTTTTAATATACTAATATTGCTATAGTTAACTTTTTGTGTTTTATTTATTTAATTTTTCTATCAACCTATTATTTTTTATCTGTTTCTCATTTCAATCTGTTCTCTATCTATTTTATTTGTATTTGTATAGTGACTCACGCCTAAAATGATACAGCTGGATATTAATTTGAATCTTTGAATAAATATAGAGCTCAACATTAAAAAGCAATAATCTACTGTAACCACTTAACATCCTAGTAATATGTTTTTTGTGTAAACCTATAAAAATAAACAAGGATTTAGTAATAAAAATAAAACACATATCTCATGATACCAATTTACCAATAAAATAGAGAAAATGACAGATCTTTGTTTTTTTAAATATTTGTTTACCTTAAATTATTTTGCTTTAGTTTAATTTACACTCTTGCGTTGTAAGTGTTAGGTTCTTTTCAAAGTCACACAATGTTTACAGAACGAGAGTTAGTCATTCAACACTTTAATGTTAGGCAATCTAGTAGTACAAATAGGCGGGTTGAGCCGGAGCCGTGACCTTGAGGCCATTGTCTGCTGTAGCAGGGTCGTGGGCGTGACCTTGAGATGACCTTGAGGGTGGGAGGGGTGTAAGGCAGGACGAGGGGGTGTTGACCTTGAGGTAGGTCCAGGTGTGCAAATTAAGATTTGGCAACGTCGCAGATGAGATGTGGCAACAGTAGAAACTAGGTCACGGTTTGTTCTGAATGGACGTTGGTCATGAATAAGTCATCTTATGAATGGAAGAGAAACTAGGTCATGGTTTGTTCTGAATGGATGACGCATGTGCGTCATTTTTTATGAATTGAAGTGTTGAATGGGCGTGTGACGTCATCTTATGAATGGTAGTGTGACGTAATTTCTCTTTATGAATGGGATAAGAGTTATGAATGAAGCACTAGTAGTACAAATAGGCGGGTTGAGCCGGAGCCGTGACCTTGAGGTCATTGTCTGCTGTAGCAGGGTCGTGGGCGTGACCTTGAGATGACCTTGAGGGTGGGAGGGGTGTAAGGCAGGACGAGGGGGTGTTGACCTTGAGGTAGGTCCAGGTGTGCAAAGTAAGATTTGGCAACGTCGCAGATGAGATGTGGCAACAGCGCAGTAGAAACTAGGTCATGGTTTGTTCTGAATGGATGACGCATGTGACGTCATTTTATGAATGGAATAGTTGAATGGGCGTGTGACGTCATCTTATGAATGGGAGCGTGACGTAATTTGTCTTTGTGAATGGGATAAGAGTTATGAATGAACCACTTGACCGACCAATTTTCCTGCTGCGTCGCAGGTACATTGGGATATTCGTAAAGATCCCATGATCTGAATGGAATAGAAACGACCTTGTTCTTGTCTACTAGTTTTAATAACCTCAGACGTTCATAATCTGAAACACGAACATGAGGCATTCTCCACACCAATTTGTCAAGTTTTATTTGTACATCATCGTCACCTAGCACGCAGTTTAGGTCAGTACTTGATCTGATCAAAACGAGCTCTTGCTGCAGATTGATTAAAATTTTACGATAGTCCTCGCAAATCCCAAAAAGAATATCAAGTGGTAGGCATACGCTAAAAACGCCGTTTTTATCCAAAGAAAGAGTTTTACCGGGCATTGTCCACCCCGCATTTTCTAATCCCATTACTCGATTAGGCGAAAATGATGCATGCCCTTTAAGAGTAGTAGTTATCCCCGGATTTCGTACTCGATCGACTTCTATACCGTTTAGTTCATATCTAATTTCGTCAAACAAAAACGCGAATGCGTTATTAGTCAACTTTGGAGTGGCACCGATAGTGCCATCACTTTTTAAGATCCTCCCTTCGAGATAAATAAAACTTTAAGAAGGAAAGGTATAAATATCTTGTTGATGAATAGGAATTCTAATCTCGTCGGATTTGTTAAAGGTATTTCCCCTATAAGGCTGGTGCGAGTGATATTCAAATTGTGTAAGAGAATCGACGAATTTTATATCCGTCGTAACGTCTAGTATGTCATTCATAATGTTTGTTTAACCGAAAACCACACTGTTTTAAAAATATAGCGTTCGCAGTTGTTAGCGCTCTTGTTGATTTAGGTTTACTGGTTTTAACCGTTGTTTGACATCTCCTTTTATAATAATCGATGCAACTATCTCTAGAACAAAAAGCAATCCCCATTCTTTTTTAAATGTAATCTCAATGTAACCGTTCCTCCTCTAAAGTCGATAAGCTCTCCGTTCTGATCTACTAATCGAACGATGATATTGTCTACAGTCCTCACGTTGGTTGGAAAGTAAATGACCGGATTCGTGATTTCTATTATTTTATATCCTGGATCTACACGCGGAAAGAATTGATGAATATTATGATCCGGTTCTCCGTTCACATAAGACCCCGATGCGATGTTACATTGAATTGAAATAATGTTTACGCTGAGAATTTTAACAATGTCGTTTGATTCAGTATAGGAGCGATTCGGAGGAATGACATGATCGGATCGTGTAAAACCCAAAAGAGGACCAATAGAGTGAGGCTTCTCGGAATAGTTAAAGTATACTGCATGAGTTGTTTTAATTTCCGTTTTTAGCGTGTTGGAATTTCCTCTTATTATCACTACAGCGGTAGGGTCAAGATGAGAAATTTTTTCACGTAAAAAGGAGGCTATAGCATCGATATCGTACGATCCTTCATGTATTTGGATCGAAAAATCACCAAAATAAAACATATCATTAGCGCCCTTTTTTATATTCGGAATAGTATTATATGTCTCAAATGATAACAACCCAACAGTATATATTGACCCCAATTCTAACGGTGGTAAAAAGTTTGCGGAAAGTACGCTAGAGTTGTCCGTAAGCGTTACTGTATAGCTCATGATTAACAATGATCAAACGCTTTGAGAAGCATCGACTAAATACTGTAAGCAGAGATGTCCACAAACCGACGTATTCCACTCCTGATAACGCTCTCTATTATAAGTTATTTTTAGCCCCTTAAAGTACTCGAGCAACTGTGGTGGTGGTTTTAAGTTTCCAAAGGAATCAAAGTATTTCACAAAATTATTTTGTTTTACATAACAGACCCAATGTGAACCAAGTTCTGAGCTCGGCTCTAAATTTACAATAGCAGACTCGTGTTTGTTTGGATATCTAGGAAGTTTATCAATCATAAACACTCCTCGAAAATGTTGGATATTTAAAACTTTGGCCAAATAATTTAATTCTAAATCCGTCAATGGCTTATTCGGTAGTCAGATCTTTCCAGATTTGTTTTTTTGTCGAGTTATAAACAGGCCGTAGCCTTTCCGATATGGTTTCAAATAAAGTCCATTTCCGATTTTCTGACTTTCCATCGCTAAATTATGCCTCTTTTGCTCATCTAATTTATGTTTAGCTTCTTTCGCCTCGTAGATAGCTTTAGCCACACTCGACGCTCCTCCCGCTAAAGATCCCACTGCAGAAAGCCCCGCCATTAACGGCACAATCTTTGCTATAAGCAATATCGTGTTCTTTACAAGCTTTATCAAGCTGGTTTATTCCACTATCTCCTCTATTTAGTCGTTTTTCAAGGTTTGTACCGGGGCCACAATACTGGTATCCTGGCAGGTGTAATTCAAACGGTAACTTATTTATGAGACTGTTTATCAAGCCTCTTCCTTTGTGAGTCTTACGAATCATACTGTAGTGAAAAATGACAATCGGCGATATATATATATACAGGAAATGAATGATTTTGTCTACATTCAAAATGAAATTAGTCCAACAAGAACAACGTTTTTCTACTTTGAAGTGTTTGCCTGACGAATCTACTGAGGTGAAACATAGCACATTATTACCAAACACCATACGAGCGTCGATATGCGGATCAAGCGGATGTGGAAAGACGAATATTATGATTGGACTTTTATTAAATCCAAATGGTTTAAAATTTAAAAATGTATATCTATTCGGAAAAACTTTACACCAGCTCAAATACCAGTATTTAAAAAATGTTTTAAATATGGTTCCTGAAATAGGATTTTACGATTTTGAAGATGCAAAAGATATGCCTCACCAAGTTGAATCTAATTCAGTCTGTATATTCGATGATGTTACGATGGAGGATCAAGATATAATTAAACGATATTTCAGTTATGGAAGACGTATGAATCTAGATTGTTTTTACTTAACACAAAGTTATGTTTGCATTCCTAGACATCTGATCAGGTGTAATTTTAACTTTTTAATAATATTTCCTCAGGACGAATTGAGTTTAAAACATATTTACGATGAACATGTGAGCACTCCTGCTATCGGTTTCCAACTTTTTAAAGACATGTGTTCATTATGTTGGAAAGAGCCTTTCGGTTATCTCGTTATTGACAAAAGTAGGGATTTAAACAATGGTCGTTTTAGAAAAGGAATCGATACATTTATTGTAGATATATAAAGGGTTTCCAGTCGTTGACGGAGCTCAGTCATGGACCCTAAAGTCACCTTTGAGATTATAAAAACTAGCGAAATTTTAAAAAATAAATTTCGGACATTGAAACGCGGTCTTCAGGATGTTGATGAGGTTCGTCAAGCATTCTTTACACCTGTATCACAACCTTTAGAAGATATTAAAGAGTCGTTAAAGTTGCAAAAAGAAACCAAATCGGAGCCGTCAAGTAAAAAGATTAGAAACAAAAATGATGAGATTGAGTTTACAAAAGATATTTACAAAAGAGCAACATTGACACCAGAGTTAGCCCATTCGACTCATCCGACAACTCCAATACTTTCATCATCTAGTTCGGCGTTTCCTGAAATTAAAGTAGAAAATGAACATCATGAAACTGAAGATTCACTAGTAGAAACAGTTAAACAGTTTGGAAACCAACAAAGAAAATATTTGGAGAAATTGTTGAGAGGCGATAATAAAACCTTCGATTCACGTTATGGCATTAGAGTCATGCCCGATGGAGGATTCGCAATAGGGGACTCAACTGATATTCAACTACATACAAACAGCGATGACATAACAATTAACGGGGTAACTTATGAAGGCACAGAGGGATTGTTGCAGTTACTTTACTTGAAAAATCCCGAAAAGTATGAAAAAAAAGACTTGGAAATGTATAAAAACATTTTAATCTCGACCAATGCTCACAAAAAAGGCTATAGTGAAGAACGAGGGAGACAAGGAATCAGATCAGAAAAATATAGAAAAGTTATAGCGATGCTTTTCACACCTCGTCGTACCACCACCCCTCCTAGTAAAATAGCCACACTTCGTTCGCACAAAGGCACTGGTCTCATGAGAGCCGATAAACCCCTTTATGAGTATTGGGATGATCCTAATGAGCTAGTTGATCGGCTGAGGTTGCTAATATCTTCGGCGAATGCAGGTCACGAAGGACATGAAAACGAAATAGAATCGATAATTGAAGAGCTACGAGAAATAAATATATTATATTAAGTGAATATCTTTTCACTGTGTGTGTGTATCTCGGTGATGCTAATAACGCTCGGTTATCTTAAAAGATGAATGCATCGTTGTTAAAAAGTGCTGTCGTAAATGAATTGCACAAACCAGCTCGAAGAAAATATCCACGTCGGAAAACTGTTTTGAAAGGAATTAACGATTTATGGCAAATAGACCTTGTGGAAATGATACCTTATTCTGGAGAAAATAAAGGAAATAAATATTTGTTAACGGTCATAGACTGCTTTTCGAAATTTGCTTGGGCTGTGCCACTAAAACAGAAAACAGCGGACAACGTGAGCAAAGCAATGGAGAGTGTGTTTTTATCGAGTAAATCAACTCCAAAACATATTCAAAGTGATCGAGGAAAAGAATTTTACAATTCAAAGTTTAATTCTCTAATGAAACAATACAATGTTAATCATTATTCAACTTTTTCTAATATAAAAGCTTCCATTGTAGAGAGGTTCAATAGAACATTAAAAGAAAAAATTTGGAGAGCATTCAGCCTGCGAGGAAATTATAAACTTTTAGATATATTACCCCAAATTCTACAAGAGTATAATTCATCATTTCATAGGACTATAGGTATGAAACCAATCGATGCTCGGCATAAAAAGATGGAGAGATACTTGCTAAAAAATGTGTATTCTACAGTGACTAAATCGAAAGTACGAAAGCAGAAATTTATAGAAGACGATTTTGTAAGAATATCTAAACAAAAAACAAGTTTTTCAAAAGGCTATAAGCCTAATTGGTCAAGTGAAATTTTTAAGGTAGTCAAGATTCAGAAGACATATCCGTACACATATTTGCTAGAAGATCTAAAAGGGCAACCGATCAGTGGTGCATTTTATGAAGAAGAGCTACAACAGGCTAAATATCCAAATATATACCTGGTAGAAAAGGTTTTAAAAAGGAAAGGCAATCAATTATATGTCAAGTGGTTCGGTGTTAATGAACGCAGCTGGGTTAATAAAAAGGATATCGTATAATGTTGAAGAAGAAGAAAAAAAAAACATATGCTCTTGTACTAGACATTTATTTTATACGTTCATCATATACTTAAAAAGTTTTGTTAATTATTGTTACTTTTCTTGAAAAAATAAAAATCTAATAATCTGTTCACTGGTCTAATTTTCTAACCTATTTATTAATTTAAGTAAGTGCGACGTATTTTATTTGTCCTTGAAAAAAAAGAGGAATAAGAAAAAAAACAAATTAACTGAAAACATTTATTTTTTTATAAATGAAAAATTTAATTAAAAATCATCTACATCAATATGTAGCAATTATAAGAAAAACATATTACAAAATAAATCTAAATGAAATACTGATTTAGTAAATACAATATTTAACATATTTTAATTAAATAGACTCCTCCTCAAACCATAAACAATGCGGGCTACACGCCCTATGGTAATTGAGAGGGTTTATTAACGAATCGGTGTCATACAACAGTCCACAGTATACACATTTAACACTATTTTCAACTCCACGTATAAATCCAGCAAATGACAGCATATGATGAGGAGAAGAAGAATTGTCTCTATACGTTCGTTTACGAACGTCTCTTTTAGTGAAATCTATAGCCTCACTATTTTTATTTACCCATGCAGCCAGACGATGAGCTTGATTTAAAGAGCAAACGAATGAAGTGTCTAAATGATAATGACATGCTATCTTATCATATTCCAACTGTTTCAGATTGGGACATCCAAAGTTGTGCAAATCATAAACAGGTTTATCATTAAGGTCTTCTATAAACTTACACTTTTCTATTCCTTTTCCCCATAATACGTCATAGTTTTCTGCAACGGATAGTAAAACATTTTTCAAAGATTCATAATTTACATCACCACAGTTCCATTCCAGACCATGAAGATGTTTTTTTACCCAGAGATTTGTCTTTAGCCGATCAGCATTTTCGGCTTCTTGAGGCGGTTTAAAAATCCAATGACTAGAGTGCTCGTAATTTAAGCTAACTACTGACAGTTCTTTCACTATCAGCTTGTTCGTCTCCAAACGATAAGCCTGTAAATCAAGAACTGCTGACGACATGTCTGGAATAAGTCTACTGACTCACACTCTACTGAAAGCGGGCCCAAATACCGACTGACCTGATCAGCATCTGACGCAGCTCCTTATTCTACATATAAGCCCTCGCCTTTTCTATCTTCTCATCAGTCAGCCACTATGCTAGTATAAGTTCATAGTCTCAACGTCTTCAGTTTTCATTACAACTGCAGTAAAGTAAGTTTTTTTTTTTTTTTTTAATTTTACTCGAATATCTGTTTACTAACTAAGTATATGATTTTAATTTTTTTTTTTAGATGTCCCTCCTGAAAAAATTAAATGAAATTAAACCCGCATATAAAAATATTGGAGAATTAATTATAGGACGGACGTATCAAATTCTACAACTTTCGAAGAAGGAGACGGAGTATGGCCCATCAATCGAAGCAATATTATTAGATGAAGGAGAAAAAGAAAAAATAAGAATCTTTCTACCTAAAAGATATGTCTACGCATTTACAGAAGAAGAAATATTCAACTATGAAGGTACATTCTTACATTTTAAACATATAAAGAAAAAAAGTTATATTTTTATTTTTTTTTTTACTTAGCCAAGTGATTATTTTCTGTTTTAGGACAGCTAAAAATTCAATATATGGGAAAGAAGAAATATGCTTATGACATAAAGTTTATGTAAACAAAAAAAAAAAAGGTTGAATCAGGTTAGGCTACAATTGTTTTTTTTTTTTTTAATATTACTTTTAGGGGGTAGTGTATATATATTTTTGTATTTGTTTGACCAAGTATGTTTTTAGATTAAAAATGAATAATAAAAGTAACGGAAATAATTATTTATGTGCTCATTGTGGATTATTGCTTACAAACTGGCGACATAGATGTCAATCGTTGTTTTACTATTGTCGAGGCTGTAGGAAAGAATTTAGCAAAAAGTTTAACTTTGAACGGCATAAATTAACTTGTGAATTTGGGGTTAGTAGTAATAATACACCCGACGTGAACACAATGGAGATACCAATGAAAAAAAGGAAATATAACATTTTTAGTAGACAGATGCGAGGGAAGACGGTCGCTCAAGAAAATGGGATTATTAAAGCTTCCTTAGGAAATGCGGTTGAAGATGTTTACATTCCTAACGATAATAAAAAATTATTAGCTTCAGAATTTTTTAATAAGAAAAAAGAGGTTTTAGTAAAGTTACTAAATAGTTATGTAGATGAATGGAAAAATCTAAAATTAAACATAATGTTAGAATGTACATATATTAAGAAAAACGAAAATACTATTAGTGAAAGAACAGATTTTAATTTTAAATCGAAAGTTAGTACGATAGATGTTTCTATAAACCTCGAAAATTACATTGAAACAATTTTTGATAAAATTTTAGAGGAACAGGATGAGTTTGAAAAAAAAGGTTCCGGTTGGATGTATACCTCTGCAAACTATATCTGCCTACATTTAACTAAATTTAAGCCTTTCGGAGGATCTCAATATATTGAATTACCTAAAAAAATACGAGACAAACGTTGTGTTATAAATGTAAAAAATAATACTAACGATTGCTTTCGTTTAGCTTTACTTAGTGATAATATTAGATCAAATGACTTTAACGCGTACAAAAATATTCATACTCCATATTCTTTTGATTCTATATCGTTCCCGACTCCAATTAGCGATATCAATCGATTCGAAAATTTAAATAACCTGTCTATAAATGTTTATGGCTTAGATGATAAAAATAATGTTTATCCAATTAGAATCAGTAAAAAGGATAATTATGATAAAACGTTTGATCTGTTGTATTTACAAAATGGAGAAAATTTTCACTATTGTTTGATCACAAATCTTTCACGATTAGTAAGTTCTCAAATATCTTTGTCAAAACGTGCATATTCAATCTGTCGTAGATGTCTGACCGTATTTCCAAGGACGTACGTAAACAAGTATGGGAAAAAAGGCGATGAGCGAAAAGACGAACACGAATTATTTTGCCGTGATCACAAACCAATTCGATCTGACTTTCCGAAAGAAGAAAAAATTGAATTTAAACATGTGGAATATACACAATCCATTCCAATCGTAGTTTATGCAGATATTGAATCTCTTTTAATACCAATTTCGGGGCCTATTCCTAATCCGTCAACATCTTGGAACAAAGCTGTTCATGAGCATCGTGCTTTTTCAGTTTCACTTCTGGTCAAGTCAAAACTGTTTGAATGTAAACCGTTTGTTTATACGGGAGAAAACTGTATGCTAGCGTTTTTAGAAAAACTCGAATCTATAGTTGTTGAAGCGGATAAAATATACGGTAATACTATGCGAATGGAAGAAATGAGCGAAAGGGAAAATAAAATATTTTATTCTGCTGAAGATTGCATCTTATGTCAATACCCTTTAGACGAACACGATCGAGTACGACATCACTGTCACTTATCAGGAAAATTTGTTGGACCAGCACATAATGCTTGTAATTTAAGAGCAAAAAAGCCCGATTTTATACCTGTTTTTATGCACAACTTACAGGGTTACGATTCTCATTTTATGATCCCTTTCTTGGGCCGTTGTGAAAATATCAGCGTAATTCCTAGTAATTCTGAAAAATATATAAGTTTCAGCATAAAATTTAAAGGATGTAGTACAAAAATACGATTTGTTGACTCGTTTAAATTTCTATCATCAAGTTTGGAAACATTAGTGAACAATTTGCAAAATAAATCTAAATCAATTACTGATATATTTCCACATATGGCAAATATTATTAATGATGAAAACAAAATTAAATTATTGACAAGGAAAGGCATATTTCCGTACAATTGTTTTAATTCTTTTGATCGTCTAAACGAAACTCGACTACCTTCCAAAAATTCATTTTTTAATGATTTAACAAAAACATCAATTAGCGACGTGGACTATGAGCACGCGAAAAGTGTCTGGAAAGTCTTCAACATCCAAACACTAAAAGATTATGCGGAATTGTATATACAAACAGATGTAATTTTGTTGTGCGAAGTTTTTGAAGCCTTTCGACTTCTCTGTCAACAAATTTATCGACTAGATCCTGCATGGTTTTTTACTTTGCCACAGTTATCTTGGAATGCAATGTTGAAATACACGAAAATAAAATTAGATGTAATAAAAGATATTGATATGGTACAGTTTTTTGAAAAGGGAATAAGGGGAGGCATTTGCCAAGTTGTTTCTCGGTATGCGAAAGCTAACAATAAATATCTAAATGAATATGACTCGACTAAACCCAGTAATTATTTACTTTACGTAGATGTCAACAATCTTTACGGTTATGGGAATTTGGATGAACCTGCCCTTGCCGTATACAGATTTTGAGTGGGTTGATGAAAAATTAAATGTATTAGATGTTGAAAATGAATCAGAAACCGGTTATGTGCTAGACGTTGATGTTGAATACCCCAAAGAAATTCATGATAATCTTTCTCAATTACCTTTTTTACCCGAAAAAAATAATCCACCTAATACTAAAACAGTTAAACTATTGACGACTTTGATGCCCAAAACACGTTACATAGTACATTATGTGAATTTAAAACAAGCTCTACAACTCGGGGTAAAGATTTCAAAAATTCATAGAGTGTTGAAGTTTAAACAAAAAAAAATGGTTGGCTCCATACATAGAAATTAATTCAATGATGAGAGCATCAGCAAAAAATACATTCGAGTCAGATTTTTACAAATTGATGAATAACAGCTGCTTCGGCAAATTTATGGAAAACGTGCGGAACAGAATCGATTTAAAAATAGTAACAAATGAAAAATCATTATTTCGTCAAGTCAATAAACCAAATTTTAAAGGCAGGATTATATTTGCAGATAATGTTACAGCGGTTCAGCTGGAAAAAGAAAGCATTATTTTTGATAAACCCTTGTACGTGGGATTTGCAGTGTTGGACTTGAGCAAAGTTTTGATGTATCATTACCACTACAATGTGTTTTTGAAAAAATATGGTATAGAAAATGTTACTTTATGTTATACCGACACCGATTCATTTTTATACAATATTAGGACTGAAGATATTTATTCCGATATTTCTGGAGAGTTAAATAAATATTTTGATACAAGCAATTTTCCCACTTCTCATTTCTGTTATTCTGAAAAAAATAAAAAAGTCGTAGGTTTGTTGAAAGATGAAACTTTTGGAGATCCTATAGTAGAGTTTGTCGGATTGAGGCCCAAAATGTATTCGTACATAACAAAGAATGATATAACGGTTAAAAAGTCAAAGGGAATAAAAAAATCGGCAGTTAACTATTTTACTTTTAGCGATTACCTAAACACATTTAAAGACAGCAAAAGTCTATATTCTTCATTTTATACAATTCAATCTAAAAAGCATAACGTTCAAACCACACTGATAAATAAAAAGTCATTATGCTCATTTGATAATAAAAGATATACATTACACGATGAAACCACTCTCCCTTATGGTCACTATAGCCTCAATGAAACAACGAATCTAACATTGTAAATGTATAAGAACCAATTAATGATTGTATACTAGTATTATTATTGTTTACTTAAATTTATATTTAGTTAGAAAAGACCTGTAATTAGAGTACTAGATTTATTTCAAGAATGTCTACTTGTAGTATTATTATTGTTTACTTAAATGAGAAAATTAGACATAGAGTACATGAAAATTAACAAAATATATGTTTAAGAATATGATGTATAAAATAAATGTTTTGTACAACTGTATTTTTTTTTCTTTCACATATCCTTTTCCAGCTCCTTCAAAAAAATTTCCTGTATATTACTAAAGTTCAGGAGGAACACATACGTCATCCAAGCTCATAAAAGCTAAATAATCTAAATCAATGAAACGTCATCCAATAGCCTATCTCAATAGCAAGCCTAATCCCATTCATAAAAGCAACTCCCGTCTCAGTCATAATCTCAAAAGCATCCCATTCATAACTCATTCGTAAGAGAAAAATTACGTCACACTACCATTCATAAGATGACGTCACACGCCCATTCAACTATTCCATTCATAAAATGACGTCACAGGCGTCATCCATTCAGAACAAACCATGACCTAGTTTCTACTGCGCTGTTGCCACATCTCATCTGCGACGTTGCCAAATCTTAATTTGCACACCTGGACCTACCTCAAGGTCAACACCCCCTCGTCCTGCCGTACACCCCTCCCACCCTCAAGGTCATCTCAAGGTCACGCCCACGACTCTGCTACAGCAGACAATGACCTCAAGGTCACGGCTCCGGCTCAACCCGCCTATTTGTACTACTCAATCTCTGAGTCAAATTGCTAAAATAATTAAAAAAAGCTTAAAAGTGCCAGAAAAATTTGAGGTGATAATGAAGATGTATCATAGGGATGAGATTTGGATCATCACAGAAATAAAACAAAATTCACATTTGAGAGCACACAACAAAGAACAGCCCACAAAATGATCACAAATTACAGAACTAAATTAATAGCTAACAAAATGAAAAGTTTATAAATTAATAGTACTCATAAGTTAATAGGAGTTGAGGTGTATAATTTTGAATGTGAGGTGAAACTTTTTATTCATTTTTTGTTTGATATTTTTTTAAAATAATCAAAATGGAATATTTTTAATTATATTGCTTGTATGCACTCATTTTAATTGATATTTTAAATAGATGTGTTGAAGAGCTGGTTTTGTTTCCTTTTACCATTTAATTATTTCTTTATTTGTTTCTTCTTTCTACAGGACGTATAATTAATAATTTCGCTTTGAGCCACTTATATTTTTTCGTCTTTTGTTCACAAAATTACTTTAACAACACCAATTAGCAGATCTTAGCCTGCGCGATATGGTCACTTTATATTCATATATTGCTTGTTGGAGCATTGACAACCTGAGTTTGTCACCCAACCTCATTTTGCTGGGTACCATGGTTTCTATAAGCAGTCCCTTTGTGGATAATTCATCAGTGCCCTTCCCATCAGGTATACTGGGGTTTAAGAACAGTGGTAAAGCGTTCTAGATCCAAGGATTATGGCTGTTCCTAGTCGGTAGGCACACTGGAACTATATACCTTCCCCCAAAGCAGGCCATCCATCGACCAGACCTTCGGACGGCTATTTGATATCCCTGAAAACCTTGTTCGCATCTACGATAATCACTCTTACGTCCGGTCTTTGTGAGCTGCCTTTAGGAGACTGAGAGACCTCACGCACCTAAGGGGTGGTAGGACGCTTGAGAATACCCGAGACCGGGATTTGAACTCACAAACTTGGGGGCACACACAAGCGCGTTAATTCGCTCGTTCATCCTGGCTTTATTTTCTTGATGTTGGCATCATTTATACAGTTTTTAACCAGTAAAACTTCGAATGCTTAATCATTTCGGTTAAAATAGGGAACATATTTGTAGTTAAACTGACAAAAAAATAGATAAAAACATAATTGACATATTGATTTTTTATTTAATTACTTATTTTAGAGAACTTCGTCCTATAACGTTTATAATTTTACTGATCCAAGACGATTAAGGTATAACATATTTTTGGTTTAGGACGATATTATTAATAAAAAAGTTACTAATACAGGAGTTTCGTATTTAACTATTATACATAAATTAACTATAGTAATTAGACTGTTGTCAATGATCTCTTCTAATATTCAAAGAATTTATTTAAACTTTACCATCATTATTTGGAACTGATTTTCAGAATTAGTCCAACACAGCCATTAAAAATGTGAAAGTATATGTTAATTCCTGTTAGTTGAAACACATCATTTAGATGTCATTCAGGATTAATTTACCAAGTAAATACCAATCTTTAAATTTTCAACATAGAATTCGTGCTTTATTAGGGTTCAGTCATTTGTCAATGCACAGAAATGAAAAGTGTTCATTATTCATGAAAAGTATCTTAGTTCAGTTTTAATATAGGATCGACAAGGCGATCAAAGCCACTGTTATAGCCATGCATATTGGGAATAAAATCACTCCTATTCTGGATTGAAGAAAACACATTATTCCACAGTTATTCTTATGCTGATTAACTAAAATAATTAATTCGTTTATTTACAATCACATGTTTAAATTATACAATTTCATTTGATCCGCAAAGATGTTTTATATCTATGATTCTTACAACATAACTATTTCTGTGTAAAAATGTCTGCTCTCAGAAAAAGAAAATGCATTCGTATCAGCGAAGAGTGTACCGCCATATAAGATTTTCTGCGTTTAGTGTCTTGGTTTAGGGGTTATGTATTTTTGCTGAATACCAAGGATCCCATGTTACGTGTTCGTTCCTCGGTATGGTAAGATCCATGTTAAGATGGTACGACCGTTTATGGTTGCAACCAGACGGATGGCTACCTCAGAGATTTGCGTCATGCATAGGAGAAAAAAGAGTCTATCTAATTGGATGAGGTGCCTTTACATACCAAATTGTCTATACACCAATTGTAATTATCAACTCAATCAATAGATCATATCGTCGCTGATAAAACAATACCGCCTATCTACATTTTGGCCGATTTTACAGGAGAGAGAAAAAAACGCGCCATATGTTATATTATTTACGTACATCTTTCAATTGCTAATTACAGCACTGCCTTGCGTTCAACCTTGACAATTTTTTTTAATAGTGTGTAATTCAACCTGCAGAATGCGTTACCGTTACTAACTCATTTTCACCGAAAGTTGTAGATAGGCGTTATTGTTTTGACAGCGACGATATGGAGCGTTGAGGATCAAAAATAGACGACTCTATACTTCAAAAATTGACTTTTTCACATTTTTCGTACGTTTTAGTCAAACGATGCTTTCGAAACTTCAGGTTAAACTTTGCACCCAGCAATGTATCCTTCACAATTTTATAATCTGGAAGTTCCGAATGATGCATTTCGCAGGTTGCAATGATCAATGTCCTTGAATCCTCTATTACTACTACTACTACTACTCTATGGCGCTACAACTCGGTTACGAGTCCTGTCCTCCTCCACAAGCTTCCTTCAGTCTTGTATATTTTTCGCAAACGTCCTCCAATTCCTGACTCCCAGAATATCCCTTGCATCTCTATGTACACCATCCAATCAGCTACGGGCTCACCCTTCTTCTCGCGCAGTAGAGAGGTTCCATCAAAACCTTTTTAGGAATGGCTTCATCTTCCATTCTAGCCACATGAGCAGCCTATCGCTGTCTTCCAATCTTTAAGGAGTGAACAAAATCTGCTTCGTTGTATACTGAGTAGACTTCGTTATTTGTTCTCCTTCGCCAGTTTTCTCCACTAAAAATTCTTCGGAGGATTTTTCTCATAAAGACTAGGAGATCATGCTCAATCAGCTTGGTCATAGTCCATGTCTCCGATCCGTACAACAAAACTTGGCAGTCTAATGTTTTATACTAATGGAGCTTGGTCTGCCGTTATAGAAGGCGAGAGGGGAATCCCTTGCGTAGACCAAGAAACACCCGTTAGCCATCCATATAATTTCCTTTACGCTCATCTTAATACGTGACTTAAGTACATAAAAATAGTATACAGGGTGTCCCGAATTTAAATGGCAAAACTTCAGGAAGTTATAGGGAACCGAAAAACTAAGACAAAAAGTCCTTTAGAGATTTGCTCGTTTTTGCTTAGTTTTAGAGAAAATGGCAAAAAAAGAAACAAAACAAAAATGTTGCAGGTAGCGATTATCACCTTTCAAAGTTCGTCAGGCTAGGCAGTGAGATATGTAAACACTTAATGTTATCCTTTACATTCTTTTATTTGTTTACATTTGGGCTTCCTTCTAGGATTATAATTCCTAAATCAGTCTTCAGGCAGGAGAATAGGTTTCAGCATATATTTGCTATTAACGTTTCGCTTGGAATTTGGAACAGATTACTGGTGGGGCCATATTTTTTACCTGGAAGATTGAATGGTATCACATTTACACATTTTTTCGAGAACGACTTTTCTAATTATTTAGATGACATTTTCTTACAACAGCGGATTGAAATGTGGTTCCACTCGATGGATATCCAGATCATTATAGTAGAGTTGCTCGAGCTTGGCTGGATATAAATTATCCACAACGATGGATTGGACGTGGAGGAGAAGTACCTTGGCCACCTAGATCACCTGATATGACACCCATGGATTTCATCGTATGGGGAACCTTGAAGCAGAAAGTTTATTCGGTGTCAATCAACTCAAGAGAGCAACTAAAGAGACCGAATCATAGATGCAGTGCACCAAATATCATCAGAACAATGTTTAACTGCAATTTATCAAGTGAGTGCTAGATGTAATACTTGCATTGGTGCAAGAGGACAACATTTTGACCAATATTTACATTAAAAAGAACATAACATAAATATAAATGTAAATAAATAAGTATAAAAATGAAAACTTGTTTTGTTTCTTTTTTTGCGATTTTCTCTAAAACTAAGCAAAAACGAGCAAATCTCTAAAGGACTTTTTGTCTTAGTTTTTCGGTCCCCTATAAGTTCCTGAAGTTTTGCCATTTAAATTCGGGACACCCTATATAATAAAATAGTATATCTGTAAATGAATAAATTATTGTTTCTCTAATCTTCACTGTAATGTTGAGCATTGATTAGTTAATATTCGCATTGATTCTTCATTGTATTTACTTACAGTTATTTTTGTACCTTTTTTAAAATTAAAAACAAAACAAATTCTAAACTATAATATTATCAATGGATTCTGTAGATAACTCGGAATAACCCTTTTTTTTCTACTCTAATTTTTTTTTAAATCCGAGATTATCTGCCCACATTTGCTGGTTTTAAAGACTTGCATTAAAATATTTTAAGTGTGAAACTTTTTGAATCCCCCTGCGTAGAGTACAAAAGAAAACTGAGTTTCTTTCATAAAGGAGGACTTACACGAGAGCTGAACCTTCCACTGATAACGAAGTTGTTGTGGAAGTTAGAAGCCTGTTGAAGACAGAACAATATAGCTCATAGCCTCTACCGCCCGCTCCCCAATATTATCTGATCACTTCAAAGGGATATTTTTTTACCTGTTTTGTTCTCTACAACAATAGTCACTTATCGGTGTAATTATCCTTTGTTTGGAGGACATTAGTCCGTCTTAGATTAAATTCATCTAACTAATTTTATTGCTTTGAATATAATATTCCCATTTAATACTTAGAATACAAATATATATATTTATTTAAATATATTTTATTTAATTTCTTTTTATTGTGAATAGATAGGCATATAAAATATAAATAGACTTATATTAGGAATTCATTCTGTTGTGACATAATTTAGTTTGTGTTCCAAGTTTTCGATGTCTATGGTTTTTGTAACGACAGAAGAACCTGCCTTTTTTTTGTATTCCATGTTTTGTTCTTTCAGCTCGAATTTGTTCTTTGGCAGCACCCTGCAAATTCGGCACCAAATTAAATGAAGTATTGGGGGCATTTATGTTCCGGCATGATAGTCTTTATATTAAAAAACTGATTCTGTGCCGACGGATGCGTCCTCCAGGTGTCACGGAGATAAGAAAGACAGACACCAGGAGTGATGCCCAGCCTATTATGCGATATACAAAAAAATAAATTGTACCTTATTCACAATAATGGCTTTTTTTCTCAAATTTCTCCATGGCCCGCTGCCTCCGGCAACGTATTCTTTTCAGGACAGAATCAGATTTTTTAATATTAAAGACTATCATGCCTGAACATAAATGCCCCCAATACTTCATTTAATTTGGTGCCGAATTTGCAGGGTGCTGCCAAAGAACAAATTCGAGCTGAAAGAACAAAACATGGAATACAAAAAAAGGCAGGTTCATCTGTCGTTACAAAAACCATTGACATCGAAAACTTTGGGCTTCCTTCTAGGATTATAATTCCTAAATCAGCCTTCAGTCAGTTACTCAGATATTTTTGTGTAAATAGCATCAGCCACAATGCCGCATACATATTCTAATGTT
The DNA here is from genome assembly GCA_037127475.1 of Arma custos. Lineage (NCBI taxonomy): Eukaryota > Metazoa > Arthropoda > Insecta > Hemiptera > Pentatomidae > Arma > Arma custos. The sequence goes on along the minus strand of CM073759.1, from coordinate 99,941,526 downwards.
GAATACGCTGATATGATTTCGATGTCAATGGTTTTTGTAACGACAGATGAACCTGCCTTTTTTTGTATTCCATGTTTTGTTCTTTCAGCTCGAATTTGTTCTTTGGCAGCACCCTGCGAATTCGGCACCAAATTAAATGAAGTATTGGGGGCATTTATGTTCAGGCATGATAGTCTTTAATATTAAAAAATCTGATTCTGTCCTGAAAAGAATACGTTGCCGGAGGCAGCGGGCCAAGGGGAAATTTGAGAAAAAAAAGCCATTATTGTGAATAAGGTACAATTTATTTTTTTGTATATCGCATAATAGGCTGGGCATCACTCCTGGTGTCTGTCTTTCTTATCTCCGTGACACCTGGAGGACGCATACGTCGGCACAGAATCAGTTTTTTAATATAAAGACTATCATGCCGGAACATAAATGCCCCCAATACTTCATTTAATTTGGTGCCGAATTTGCAGGGTGCTGCCAAAGAACAAATTCGAGCTGAAAGAACAAAACATGGAATACAAAAAAAAGGCAGGTTCTTCTGTCGTTACAAAAACCATAGACATCGAAAACTTGGAACACAAACTAAATTATGTCACAACAGAATGAATTCCTAATATAAGTCTATTTATATTTTATATGCCTATCTATTCACAATAAAAAGAAATTAAATAAAATATATTTAAATAAATATATATATTTGTATTCTAAGTATTAAATGGGAATATTATATTCAAAGCAATAAAATTAGTTAGATGAATTTAATCTAAGACGGACTAATGTCCTCCAAACAAAGGATAATTACACCGATAAGTGACTATTGTTGTAGAGAACAAAACAGGTAAAAAAATATCCCTTTGAAGTGATCAGATAATATTGGGGAGCGGGCGGTAGAGGCTATGAGCTATATTGTTCTGTCTTCAACAGGCTTCTAACTTCCACAACAACTTCGTTATCAGTGGAAGGTTCAGCTCTCGTGTAAGTCCTCCTTTATGAAAGAAACTCAGTTTTCTTTTGTACTCTACGCAGAGGGATTCAAAAAGTTTCACACTTAAAATATTTTAATGCAAGTCTTTAAAACCAGCAAATGTGGGCAGATAATCTCGGATTTAAAAAAAAATTAGAGTAGAAAAAAAAGGGTTATTCCGAGTTATCTACAGAATCCATTGGTAATATTATAGTTTAGAATTTGTTTTGTTTTTAATTTTAAAAAAGGTACAAAAATAACTGTAAGTAAATACAATGAAGAATCAATGCGAATATTAACTAATCAATGCTCAACATTACAGTGAAGATTAGAGAAACAATAATTTATTCATTTACAGATATACTATTTTATTATATAGGGTGTCCCGAATTTAAATGGCAAAACTTCAGGAACTTATAGGGGACCGAAAAACTAAGACAAAAAGTCCTTTAGAGATTTGCTCGTTTTTGCTTAGTTTTAGGGAAAATCGCAAAAAAAGAAACAAAACAAGTTTTCATTTTTATACTTATTTATTTACATTTATATTTATGTTATGTTCTTTTTAATGTAAATATTGGTCAAAATGTTGTCCTCTTGCACCAATGCAAGTATTACATCTAGCACTCACTTGATAAATTGCAGTTAAACATTGTTCTGATGATATTTGGTGCACTGCATCTATGATTCGGTCTCTTTAGTTGCTCTCTTGAGTTGATTGACACCGAATAAACTTTCTGCTTCAAGGTTCCCCATACGATGAAATCCATGGGTGTCATATCAGGTGATCTAGGTGGCCAAGGTACTTCTCCTCCACGTCCAATCCATCGTTGTGGATAATTTATATCCAGCCAAGCTCGAGCAACTCTACTATAATGATCTGGATATCCATCGAGTGGAACCACATTTCAATCCGCTGTTGTAAGAAAATGTCATCTAAATAATTAGAAAAGTCGTTCTCGAAAAAATGTGTAAATGTGATACCATTCAATCTTCCAGGTAAAAAATATGGCCCCACCAGTAATCTGTTCCAAATTCCAAGCGAAACGTTAATAGCAAATATATGCTGAAACCTATTCTCCTGCCTGAAGACTGATTTAGGAATTATAATCCTAGAAGGAAGCCCAAATGTAAACAAATAAAAGAATGTAAAGGATAACATTAAGTGTTTACATATCTCACTGCCTAGCCTGACGAACTTTGAAAGGTGATAATCGCTACCTGCAACATTTTTGTTTTGTTTCTTTTTTTGCCATTTTCTCTAAAACTAAGCAAAAACGAGCAAATCTCTAAAGGACTTTTTGTCTTAGTTTTTCGGTTCCCTATAACTTCCTGAAGTTTTGCCATTTAAATTCGGGACACCCTGTATACTATTTTTATGTACTTAAGTCACGTATTAAGATGAGCGTAAAGGAAATTATATGGATGGCTAACGGGTGTTTCTTGGTCTACGCAAGGGATTCCCCTCTCGCCTTCTATAACGGCAGACCAAGCTCCATTAGTATAAAACATTAGACTGCCAAGTTTTGTTGTACGGATCGGAGACATGGACTATGACCAAGCTGATTGAGCATGATCTCCTAGTCTTTATGAGAAAAATCCTCCGAAGAATTTTTAGTGGAGAAAACTGGCGAAGGAGAACAAATAACGAAGTCTACTCAGTATACAACGAAGCAGATTTTGTTCACTCCTTAAAGATTGGAAGACAGCGATAGGCTGCTCATGTGGCTAGAATGGAAGATGAAGCCATTCCTAAAAAGGTTTTGATGGAACCTCTCTACTGCGCGAGAAGAAGGGTGAGCCCGTAGCTGATTGGATGGTGTACATAGAGATGCAAGGGATATTCTGGGAGTCAGGAATTGGAGGACGTTTGCGAAAAATATACAAGACTGAAGGAAGCTTGTGGAGGAGGACAGGACTCGTAACCGAGTTGTAGCGCCATAGAGTAGTAGTAGTAGTAGTAATAGAGGATTCAAGGACATTGATCACTGCAACCTGCGAAATGCATCATTCGGAACTTCCAGATTATAAAATTGTGAAGGATACATTGCTGGGTGCAAAGTTTAACCTGAAGTTTCGAAAGCATCGTTTGACTAAAACGTACGAAAAATGTGAAAAAGTCAATTTTTGAAGTATAGAGTCGTCTATTTTTGATCCTCAACGCTCCATATCGTCGCTGTCAAAACAATAACGCCTATCTACAACTTTCGGTGAAAATGAGTTAGTAACGGTAACGCATTCTGCAGGTTGAATTACACACTATTAAAAAAAATTGTCAAGGTTGAACGCAAGGCAGTGCTGTAATTAGCAATTGAAAGATGTACGTAAATAATATAACATATGGCGCGTTTTTTTCTCTCTCCTGTAAAATCGGCCAAAATGTAGATAGGCGGTATTGTTTTATCAGCGACGATATGATCTATTGATTGAGTTGATAATTACAATTGGTGTATAGACAATTTGGTATGTAAAGGCACCTCATCCAATTATATAGACTCTTTTTTCTCCTATGCATGACGCAAATCTCTGAGGTAGCCATCCGTCTGGTTGCAACCATAAACGGTCGTACCATCTTAACATGGATCTTACCATACCGAGGAACGAACACGTAACATGGGATCCTTGGTATTCAGCAAAAATACATAACCCCTAAACCAAGACACTAAACGCAGAAAATCTTATATGGCGGTACACTCTTCGCTGATACGAATGCATTTTCTTTTTCTGAGAGCAGACATTTTTACACAGAAATAGTTATGTTGTAAGAATCATATATATAAAACATCTTTGCGGATCAAATGAAATTGTATAATTTAAACATGTGATTGTAAATAAACGAATTAATTATTTTAGTTAATCAGCATAAGAATAACTGTGGAATAATGTGTTTTCTTCAATCCAGAATAGGAGTGATTTTATTCCCAATATGCATGGCTATAACAGTGGCTTTGATCGCCTTGTTGATCCTTTGTTAAACCTCCAGGCAGAGAATGAACACCGTTGCTTGGTGGCCCTGGAGGATAAATAACACCGTTGCTTGGTGCTGGAATGCTTCCTCATGGAGGATAAATAACACCGCTGCTTGGTGCTGGAATGCTTCCTCATGGAGGATAAATAACACCGCTGCTTGGTGCTGGAATGCTTCCTCCATGAGGAAATAACACCAAGTTGGTTGGTGTTATGGGATTGTCCCAAAATTGAAGAAAAGACAGACAACAGGAAATGGTGCACGACAATATAGTTGATAAATTTAGAGCTTATATTGCGTCAGAATAAGAACAGATATAGTGATATATGGTAAGTACAGACCAGTGGAGACTATTGTGGAGCCAGGGCTAGTGAAGTATGTGTCCTCTTCTCGCCCTGATGTGCCCTCGGCATCGTACTGAGGTGTTTAGAAAGAAAGTAGCATGCTAACATGCTAAAGTGAGCCGAGAAGAGGACCATCCTTCACCAGCTCTCGTACCTGACTGGCTTTGGGCGGCCTGGTCACGTGACATATGCGATAACGCACGAGTTCCCAGACCGACCATTTACGTACATAACATTTTTATACAATATTATAATGCAATTGGGAATAATGCAAAGACTTATGTTTCAAAAATACACCCACTTACCAGTCGACGTTTCGCCTATTCAGGCATTATCAAGACACAAATACCAAAAAGGGGGTTATGTGAATCACATCTCGAAGAAAAAGGTGCAATACATCCCAACGATCAACAGCCCAAACAGGCTCCAACCATGAGACAGCACCCCACCACCAAGACGTTCAACATACAACTGAACGAAAGTAATACGCAACCAGCTGGGAAGGTTATAGAATCAGCTGATCCACAAAACATATCAAGTAATATGAATATAATTTTTGAAACATAAGGCTTTGCATTGTGGTTTTTCCCAATTGCATTATAATAAATAATAGTGTTTCTTTTTGAGTTTTTGGCTCTATTTTAGTGATTTTTATACAATATAAAATAAAATGACTAAAAAATGGCAATAAGTTAAAAGAGAAGATGTACATAAAAATATTAAATGAAATTACTTTTAAAGTAATATTGTTGCTTTAACAATTTATGTTTTGAGACTTTCCAATGTAAAAATAAGGGAGAGGCTTCAAGAAGAAGATCCGTCTGAGACAGGTTGTACGTTCACAAAAATAGTCACGCTTGTTGCATCAAAAGAAGCTTCGTTGAAGGCTACTCCGGAGGCAATTATAAAGAAAGAATCATCAGATTTTTTTCATACTAGACAGAAGGAACACAGGAATAAAAGTCAAGTTTGTAGACGAAACAACCATGTGTCAGATAAATGCAAATACAGAACATATGCCTGCCATAGGTTTAAACGAATAGAACACTTGGCTCCTATGTGTCGAATTCTATAATCGAGTTGCAAGAAGGAAAGGACACAGCAATATTTGACAGAAGACCAAATTTTTCAGTCAGAATCTGTTCTCTCAGAAAATGAGGTAAGCTTACATGATACACTTTTTCCATCAGGCAAGATCAGGGGAATTATTCCCAATGCTGTGTGGATTTGATTATTGGCAATCAAACTTTTACATTGGGATTGATACTGAGTCACTACATAATGTTATTTCTGATGATTTTTATAAGAATAATTTTCCACACATTTTACTAGCTACTGATGATATTAAACTGTCAGAATATGTTGGTAATCATATAATTCCAATGGGAAAAATGAAATTGTAGGTATGTTACAAGGAGGTTAAATTTCAACTGGAACTCTATCTTGCTAAAAATGAGGGCCCTCCATTAATCGGTAGAAGAGGATTGGAAAAAATGTAAATCAATCAGGTATTTCCTTTATTTTTAAATACCAGTGAAGATAAAGCTCATAAGGACATTCAGGGGATATTAAAACAATTCCCCAAAGTTTTTGAAGAATCAATGGGCACTTTCAATAAATACAGAGCTTCATTAAAACTACCCCAAAATTATTAAAAGCACGGTTATTACCTTTGGCACTAAAAGAGAAAGTAGAAATAGAGCTAACACGCCTTTTAGACTCAGTAATCTTAGAAAAAGTGGACCATAGCGAATGGGCAACTCCAATTGTGCCAGATGCGCCTTACTATTAACCCCTCTTTACTCGATGATAAATACCAGTTACCCCGCCTTGATCATATTTGTGCTAACTTTGGAGGAGCTAGGGTGTTTTCGAAGATAGATCTCAAAGATGCTTATCAAAAAGATGCTTATCAATAGCAAAAATCGTACCACCATTAACACTCATAAAGGACTACTCCGGTACACTCGGTTGTGTTTCGGAATTACCAGTGCTCCTAGAGAATTTCAAAAAGCTATCGATCTACTTCTAAAATGAATTCAAGGAGTGACCCCACTCCTGGATGATATCTATATTTCAGGGAGAACATGGCAAGAACATAATGAACCTTTACAAAAAGTATTGAAAATTTTAAGCGATTCAAACTTAAAAGTATTATTATTATTTATGTGTGACTCTTATTTGTTACCATGCACTTCGGCCTAAAAAGGCTCATTGTGCTCGAGTCCTAAAAATCCCTCACCTAGGTCTAGACATCTGAGAAATTTTCGATAGTCTTTGAATCTCAGTTCTTGAAATTCCTTGTGTCCTCCACTAGTATGGATTTTGTTACTGCATTTTGTAATGTATTACATGCTGCCTGACTGTCAGTAAGAAAATTGATAACCTTATTCTTGTGGTCCTTCATTGCGAAGGCACCTGCAAGTATTGCCCATATTTCTGTGTGGAATACAGTGGATGTCGTGTCCAAAGCTAAGTAAAAAAGGAAACCTATTGAATATTTGGGGCACCTTTTTGATAAAGATGGAATTCATCCAATGGATTCACACGTAAAAGCTATCAGAGATGCTCCGATTCCGAAAGATGTTCATGCACTGAAATCATTTCTGGGCCTGGTAACTTTTCATTTTAAATTCATTCCTAAGGCATCTGAAATTTTGAAACCCTCGTATGATTTGCTCAAAACTAATTCAAAATATTTGGGACCAGTAAATGCCAAAAAACATTCAAGAAAGTTAAAAATATTCTAACTTGTAAATCGGTATTGACACATTTTGATCCAAGCTTACCGGTTTAATTAACTGATGCTAATTGATAGATGCCTCAGCAAAAGCCGTTGGCTGTGTTCTGTCTTATATTTTTTCTGATGAATCTGCCTAGTTGTTGCTCACCCTATCCAGTATTTTTTTTCCCCAAAGTATTGAGTGCTGCTCAACAAAAATACCCTTCTATCTAGCGGGAGGCAGTATTTGGGATAAGCCATTTTAGAGATTTTCTATTTGCCCGTAAATTTAGGTTAGTAACAGATAGTCGTTCCCTTCTATAAATATTTGGGGAAAGACCTATAATAATAATAATAATAATAATAAGCTTTATTTTTCCTCTTTCTTCTATGTACAATTTTTACATGGTTTTTATTTACAAGTTTTTTTTTTTTTTTAAAAGAAAAAAAGGCCCTTCTTTGGGCATAAGCCTCTCCCAATTTACCCCAGCTACGTCTGTTCCAAGCCGAACGGTGCCATAATACTCCTATGAAGTTTTGTATGTCGTCCCGCCATCTCGTAGCTGGTCTCCCTCTTCTCCTAGTGCGGTGTATTGGATACCAATCCGTTGTTGCCTTAGCCCAATGTGTTGGTGCCATTCTTGCAATGTATCCAGCCCACTGCCATTTAAGTTCAGATACTGTCCTGAGAATATCGCGCGTACCAGTCAGCTTCCGTAGTTCTGTCTTCTTTATTTTTTCCCTTCTACTTTTCCTTAACATACTTCGCTCCATTGCACGCTGAGTGATTGCTAGGAATTTAGATGTATCATTATTTAGGCTCCAAGTTTGGCATCCATAAGTTAAAGAGGGAATGATGCAAGCATCAAAAACTTTTCTCTTGTGATGTATGGCCATGTTGCTTTTAAAAATATTTTTGTGTGACCAAAATTTGGACCATCCTATTTTAATTCTTCTATTCACCTCTTTCTTGGATTTATCTGCAAATGATATGAGTTGCCCTAGGTATATTGTTTCTTTAACCCATTGGAGTTTGCTGGTACCGAGAAATATTTCTTCTTCTTCGGCATTTGTCATTAAGACTGATTTGTTAAAATTTATCTCCAGCCCAGCCTCATTTCCTACTAGGACTAGCTCTTCTAGCATTTTCTTCAGTTCAGATGGTGAGTGTGAAATGAGAAGTACATCATCGGCGAATCTCAGATTTGACAGTTTGTTACCATTAATGTCTATCCCAAAATTCTCCCAGTGAAGGTTTCTGAAAACATCTTCCAAGACCGCGTTGAATAGATCGGGTGATTAAGGATCGCCCTGACGAATCCCTCTTTCGATTGGAAAATCCTCTCCATTTAAGTCCAGAACTACTCTCGCTTGGCTGTTGGTATACCAACATTGAAGAATATCCAAAATCTGTTTATTAATGCCTTGGCGTTTTAGACTGTTGATAAGAAATGAGTGCTTGACTGTATCAAAAGCTTTACTGAAGTCAATAAATGCAAAATATATTGAGATTTGGTATTCATTCGATTTCTCAATGATTTGGTTAACGGCATGGAGATTATCTATTGTAGAAAGGCCCTTTCGAAAGCCAGCTTGTTCTATTGGTTGGTTCTCATCGAAGAATCTTTTTAAGCGGGTTTTGAGAGCTTTTGAGAAAACCTTGGCGAAGATAGGGATCAGACTTATGGGACGGTAATTATCTAATTTCGATGGGCTACCTTTCTTAAAAATCAAAACAATGTCTGATTTTAACCACTGGTCGGGTATTTCCCTAGTTTTCATAATTACATTGAACAGTTTGGTTAATATAGGAGCAATTAGTTCTGAAGCTGTGATAATTAATTCTGCAGTTATGATATCGCGTCCAGGCATTTTGTCTCTTTTGAGCTCCTTTATTATTTTTGTTATTTCCTCTTCCAGAAAATCTTCAAACACCTCGTTATTATCTTCATTTCCGCTGGTTGGTCTAATTTTGTTTGGATACTTTTCAAAATATAACTGTTTATAGAATTTTGTAGCAGTATGGATTATTGCAGTTCTACTAGTTTGAATTTCTCCTTTTTCGTTATTAAGTTATAAAAGCCAGTTTTTTCCGGGAGTTATCAACTTCCTGTCTTTTTTAAGGGATGTATTTTTTTGAATCAAGTTTTCGACAATGGCCTGGTTATGTCTTTCGAGGTCAGAACGAAGTTTATATTTCACAAGTTTGCATATAAGATTGTATTCTATTTTTTCGTCTTTTGACTTATTTCATTTCTGTTTGAGATTTTCTCGTTTATTGATTAATGTCAGGGTTTCTTCGGGAGGTTTAAAGCCAACGTTGGTTTTTGTCGTTTTAGAATTTAGTGCTGCAATTTTAATTGCCTTTTCGAGATTACTATAAGCTGTCTGAATGTTTTCAGAAAAATTTAGTTCTTCGGAAGTTAATAATTTTGATAGTTCTGCAATGAATACATCTTCGGTAACATTCCTTGGTATTTCGTTAGTTTTTTTTTTGGTGAAGGGACGCCTGGGTAGATAAATAGTGGCTTTTAGGATTCTGTGGTCAGACTGGAATGAAAATCGATGGGATGCTTCGATGTTTCTAAAAATAGTATGATTTGGAGATAGGAAGTAGTCTATTTCATTACGATATAATCCATTTGGAGACAACCAGGTCCATTTCTTTCCCTTTCGCTTCTTAAAAAAGGTATTAACGATTTTTAATTGTTTTTCTATACTGAAATTTACCAGTCTTTCTCCTCGTTTATTCCTCGATTTCGGGTACCCATATGGACCAACGCAGTTCTCTTCTGGACAGGCTTTTCTTCCTACTTGACTGTTGAAATCTCCCATAATAATCAGATAATTCTGGTGATTGGATTTTATAGTTGAGGTTGTTTCATTAAGGAGTTGATAGAAATCTTCCACTTCTTCTTCCGAAGATGCACTCGTTGGCGCATATACTTGTATTAAAACTAGTTTCTTATCGTCCATCTTCATTTTTAATACAGCAATTCTATCGGAGACGCCTTTTATTTCCGTGATATTATCTTTAACATCTTTTCGAATCATGAATCCCACACCTCGATGTCCACTGACCTGACCATATTGAAAAAATAAATTACCACTTTTCCTTAGTTGTATATTTTCTCCCTTTCTTCTTACTTCAGATAATCCAAGGATTGTTATATCTGAGTTAAACATCGCGTTTTCCAGTTCTTCTATTCTCCAGTCGGCTAATAGACTTCTTACATTAAGTGTGGCTATTTCTAATTTTTGGAATTTTTTAGAATGTTGTTTTGGGAGGTTTAGGTCATATTCCCCCTTGCTGACCAAACATTCTGGGGGAAGTGAGTCCGGTTTGTTGTCCTTGTCGATGCCTGGGGAAAGACCTATATATGCAGCAAATCGACTCCAGCGCTGGGCGTACCTTCTGTCTAATTACACTACGAAATGTGTACGCACTCATTAAAATACTGCGGATTACCTACAAGTAGCCAACCCATGTGATATGTATTGCGAATTTCGTGACAATCCACCAAGAGCAATCCTATAGCCCTGGCCCTAGTCACAAATTCATGTGGATTTCCTGGGTCCTATATAGAAAAACATTAATGCAATACTTATCACAGACTCAACATCCAAATGGATTGAAGCTTGTATCAAACATGATAGCCTCTATAGCTATTGATAAATTAACAAAGGTATTTGGTCGTTTTGGATGGCCTAGAGCAATTACAACTGCGCTGCTTGTTTTACTAGTGAAGAATTTTCAGAATCTTTGCATAAGCGGGGAATGCAACATTTCATTGGAGCACCATTCCATCCGCAGACTAATGGGAGTGCTGAAGCATCGGTAAAAATTGTAAAGAAATGCTTATTAAAAAATTTGGCGGACCCAGCACCAAGAAAATTATCCAGAGCACTCAATTAATTTCTATTACAAAATAGAAATATGGAACATAGTGCTATAGGTGAAGCACCTGCTACAATACTACTGAAGAAGTCCTCAAAGCACACATGTTCCCTTCCCTTCTACTAGACACCACATCGCCACTTCAGCAGCCCAGTCTGCTACCAAGTAGGCCTCAGCGGGAAAGAAAAAAATCCTCTCCGTTTTCGGCAGGACTAGGTACATACCAGTGCCAAACAGATACCCAGCATGTAATTGTGTTTTTTTTTTGGGGGGGAGGAGAAGTCTTATGACGTAATTTCGTTTGTGTTTTAAGTTGTCGATGTCTATGGTTTTTGTATCGACAGAAGAACCTGCTTTTTTTTTTGTATTCCATGTTTTGTTCTCTCCATTGTGAATAAATGTGTTTTTGTGAGTCATACTTTGATCAAAGTGCGTTATTATTATTCAAACTCTTTCTTTAGACTCACATTAGTCGTATAAAAGAGCTATAAAACATTCTATCCATTATAGTCCAGGATCCCTGGTACATTTTTGCACTTGATTACTATCAAAACTCAAATCAACTAACTAAATCAACATGTATCGATAACGAGGTCATCAAAAATGATTACTAACCTGCTACTTTTTTTTTTTAGTTAGTTAATATTTATATAATTTAACTGTCATATTGTCCTACAAATTGAGTGGTACGTTATCCTTAAATTTTGGAGAATCATCAAATCGACATATTTTATCCTTGCTACCTCTGTTAGCTACCACAATCGAGAATTTTCGCAAGGGAAATTGTTGGGCATCTCATCAAAACGAAGCTATTCACGAAGATTCAGCTTGATAGTAATCAAGGGCAAAAATGTACCAGGGATCCTGGACTATTATTGTATTGTAAACTAGGGTATTGTTCACTATGCCTTTTAGAATTACGATCATTATTAACCATTCTAGTTGGGGTGACCTATGGTCTAGTGGCTAGAATAACAGTCTACTAAGCCCAAGATCATGAGTTCGTCAAGTGGACCTAGTATTTTTTAAAGGTAGTAAAAAATCGGTGGTTATGCCGTCCTTCGGAAGGGACCTTAAACGGGTGTCCTCAGCCTGTACGATTTCAGGTACTCCTTAAAGATCCCTATATTAATTAAACCTGGATAGGCACAATTTATGGCTCCCACTGTAGCATCGTCCGATTGGCCATAGCTAACAACCTTTCTAGTAATTAGATGGTGATATTTTGTGATTATACGTATCTTTTAAAACGTGATTTATTTCAGTACTAGTAAAGAATTAAATTACACGTAAATTCAAGAGTAAGTTAAGCTAACATTTGTCTGTAATCAATGAAGAAGGTTTTTTTAAGATAAATAATAACACACATGATATAAAGATAATAACACAAGGTTGCTCAAGTAACCTTACTTATATATTACACACACACATGCATATATATATTACACATCTCTTTCATACGTTCCCCAGTTTTTGGTTTCTTTGCTGAAAGCCTGTTTTTCTTTTTGGTCTTTCTTGATAGCCCTTAGCATTATGAAGTTCCTTCGTAAGGGAAGAACGTTCCTCATAACCAACCTGAGAGACCTCGAGCACTCCTCCTTTTCAGCTTCCTTAAACCACGTGTTTGAAATTTTTAGTTTCTTAAACTTCGTGTATACCCTTTAGATCAATTTGTATGGGCTCCTTCTTTTCAGGTTTTCATAGAACTGAATTTTTCGTTTTCTAATTATATCTGTATTTTTGTTTATGTACGTGTAGATTTCCTATGGCTTCGTCTGTAATGGTCTCCATGTTTAATCGGCACCAACATTTTTCTTTCCGTGATTTCTAGATCACGCTTCAAATTTATCTGCATTTATTTTTTTTATATTTTTGGTTTTCCTTTATTATGAATTATTTAGTCACCTGGGGATGCCGACGCATTTATTTGCGTGTTTTTTCGTAAATGATCCGCGGTCGTCACGTGCGCTTAGTGTCGATCTGGTTGTCTGTCAATCACGAGAGCTAGAGAACTAAGTCAGGGGAAAAGTAGGCGTTCATATTGCTCAGGGCAATCGTTTAAAATAAAACTTTAAAGATTATATACACTATGTTATATAATTTTCGGGAAATAATGGAGTTTACAATTACATTTAATTTTTAGCTTAACTAAAAAAAAATTGATGTGTTTACTCTTAATGAACTGTAAACTGATGTCACAAAAAGTGATCTATGTCCATATTAAAGTTTGCGTTTATTCCATCGAGTTTAATTTTTATGACGGTAAAAAGTAATTTTGAATTTAGAGTAATGTATCATTTTCGGCGTCACTGCATCAGGTCTATGATGTCATAAATTACTTCTTAAAAGGAGTGCCAATATTTTCTTAATTAAGTATTGAAATTCGCGTCAGCGTATTGTCAATGTAAGTGGATGAATTTTTCATTGTCTAGCAGCAAAATTCCTTAAACTATTTGTTTTGGGCAATTTTTCATGATACATGTCTATTACATGCATTCTTGAATCATTGCTAAGTCAAAAAAATTGATGCAGTAAATAGTAAAAACGTAACATTATAATCCACATTGCATGATTAAATAAATCTAAATTTAGAATATGGTGTTATTATATTAGGCTATAAAGATTGGACTAATATGTTAAGGACGAAATAAATATTCAAAATTTAGTCAATTAGAATATTCTTATTATAAACATTGAATAATAGATGACTGGCAAATCTAGTGGTTAGTTGTTTCCATGATGTTATACATATATATATATTGGGAGAAGGGTTTGAAGGTAGAGTGTGAGATAGGTTCCAACACATCTAAGGCGACCCATAAGCTACCAGCTGAAGCCTGAATAAGTAGATTTCCTAATATAATAAGGTCTTGTGGAACGGATCCACCAATTCCGAACCATCCCCTAGCAGGTTCTGCCCCATACCCTAACCTGTAAGTTAACGCAGATGAATATTCTCATCTACTCCTATTCTGTGCCAAGTCTTCTTCGATGTTTTCATCACACCATCGCCATCAATCTCGTCAACTTTTGAAGCGAGCAAAATTTTTTATAATTGTTGGTCAACTGTTTTGATTTTTAAATATTTTTATATTTCTCTACTACATGTTCAACCGTGGTTACTGAAAAACGCGGTATTACAATGTTATATTGAGTCTGAGACCATGAGGTAATTCAAAGTATTAATTTTGCTTCATTAGGGATATTTTGTTAGCAATTTAGATTGCCTCTCAGTTATTTCTAGAGAATAACAATGTTATAGAATTAGGAAAAAGTGGGAATTTTATATATTACGCCTGGATTTATCTTATTAATATTATTATGTGTATCATTTCTTGATTTATCTTAATGTAGTAGTGATTTTTATTTTTGTAAATTTGACGATGCTTGGTTTCATTTCCTAAATGTTCTTCCCGTATGTGACCTTGACCTTACATTATTTTCCACCCAGCTGATTTCAGGTGTTCACGGAATCTAAGTAGGGTCAGCAGGTAACAAATTCTTTTAGCGTACAAAAGGAAACATCACATAGTATGAGCGGTGGAGAGGTGATTATGATGATGATGGAATTCTTTTAAATATAGTTTATTAATTCTTATAAATAGTTGTATTTATTATTTTGTAAGTTGTATTTATTATTTTATTATATTATTCGCCACAATTATGTTCTTATATTCAGGTAGAAACTTGATAATAAAAAAAAAATTAGAACTTCATCGTTACTGTTTAGTAGATAGAGTAGTAATAGATCTTATTACATAGTTACATTATTTCTCAATGCTAAGCTGTAAAGTACCATATAAGGCTCTTATAACTTACCGAAGATGTGGATAACTTAACGACCAAAGGAGAAAACGCAACTGAATCACAGAGAAGTTTGTCTTGAGGCTTGCAGTTGAAGCGAATCAGATCCAGCTGCTTAGACAAGTCGTCGAGTGCTATCCTCGCGGTTCCTGCAGAACTCTCCGCCTCCAGGCACTCCTTCACCAGCGCGAACACTTGGCTGCAAACCTCTTTAGCGCCTAAACAGGTTATGGTCATTTTTTGATATATTAGGGATGATATTTTTTTCATATCTTAAGGTAATATAGTATCACCTTTCACCATTCATGAAAATAAGTAAGAAAACAAATTACAAGGAAATAAAAATATTCAAACACTTTTCTTTAAATTACCTTCTAGAAAAAATCATACTGAATTTGAAGAAAAATGAACTCCTGTTTGATTGAGAGAAGTACTGGATTTCAAATGAAACCCAATGCAAAATTCCTAACAACTTAATTATAATGTTTTTGAAGTATCCAATATCAATGGAAATAGTTTTAAAATTTAAGGTTAATATTTATTGTGTTAAAAATGAAATATTTGTAAGAATCACAATTATTGAGTATACATTTTTAAGATACACCAGGGCGCTAAAGCCTATTCGATCACAGTATCCTGTGGGATATTCGACGGACAAATTCCCATTTTTACAATTGTAATATTATTCAAATCACTTGAACTCCCATTTATATATAATTGTTATATTGTATTTTTACTTATACATTTATCTCACTTCGGAAACTTTGTTTTCTTATTTTATATTTACGATTACGATTTTTACAAACTAACTTTTCCGGTTAACAACTATACTTAAAATTTACTATGCTATTAGCATTTATAATCAGCTATTAAGTATTAAATACGAAAATAATTCGTTTTTCGGAAAGAGATAATAAATTATAGATAAATGTAGGCAAAGTCAGGGAGTCTTTTGAAAAAGAACTTTTATTAAGAAATTAAAATTAACAGATAAGAGACTTATATTGACGTATATAATAATGGTACTAATTCTCAGTCTATTCACGATCTGCCTCTTTTGGTAGAGGGGTAAATCCATAGAGTATGAACATTTTTGAGTCAGCATCTAAGAAAAATATCTGCGGTTATCCTTTAACTGTATTAACAGTGCTCACGATTACTAAAAACTTTTTTTATATAATAGAGAGATAAAAGTAATGAATGAAAAATCTTCACAAGAAGTAAGGGGAAAACACTTTGAAACAGGAACAAATATAAAAATTTGATATAAATTATTTCTCTGTAAACCAGTTGAAAAAAATCTACATTTACGGAGCAAAGCATGGTTGTAGTTTCTTTTGATGGTCATATACGGTTTTAGGACTTATACGGTTATATGGTATTAGATAAATCGTATTTATCTATTTTTTTCTTTTGTTTAGTGGTTTACACATTAAATGCAAATGGTAAAAAAACATTAAACTTATGGGGAAAGAGTAGGTTTATATGTTGCGATAACAGACACAAATTAAAGCCTTGGTTTGTAAAAATTTGACAAATATTATCTCTCTGAACATAATATCTAACCAATTAAAAACAAAAACAAAACTATCCTCATGTTAAATGCAAAATTGTTTTCCTTCTTATATCTTACTTAATTCATCTGTTTTCATTAGTGATGTACACAAATTGCAAAGTGGTTTGTTGAATAATATAAGTTGACCTTATGCATATATGATGAAGAAAATGGTCCGGTTATGGGTCATAATTTTTGACTTATACCCGACCATTTTCTTCCTCGTAAAGTGTTTTGATTTTGTTTTTTTGTCAGCATATATGCTGTAAATACTTAGAACCCTTATTATTATTCTATGTGACTGAAACCAAAAATATACATATTTTTCTCTTAAGTAAAACAAAACTCTTAGTTCGTTTTGATCATTACTAAATAATTAACGCCTTGTTCTGAGTTTAAAAATTCATTTGATGTTGATATTACTATAACATGGCTGAAGGTCAATGTTAAGAGACTTTTTTGTAAGAAAAAAAAGTCATTTGGTACAAAAAGAAACAAGAATTACTTTTAATTGTTCTGGCCTTAAGGGATTTAATTTCGTATGCTTATTTGGGGTATAAATAATTTTTTTATAGCATGAGATTAACTATATACCTATGGTCTTTTAGACATTTAACATCAGCATCATGTTAAAGGTTTCTTTTTCTGTATAAATTAAATCCATAAAAAGAATCGATGTTGAAAGAAAAACCGTTAAAACAGAGACTTATTGAAAATGAGGACAGAGTTCGTCAAATTCGAATAACTATTTAGAAGTTGTTTGTAATAAAATCTTTGAGATGATTAAAGCTTTTTAAATAAGACGAAAAATAAGATTCAGATGATACCAAATACGTTGGTTACAGACAATGGAAAAGCGAGAAATAGTATGCGATAATAGTATTTCGAGGATGAGCTGCTATATTGAGCAGAGAGACAAACAAATTAGTCTAAACTTTTAGAACTTTTAATTAAAAATCCTGAGAATGAAATAATACTGAAAACTTTAATATTATAACCTATTTTGTCAATATTAATTTCTTATGGTATGGCCAAATTGATAAAAAGGAGTTGAGTAGCACAGTATGTTGAGTGCTTAGTTATAATACTCAAGGTTCAGGATTCGAATCCAGCTGAGGGAGATAAATTATTTAATTTGTTAGCATCCACGGATGGATCCTGAGGGATCTACTGACCCTTCTGCATTAATCTTATACAAATAATGTCATGAATACGATACGATGTGCTTAAAGTTTACCTTAACGTATAATTTAAATTCATAATAAACGGGGAATATCTAAACTACGTACTTCCCTCTACTATGGTATAAATCTAAACAGTAGATATCTATCATATATAATAAATATCATCATATCATACTATAATGTCATCATAATATAAACATAACAATTTATACATTACTTAAAAACAAATCGTTATTAAATTACCTCCCTCCTTTTTCACCCTATTACCCTCCAGGTTCTCAAGTATTTTTCAAGTGTTTCAAGGTCGGGTTTACAGTCAATAAATTCGTTCTTCTACATGTTTTTGTTAGTTAATGGAGTTTATCAAATGATGACGTGCGATGTGCTATGTTGAGCAATATGCGATATATGAACTCTTCCTATGGACAAAACCAATTGACTAAGCTGTAAAGTTAGGTAAACTGAAAAAAGGTATTTCACTTTTTACTTTTTATTCACGATATTTTTTATCGTTTGCTTTGCTTTCTACATAATTCTTCAATTATTTATTATTTGGCATCACATTTTGTTACAAATTTCTTTCAGTTTTCTTATGTTAACTCTCTAGGAGTCTATTATTATACATGTTATATTTTATCCGTATTAAACTAGGTTTTACATACTTGTATATCTCTCTCTTATATCTCACCTTGTTATGTCTATATTTTTTCATTTTGTATTTAATTTTTCATTCTGTTTACCAATTTTTGTTTTTGTTTTTCTCTTTGTATTTTATTTGCATTATCACCTTTCTGTACATTTATTCTTAGATATTTTTTTATTCATATTATTCCTTCACTATTTTGTTCAATTTTTCTGTTACTCTACATATTATATCATCATTTTCTTGGTAATGTAATTTTATAGTTATTTTGTTTTGTCTGTTTTCTCTCACAGCCCTGAAAATGACCTACAATGTAGGTCGAAACGTCGGCACACAATAAATAAGTATGCACTTATTATGGTGTTTTAATTGACTGCACCCCAACTATCTCTATACTTACATTAGAAGTTCCAGTCAACTTATTGCTTCTCTAATCTGAAAAGAGATATTAGATGGAAGAAGTATATGGTCCGAAAAGGTATAGGTATAAAAGGGAAAAAAATAGAAGGCTGTTGTAGGCTATGGAAAGGAGAACCGTGGTTTGAGATACTTCATTGCTGGACGGTTGGAGCGCAAGTAAATGAAGAAAAATAATTAAAACTTGAAGTTTACTTACAAGTACTCTTGTATGAACAAAAAAAATTACCACTTACCTCTAGGTTTATTAAAACTTTAATCCATTCAATTTAAAAAAAAAATATTTTGATTGATGCTTCAGGGATACTCTATTCTAGTGACGAGAAGTACGTGAACGAACTAGTTCATTGTACTATATCCGGAAAATGAACTACAAAGAGCGCTCTCTGCTTTGGTGAACCATAGTTCTATTTATGTGGAAGAAATTGGTCCAGGTAGAGGTCAAAGAATTTCTAATATAATAGGAGAAAACTTTATTTCCACTACTACTATACTTTCTTGCATATATATATTATCAAGGTCAACAATTAACATTCAATATAGTTAGTTACTATTAGTTCACACCATTCACCAGTAGAAATGAGAACGATTACTTAGGTATTTCTAATGCTTCAGACAGTAACATATAGAAATTGAATATATACTAAATTTCAATATATATATTGAAACAAATATATATATATATATATATATATATATATATATATATATATTTTTTTTTTTTTTAAATTAAGTAATGTTTATTATTATTATAGGCGTTCCAACATGGGTTGCCTCAACCTGTCAGAGCAGAGCTACACACCTCTCGGTCCATCCAATCCCCTTCCTGGAGACCCCTACCGGCCATCTCTTCCTTTACTCCCTCCATCCACCTGCTTCTGGGCCGTCCGCATCTTCTCCTCCCTGGTGGAACCCAATCCAGCACTCTGTTCGGCCAACATTCAAACGCCATTCTCTTTACATGGCCGTACCATCTTAGGTGGCGTGCCCCGATCCTTTCATTTGTTGATATATTGACATCCATCCTCTGTCGAATTTCTTCGTTTCTTAGTCTATCCAGCCTTGTGACACAGAGACACCTCCTCCATAAATCCATTCCAACCGCCTGCACGTTTGAGTACAGATGGGAGCTCACAGTCCAGGTTTCCGAAGAATAAGTCAGAATAGATTCGACAAAGGTTGTGAAAATACGGCGTTTATTATCTGTATTCCATACGATGTAGCATTCTAGTAGCTTTTCGGGCTTGCTCCACCTTTTTTCTGACTTCATACTCAGACAACCCGGTAGTATCCAAATAAGATCCCAAGTGCTTAAGTATATTTACTTTCTTACGAGCCTCCCTGTCCGCCAGAAGCGCATTTGTACCAGGATCTCCAACGGCCATATTCTCGAAGGAAATTCTTAAGCCCGCCGTTTCGTAGCACATATTTAGGGCATACACTATCATTTCAAGGTAGACCTTCCGTCTCATCATTGCAGTTCACTGCCATGTATTCGGTCTTATCAAAATTTATTCGTAGACCCCATAGGCTGTATTCTTTTTCCAGGGCCATCAACAACTCTTCCAGACCATCTCTGTTATATGTGACCACTGTCTGGTCATCGACAAAGAAAAGAGAGATAAGCATATGTCCGTCTATCTCTATGCCCTTTCCTCTCCAACGTGCGCTCCACTCCTTAACAGCCTGTTGTACATACATTTTAAACAGGGTCGGGGACATAGTGCATCCTTGCTTAAGGCCCTTTGAGACAGAAAAAGGCTCAGATAAGCGAGAGCCGAGCTTCAATCTGTACTCGTCTTCCCAGTACAGACATCTCACGGCATTTATTAAGGCATCGCTAATGCCCGCACTCTTAAGGGATTCTCACATCTTATGTCTTGGCACACTGTCATAAGCCTATATGTACAGCTCTTCCTTTCTCTACTCGCTTTTCTAGGACCTCCCTTAGGGCAAATATGCTGCCTGTTTAAGATCTGGCTGCAGTGAAACCAAACTGTTCCTCTGGGGCGACAAACTCCTTTTCTAATTTTCGCTTCAGAATTCTGCCCACTATTCTTGATACCGAACTCTAGACACAAATACCTCTATAATTTCGGCATACATTCCTGTCTCCTTTTTTATCTGTAGGTGTAAGAAATTCTGTCTTAAGGTTGTTTGGTAGCTCTTATATATATCAATAATTTTTTTTTTTACATTGAACTAGTTCATTAAAACGAACTATCTCAAAAGAAACGAATCAGTAAAAGGAACTACTTTACCCACCTCTGCTCTATTCCCCTAGTCAGTATATAATTCCTAATAATTTTTTGTTGAATCAATGTTTCTATCAAAATAAAGTTGAGATGTCATTTATTTAACAATCTCATTATGGCAAATATTGTATCTCTCGAAATTACTCTATAACCATGCACTGGGATCATCGAAACGTCAATAAAAATATTAAAAAAAATAATAGTAATTTAAGGTGAGGAACGAATGTAACAAAATTACACTCTGAAATACTAGCAGGATTCTTAATTTATTTATCTCAACAACAATAAAATTTATCTATCTGTGTATTTCTGATCAAATGATAGCTGTTTGATAATTATGCATTTTTGAAAAATTTATTGAAATATCTACAACATTGAATGAAAAATAACCTTAAGTTAAAATTAAGATCTATAACCGATTGTAACAAAATTACAATCAGAAATCCATGCATGATTCTGAATTTGTTCATCTCAACGATTAAAGATTTACTCATCTGTCTATTCTAAACAGTTTAATAATTATGGATTTTAAGGAAAATTTAAAAAGAAATCTACAGAATTGAATGAAAAATAACCTCTATTGCCAGTGTTGACTTTGTCTTTTTTAACTTGATATTCTAAGAAAAATAAGGTTCTTTAATCGAATGTCACACCATTGTTTGAAGATCGTTAGGTAGCGACGACAATGCTACAAGTGAACAAGTCGGCTGGAATGACTCCTAGTGAAGGCGGTGTAGGGATTTCCCAAGGGTTTGTGACACAACTTAATGAATGCAATTAGGCTCAGATCTAGCCAGTTTTCTGTAACGTTTCGCAAATGAAAGTGATGCCCATTAATTAAACACATATTTGTCTTATTTCTACTTATTTCATTTGTAGCTGAATTCAGTCTATGACTCGATGTTATGCATCGAAAATTCATAAATATTCATATGGCACCAATATTTTACAACTTCTACAATAATGTTATCAAGATAAATTTAAAGATGTGTGTTATGCTTATGATACCATCTGAAATTTATGATAATTTCTTAGTAAGTTTGAAACGATACAATTAATTATTCTCACAGTTTCTCATCTGCCGACTATCTTTGTACAACATATTACTTTAGCAGACTTTACAATAGTAATGATAGTGAAGTAGGAAACGCGTGATGCAACGAACCAGATTTTTTTTAGACCTCGTGAAATACCGAATTTAATATATTTACTTTGAAAAAAAAAATCCACTTTAATGAAAGTGTAAAATTCATCTAAGAAAAAATTATGAATTTGTTTTTGGTCGATTTCAATCCCAAAAAATAATTTGATAGACAAAAATGTTGATATAAAAATAAAGAATAAACCAACTGGTTATCAACAGCGTAGAACACTCTAATGTTTAGTGATATTAATTTTGGATGATATTAATATTCGCTATTATACTGTATGGGAATTTTTAGTTAGTCGTATGAAGTTTGGATGGGAAGTAGTTACTGATGCCAGGATGTCGCTTGGAACCCGAAATTGTAAGGCAGCAGCATTGTAAAAATTGATAGGGATAACTAACAGTGAGTGGATACTGGAGGAGACCTAGTCTCAACTTGGGACGTAGCTCCAGTAAATAATAATATATAATACTATGTATTACTTAACATTTTCTACAAATATTACTGTAGAAGAATATTTGTTTTTCCTTTCTCACGTAATCTCAGTCGTAAACCAATGACTTCCTGTCCTCCTGTATCGTTTAATAACAAACCATTAATTCCTGTAGAACATGTCCAGTACTTAGGACTACACCTTGACAAACGCTTAACTTGGAATCCTCATACTATGATGAAACGACAAGAAACAGCTCGCCGTTTCGTGCTACTTCAACATTTACTCTAAATGCTATATGTCAAATGCTGAATGTTATAATAAAAAGAAAATGCTCTTATACATGGCAATTATTAGACCCATCTGGACTTACAGAGTAGAACTTTTGGGCTCTACAAAGCCAAGTTCTCATATTCAATCCTTATAATCCAAAATCCTTCGTAAAATCCTCAATGCTCCTTACTTTATTATGAACAAAGTAATACATAATGACTTTAGTTGCTGATTTGGCCCCAATCCGATATCAATCTTTTCATGACAAACTTTATACCCACTCAAATCCACAAGTTTCAAACTTACCAACCTCTTCAATTCCTGATAATCCTCCGTGACGTCTGAAAAGAAAATGGCCTCGTGATCTTCTTAGTTGAACTTGTTGTACTATTACAAGTTAGTTTCTCTACTTGTCTTTATTCATGCCAATAGCTACCATTCCTGCCATTTTCATGTTGTATTGTAATAATACAGTCGTCAATTTCAATGAATAAATTATTAAAAATTCAAAAACTATATCACGTAAAAATCAATTGAAACGCAAAGCAACCGTGTGCAATGTATAAAACTTAACCTTAGTATGGTATATACATTTAAAAAAAATAAAAACAAACAACTATTGGTATATTTTTTCTTTCTGATTATTATTTATTTCAGATGAGGAATAAACACATTTTTAGCTTCTTTCTCATAGAAGAAATTGAAGCTTCGTATTGATGCAGGAAGTAGAAGAAGGTATTGTTCTTACAATTTTCACTCACAGTTTCTCTCTTTGGACCTCAAGGGACAAAGTTGATTAGATATTTGTTGTGTGTTCCTCTTTCGAGCCATTTCTGGCGTATGGATTTTCAACAAAAATGGGATAATGCTATGTGGTTTCCTGCATCACTGCAGCTAATAAAACATTTTTTTTTAAAATTCTTAATGAGTTAAATCTACACACTATTTTGCAGTACGGTGCACGGATGTGAATTATCTACGAGTGAATGTGAATTATATACTCGTATCAACTTGCAGACTGTTAACCCTTTTCTGGATAATGTATCAATGGAGATACATCAGAATTTAGCGTAATATATTTATTAATGCTCTTGGCAATGTATTCCACAAGTTACATGTGGTTTTTTAAACTAATTTCGTCAGATTTTTTTTAGTTTTTATGTCTTGACATCCTTGGGTCATAAGAATTAAGTGGTATGGATATTATTTTGATATTAAAAAAAATAAAATTCTGCCAAGTTAAGGGTTAAACTAATTACTTTCTGGTTAATCCCAGCATCCCTGTCCTCCTTAATTTTCCGACGTCGGGATTACAGGAGCTCTTATCCAACCCCGCATCTTTTTATACCTCTTTCATGCAAAGACTTGAACTTTTCTACTCGCATGAATAAAGTTCTACAAATGATATTGTTGTGATATTTTGGTTTGGTGTGCACGGACTTTCTTGATATTATTCTATATATTAAAGATATCTTTTCTTAAACTTCTGATAATAGTTATTGTCAATAAATTATGGTGTATAGAAAGAACTAGGAGAGCTGGTCGTCCAAAGTTTAGATTAGAAGATTCCCTATTGGAAGGCAACGGATCTTGATTGGGAAACATACGTAAATGCAGCAAATAAAACTTTTGGAGGTTATTAATTTTATATTTATATTTAATATAAGTTATTTCCAAGTATGTTACTGTTGTAATGTTCAAATATGGGGGTTAACCTACCCTATATAGTTGGGTTTGATGACAAAGCGTTGCTCACTTATGTTAGCTCTTTCATTCATCAATTAGAAACAAACACGTCACCAAGAATTGTATCATTCGACAAAAATCAACTATTCAGCAATTCAACCCATTGCATTGTAAAAGTAGGTACTGACAAAAAAATAATGTACTATAATACCAATCTCGGATAGTGGTTGGTTTACTCAATAGAACCCCCAGGAGTGGACTCTGACAAAGCGGAAGCGATGAGTATCCTCAAAAGATAAAACTAGAAAAGTCTTTTGTAAGTTTGACCAAAGTTCAGTTTATACAGATTGAATACATAGAGTTCTAAATACATTGTTTATTTTTAGGAAATTGTATATCTATATATATATATATATATATATATATCCCTATATTAACTATATATATATATATATATATATATATATATATATATATATATATATATATAAGTTATGCCAATATTGGAAGGATTATTATTTGCGTTTATGTTTAGGATTAAGTTATCTTTCTTTTATCATATGTAAACTAATGTGCCTATAAATACTGTAGCTAGTTGGAAATAAAGTTAGTCTTTTACTATCAGCGCGAGTATCTCTATGCCCCTTTTCCCTTTTTTTTACTATACGTGTTCAGTCTAATCCTAACTGGTGCCGAAACCCGGGACCCTTTTTATACGTACACGTGGTTCGGGCGTAAACGTAACGGTCGTTGTTATTGTTAGTGTTTTTTCAACCTGGAAGTCGAAAGTATGACTCAATCAGAAGAATTGAAAAAACTGGAATACCAGCTAGCACAGGCAGCTGTAGAGATAGCAGGTTTGGAAGAACAACTGAAGAAAGCAACAGCAACGACCCAGTTTGAACTAGTAAAAATCCGGTTACAAAGTTCGGCTTTCATTCACGAAGTGATTAGCCAACTTGAACCCTTTACGGGAGTCATAGGAGATCTGGACCACTTTATAAAAGGGGCGGATCAGATCCAAGGACTTATAGCGGCAAGAAAAGAAAATGGCACGCTTCAGGAGTCAGATGTAACGCTCTTAGAGGCAGCGCTCGTAGGACGTATCTCGAGGCGCATCCTTAATACAATCCAGGGAGTTTCAGAGACAAACGACTGGAAGGCATGAGGACAAGAGGAGGAAGCAGGAACGCCGCTGCTAGGAATGTAATAAAAGCGGACATATAGCAGCTCAATGCAATCTCATAAGGTGCTATGAGTGTGGGAGGAGAGGGCACGTTGCCAGGGAATGCCCGAGACGTAATCCTAGGGCGAAAAGGAAGGACCAGCAGTACGAACCAATGGAGGTCAACAATCAGAGATGGAGAAGTCAGCCGAATTCCAGGAGGGCTGGAGGACACGACTCCAGCAGTGACTCATCCGAAGAAGGAAGTGTAAGGTCTGAGCGCAGCACTCTGACGGTGAGGAGACAGGAGGTAAGAGGGGAAAAAACGTGGAAAAGGGGGGGCACTGGGGCGGACACATTCCCGAGACAATCGCGAGTAGAATGGGGATGCGGTAATTGGGGGGGCACCAACACAGAGAGATTTTTGTTAACAATAGCGTTGCGAGGGAATTATGGACAAGGTTGCCCGTGGCGATGTTAGAGATGTCGGGAGTAAAATTTCTTGTCAATACGGGAAGTACCAATTCGTTGATTAGTCGACAGGGAGCGATTCAAATGGGTATTTGGGGACGGAAGCGACAGTGTAGTTGCACAATAACCACGGTGAGCGGGTCGTGTAAAACGTTGGAGGAAGTATGGTTTAACTTGAAAGAGTTGGCAGGGACGGAAACAGAAATTAACATACATGTGGTCGATAAACTAATGCCGGGGTACGACCTCATTATAGGGTGTGATGTTTTACGAGAGGCGGGGCTAATAATGAGCGTAAGCCGAAGGATTTGGCGATATCGGATAGGAGACCGTGAATACAAACCCCTTTCTTTTAAACGTTCGAATATGGAAATTGGGGCTGCGGAGTATTGCACAAACGGAATAGAACGGGTTCTCCAGAGGAATGTAGACTTGTTCTATAGAGAGGGGGAATTCTTGCCGACTACCGGAAAAACCGAACACAGCATTGCGCTGAAGCAGGAAACCCCGATATATGTCAAAGATAGGCGATACCCTCAGGCATTGCGAGATATCATACGGGAGCAATTGGGGGAACTTCTTCGCCAAGGAATTATCCGACACAGCAGCTCTCCTTTTAATAGTCCTTTGTGGGTAGTGGAAAAGAAAGGCGGGGCTTCCAAACAATATCGGGTCGTTGTTGACTTCAGGAAGTTGAATGAGGCGACAAAGGACGAACTTTATCCCCTCCCGCGCATTGACGATATATTAGACCGTCTATCGGGTGCCACTATATTCAGCACTTTGGATTTGAAAAGTGGGTACCACCAGGTCAGGATAGCTGAGGCGGACATTCTAAAAACCGCGTTCTCGTGGGAAAGAGGTCATTTCGAATTCGTCCGGATGCCGTTCGGGTTGAAGGGGGCGCCTCTCACGTTCCAGCGGTTGATGGATGAGTTTCAGCGAGGTTTAGGGGAACACTTTTCCCAGGTGTATATGGATGACCTCATCGTTTTCAGCAGGAGCGAGGAAGATCATTTGCAGCACCTCACTCAGGTCATGGATAGGGTGCGAGAGTTCGGCCTCAAACTGTCGAAAGACAAGTCACAATTCGGGTTGAGGGAAATTAAATTTTTAGGCCACATCGTTTCGCGGGAAGGGGTACAACCAGATTCTGCTAGAATCAGGGCGATCCAAGAGGCACCGCTGCCTACTAACGTTCGTGAGGTCCGTCGATTTTTGGGGATGATCAATTATTATCGGAAATTTATTCCAAATATAGCGGAACTGACGCACCCCTTAACGGACATCCTTAGGAAGGGCAAGCGGTTTAAGTTAGGGTCGGAACAACTGGCCAGCTTCGAAAGATGCAAGGAGATCTTAACCACAGGACCATAATTGGCATTCCCCGATTTCCGGAGAACATTTAAAGTAACGACGGACGCTAGTGAGGTTGTGATCGGTGCCGTGTTATCCCAAAACTTCGAGGGAGGGGAAAAGCCATTGGCGTTCGCGAGTCGCAAGTTACAGGACGCCGAGCGGCGTTATAGCGCGATTGAGCGAAAACTATTAGCAGTGGTCTGGGCGGTCGAACATTTTCGGCCTTACATCTATGGGCGTCGATTTGACCTATTTACCGATCACAAACCGTTGATCCACTTGGGAACTTTGAAGGAGTCCTCAGCGCGGATTTCCCGATGGAAAGAGCGGCTAGCGGTCTACGATTTTCAAGTGGTCCACAAGAAAGGCACGGAAAATGCGGTCGCAGATTGGCTATCGAGGGCGTTGGTGATAAATGCGGTGGAGGACGAAACGACACCCGCCGAACCGTTCGCGTTACGCTACCTGCGGGACTGGGCGGAAAGCGGCCCGGAAATTCCCTTAGTGCGGCAAGTTTCAGAGGACAGTGCGGTATCTACTGAGCGTCCGGCGGACCTCCCCGAGTCCGAAGAGATCATAAATGACAATAAAAACCAGTTGATTCTTCGAAGGAAACGGGGTCGAGGGATTGAGACTCAGACTAGTGAGTACGAGGGGCTTTCTAGTGTTTTAGTGCGCATGCCCGCGGCAACGGATGAGGTCGAACTGGAACGGGTCTTTCAGGAGTTCAGTATCCCTGGTCGTGCCCTGCATATCTACGTGGGGAACCGCGTTATTTTGGACAAGTTACAGCGATTGTGGCGTCAGGAAAGGATTGGAGTGGGTTATCCGATCATTCGCTGCTTATGACAGGTGGAGACGATCACTACTGCTGCGGCTCAACAGCAAATCGTGGCCGATCATCACGAGGGAAAAACTAATCACCGGGAGGTAGAGGAAACATTGAGAGCGTTGAAAACGTTGTACTTCTGGCGGAGGATGGGGCACACTGTTAGGGAGTACATCGCGCGGTGCTTAGTATGTCAGCGGGCTAAGTATGACCGCCAACCCCCTATAGGAGAACAAGTAGTTACTCCAACGTCTATTGAACCTCTTCGGTCGATACAGGCAGACCTATATTCGAGTGAAGGGCAATCTTGGGTGACCATGATCGACACTTTCAGTAAATTAGCGATGGCGTATCCGGTCGCGGAGAAGACACCAGGGGCAATTTGGGAAGCGATAGTACAATGGTGTGCGTTCTTCGGGGTGCCTGAGGAAATTGTGTCCGATGGGGGGAGGGAGTTCAATAATGCGTTAATTCGTGACGAGAGTAAGGGACTGGGGATCGGCGTTTGAACACTCCTCACCACGTTAAGGGCAGGGGCGCCGTGGAACGGTTGCACAACACCTTGGGGGAACATCTACGGTTACTGAAACTAGGCCGTAACTTGGACTCGTACACAGCAATGCCGCGCGCTATCATTGCATATAATAATACTATTCATACGGCAACAGGATTGACACCTGTCGAAATTGTTTTCGGACAACAACGCCGGGACCGGGGGGATTTGCTTACGACCAATCATACTGGGTTGAGCACGGAGATCCGCCGACTGCGCGAGTTCCAGAAAAAGCGTTGGACTACAGTTAGGGATAAACTGGTTCGCGGAACACAAATGAGAATTGCCAAGGCCAATCAGAGGTCCGCCGTATTTAGGAAGGGGCCGCTAGCTTTGGGGACGGTAGTATATTGCCGACTGCGAACAGCGCGCAATAAGACCGACGCAGGATATGAAGGACCCTACAAAATAGTTACTATCCGTGAACGCAATTCGTTCACGATTCGCGCTGTCGATTATCCCTTCAAACTGCGGACAGTTCATCTCGAGGAATTAAGAGTACCTCACCTGTGGTCTAATTCGCAGTCAGAGTGCGACGTTCAGGAGTGAGAAAGGTTGTGTGTGTGTGACCCCCATCCTTTTGTGCTTTGCAGGTCTATGATATTGTATACTGGTGTAAATTTTCTAATATCAGATGTTGTTCATTTGCTGTACCATGTTCTGTATTTAATATTAAGGAGTTTCCTTTGTATCTTGTAGTTCTGTTTTATTATTATTATTATTTTTTTTATTTTTGCATAGTTCCCCCTGTCGAAGGAACTGGAGGGGGGCAGTTATGCCAATATTGGAAGGATTATTATTTGCGTTTATGTTTAGGATTAAGTTATCTTTCTTTTAACATATGTAAACTAATGTACCTATAACTACTGTAGCTAGTTGGAAATAAAGTTAGTCTTTTACTATCAGCGCGAGTATCTCTATGCCCCTTTTTCCCTTTTTTTTACTATACGTGTTCAGTCTAATCCTAACTTATATATATATATATATATATATATATATATATATATATATATATACATACACTCACACACACACACACACACACACACACACAGAGGTAGTTCTTCCATCATCGATTTAACATTTGTCAGTGACTTTCTACGCCCTACTACTAGTTGGCAGGTCTGCGACCTGTACACCCACAGCGCCCACCAGGCTATACTGATCACTCTGGGAAACCGGAAACCAATGTCAAATAGGCAGGAGAAGAGTACGATTCGATGGAAAGCCAAGACTTTTGATAAAGAAGCGTTTACAATTATGATGGAGGAACCTTGTGAGCTCTCAGGCACCGCAGAGGATAAGGCCCATCAGGTAATGGGCCTGATCAACATAGCGTGTGACGCAGCTATGGAGCCCAGCAACAAAGGCATAGGTCGACGGCCGGTCTATTGGTGGAACGACCATATCGCTGACTGTCGCACACGTTGCCACGCAATCAGAAGAAGGTATCAGCGAGCAAGAGGCAGCCCTCAGTTCCAAACGACTATTTCAGGAAGTATTCAGCTCCTGCCTAAGAGAGGGATCATTCCCGCGATCATGGAAAAGGCAGCGCCTTGTGCTGATCCCGAAAAGCAAGGGAAACCCATCGGATCCTACCACATATCGACCAATATGTTTGTTGGACACAGCTGGGAAGGCTTTGGAGAAAATAATAGCCAGTAGGATCCAATCAAAGACCACCGAAGGAGCAGGAGGGTTGTCAAGGACTCAATTTGGATTCCGGAAAGCGAGATTTACGCTGGACGCTATTACCATGGTAATAGAAACTGCCCAGAAGGCTATTGCAGGAAAGAGATGGAGAAGAGGTGCGAAATGTTATTGCGCCGTCATTACACTGGATGTAAGAAACGCCTTCAATTCGGCGAGATGGAGCTGCATTCTGAACGCTTTGCAGAAAATGGGTGTCCCCATGTACATCCGGAACAGTATCACTGATTATTTTACGGACAGGACCCTAATATATTCAACGGAGGACGGTCCCAAAAGCTTCAAGGTGTCTGGCGGAGTACCCCAGGGTTCAGTGCTTGGGCCTGTCCTGTGGAACATCATGTATGACAGGATCCTCAGGCTTGGCCTGCCAATACAGTGGGTTTTGCTGACGACGTTGCAGTGGTAATTGAGGCCAAATACAAAGATGAAGTGGCCCTGAAGGCCAACCAGAGTATCTCACTAATCCGTGATTGGCTGGCTTCGGTGGGGCTCCAGCTTGCAGACAAGAAAACAGAAGTTCTTCTTATTAGTAGCCGCAAAAGGAGGGAAGAAATAACCCTGAGAGTGGGCAGACAAGAGATCCAGTCCCAGCCCTCACTGAGATATCTCGGAGTAATAATCGATGAAAGGCTGCGGTTCAAGGAGCATATCCAGCGAGTATGCGATAAAGCAGCAAGAGTGACTACAGCACTGGCTCGACTGATGCCCAACGTAGGCGGGCCTAGAAACAGTCGAAGACTATTATTATCGAGCGTCACCTCATCCATCCTTCTCTACGCAGCCCCGAGATGGAATGGTGCCTTGGACACACTGGCTTACAGGAGACCAATGGTGTCCATTTATCGTCGAAGTGCCCTGAGGGTAATCAGCGCGTTTCGCACTGTCTCTTACGAAGCTGCATGTGTAGTGGCCAGAATGCCACCAATAGAACTGATCGCAGAAGATAGACAGCGTTGGTATAAAAGAGTTGCTCGCATCCCCAAATCTGAGGAAAGGAAGATGACAATCGAGAAGTGGCAACAACGCTGGGATATGGTCACGAACGGGAGGTGGACCCATAGGCTGGTTCCTCGCATCGAACCCTGGGTGGATAGGAGCCACAAGGAAGTAGACCAGTACCTAACCCAGATGCTTACAGGACATGGCTGCTTCAGAGCATACCATTTACGGTTTAAGCTGGACAATACAGCAGAATGTCCAAGCTGCTCAACAATAGAGGAGACGGTGGAACATGTATTCTTCAGCTGTCCCCGTTTTCAAGAAGAACGGAATGATTTCCAAGGAGTCTGTGGCTCAGGAGCGACAGCCGACAATATCGTTAGCCTGATGCTGCTTTCACAGGAGTACTGGACAGCTGGCCGCAGAGGTCATCAAGAAGCTGAGGAAGGAAGAGAAGGAGAGGCGTGCCTAGAACATAGGTAGCCTAGCACAATGAGGCGGCACACAGCCACTCCCCCTCCATGAAGTAATGCCTAACGGTGGTCCCGTGGAGGGTGGGAAACAGGTGTAGGGAGGTGGTTTTAGTGGGTAAAAATCCCACACTACGGATAGGTACGGGCCTATCCGTGTCTTTTGAAGATTTCCACCTACCCCCGTATAAAAAAAAAAAAAAAAAAAAAAAAAAAAAAAAAAAAAAAAAAAAAAAAAAAAAAAAAAAAAAAAAAACACACACATACATATATATATATTCGTTCATTCATAATACCTATACCATAAATTTTCTATGAGGTTCAATGGTGTGAGGTTAGTTTAATGTAAACCGACAGTTTATTTGTACTAAATTAATGTTCATGTAAATTTACTAGTCACATGTAAAGATATTACATCTAAAAATATTATTGACATAGAACAAATATCATCTCCCTGTTGAAGTAGAAAAGATTGAGTGAAATTACATGAAATGAACATAACGAAATTACTTTGCCGTTAAGTTGGTTTGCTAGGTTAGGTTTGAAAAAAAAATAGTAACAAAAACAATGGAATCTTAATATCCGTTTCAACTGAATTTATCCATGTTCCGATACAACTCGAGGTGGCAGTTTGGGTTTTGAATAGGGAGTTCTGTCTCTCTCTAATACAAACCGCGCTCAATCTCTCTGTCCTTTTTCTCCTTACGACGTTGCCACTGTATATGACCTCCCTCCAATCATCTCGGGAAAAGTTCAGTAAGGTGCAGAATTTAATGTTATGTTAGCAAAAACTATGATGGAAACCAACAAAATAAATCCTCTATTGCTATAATTTTTTTTGTCATTTGTCACTTCTAATTTTAATTGACATTCTTGTTTCTCTAGTCACTGTGACATTGTTTTTACTAATATTGCTGTGAAGTATTTTAGTAATGACAGCAGACTTTACTTTTAATGCTCCGATTTTTATAGGTATTGTATGTACATACATCATTCATATAATACTATAGTATGTTTGCGTTTGCGGGTTGCTGTTTGTTGGTGAGTTCCTTGGATAGATTAGGTTTTTATCTGGACTTTTTGTAAAAATAGTAGATCTATTTATATGAACTCTGAAGTTGTTAAAGACACAAGTTTGAGCCGGTTGGTGTTTTGTATTTTACAGCTCCATTGTGCTCTACTACTGTGGAAAACAGGTTACATTTTGTAGTTCCATAAATTTATGTACCTATCTAAAGTTTTGAGCGAAAACTGAAAGTACTTATTTTAACTTTAGTTTTATGGGTAAAAATAATCTAATAGATGTATTGTTGGTATAGATAATATATATAGAGTTAATATAGATGTGTATATATATTTATAAATATATTTTTTTATTTATATATGTTTACGTTGCAGACGGTAGAAGTGTATGGTTCTTAGGAAGTCAAGGGTAGATTGTATGACCCATAGACCTCTTGCGCTGAAGTATCTTCCTCCAAAACTCTTGGAGAACTTTTCTTTTAGGAAAGTTGTCACTACAGTAAGTATACTTGCCGTAAATTTCTTTCTTTTCCCTTTCCATTGTACTCGCCAATTCTACTTGACCAAGATATTATAATCTTGTATCTTACTGTAGGATTTAGGATGATATTTGAACTACCTGTCTTATGATAACATCCGGTATTGGCCTAACGCCTAAATCCACCTGATTATAGGACGTAGATTTCATTGAAGCTGGCAAAGACTCTCTTTTCCTCCCGAGAGTGGTATTATAATACATTAATTTGTAGGCGATTATAAAAAAGAAAAGAAGTGCAGTACTTGATTCTTTGGTACCTCTATTGGCCAGTATGTTATCCCGTCATAACATGGACCCAGAGAAATTTTATTATTTTTTCATTTATATAACAACAAAACATTTATTGTTACTTTTTTCCAATGAGTTTTATTGTGGAGAATACTATGGACTTACTTTGAGGGTCAATTATGAATAATGGAGTATAAAGAAGTTCATATATCTATAATTTATAGCAAGATTGTTCAGGTGGTAAACTTAAGAGTTCATGATTAAAAAAAAAAATGTAGTCACAATGCCTGCTGACAGAAGTGAAAACTCCAGGATTTGGAATAACTATGTAATTGTTTGAATTTCTAAATCAATTATAGTTTGAATTATTTAACTTTGTAAATTTAAATTATTAACATCGGTTTGGTTTTCACTTATACTGAACTCCGAAAAAGAATTATATAGATTTTCAAGTTGTTTATTTATTAATAAAAACATATGATTCTGCACAAGCTCAATACAAATCTATACATATAAAATGCTTTGTCCTGAATGACTGACGGATCAACGCACAGCCTAAACCGCTGATTGTAGAGACCTGAAACGTGTTCTTTGTATGACGTCGGCATCCGATTAGAAAGGGTTTTCCGAAATTCTACCCCTGAGGGAGTGAAAAAGGGGGGCAAAGTTTGTATGCTTGCTCACGTGTTTCTTACTCGCAAAATCTACATATTTTCGCTGAACAAAACAAATCAAGTAACATAGTTCTCTTCTGGTAGGTCGGGACACATCAAATTTTTTAGTGGGCCGAAGACCTGTGCGAACCCCCTATTTAGGGACTTAAAACCTCTCCCTAGACCAGGGGGATGGCAGGGCAGTGTTCCCTTGGTCGATGTGCTTACATTTGATCTAGGGATGGGGTAAGTACTCCCTTGTCCTTATCCTCCCTTCCTTTTCCTTCTTCCTTCATCCACTTTCTTCTTTCTACAACTATTCTTGACCCCGCTAAACGGTCCCTCCCTGTTTTGTATTGTATAAAGTCAGCGGCTTTGAGCCTGTTCGACTAAAAACCGCCTTCAGCGGACCCAGCCCATTGTAACACCTTAAAATATCGAAAAGTAATAGAAGGCTTTTGGTTTATATAGAAGCATTTTCAGGCATTTCTTTTAAATTTGTATTATAAAAATATAACGGGGGGTTATAAAATTTTGGAGGATGAGGAAAAAAAAAACGTTCTCTTCTCAAACAGTACTTGTCGTACGGCAGCAGTGAAGAGAGAACTTTTTTTTTCGCATCCTCCAAGATTTTATATTGTAAATAAAATCTTGGAGGATGCGAAAAAAAGAAAGAAAAAAGTTCTCTTCTCACTGTTGCCGCACGACAAGTGAAACCGTTATACTAAGTAATCCTTTTCAATAAATTCAATAACATTACATACTAGGCCTTTACTGACACGAACAACAGTAAACTTCTGTCCGTCCCGTTTGTTACTCAGTGTAAATGTATGTATGTTCACTTCTGGGCTGATCCGTCTGTGATGTAATTTGATATGGATAATCTCAGGCCTAGGGAAGGATATAGGCTACTTTTTATCAATACACGACACAGGCGAAGTTTATATAAAACTGTAACTTGATTGACTAACACACCCAGCGGTCAACGCACAGCAGAAACCACTGAACTTAGGATCTTGAAATTTACAGATAGGTTCTTTGTATGGCTTAAATGAGCACTAAGAAAGGAATTTGTATATTTCCACCCCCAAGGGTTTCCTCCTTAATATAATAGGGGTTCAAATATTGTATGCAATCCGTCAGTTTCGAAATTAGAAATCTGAAATTTCAGATGTACAAGTAACTTACAGTTAAAAAAAAAATATATTTAAAATGATCTGTCACGAAACATTATGTGGCAGACCAAATTCCACGCGAGCAAAGCCGTTATAAATAATTTAATTGAAATAATAATTAGTATATGGTCATATTATTTATACCTTCTATTTGTATTTACATAGATTTTATTTTTATTTATACTATTATCATCATATTTAAGTTCAACAATACTTAGATCATTGTACTTTCAATCATTTCAGTTTATGTCCCAACAAAAGTTGCTACACACGGCTAAAGAGGTTTTCACTTAAATAAAAAATTAAAACCTAGTATTGTTATTTTTAGTGTTTGAGTTCCATTCATTTACCTTATTTCTATAACGTAAATAAGTGAGCCGGTAACACGCACAATATAATATTAACATAAATAACAATATTATAATAATATTTAAGTTCAACAATACTTAGATCATTGTACTTTCAATCATTTCAGTTTATGTCCCAACAAAAGTTGCTACACACGGCTAAAGAGGTTTTCACTTAAATAAAAAATTAAAACCTAGTATTGTTATTTTTAGTGTTTGAGTTCCATTCATTTACCTTATTTCTATAACGTAAATAAGTGAGCCGGTAACACGCACAATATAATATTAACATAAATAACATTATAATATTTAATATAATATTATAATAAAGAAAAAACATTGTTGTTTTTAAATGACAATTATTCTACGGGTAACTTGTAACAACTATAGGGTGCGTCCCGAGGTAGCGTATTGGAGAATGCCTCTCAGATTTGAGTGATAGGAGGGAAATCGAATACCTCCGGCGGACCAACAGGTATGCAGCGTGTGACCCAGAATGGGCGGCTGCGAACTGTTCCTATCCTATCTTGGAGGCGTCTTAGTTCAGAACAGTGAAGGCAACGGGAAACCACACTGTTAGTATTTCCCAGGATATTGCTAAGGCGAGGACAACTCGCCAACGTAATAGCCAAAGTTAGAGGGACCTGCTGAGGCACTGAAATAAGAAGAAGAATGACAGGAAGAAAACTGTAACCTTCCAAAAAACGAATACTTTCTCTTGTGCTTTTCCCATTCGAACTTCTTGTGTAAAATAAAATAAAAATAAAGTTGGAGTCTTGGTGTTTAGAATCAAATTGGTTTTGAAAGGAAAATATTTTAGAGATTTTACTAAGTAACGAACTAAACGTAACAGGTATAATATAATAAATTAAAATTGATTTATTAATTTAAATAGTTACAAAAAAGCGAACAAACTTAAATGGAATCAAATTAACAATCTTTGTTAGGGCGTGATTAGACTGAATAAAATTTAATTTGAAGTAAATTAAAGTACAACGGGAATTTGAATGAAATCTCAGATATTAACATAGCGTTTATTAATTTTAAGGACATATGAATATTTTTTTCTTAACTAAGCAAATATACAGGTGATAAATTATTAAACTTAATGGTAGCAATTATACAAGAAGGACTTACAGACTAAACATGCAAAATAGCGATCTAATGAACAAATATGATTAATTACTAATACTAAAATTAACATTGAATAGGAGCGGTAAGAAACATTAACAGAGAGTGCTCCATTATGCATTATAGCCAAGATATAACAAATAAATATGAACGATATAATGAAGAATTTAAGTGATCACGGCCTGAAGGGTTATTACGATTAATTAGCTTGAGTCGTCCTTTTGGTATCATATAACAATGAGTTGTTGATTATCAGCAGCAGTATTAGTCGGCGATTTGAGGCCTTATGATAATGAAATGGGACTTACGATTTGAGTGTTCTCTATGCCCAATTATCATGTTATCTGGTGTCTCAGCTCCTGTTGTGTGACAGGCTGAAAGACCTCCTGGACGCTGGACGTTCTCAATAAAGAATATCGGCTTGAAAGCGGCAAGCGGTCGTAGCTGCGAAGGTCTAGTAGAACAGCCCAGCTCGGCGTTCCAACAGCAAGAGCCCGCAGCTCCAAGCGTCATTCCCCCTCTCCTTGATTTTGGCGGTAAAGTATATCTTTCGATACTAGAGGCAAGGATCGGTTTGTTCCTACAGGCGGGTAGTACAGGTCCGCAGCAAACAATCTTGAAATTTTAGGATTAATTGTGGCGTGGAGATGCAAAAAGGGATGAATCCATATTTAATCATTTTTAATTTTTTTCCACAAATTTAGCGTCCTCTGTTAAACATGTCAAAGTCAATCTAAATTTTCTAAAAAAAATAATTCTAAAATAAATAATCAATTCATAATAACCCTTAATTATGCATATGTTTGTGTTTCCTGAAAAAAATTCAAATTTGGATTTACCCTCTTTTGCATCTCAACGCCTCAATTTTACTTTTTATAATAGGTAGCGCAAGGTCTAGAGTTCTGCACATGATAGAAACAGTACTGTTTTAACAACGGTTTTACTGGGAGGTGTTTTGTCTTAGATCACATTCAACCGGCAGATTCCTACCATTTTTTAGAGGCTGGGCGAGCCCCAGGAGGATCTATCTCCTTTAAGAACCATCTCCGGCTGCTAACAGGTTAAATTAAAATCTTGTCAGAAGTGGGATTTGAACCCTGGTCCTTCGCCATGACTGCTCAGTGCTCTACCACTTCGCCACTTCGCTCCCTAGTCAAATAAAGGTAGTCTAAAAATTTAATGTACATTAAAGTAATTGTGAACCAATGGATCACTAAGTTCTATGATTTATAAGACCCTCAGAATGTGCGTTAGTTCTATACCGTATTTTAAAAAAAAATCATGTGTACTATGAACGTAAAAATTATAATAAAACTATTTAGCATATGTATAAGTTGACAGAGTGGTTAGTGAAACATGGCAACGACCTGACGTAAATTGTTTATCAATTGGATTCGTAACAAGGAAGTTTCATCAATGCTTCCTTGTTGTCAGCAATGTAAACTTCCTTGTCCTCCTGTTTATATATACTAGCTCTAAGATTAGGATAGAAAAGAAGATAGGAGAGCAGGAGGTTGAGAGTAGAGGGGGATTCAATAGTTAATATGTAAGAAAGTAGTCCATAATCCAGAAGTTGTGATGATAGTCAACAGTCACTTAGTTTGTTCATATAAGTATGTCTCCATTGTCCAACTTAAAATGTAGGCTATATTTTATTTCGATCAACGACCGGGATATTTTTTTTACATAAAAATTAAATTTTTTTCTAACCTGCTGCATTTTTGATATGCTGTAAGCGCATGTCTGAGTAGTGTAATTCCGAATTTGCATCTGTAAAACGGATGGGAAAGGTTTTGGTGGCCGAAAAACCTCAAAATTTTCGGAGTTATTTCCGTTTCTTACCTTCATCTCCTAATCGGTGCGTTTTTGGAAAAAAATGTAATTGTCCATTTTTAAAGAAGATTTAATTTGCTATAATTTCAGCCCATTCGCAGCTCTTTAGGTCTAATAGAATCTGAGTTCAGTCCTATCATGTATCAAATAACCGGAATCTTATCTATATAGATAAAAATCTTCTGACACGATGTTTGTCCGGACTAATCGCGCAGATAAGTAACATTGCCCAATATAGGCTATATTTTTTTCGAATAATGATCGGGATATTTTTTTTGCAAAATTTTATTTTTTTCTAACCTGCTGCAATTTTTATATGTCGTAAGAGCATGTCTGAGTAGTGTAAATTCAAGTTTGCATCCAAAGGAACGGATGGTAAAACTTTTGGTGGCCGAAAAACCGTGAAATTTTTGGAGTCATTTCGGTTTTTGGCCTGTATCTCCTAAAAAACCGATTGTAGAAAAAAACGTAATCGACCATTTTTAAACAAGATTTTATTTCCTACAATTTGAGCCCAATCGGACTCTGTAGGTCTAATAGAATCTGAGTTTAGTCCTATCATATATCAAATAAATGGATTCTTATCTTAAACATGTTCATTTATTTACGTTTATTCTCATATGTTATACGTATGTTCTTTATAGAAGCGTATATTTATTTTTTAAATGTATTATTAATAAATATTTTTCATGCTGCGGTGTAATTAATGATTATTAATTAATTAATTAAAATAGAACTATGATAGATTTGAAAAACAATGACAAGCTATTCGGTCCTGTTTTTTTACTATCTGGTGATTTCCGATAGGCATTGCCAGCCAGTCATTCCTCGATCTAGTTTTGCCGATGAGATTAACGCATGGTTAAATCAATCGTTTTCATGGAAATAGAACTGCATCCAAATACACAATCCATCGAATTGCCAGAACATTTCAGCACTGTTGTTTACACAAAAGAATGAATTAATTAGGAGTGTCTTCCTGGATGTACTAAATAATTACATAGACCATAATTGGCTCAGTAATCGTGTTATTTTAGGAGCGAAAAATGCTGGTGTGGATGAAATTAACTTTTAAATACAACAGTTGTTATCAGGTGATATAATGTCCTATAAATCAATCGATACTATTGTAGATGTACAATATACAACATCCAACATCCAAGCTTTAAATTATCCAACTGAATTTTTAAATTCTCGGGATATACCAGGAATACCACCACACAATCATCGCTTTAAAATTGGTTCACCAAATATTTTTCTGCGTAATTTGAAACCACCTATATTATGCAATGGCACACGTTTTGTCATCAAAAATATTACCGGAAGTTTCATTGAACCAGCTATGTTGACTGGAATCTTTAAAGAAGAAATCGTCCTGTTGCCACGTATTCCAATAATACCATCAGAACCCATAATACCGTTCAAAAGACTTCAATTTGGTATATGCTTGGGTTTTGCTATGCCCATCAACAGGTCTCAAAGCCAGACAATGTCCTTTTGCTATTTGGACTTAGAAAATCCAGGTTTCTCCCATGGGCAATACTATGCTGCATGCTCACGTGTTAGTAAACCATCTAATATATTTGTA
Organism: Arma custos; assembly: GCA_037127475.1. NCBI lineage: Eukaryota > Metazoa > Arthropoda > Insecta > Hemiptera > Pentatomidae > Arma > Arma custos. The sequence continues at coordinate 99,901,229 of CM073759.1, read as the reverse complement.
TTAGAAAAGGACAGATTAACAAAAATATTGTACATCGATTAGTGCTCAATTAAATTAAAATAAATATTCATAATTTTAAATAATATTGCTAACCATAATTAAAAATCAATCATTATAAACCTTATTCATTAAACTAATGTTTAAAATTTAGCAGTTATGAATTTTGTATATTATTTATTGATTGTGTACCATAGTTAGATATAAGATGAATAAAATGTAAAATTGTTTTTAACTACATGAATATTGCGCCAACTTCATTTTCCAAAAATAGAAGGGGAGTAGGTATGTATATTATGGCTAATGGTCGTAAACTTTATATAAAATAAAAAAAATCTACCACCATTCCAACTTTCTGGCGAGTTAGAGTGCGAACTGTCGATAAATCGATTTTTGCTACGACACGTCCGCACAGATCGATACGTAAAATCAAACTGCGCTATAGTCGATTTTCGGACGCTCCGCAATTTATGCGCATGAATAGCGAGTCGATTTATCGACGGTTCGCATTATAAGTGTTAAAGATTTTTCAATCCAATGGTGCCGCCTATGTTGTCTACGTGGACGTGTAGATCCAGCTTAAAGCATTAAAAAAATATATAGAACTTTAAAGATGCAAAGCATGTTTCATTGAAAATCGGTGGTGAGAGAACTTTTTTGCTTAAATAGCAAAGAAAAGGAAATTTTTTTCATTTACTCATTGTTAATTGAATTTGTATGGGCTTTCAAAACTGTAAGTAATGCTTCAGATTAACGAAAATCTGAAATTGATTCCCCTTTAGACTTTTATCGTTGCAAAATATCAAGAAAATTTAATCTTTAATAAAGCAACGAAGACAATTTTCTTGCTTACATTTGGCTATCTAGAAAAAAGAAGATTATTTTCAATAAAATTTATAAAGGAATCGATTGTTTCGTTGGGTGACTTCCATTGGAGTTTTAACAATTATCCTTATTAACCAAAGATCTAGAAATGGACTTCATAGGGTTTCAAAGTAAAAAAAGTACTTTTCATCAGTGGACCTCTGGGTATTTTCAAACGAATGACCTGCTGTTTCATTTAGAGTTCTTAACTAAGATTATCTTACAAGAGTTTAGGAATTATTTTCATTAGCCACAGAGCTGCAGTTGATAGCAAAAACATTTAGACCTTCAAAGCTGGGAGAAGTGTGATATTGTTTCCGTAGTTGTAGTTGCTACGAGTATCTTTTGTAGTTAAAACAGAACTGAACTTTCTCAGACTCTCAGAATCGGGCTAAACGCCGAGAGAGGACTTTCTGAGAAACACCAACAGTCTCTGTGATACCAACTTGCCTATGACCTTATTTGCTCATTTCCACCATAATATCGACTAAATATTAATAATATTATATAATTAGTGATGTAAGTGATGGCGGGGAAGTAGTGGGGATGAAATTCTCTCGCCAAGAAATATTTGTGACATTACGTCGTTATTGAAGTCACTACTTCGGATTTTAACTCGAAGCGACATCCTGCGGAACTGATACCAATAGAAGATAAAATATTTAAAACTTTTATCTTCTCATAATTCATGCAACTAACATCTTTCATTTTTATTTTTAAAAATTCCAAATTAAATTTTCCAGGATCTAAATAAAAAAAATAATTTCTAGTGAATATTGTTGCTGTTAAAGGAATATAAAAATACTAGACAAAGTAGATACCACAAAATTAGTGATATCCCTATTCATTTTTGGCCAGTTTATTTGAAATATCTAAGAGGAAAAATGCATTTTTCCTAAAATGCCTATTATATTATAAATTGGTTCCTGACATCATGAAAGAAATTTTGCAGCTGCATTTACAGAATGAAGTATCATTAAAATATTAATTGTTACTTATTGCACTGTTATTGGACTGAGCAATTCATAGCTTAAGATATTCTAGAATCCATCATAACTTATTAACAATTTAATTATCTGCAAATTACATTTAAATTTCATGTTAGTTATTAATAATAATAATAAAAATAAAAATGAGAAAATAAAAAATTAATTCTCACCAGCTGCTATCATTTTTAAATTTTCCAAAGCGTTGTCAAGTCCAGTTTCCAGCACTAGTTCAACCTGAATTGGTCTCCCTAAAAGATTTTCTGCATCTGTAAAAAAAAGTATGGTTATACTATTTTTATCTATGATATATCTTTGTATTTCGATTATTTTTTATATTTGGTTTAAAAAAATAATGATACATTCTAAAGCTATAATTATTTCTATTATTCTTCCAATCATCGCCATTGGAATGACAGTATCGAACTATTTCTTCTTTCCAGGTTTGCACTTTTGGTTTATTGCTCAGTTGGTGCACACTGGGCCTAATAGCAATAATAGAAATGTCTTGATCTTTCAGATTGAAATAATCAAAACCTATTTCAATCTATGGTGAATTTCGTAATAATAAGATTCAAGCACATTTTTCAATAAATTACTCTCATAAGCCATAAAGTACCAGCACAAAACAACTACATTGTGTTAATGTCGTTAATCTATAATTAGAAAAAAATTATAAGTTTATAGTATTGTTCATTGATGATAAACTACACTTAACGAAAGCACCTTTTATCAACTATAGATCAAACTGTGTCAACAAAGTTTTATATCGATTAATATAATTGTGTTAAAGTCGTTCGGATTCTGTTTCGATTTTCCATAAAAGAGATTTAAAATGGATGAATCACTTTCATTGATCAGGATTTCTGTTTGGATCAGTGGGCCAATATGTAGGGGTGCCGGGAGAAATAAAACTGGAGTTATGGGAATTAAGTGCAGACAGTAGCATGCGGCCTCGGGAATTATTAGTTCTTGACCCCCATTGTTGATGTGTAGCATTAAAGTCTGCACCTAAAAGGAAATGGATCCCTAGGGAGTCTAGGAGAGAGCTGAATGGGGAATCGGAGATGGATTTATTAGGAGGGCAGTACACTGATGCTAATGTGATGGGAAAGAAAAAGGTTTTGATTGAAACAGCTGTAGCCTGAAGGAGATCGTTTGAAGGTAGGGGAAATGACTGTTGGGAGAGGGATTGATGGACTATGACTGCAGTACCACCGTGAGCTTTTCCATCAGGATGGTCAGTCCGGTAGGTTTGGCACTGTGTTATGTTAAGCTGCCTTTTACTGGTGAGTCGAGTTTCTGTAATTAAGGCTACATTAATTTTTATGTCATACAGTAAAGATGTTATTTCGTCAGTTCTAATACCATTCGCATTCCAAAGGAGAATGGATTGGGTGGATGTCATTTAAGGATGTTGTTGGACAGGAAAGAGATGGGAAACAAGATTTGTTAGGAGTGATATTAATGGTGTTGACCATTGATTTGAATTCAGAGAGGAATGATGAGAGAAGTGTCGTGAGATCAGTAGCATTTGAAGGAGGGGGTATATGCGGGGTATTTGGAATTTTATTCATGGGATATTGTGGTTGCTGGGGCTGGTTTTGTGCTTGTATAGGGTTGATTTCTGGTATAGGGATGTGCTTGGTGGGTTCGGATTGCAACGTGGCCCCGAAAATATTTGTTTAATGCTATGAATAAATTGAATATTTTTTATCGAAAACTTAACTGCCAACTAATATAATAAACACAATGGAAGCTCGTCAACTGGCAAAATACCCTTCATTGATCCCCTCAAGAGAGATAAACAATATTGTTAAGACATGATTTGAAAAAATCCAAACAAGAAGTATACCTTAAGTAACTAAAAAATAGAAAAAAAAAACATGTGGAACTCAAGAAGCGAAAAATATAGTCGATAAACTCGTTTGTCAATAAACGTTGTGACGTTATTCAACTACGTAATCGAGGATATTATGGCGAGATGTGTTATCTTTCAAATCACATATTATAATTTGATGTCTAAGGATTTTGTTTACGCAGACCACACCATTTATTAAATCTTAAAATTGAGAAAAGTAGATCAGAGCCTCTTTGATTATGGTTATTTGCTGAGCTCTCGGAAACGATTATTTAAAATTTGAAATTTAAATGTAATCTCAGAGGACGTTAGGTGTCACATAATCAACACGGTTTGTGGCCGAATCATGGTGCCTTCGTTAGGCCAACACAGGATATTAGGGGGAGCACATTCCTGGGCTTATCATTTCCTATTCATGGCGGCATAATCTTAGTTGATATACAATAAATTCTAAATTTACTTTAAATAAAACTACGATCATTAACGGTTGATGTATGTTGTTAAATGTAATTTTATCTCATAATAACATCTATACATATTATAAAATAAAGTCCTCGGCCGCGTTTGTTCGGGGTAAACTCAATAACTACTGCACGGATTTCCATGCGGTTTTCACCAATAGATAGAGTGATTCACCAGGAAGGTTTAGATATATAATTTGTCGAGCTATTGTGTAAATCGGTTCACCGAAGACGCTGCTTGCATAATCCCGTGCAATTATCTAACGTTCATTATAATAAATTCGTATACAAAGAAATATTTGGTTTTGTTTTTATTTTTATAATTTCTATATAATAAAGAACATTAGCTTAGATGGGAAGAAAAAAAATCAAGACTCCCGTGTACGTGATTAAAAAAAAAAATATATTGCACAGACAAAATATGTAGGCAAAATATGCCTTACTACCCGAGCAAAGCTGGGGTGAGTCGCTAGTTAACAATATAATGCTCATATCATAGCTGAACAGTAAGTTTTTCTAGAAAAATTATTTGTAGATTTAAATTAAAAATTTGCTAACAAATTTCAATGTTTTATTTTACCATCACAAAGCCGGACGGACCATAACGGAGAAACCTTATTATTCCCAAAATTATTTCTCCTTTGGATTGTTTTGTGTATAATTTATTTCAGTAAACGCTCTTCTGCTTTTCCACAGTATTATTATTGATGATAGCAATCAAAGAAATCATCACAAAATTCGAATTCGAATTTGAATTGGTAATTTTCGAAAAAGAAGTGCGGTAAGTATTCACTTCTTATGAATTTTGCTGTAGAACTGAACATATAGTAATAATAGTCCTTAACGTGTTTATTACTACTTATATGAAAATAATTGATTGAATTAAGCATATTTGTTAATTAGAATGCTAATTTTCATCACTTTAACATGGAAGTTACAGATCCATGGAGATTCGATTGCTATGCACAGTATAGACCAAACTTAAAATCGATGTATATGGAACTAATTTTATAGTCAATAACTATATACAGCAAGTTTAAATAATTGTATTTAATATTTGGAGAAATAAATAAAAGTTTCAACTTAGAACATGAAATTAGGTGTTAATTCATGTCTTAAATATTTAATAGTTCCTGTATGATAAATCAACTTTCGATAACATCAGATCATAACGATTTTAACTTTTTTTTAAACTACATTATATAAAATTGAAATATTAAGGGAAGTATGATTTGTCAATTTAAATATATTCCAAGAAGCTATATTATTTTTTATCTACTTTGAGCATTGGGATTGAAATTAAAAAAAATATTTCAACTTCAATACAATTTGAGTAAGAATAATGATAACCTGGCCTAGTAATCTACCCACAGTTTCTAATCTCTTAATTGATTCCATATGGGGGATAAGTTGATCCCTAGATGATGAGAAATTTAGAAATTAATTATTTAGGATTGCAATTTCAGATTTATCTATACTTGGTTCACAAATTGTTAGGACAAATTTTAGATTTATATATTTTTTTTTTTAAATTGTAATTGTTGTCTTTGAAGATTATTTGATTTATATACTATGTTGGATGATGCACAGTGCTTATATTTAGCTAATTGATAATGACTAATGTCGGAACGAATTAAATAATAAATAATTGCGTAGACTGGAAACTGGTTTTCTTGATTGATTATGATTACTAAAATATTGCAGTCCAGTGTAGTATATATGAATTAAAATGAATAAAAAAAAATTGAAATTTTGGAATAATGACTTAAAGGAAAAGGAAAACAGGACTTCGAACTCAACTAACCGGCAGCAGCCTCAACGTCAGGCGCCTCAAACCTCACAACTAAAACCCCAGACTTCCTATATCAAACCCCAAAACTTCCAACCTAAACCTCGAGATGTCGATACAAGCCTCAGACATTTAATCCTGGAGTCCAACCTCCACGTCAGCAAACACCTCTCCATCCTCAAACCTAAAGGGCCAATCTTCCACCACAACATCCGAATCCTGACCCATCCTTAGATCGACACACATTGAAAACAGAACTAGTACCTCAGGCTCCTAAGCATCTCCTAAGCCTAAGCTCCTAACCGCCATCTATTTATGTAAATTATCAAACCCAACAGAATTGTCCTATCCAAAAGCAAAATCCAAACGACATTAATTCAATCCTATCATCATTCCTGAAAGATCTTCAAGAAACCATAAAGCCACTCATCATCCTATTAACAAGAATCCTAACCGAATTCCCACTTAATCGCCCACGATGAACATAAAGCTGTCGTTTTATGGAATGCTAATGGCCTAAATAATCACCCTGACGAACTTGACATATTTCTACATGACAAACAAGTTGATATTGCTTTACTGACTGAAACATATTTCACACACGGCACAAAATTTTATATACGGAACTGCATGACTTACAAATCGGACCACCCAGACAACACTTCACATGTCGGATCTTGTATTCTCATTCAGAAAAACATATCCTATTCCCTTATTCCTTTCACATCAAGTGCTATCCAATCAAACTCAGTAAACATAACGACTCGTCTATTCCATATCACATTTTCAGCTGTATACTGTCCTTCTGATTATTAACTTTCCTATAACCTCCTTGATTCTTTATTCCAATCTCTTGGACCGCGTTTCATTGCTGTAGGAGACTACAAAGCTAAATACCAACGATGGGATTGATCCAACGCACCTCGTTACATCCAGTTAGTGTTACTCCATCCTACCCCCAAATGACCCCACCTATTGGCCTACATCTCTAAAAAACGACGTCCCAATATCCTGGACATATTTGTCACCTCCCAGATTTCTGCAACCAATACTAAACTCTTACACGACCTTTCACCAGATCATATCCCAGTTCTTCTTTTGTTACATTTAAATATCGCTCCCCTCCCTAGATTGATTACAGGACGTGTACACTATGACAACTTCTGTTATGATTTGGAGAACAAACTGGACATAAAAATTTTACTTAAGACAAATCCAGACATTGATACTGCCATAGAAAAACTTACTAAATCAATAAAAAACATGATAATACCTCAAATCATAAAATTTATAATTCTTAGAAGACTGACCTGCCACAACATATTCATATCGTATTAAGAGAAAAACGCAGAGCAAGCTCGAAGAGGCATAGAACTCCATACCCTACGGATAAAACTATTTTTATGAAATTGACTAACCAACTAAAAACAGAAATTAGAAAATTTAAAACTCAAAATTTAATTAACTTACCTAAAATCTAACAACTTATGACAAAAAATTATGAACATCTTCCCAGAAAGGGAACATATTTACCTAACCTCTGGAGATTATCCGTCATAAAAATGATACCTAAACCTAAAAAAACCCGGAATACCCTTCCTCTTACCGTCCTATATCACTTTTGTCATTTATGGGTAAAATCTTGGAAAAGCTCATCCTGAAACTATTATACCCCATCCTTGATGCAAACCACATTATACCAGATCACTAGTTCGGATTCCGAACATCCCACTCCATGATCCAGTAATGTCATCGCGTGGTGGACGTTGTTTCCTCTGCATTGGAACGTAGATTATATTGTTTAGCGGTATTTCTTGTCATGCAACAGGCTTTTAACCGAGTCTGGCACCCAGGATTGCTTAACAAACTCCATCAATTCCTACCTCCTACATATTTCATATTTCCATCGAATTCCTTTCGTATTCAATCTTTACAATTCAAAATCCTTCGTAAAATCCTCAGTGTTCCTTACTTTGTTACAAAGAAAGTAATCCATGATGACCTTAATGTCCCATTTGTTGCTGATCTGGCCCGAACCCGAAATCAATCTTTTCATGACAAACTTCATTCCTATTCGAACCCACAAGTCTCAAACCTGGCAACCTCTTCAATAATTCGATAATCCTCCGAGGCTGAGGCCGAGGTCTGAAAAGAAGATGGCCTCATGATCTACTAAGTTGAAATTGCTATTTGAGTACTAACATTGGGTAGTTTCTCTACTTGCCTTTATCTGGGCTTTATTCACCTTTCATTAAATTTACTGGATGTATTATTTTATGCAGGTGTTAATTTAAATAAATAACTTTAAAATAAAATAATATTATACCAAGTTGATTTAAATCAAATTATAAAAAATAAGTAGGTTGTTTATTAATCTCGGAGTAATTCTGGAGAGGCAAATAAAAATGCTCTTCAAATTCATCAACAAGATCATTAAAAGTTTTATAATGCAACATTACCAATGCATTAAAAAGGGAAAGTAAAAGCACAGGAATATATAGGAATAGCTGATCTTAGGAATAAATCTAGGAGAATGTTCTCTACTGAATCCTTATAAGATATGAAGTAGAAGAAGACTTCAAAAACTCCAAGCTGTAAGTTTCAATTCAGTAGATTTAAAAGTTTATTCACCACAGCATGTTGCAAATTTAGCATTCCAAAACCCTGAATCATGACTGTTCGTTTATAAGAGAATTTTAAAGAAATATAATTTACTTTTGAAGGAAGAGATTAAAACTAATTCAAAGATTAAAATTGAATCATATAATTATTGTTGATTTACTGAAAACAATTAGATCTTGTAATTAATAATCAGTTGAGATCGTTTTCTTAATGCTTCATCTTTATTCACTGAGTTGTCATGCCACAAATCCTGGTTCAAATCCAACTGCAGGTATGACTTTTATTAAGTCTATTTGCAGCCGGAGAGCCGGATACTCCTGGGGCTCACCAAGCCTCTATAAAATGTTATAAAAGTTGGGTACCCAAAATAAGGGGGAAAATCTGACGGTTGAGCGTGGTCTAAGACAAATCCCCTCCCTGCAGAGGTGTTGTCCACGAAACAGTACTGTCTCTACCATGTACTGAACCCCAGACGCGTTCACGGGTTGTAGTGGTGCAGGTTTTTTTCCCCATCTATATTACTTAATGAGCAGCGAGGAAATGGGAAGGCTCATCATCATACATTTTGAATAAATCATATTTCAAAGTTTGGAGCTCCTTCTTCTCCAAGAGATGAATGTTTTTTTTTTTTGTTTTTTTTACATCTTACCTACCAACTTTCCAGCTGTTTCGTTTTACCATCTTATTCTGCTGAATGATATGAACGAATCTTATTTGATGATGAATGAATCTTATTTTTGGAAAATGCGAGCCTCCACGATGGTGTGGCTGGTTAAGGGTGAGATTAAGTGAGCTAAAACGAAATCCTCTAGGATAAAAACTCTAGTTGTAAAACGTCTATGTTCCAAAAAAACATGGATATAGTGGCTTCTTACAAAGGATTAGTGAAGCAGAAGAAGGAAAGAGCTAAAAACGTGATATCTGCGTGGTTCTTTGTTGGACGGTTCGCAAATAAATTAGGAATTATTTTCTGATCACTGAAACCTAGAAGAACGGTAAGTATAGAAGTTTTGGCTTTCCCACAAAATTAATGAAAATTTAATAGTAATTTCAGACCAGATAGCAATTACTTTTTCACTGTTTTATTAAACTCTGACCGACTTTTGTCTTACACATATTATAATTGGACAGTATATCATCATCATCATCACCATAGCCCATCCTCTCTACCGCTCATGCAGTTTGATGTTTTGGAAAATATTATAAATACAATTATATTATAAATAAGATATTATTCATTTAAAATTTGTATCAGAAAAATTAATTTTTTTTTCGGAATAGAAAGGGGTGGATTGAAGTGGCGCCCAAGAACGAAGCTAATTGTGGGAGTGATATTCATGCCTAAGCTATATCACTGGGATTGGGTTCAATCTGATTGGCAGTGACCTGAAGGGCATAACCAGGATTTCGAATCGGAGAGGCTGTATATGGCTCTGATACAGATCCCATTTTACCAGCAAAGCTATATCGTGTACATAATAATTTTAAATTGAGCATCGTAAAACATAACGTGATAGCAATAAAAATGATAAAAATCACTGTCAAAGGTATAGAATAAAATGAAGTGAAAGAAAACATATTGAAGAGGATGAAAATGGTCCGGGTGGAGGTCAACAAAATTCTCTAATAGGGAGAAATGTTTATTGGAGAGCATTTGATAAACATAGGATAAACATTTTAAAGCGAAGTTATTGAAGTGTACAATATTAATTCACGCAGGGAATGAAAAATATTTAAATATTTATATTAGTATATAAAAAATATTTAAATATAGTCCAGATAAATTAGACTAATGAATCATATCATAATGATTGGTGCCTTAGTGATACTCTGTCCATTTAATCAAATGCACATTTTCAATTGCATAATTTTAACTTTGGAAGTGTATTTTCCGTCACATATCGAATCGAACTACTAAAATAGTTTTTTTTTTCATAACATCTCTTGTACCCAAGAGGAATTATGAAAAAAGCTATGTTTGATTTTCAGGCGTTTTTCATTGGGAATCAGCAGGATTTAAGACTATTCTTTCCTTCTTTTTAATTTAATTTGATACCCTTTTAAGGTAGTATCATTTTAGTTTGTTATTTTTATTGTAGATAAACAGTTTCACTTATCTAATGGGGCGACCTGTGGTCTATTGGTTAGCGTAATAAACTATTAAGCCCAAGATCGCGGGTTCGTAGCCCGGCAGGTGGCCCTAGGATTTTTTAAAGGGAGTACAAAATCCTTAGTTAAGCCGTCCTTCAGAAGGAAAGTTAAAGAGGGTCCCGAGCCTATACGACGTCGCGTACTCGTTAAAAATTTCTATCCTAATTAAACCTGGATAGGCAAAATTTAGAGCTCCCACTGTAGCATCGCCCGATTAGCCATAGTAGCATAAAGTGACGTTAAATGAATAAACAACACCAACACTTATCTAATGAAAAATGTGACATTATAAAGTAAGTTTATCAACTTCATGATTATAACAAAATCATGAACTTCATTTTTCAGCCAAGAAAGTTGTTTTCTGCTTGGACTATGTATGTTTCCGTTGATAATAGAAACAAAGACATCCCCTCACACACATGAATCAGATAGAACATTTTCCTCTAATTAATATTCTTTGGTGAATCCCATTCCTTCTTGTCTCTTCTTGGTCAGTTTATTGTTCTGTCCACAGTATTCTAGGCTTTCGTTAATTAATATTCATTTCTAAAGTTTAAATTCGGTCCAGTGTTGACAACCAATGGAACATGTCCATGTTTTTTTCCTATACACAGTCATCGACCATTTTCTTCAAGGTCAATTTAGTCATTGCTATTCTGCGTTTATTTTCTATGTCTAGATCCAGCTGATTTGTTGGTCTTCAAGTATAAGAATTGGTCAACCTTTCCAATTGGCATTCCTTCTAATGGAGTAAAGCAATCGATTGTGGCTACAGACTCCTAACATTTATTTTGTTGCCTTTTCGTCGATCAATTCATGAATAAGATCAATCATGATCTGTAGACCTTCAACGCATTCTGATAAAATTACTGTATCATCCGGATATCTTAGAACATTAAAAATTTCCCTATTTGTTCCTTTTCCCTTATGGAAATACCTAATAATATTAAATTGAGTGAATGCAGTATATTTTTCAACTATCTTATAGTTTAATTGAGAAGTATTTATGGTATTCGTAATTAATATTATATAAAGTACAGCTCAATATGAAATGAAAGCAAGAACTATTCATGCTTTTTTAATTCCAAAAGAATACAAATCATCAAAAGTTGATTGAAAAATATGATATGATAAAAATAACTATCATAATGCTCTACTAAATAAATATATGTATATATATATATATAAATATATATAATAGAACTCAGTAATATGAAATATAGAGTAGGGAATTGATGATCCCATCAGACTGCAATAAGCCACTGGTCCTGCAGGTTGGGAGAACAATAACTATGACACCCATACAGTACACTATACACACCCCACACTTGCAGACAAAGGTCAACTACATTACACACCATAGGGCTGCCTTTCACAAGGGTTGGGGTAACAGGTCTGAATGCGCTTAGGCGACAGCACCACAAGTCTTGGATCGGAGCATCAAAAATCCACCTACTTGAAACTTAAAATATTATGTAACCTCAAAATACAAAAAAAAAAAAAACACACGGAGGCCCTGAATCAATAACTGAGCTGTTGCGCCACTGATGTTGATTTGTGTTCGTTATACATCAGATTTAATGTACTCGTACTTACACCGCAGCGAATGATCCCCCATAGTAGGTTTGCAGTTTAACGGTGCACTTTATAAAGCCCGCTACAAACATGGGAACAATTATTCACATTCAACGAAAGGTTCTACGGAACATGCCAATGAATGTGGCACTTTACAGACAGTAAAAGTGGCCCCCCGTGTTGTAGTTCCAGAGAATAAACTTGCTTTATTTTTCATAAAGTCATGTAGTTCTGATTTCGTCACTGTCCCTTAAACAAATTTTAATAATGGAATAAATTAAATTATAGTAGCACCATAAATTAATGGATTAAAATAGTTAACTGGATAATTTTAATAATGGATTAAATTGGTCAGAAGGTGCAGCCAAAGAAGACAAAAAATAAACCAAACTTATTCTATTGAGCCAACGTTTCAGCCTAAGATGTAGGCCATCTTCAGATCTGGAAAAGAAACGACACAAGAAAGCAACAAAAAAAGATTTATAAGACTTTAATTTATAACAATTTTATTTTAATATTTTCCTCCAATATTTGCACCCTATAGATTAAACGAAAAACAGTTGAAATAAATTATGTGCATAATTGTTATAAAATTGTTTTCATTGATACTCGATATTAGTGAATTCGTTTTAATTAATTTTCTTTAATTAATCTTGAGGACGAAAATATTATCGCAGGAAAGATACTTCCAAGAAGAGAAGAGATGAAAGGGAAAAGTTAGAAGAATTCCCCGAACGCAAGTGATTTCGCCTAATGATAACAACGGACGGGAATTTTCTTATTTATAACCAGGCACCTGTAATACCGAGTTTGAAAGGTCAGCTACCAATCATTGTGTTAATTCAGTATATGTTAATCAATGATATTAGCTGCATCTAATTGTCTAAATAGATGTTAAATTGTTTTTAACTACAACCCGTGAAGGGTCTGGGGTAGAGACAATAATGTTTCTCGGACAACGGTTGTGCAGGGGGGTGATTTGTCCTAGATCACGCTCATCCTTCAGATGTTTCCCCTTATTTTGAGCACCCAATTTATAGAGGCTGGGTGAGCTCCAGAAGGGTCCTAGATCCCATGGGATCCATCTCCGGCTGCTAACAGATTAAATAAAAGTCTTACTAGCAGCATTTAAACCTAGGACCTTCGGTGCTCTACCACTGAGCCTCCTCGCTCCCTTCAAATTTGAAAATATAAATAAATACTATTAAAAACAAGTTCGGTGACTTTAAATGTGTAAATAAACTCTTTACATCTTGAAATCTGAAACTCAAACATATTGAAATACTAACCCATATTATAATATTTGCTACGATAAAACATTTTTTAGAATTATTATATATTAGACTATATTGCAAAGGTTGGTCGAAAGAAATGGGGAGATTCTGATGCTATGGGACCTAATGGAGTTGGGGCTAGGAATGATAGAGGTGAAATGTTGATAAAATTTTCCTATAGCAATAATTTACATATATTAAATACATACAATAACTCAAGAATGGTATATTAGTGGACATGGTGCTCTCCTAACGATTCAAAACATTAAATAGATTATATTCTGGCTAGGAGGAACTTTTTTGAAGAGAATATCAGAATTCAACCACATTTTAAATTCGAATCAGACCATGAAATGAAGATACCTTCAAGACGTTTTTATGTAAAGAAAAAAATTATAAAAGTTAACGAAGGACAGGAGAGCCAATTTATAGAAGCTTTTGGAAATCATCTTGAAAATAAAGAGATTAGCACAGGAATGACAATACAACTACTCGACGATCGAATGGAATCTACTATTAAGGAATCTTTAAAAATAGCCCAGAGAGATCCACAGCCAACCGAGAAACGAAAGAATAATAAGCTTTCTCTCATCGCCGTAAGGATGATCAATAGAAGGGAAGGATTAAATAGAAGTCAAAATAAGACCTCAAAAGAGAAGGTTGGACACTGCGAAATAAGGAAAATTGCAAGAAGGAGGATAAGGCCTGAGCCTTAAATGAGCTAAAGGAATATGAGAATTAGTACAGCAAGAATTAGTAAGATTTTACAGACCTCTGGATCTACAAGAAGCATAAATAAAGAGCTATCAGATCTGAAAAGGAAATGGATTCTCAAACTTAGAATTGATTCCGGTAAAATAACAACCAATATAGATGAAATAAAAATGTCGATCAATAAATTTTATGAATCGTTATATCACCACAATCCTTTGGTGTTCCACACTGCTCTCAACATGAGGAACAAGAAACAGGACAGTTCAAAGGAAGCGTTCTGGAAGAAGAGGTAACAAGAGCATTAAATAAATTAAAAAAGGGAAACCACCTGGCCGAGATGGAATAAGTGATGACATCCTTATTCTAGGAAAGAATTTCATTGTTAAACCGCTAAAGCTCTTATTTGAAAGAATGCTACAGGAAGGATTTGTACCTCAACAGTGGAGTACAAGTAAAATAGTCTTATTGTATAAAAAAGGAGGGTACTTGTGTCTTAACGCAGCTCTGGTTACTTTTGCGTACTTGTTCGCATGCGCGAGCAGTTACATTTTGTAACAGTTACATTTCAAAAATTTACCTTCTATTTATTGGGGTTAAAAAAATTATCAACAATTAGAAATCAAAGGAACTTATTGAAAAATAGAATATAATAATAATAATAATAATAATGAATAATTGATGAAACAACAATCAACAATTAAGAAATAAAAGTAATGAAAAATTATTTAAAACAAAATTTACAATGTAATATATGATGAACAACTAATTAAACAAGAATGGTCAATGAACAAAAAAAATACAAATAATAAAAAATCACTATAATTAAAACAAAAAAGTTATGAAAAATCACAATAGTTTACATTTTCTTTGTTTTGGTAAAATATTTCGCTCCTGCAAAAAATAATAGCTTTTCTCTTCTGTTGTCGGCATATCCCAAATAATCATCATTTTACACTAGTTAAATAAATAACTAAAATAATAACAAAGAAAAATCTATAACAAACAATAAACAACAAATAACGAACAATAAACAACAAATAACAAACAATGAATCAGCAATAATCAAAACTCAGTAAGCAAGAAGAAACATAGAACAAATCAGCTGCTAGAAATGTAACTGTTACAAAATGTAACTGCTCGCGCATGCGAACAAGTAGGCTAAAATAACCAGGGCTGGATTAAGACACAAGTACCAAAAGGAGATCCCAAAGATATCGATAACTACAGGCCAATAACGCTCTCTTCCTCATTGTACAAAGTATTTGCAACAATTATTAAAAATAGACTAATCCCAGTTATTTATGAAAACCATCCTTATGAACAAGCTGGTTTCAGACCTCAATTCTCCACAATCGAACACCTGCATACAGTAAAACAGATTCTAGAAAAAAGTAAAGAATATAACGTGTCGCTATATTTGGTATTTATTGACTTTAAAAAAGCGTTTGATTCCATATATCACACCAATTTATGGCAGGCACTACAAGACCATGGCATTAATCGTGTATACATAAATATACTAAAAAATATTTACAAAAACAGCAAGGCATACATAGCCATTGATGGGAATAATAGAACATTTGAATTGCCTACTAAATTATGTGTTTAATAAGCTAAACTGGGTATAATTTATATTATACTATAATCATGTAGCTTCAAATTAAATAAATAGATTATAGTTTTTTATAAATGTTATTTATTTTATAAAAACAGTTTATTCATTAAAATAACTGTGTTTGCACTTTATTTGTCGTGTTTGTGACATTATTGACTCTTACTTCTGTAATCCCACAATAATAATTTTGAAAAAGTAAAATTCTTCAAATTTTTATTTCTTTTAAATTTTTAATTACAATTTTTTTTTAATTTATTCTAAGCAATGGGGGGGGGGGTTACATCTCCAATAACCCCCCTCGTTACGCCTATGGAAGAAAGGGATATGTCTATCATTTATTAATGATATAAAATTACTATATATTAACTATAACAATCTCAGGGAGGCATCCCATTTTAGTATTTAAAAATATTCAGATCAAAGGATCTGACTTTTTTCTGAGATCTTACCTTGGACAGTAAAGGCAATATAGCAACAGTGACAGTATATTAGCAATGAATACGTTTCCAAAACCGTGGTACCACCTAATCTATTTTTCACCTATCTGCATAAATTTAACCCCGTTTGAAAT
This sequence comes from Arma custos, assembly GCA_037127475.1. Classification (NCBI taxonomy): domain Eukaryota; kingdom Metazoa; phylum Arthropoda; class Insecta; order Hemiptera; family Pentatomidae; genus Arma; species Arma custos. The sequence continues at coordinate 99,884,749 of CM073759.1, read as the reverse complement.
ATACGACTACTATGCTCGATATCTATGTTGTCCGCTAATCCCACATACACCCTTAAAACCTCGTTGCATTCGATTCCATAACCTTTGAGAAGTGAAATTTCTTAATTTGCAATTATTAGAATTACAAAGATTTCGCTAAAGGATCCAGGTCCAGGTTTGTAATGTGCATTGATCATCTTTCCAGTGTTGTTAATTTAATTGATTTTAAGTAGGCTATTGTGGATGCAACGATGAAGTAACTTTAAGGATGAGTTGGTATATCACCTTAACACATAAGGTTAAATGTAAAATTACTTAAATGCTAACTTAGAGGATTGAACGAAATTTTTAAAGGGATTAAAGGGATCCTTGGTTTTGCCGTCCTTCGGAGGGGGCGGGGAATGGTGGGCCCGAGTCTGTACGGTGGCAGGCTTTGGTCAAAGTTCCCTACAGGCAAAATTTAGGACTTCCATTGTAGCATCGTTCGATTAGCCGGAGCATCACGAAGTGATGTTATATTATTCATATAAATAAATAAACATATTACATCGATTTTGTAAAAAATATAAATAAATAAAAAGACTCACTGTATCTGTCACCTCCACCAGCATGTCATAATCTGTTCAATTTAACTTCTGCCTGGGGAGAGTCTGTGTGGTTATACCTGACATTCGCACTGGGGCCAGGATTGTTGTTTAAAAAATGGATATTTTACGAATATATTCCGCAATCCAGATAAATAAAACTAATTACACTATAAAAATAAAAAAGTATATGACTTTGATTACATGACTTTTATTTTAAAGGTTTTTCCTTTAAATTTATTAATAATGATTAATGGAAAGGACTAGAGAGTACAACATAACGACCCTAAGAATATTGGCCGCTAATAGATGTTATTTTGGGATGGCGAAAATTTTACGAAGCCGTCTGATATCAAGAAGAGCCAAGGTCATGCTGTACAAAACAATCATCAGGCCTGTTGTGACTTATGGATCGGAAACCTGGCCTCTGTCCAGGGCAGCCGCCAACAGTTTGCTGCTCTTCGAAAGAAAAATATTAAAAAGAATGTTTGGAGCTGTATGAGTTGGCGATCAATTTAGATTCAGACAAAATGCAGAGCTGTATCTTTTGTATCAGGAGCCTGACGTGGTGAAGCACATAAGAATAGCTAGACTGAGATGGGCTGGACATGTGGCCAGAATAGAGGACAACGCTGTCTTAAAAAGACTTTTGTTTTGATTCGTTGATGGAAAAATAAAACGTGGGCGTCCACGACTTAGATGGTCAGATGAAGTCGAGAGTGATGCAGGCAGCATCATTGGATCCAGAGCTTGGAAGACCTTGGCGCAGGACAGAGATGAGTGGAGGTGACGTCTTGATGCGGCCAGGACCCGTGCTGGGTTGTAGAGCCAGTGATAATAATAATTTAATAATACTAATAACTAAAGATTTTTGAAGCATTTGTCTCCCCCCAGTCTCTCTGATTCTCTCTCTCTGTCTTTCACTCTCTATTTCTTTGTCTCTCTCTCTCACACACTCTGTCTTTCTCCCTCTCACACACACTCATTCTCTCTCTCTATCTCTCACATTATAACAAAACATTAGTTATGATCTTCAGCCGTAACATTAACTTTTATTTTAAACAGAAGGCTGACACGATCAATCCATCTTCCGATGCTATGTGCCAAATGGCATTTGTATAATTTCTTAAATAAGTATTTTTATTATTGTTATTAAGGTTTTTTGCTGACCACATTTGAGGAATTTTTAAGGCGAAGTTGTCCGAATTCTATAAATTAATCTTTTATTAAATAACAAATTAATTAACTCATCAACTTTAATTTAATTAGAGCAAAGTGAATAAATATTAAATAAGTTCCTTAAATGGACTATAGTTTAATTAGGAATGAATTCTAAGAAGCCTTATTGCCAGCTAAGACAAACAATTATTAAATGTTTATAGAATAAACTTTAAGCATTTCCTCTATTCATAACTAAAATGGCGATTAATTGGAAAAATTAATGTTAAATTAATTGGAAATTGATGTAAACCTTACAAAAATGAATAGGAATATTACTAATGCTGAAGTATTACTTATACTAGCATTTCTATATTATTTTTGTGATAAACTGCAATAATATTTATTAAAAAGTATCTTGTTTTTTGTTTACTGCAGGAAAGTTTAATTAATGGATTTTGAAAAATAATAGTTAGTTAAAAGTCAAATTTGTACAGACTTCTATTGGTATTGTATAGATATATCTAGTTAGTGGACCTCGATTTTTTCCTTTCAAAATTGGTGGCCCGCACAACTAAAAAGTTTGGGAACTGCTTACTTAAAAAGTCAATAACAAGTTTAACTTTTCGTTCCCCTTAAAGATTTTATCAGTCATAGTTAATTGTTTTGATTTAAGTTTCTAATGCATATAAATACACAAGAGTTTTGATGATATAAATAATACAACTGTACACTGATTATTATTTCAATTAAGCTGTATTGAGCTTGTGCCGCCCATCATATGATTTAATTAATAAATAAACTATTGATAATATAAATTTCACGTCTTTTTACTTCTGGGAGCTCAAAAAGACGTGAAAACTAGACTAATCTTAATAATTTCAATTTAAAATTAGGAAATTTAAATAATTCAGACTATTATCGATTCAGAAAATCAAATAAGTTAGCAAAGTTTTGAGTTTTCACTTCTGTCGACAGTTCTCTTGACTACCTATAATTTTTTTATATGCAATATATTTTATGAAACAGTCTATCCTTTATTTAGTATTTAAATAAATAATTACTGATGCCTATTAAAAATGCATTTATTTGTATATCTTTTTGAATAAATCTGAAAATGTACTATGATTACATTAGAAAGGTGACTATTTTGCTGTTAAATGAATCTTTTTAGCAGATAATTAGTATAAATTTTACTATTACTTGAGCGTTAGGAATCTATTATGTATAAAATATCAGTTACACGTTATCTTATTATGTAGGCTATTATACACCCTCTCTGGTTCTGACTCAGAGAGTATTGTTCAACCAAAGAAACTGATACCCAGAACAATAGAATTAAACTAGAACTGCTAAAACTAAACCTCAACTGGAAAGAGCTTTTCAACAGATTAAACAAACACAAAGAGCAAAGAACATAATGATGAACAAACCTGTGCATGTGTCATATGCTTATTATTTAGCTTAATAAATAAAATCAAAATCGGATTAAAAATTAATATTGATACATCAATTTAATGATATTTAAAGCTATATTACTAGTAAATCCAGAGTTATTTATATTGCATTTTATTGCTAAAAACGAAATAAAAACATCTAAAATATAAATAAAATTTCGGAATCATAAATATGGATCACTTACATGTTCAATAGATTTTTATTTCTTTGAAAAAACATAATTTAACCTACTTTATTAATGTTATTCCATCAGAAAATGAAAAGGCGGTACTAAAAAGTTTATTGAAACTCTTTTTATCGTAGGGACAACAGGACTGTTATTTAGCTTAAAAAACAACCGACTATTAGTAATATTCAATGGAAATGATTCCAAACATACAGGCAAGATTTTTGGGGATCTGCAAAGCTTCCCCAATTATAACCAACTCTGCCATATGTTCTTCGTAAAATATTAGTGTATTTTTTTGTTTATTTCTAACAAGAATAAAATCTTAAGCTAGAATTCAATCGGAAAATTTCCAAAAATAAATTAAGTCTCTAAATACCGGAAAGAACGAAACAGTCAACATTTCGCCAATTCGGGCGTCATCAGGACATACGCCAAAACCACATCAAAGAAGACAAAGTGAACACGTCTGTGGTGACCACATATATTATATATTATTTAATTGATTAGTGATCCACATATACATATAATGAATGTATTATTTAAATGTATAATGATAGATGATATTAAATGTATGATTAGTTTAATAAGATGAATTGATTAGAAGTATGACTATTGATAAGTATAATGATATTAATTGATTTTTATGTATTATTTAATGTATTAACGTATGGAGTTTAATACGCGTCTCTTTAAGAGATAGAATTACGTATTCGATATTGTTTATTGTTAGATTGTTATATTTCACCGTTCACCTATATACCTTAGCAAGATAAGAATGTATTACGTATTAACGATTTTGCATTCGAATATATGAGTATGTCTTCGTTCCTATTGGCTGATAAAAGAGAGGGGGAGGTGATATGAGATAGTGGGGGAAGCGTTAGTCTGTTTGAGGTTGTATTTTTTTAATTGACTTCCATTTGACGACTCATTCAAGACACTGGCTGCTCGTTTACCTCCCGCTTCTCTCAGGCTTGTATTAGAAATATTTGAATAATTGTATTAAATATAAGAAGTGATTACATCTTATATTATTTTATGTGTATATATATATATATATATATATATATATATATATATATATATATTTGAGAATATAATTTTATTTGGGGTTTCCATTGTGGACTTTGTTTGTAATTGACTTTATTTTCTCCTCCTAAGGGTCCACGTATATATTACACGTCTCACACCAACAGTTTAGACTATTCAAATTAATTCATTCATTGACGGCGCAACAGCTTAAAGCATTCCTTGGCCAGCTCAACCGCTCTTCCCCCCGTCTTGTCATTGTGGTTTTTGGCACGTCTGGTAGATATACATGTTATTTTCAGATCCTTGGAGACAGCAGCCTTCCAACTTCTATGCGGTATTCCACAAGGCCTTACTCAAACGGGATTACGTTGCTTAGCCACCGTATCCATTGTACAGACCCATCTAAAAAAGCCAAAAACCTTGCTCCAAGACGCAAATGATTGTTTGTTGAACGTCTTGGAGGAAGTTTTTTGGCTTTATTTGGTGAGTCAGTTTGGACATTGCTCAATTTATTGATAAAATCCTATGTACATCACATTTGATTCTTCATCACATCACGCGATTTCTTTCCATTTCTCTGAAAATGATAGGTACGATCCCATATAAAAAAGTGAATATGAGTAGAATCTCCTCCTTCGATTAAAATGCAAATAACACATAAAAATTTCATTGCTATGAAAAATAAAAATTCCTCAGTAAGCTGGAAATCTAACCTAAAGGGACTTATGAAAATCCCGGATGCCTATAAAACTCCAGTGATATAAAACTGATAGGGCTGTTTCACTTAAATATTTGGATAGGTTGAACTATTAAATAAATTCAGTTAAATTATAATATTAACGTTTGAATTATTCCTGGATAAATCTCGAACTAGAGTTCAGATGAGTCTAGTAGATCTTTGATAATTGGTTCTTGCAAGACCAATAGCCTTAGATCATACAAGTTTAAATCGGTTTTAAAAGTATGGAGTCCGAGTATTTCTAGTTCTTTCAACATTCCGAATTTAGTTTTAGAGACTCAGAAGTCAGAAGTTTTTTTTAGAAAAAAAATAGTTAGCTGTCATGTTGTGCCTCCCTGGAAAGCAGAAATTAGTATACCTGCTATGTAAAGCTGGTGAGATTATGGAAGGTAGGAAAATGTGTTGTTACATATGGAGGATGGCTCATTGATCAAAGTTTCTGTAGAAGGCAATAAATCTTTTTTTATCTACTTGGTAAGGGCATTGGCCGCAGGACGCTTATATGGAGTTTCTAAGAACAATGTCTGTCTGAACAATACTCCGTCTAGAGAATAACGTGAAAGACTTTTTTACGAACAATACATTATTCCAGAGTAGGGCTGAGAAAGTCAGTTTTAATCCTAACATATCATAGTTGCTATAATAAAATAATAACAATAAGGGTTGTTGTTATACTGTTATTGTTATTGTTATAATGATAATTGTACATGGAATGAATACGATAAAATTAATTAAAGTAATACAATGAACTAAAATATTCCAGTAACTAAAGTATATTATAATTTCGATTATAAGTGACAGTTCGATTATAATTTGTGATAAATGAGTGAATTCCGATATAATACATTATTAAAATATTATTTGAAAATTAGAATTATTTGGGTTTTCTCTTATAATTCCTAAACGGTTCAATCATTCGGAAAATTTATGGTATTGGTATGGATTGAGTAAACATTTAACATTTACAGTTTTACGAACTAAAACTAGCGGGAATATTTATATATCTAGATGTTATCGTATAGTTTCGTTACGTTTTAGAGTGTGAGCTAGAAGACACTTTTTTGCATGTTGAAGAAACAGCACTTCAACGTCATATACTTCAAGTAATGTTGAAGGTGAAGACTGATTGTTCTATTTCAACTTATAAAAAGAAGTGGCTTCTCAAAATTGAGTAGAATGTGAGTAGTATAGAAAGTATCTGACACAGAAATAGGGAAAGTTGTCTAAAATATTATAAAGAAAGAACAATCAGGATTAACATTAACATTTAATGGGAAACTCATACCTTTACAATTCTATTTATTTTTGTTACCGTGGAAAGGTAAAGGAAATATAAATCAGTTATTTAACTTTCTTTTTGTCCTGGATCTCCTGGATTCCACTTCCCGAAAGCCCGGGACAGGGAAAACCACTTTTATTGTTGGGAAGGCATACATTGCCCCGGACTTAGTAGGCCACGGTAATGGGTCAATGCTCGGCCACATTTCTTTATTATGTGGCGAAAACAGTAAAGAATGGTCTCTCTTAAAACTTGAACAGAAAGTATTAAGAATTGTTAAAGTTAGGAAACTTTTTTTATCTTTAACTCGTATTCTGAGTTAGACCTGTAACAAATTGAAAAAAAAAATCATTTAATTGTAGAAAGTTATGAAATATGAGCATTAAGATTTATCGCTCAATGAAATATCAAGCCCTATCTGCGTTTTAGAACCAGTGACTTACAAAACCGTTTTATGATTTCGCGGATTACTATATGTTTATAATGCTAGTACATGTATTGGATATACATAAAAAAGAAAAAAAAGTCCTATGTTTTCGTCACATGGCAATTTACAATTACGATATACATATGTTCATAGAAAAAAGAATATAAAAAAAATAGTTATCTGCATGATAGATGTGATATTCCTAAGTGCGTCAGAAAGAGATAAGTTGGCAACTTCTCAAAAAATTAAAAATGTTTTACTGATCCATCCTGTTTATTATTTAAATCTACACGTGGAACTTTGTGAGTGATTCACACACAAATAAAAATAATAGCCTCACAGTTTGCTGTGTTATGAGGCAGGTTACAAGTGGATTGTTATAGTGCAGCAAAATAATAACCTCAATTGAGGTTTTAAATGGAAAGTTACCTTATAAGTGAAGTCAAAAGAAAATCATTTTCCTTTTTTCATAGAAAAGGTAGTATGTAATCCTACCAATAGCATTGAAAGAGGAGTAAGTCAAAACTGGAAGTCGTTTAGCTTCTATCAACGGTGCTAGTTACTATTTTAGAAAAGCATATTTTTATATTTTAGTATATTTATAGTTGTCAAAGAAGTTTTTTATGCTTACAGCTCAGTTATTTTTAGATTTATCTAGCCACTTTAGGCATCAAAACGTCTGTTCAACTTTGCAGATCGAATTTTTAACACTTGAAGTGTCAATATTCAATATAATTAATGAACAATTAATACATTAGTATATGGAGTGGGTACAAGTCACTAGAGTCCAAACTCAGCATACGATTTTGAATCTGACTATGGGCAGAAAATCTATTAAGTAAGATGATGCAGCCATTGATTTACAATTGGTTTAGTAAACCCATCATAGATGCAAAGAGCTTTTATAAAGTGGACACCAAGTTTCGTAGGATTGCGAGATAAAAGAGATATTGAGTGTTTATGAGAACTTTCCTGCATATAGATTAAGAAAAGTACGTACTGAACCGAAGGCAAGGGCGTTTTTTTTTTTTTTTCAATTTCGTGCGTGAATAATTTTATTTTTTATTTTTGTAAACAGTCACACTAAACCAATACCCATTTTGTATGGTAAACTAATTAGGTAATTCGGCCAGCTAGACTTGGAAGACCGAAGGGTGGGTTTAGACAAGGCCTAGCAAGTGACTTAATTCTCCGGAGGAGCTCAGTAATTTCGTTTCATGGAGCATCTAGAACATATTGATCTCGAGGCTCCTGCCTGCATATCATTGCCCACTTCTGTACTGCCCTCGGATTTGCTGACATAGAGAAAATTAGTAGGATCTAGTCGAATCCATTATTTTATCAACATAGATTATAATATTTTTCAACATACCGAAATTACGTATTGGGTGTTGAATAGAGGAACTGATATTGCCACGGTAAGGCATCCATGTATTTTCAGATTTACGTGCCAGTAAAATGCGAATACTACATTACGTCATGCCCTAACAGAAAATATATGTACTTTGCTCATCAGATACAGAACAAAGTAAAAAAAATTAAACAACTTCTTTATTTTTCGAAAAAAGCAAGTGGGTCATTCACTAGTACATTTTCACTTTATTTTATTGTGACTGAAGTCATAATAAAAATAAGATATAAGAAAAAAACCAGAGGGAGATGAAAGAACCTAGAAACCGAAATAAGAATCAAATAAAAAATCTGAAGACTAAGATGGCACATCGCACATAAGAATGGTCCAAGGAAGACTAGGAAAAAACGTTTTGACAAAAAAATTAAAAATACCAGCCAAAGCTGCCTAGATAGAGAACGATGCGGAAAAAATTAAAAGAAATCAAGATTCTTGTGGAAAACAAGGAAAAATGTCGAAAGAAAGGAAACGCAGAAATGATGAGAAAATACTGGGAGAGAAGACAAAAAAATAAGACAGTAAAAGTAATGTTCGTGGCCTTAAATGACCGTTTTTTATTTTTTTTTAAAACATGCCTTAAAGTGCAACCAGCCAGAGAAGGAAATGTCTAATTGAAGTATTATAGCACAGTGACATTTCAAAATCGCGAAGTCATTCTTTAGTTTCAGAAGGATCATGATGCAGTTCGATTTTTCTTCTGTTTTCTGTAATTCTTCATCGGTTTTACTAGCAAATATTTCCCAAATCGTCGAAAGTACTCGCATTTGAATGTTCATTGATGGCATTGATGATCCAATGGCACTGCCCAGTTGGCAGCAGAACCCAATTTCTAAAAATATATCGTCGGTACAGAAGTAAAGTATCGAATGTGGGAAAAATAAAATTTTTCCTTATTGGTTTATTGCGATGCTTTAATTTATTGATGATTAATTTAAAATTCATACAGAGCCATAAATACGTTTAAAGATTCCCACTGAATTTTAATCAATCTTGAAACTGTTTTTTCACTCTCCTGAAAAGTGGTATTTTCACTTTAGAAACTTTGCATTTGTTTCGATATTATATTCTGCTGGAAATATGTGAATCCCCAAATCCAACCTTTGCCTTAAGTCCTTGTTGTTTTCGTTCCCATGAACTTTTGGATGTGGCAGGAGTCGGATAGTTTATTTGCAATATTTAGAGATCAAGTAGTTAAAAGAAAAAGGTTGTATAGAAATCACTTTAACAGATTCGACTAAATATAAAATTTCTTGAAGGCTCACTGAGAGATTTGAATGAAATCAAACGATCTAAGTGCTCGGTAGTATCCAATATCACGAATGTAATGCTACTTCAATAGAAGACGATCATTAGACTGTGTACGCATATGCTAAACTATATTATGCTCAGAATGAAAAGTTGTTGTATATCTATTAGTAAACGGACAGTTACGTACATACATTTTCTGGGATAAAATATATTGAAAATTTCATAAAACTTTAAGACACTGATCGCTACTATCGCAAATTACGACGAGTGCAAGTGAGAGTACATAAGAAGTGGGGGTATCAGGAACAATTTTTTAGATATTGATTTAGAAACAAAAAAGGTTAGAGCGATAACTCTTTATTATTGATACACTCTTTACATCGACTAGTAACTCATAAGATGAAAACATGAGTGTCTACTGAAAAACGAAAAGAAAAAGTAGGAAATATGGAATAAGTGAGACTAAAATTAAAAGGAATATGTAGAAAAATGCGAGGCTTTGAACCTGGTGAGGAAGTAAAATTGGCTAAATAGCAAATGATAGTTAAGCTATACTGAATGGGATATCAGAGCAAAAAAATTTATAGGGAGATCAAACAAATCTAAATAATTTAGTGGAAACGATATCTTTTGGTGATAATGACGACAATGTCTTATGAAGATATGACGAAATAAGTGTTGTAGAAGTGGATGAGATTTCATGAAAACATTGCTGAAAACACCTCTACACTAGAGTAGATCTTCACTTGAGATATGGTCCTGGTGTGAACATCTAATACCTAATACTATGAAATAGGGAAATAATAAAAAATGCTCAAGGATTATAAGATGGGTTTAATGTATCATCATCAGTATCCATTACCACATTATAGCCCTTCTTACAGCGCACAACAAAGATAACAGAATGATGTTACACTAAAAAGTGGGTCGAGTACAGAAAGAAGGTCGAAGAAGGTTTAACAAGAAGATCTAGAAGAACAAGACCTGATCTACACAGACGATATCGATCAGGTGGCATGTACAGAAGCTCCAAGAAGGCATTGCCGACCATAGGAGTCTCTTCCATGAGGCTTAGTTATTAACGCTTACAAGACTAAGTATATGGGTGTCGAAAATAGCAGGAGGCCCGTATCAGTTGGAGACTATGTCGTATGTAGGCTGGTATACGCATATAACCGTTTCTGTAAGACCCCTATTATGGTAGACAACTTAGTCATCTTACTAGAAGATGGACAGCCAGTGAGCAACCAGATACGATCAGTTGCCACCTGAGCTACACATGAACAAGTAATAAGGTCTATAAAAAGATAAGAAACTCGGATCCATATTGGCTACCCTACCACAAACTTGTGCTAAAAAACACTAAATACTGTTTCGATAAGGGGATATTACATACTTTCACCATCCACTCGTGTAAACGACATAAGTATCTCAGTTTACTCTATATTGTAATCATGTATGCACTGCTTATAAATATTTTATATTTGTTATTGAGAATTTAAAAAACGTTTATTTTCTCAGCATTTCTATTCTCTCTACTATCAATAATATTCCGTAACACGCCTTGCAAGAGAGGAGTGGCTCAGTGGTAGGGTACTGAGATGTCATGCAGAAAATCCTGGTTCAAATTCCGCTGCTGGCAAGACTTTTATCTTTTAGCATTCTGAGATGGATCATATGGGATTTAGGACCATCCTGGGGCTCACCCAACCTCTATAAAGTGGGTACAAAAAATAAAGGGGGAAAATCTGGTGGTTCAGCGTGATCTAGGACAAATCACCTCCCTGCATAACCGTTGTCCATCAAACAGTACAGAGGCTACCATCTACTTAACCCCAAACCCGTTCATGGTTTGTAGTGATACAGATTTCAGGTTATAATATATGCTTTTTAATTTCTTTTAAGTTAAGTGTATATCTATATTGGAGTTCTAGAAGTTATCAATGAGTCGGAGATACATTATAGGGCTTAGCCCATCAAATCCAGTCATCTCATGCTTGAGATGTCAAATTATAACAAAATCAATCAAATTGACAAATAGTGTCGTTAGCGGACATCCAAGATGTATTGTCGAGCAAATTAGGCGGGCTTTTTTTTTCTTCGAATTAATCATGAATCGTATGATTTTTTATTTTAGATTTTTTAATACCAATATCGATTATGGTGTTATCAGAATTCCGATTTCATCGGAACTCTTCATCGGAAGACATTATTTAATGTATATGATGAAAATAAAGTTGCTGATATAGATTGTTTGCATATAATTGGCATGGTTCTGTGGACCTAGTTATTAATAAGTTATTTATTAAATACGTTATTGATTTATTTTTGTTGAATTATATTATAAACGAATTATACTATACCCTACTTCTTTTACAACCAGGCTAATAAATTAACCTTATATAATTTTTAGTATCTTTCTTAATTAACGCAGTTGATAAATATTAATATACTTTCCAATCTCCTCAGTTTTATGTTCAAGACGTCTTAAAAACATGCCATGAAACGGCAAAGTAATCTTATCGAAATTTTACTGACATATTAATTGTAATAAGAAAAAAAAAAACTCCACAAATATATAAAAATCTAATATCATACAAATCTAGAATTAAAAAAAATTTAATTTTTTAAGGTTTTCAAAGACAATTAAAAGTCTCGAAGGATCAATTTATTCATTAAAGGATTTATTGATTTTTATATAAAGTTATTTATTATGATTGATATAAAGTACCATGCTGTGGTTGCTAAAGTTGTAAATGAATGGCAACACTATGTTTCGAAGAAAAGATTCTACTTATGTAAAATTAAATAGTTATTGAGATGTAAATGCTTCATTGATTTTTCAAAGTTAGAATTAGACAGTTTTAAAATAAGGACTTTCTCTTGCTCTTTTCGAATATTTTTCATTTTGTTGGTTAAAATTATACCGAAATGTAGCTGGAATAATTAATAATATAAACATAAGTTTCGTGTAAGTAAAATGTCATTAGTAAATTATGTCATGCGCATTGGAATCATGTACTATGCTCATCAGACTGAGAACAAAGTATAAAAAGAAAAAAAGAAAAAAATAACTTCTTTAAATCTTAAGAAGGTAAGTGCGTCATTCACAGTTAAGCCTTATTTCTCCTCCGAGAAGTCTGGAAAGAAGATGACCTCGTGAACTTTTAAGTAAAGAAATAAGTTGACATTTTTATTTCAGTACTACCACTGGGTCTTTATTCATCCTATTTACTTGTTGCATTAGTATAATTTCATTGAATAACAAAAAATAAAACAATAAAAACAACTTATTTTATAATGGATGAAGAAATGAGAAAAATATAATGATTGAAAACTTAACTGAAAGAAGTGAATATGTAGCTGAAGTATTACGTCAAAATGAAATTTTAAAAATTAATTGAAATCTGTCCGTTTTCTATGAAAAATACAAAATCAGTTTATTTATTCCTCTCTTTCTTCTCAAGATTCACCTGCAAATATTCTCTATGTCCGTTCACTGTTAGACTATATTATATTGCCCATGATATAACTAAAACAAGAAAACATAATAAGAGGGAAGTAGGGGACAAGGGGCAAGTAATACAGTAACCGTAATACCGTCGGGTCGTGCGGGCTCAGCGTAACACGTATGTATATATATATATATATATATATATATATATATATATATATATATATATATATATATATATAAGTTGTATACATATAGAAAAGAAATATATATAATATTTAATACTTTATTGTCGGCTGTGCTCAGTCACATTAGTCATAAAATGAGACTAACGCGCAAGCTACACAATATACAACAAAATAATTTTGTTTATGGCAATAGAGGATCTTTCTTAGAATTATAAAAACTAGAATAATATAAGGTTTCTGAATAGTTTCAGAGGATCTTTGTTATACCTTTTTCATTTTCTCTTAAGTATTTCGGAATATTTAGTTTAGATCTTCCAATAAACTTTTAAAAAATGTTAAATACCAAGACGTTTATATTTACACATGTTACCACTATCTACAGTTAATAAAATGCTCTAATATTTATAAAATATCTCTAACATTAATTTCAATTGATACATAAATTGAACATTTCTGCTTGCAAATAAAAAAAAAATACAATTTTTCTAAAAAAAATCAAACATAAGTTAAAAAAATGCAACTATTTACGGCATATTATATTATTATATTATATTATATTATATTATTTACGGCAGTACTTTGGCGAAAAATTAGTTTAAAAAAAACATAAATTAATTTTAATATACTTCACTTCATTTTCCTTTAATAGTAATAATTTATTACTTTACGTTTTTCTCACCGATTACATTTATGCATTTATATTAAGTTGTTTAAGCTTGTTAGATATAAATTTATTCATATTATTCTATGAATAAATATAATAATATGAATAAATTATTACTCAATACCAATCGCTGGGGAAGTTCTTATTTCCGATAGCAATAAAGGTTTCTCCCGTTTATGGAAAGCAAGAAAAGGAAATGGAGCTGAAAAGACAATGGATAAAAAAATCAACTAACATTTCCATATACCAATTTTACTTTGTTGATCGTGTTTTGATGGTAATTAATAATGCATTGGTTATATTTTATTTTAAAAATTTAATACAACATGAATAAGACAATATCTCGTTTAAAAATATACTGATAATTTTAAAACAAGTAATTAGTTAATTAATAACGAAATTAATTTGACAAAACAAAATAATTATAAACAGCTTATATATATTTAAAACGCAATGATTTCAAAATATTTCGCTTCGTTTTCCTATAATAATAATAATAGTATAATAGTATTAATTTATCTTTAATAATTTTTTATTACCGATTTCATTTATACACCTATATTAAGTTGTGTAAGGGCTTAAGCTATAATATGATGTAGACATAAGTTCATTAAAATTGTCTTTGCTATCAGTGGCCTTACTTCTGATAGAAATAAAAGTTTCTTCCGTTTATAGAAGGCAAGAGGAAGCATAGGTGTTGAGAAAGCGGTGGATAGAAAGAAACTGTAGAGTAAAAAGTAAACAATAAAAAAAACCCTGATATTTCAAATTTAAAATTTTAACTTTACCTTGTTTATAGTGCCAATTATAGTAATTAATAATGCATTAATATTATTTTAATTGCAACAAGAGAATAAGACTTAAATTATTTAGAAATTGGAAGAGACCGTTTTAAAAATATTCTAGGAAGTTTAAAGCAGGCAACTATTTACCTATTTACGAAATGGGTAGATATTTCCATCTAGTAGCAATTATATATCTTTGGTTTTTATACCGATTCCATTTATACATTTATTTCAAGTTGCTTAAGGATTTCAGCTAACAGATACTAATTTATTTAAATTCTTCTTTTTTATCAAAGTTATTATTTCCGACAGCAATTAAAGTTTCTTCCGTTCATGGAACACAATAATAATAAAGAGTTGAGGAGGCAGGGGATATAAAAAAATCACCAAACGTTTTCACGTTGTTGATTTTTGAAAAAATAATAATTAATGATATTTAAATTTAAAAAACATAATACAACTTTAAAAAACTATAAACTGAAAAATCCCGATTAAAAATATTTTAGAAAATTTAAAACAGGCAACTATTTATTTATTCATTTTTATTGATAAATTTTTTATTATTTATTACAAAATTAATTTTATAATCATTAATTATAAACAACTTATATAATTTTTTTTTAAAATCACAAAATAATTTCGATATATTCCACTTCATTTTTCGTGTTATAGTTGTATTTTCTCATTGTTATTTTCTTACTGATTCTATTTAAATTAAATTTATTAACGACTTACTTTAGTTAGATATGAATTTATTCATATTATTCTTAAGCTTATCATAAATTTACTTAAGCAAGTTAGATATACATTTATTCATATTATTCCTCGATATCAAGGTTCTTATTTCCAATAGTATAGGTTTCTTCCATTTATGAAAGGCAAGAGGAAGGAAAGGAGTTGAGAAGAAAGTGGATAAAATTTTGACTAATATTTTAATATTTCAATTTTATTTTGTTTATCGCGTCAACTATATTAGTTAATAATATTTAAACTTAACAAATGCCATATTGACTGAAACACACTTCGCGAAACGATCATATTTTTACATACGTGACTACATAAATTATAGATCAGATCAACCAGACAATACAGCACATGCTGGTTCTTGTATCCTTATCCATAAATCCATATCTCACTCTCTTATTCCTTCAACTCCAACTGACGCCATTCAATCAACTTCAGTAACCATTTCAACTAGTCCTCTCCATGTAACATTCTCAGCTGTATACTGTCCTCCTGGTAACTCCCTTTCTTATAACCTCTTCGAATCCTTTTCCGATCCCTCGGACCGCGTTTTATTGCCGGAGGAGACTACAACGCCAAACATCAACGAGGGGGCTGTCGAACATCCAATTCGCATGGTAGCATCTTATCTCGAATTTCAACCTCTAATAGTTTCTCTATCCTCGCACCCATAAACCCTACTTATTGGCCTACATCGCTTAAAAAACGTCCAGATATTCTTGATATTTTTGTTTCCTCACAGATTTCCTGCAATCAAACAACTATAAAACCCCTGGATGACTTTTCCTCTGATCACAGTCCAGTTCTACTTCAAGTACATTCAATTCCCATTCCTATGCCCTCTCATCCCAGACTGATTACCGTACGTGTGGACTGGGATAAATTTCGAAATTTCAAAATTGCGCTTAAAACAAAAGGAGACATAAATTCTGCAATAGACAAACTTACAGAAGCAATACAAACCAATATAAAAGATAACACCTTACCAAATAAAAATCATTATCAACAGAATAACTGGCCACTTCATATTCGCGAGGTAATAAAGAAAAACGACGGGCAAGAACGAAGTGGCACCGCACCAGATATCCATCGGACAGGAGTCATTATACCAAACTGACAAACAAATTAAAATCGGAGATCAGAACATTCAAAATTTGTGTTACCGTACATAAAATCTCAGTACTACCACATTCTAAACCACCTTCCTCGGAAAAGCGATTCTACTCCTTACACACACACACACACACACACACACACACACACACACACATATATATATATATATATATATATATATATATATATATATATATATATGTATGTATGTATACTATGTCGTACTCCGCACCACATACTTTCCTAATTCCTGGAGATTATCCATAGTTAAGATGATACCAAAACCTAAAAAAACACCAGAACTCCCATCTTCTTACCGCCCTATATCTCTCATGTCCATAATGTGCAAAATAATTGAAAACTCATTCTGAAACATCTTCATCCTATCATAGAATCAAACCAAATAATCCCAGATCATCAATTTGGTTTCAGAACATCGCACTCCACAATCCAGCAATGTCATCGTGTGGTGGACGTTGTCTCATCCGCATTAGAGCGCAAAATGTACTGCACGGGAGCTTTTCTCGATGTAGAGCAGGCTTTTGATCGAGTCTGGGATCCGGGTCTGCTGTACAAACTTCGCAACAAAAAAAACCTTTTTGAAAACTTTTTTAATTTTAATAGCTGATCTTGATAGATTTTTATGTGCTGAATCCAAATCTGCTCGTAGTTTTTATGTATCACCCTTAGTTTCCAAGCAAAATGTATTTTATTATATAGTCTAATACCCATTTACAGTATATAGGGAAATCAATGAAACACTGTAGAATCGTAAAAATGGTTTGTATTTACAGTAAAATACTTGGAATAGTAATTTTATGTGATGATACAAGGTTCACTTGTCAACTGGAATTGGTTTATATTTTCTTTCCCTTTTTTCCTTGAAGCTTCTTGTGTAGCTTTTCCTGCGATGAATAGCTTGCTGAACTTCCCGGTGAAGTGACCAACAGTAATCCCCCATCATGTTGGTATTCCAGCGGCCCTGGTAACGTTTTTCCATCACTTTAACGTCCTGGTGAAATCCTCTGGTGGTTCCGGGATTGGCAAATCTACACCGTGCCCTACTGGTCGGATGGCGGACGGAAGGTTAGGGTAGCTTATTACCTTCTTGTTCTTAGAGTTATGACCAGTAATATCTACACTGCAAAAGTAACAGTCATCGGAATGATTTTTTGGTTCCCTCCATATCATGGGAACAGCAAATTTAAAGTGTTTTTTCTCTTTTTTTGACCATTTCCTGAGGTCTTCAACACATACATAACATACCTTATGCGGTGCCCAAGGTTTATCCTGGTCTCCAAGTTTGGTTCCAAAGTATGCTAGATAAACCTTTTTCACAAAGTCTGTAATGTTTCTTTGGTGCTTTTTAATAACAAACTCACCACAAATATAACAAAAACTGTCAGCAGAGTTTTTACAGCCGCGATGAGACATTGCACTGAGCACATGTACAGGAAACGTAAAAGTGAGGTTATGTTGAAAATAAACAAAACATCAGCTGTTTAGCATGTGTTTCAGCAGTGCTGCCAACATCATCTTTGTTCATTAGACCTATTTTTTCATGTTATCTTAACTATGAAAAAGCTGTTAAATTCTAAAAATATTTCTTTATTCCATGAATTTAACTATAAAATGTGAATAAATGGTGGGTGATACAACTTTTTAAGCATCATATTTGGATTCAGCAACCTAAACAACATAAGAATAAGGTATTTTCATTAAAAAAGTTTTTTCATCGTTGGCCTGTGTAATTTTTCCTACTCTTCACATGTGTGTTATCAGTAAATAAGGATCCATTTGTTACATCCCAATCTCTTGAATCCCATATCTCAAACCTTCAAGAATGGTGTCAAAATTGGAGAATTAATATAAATCCTAACAAATCCCATCAAATTACCCTTTGTCGTAAACCAACAAATGCCTACTGTATCCTTCCCCTGTATCCTGCCCTACTGTATCCTTTAATAATATTCCACTGAACCCTGTCGAACAGATACGTTACCTAGGACTCCATCTGGACAAACATCTCACTTAGAATCCTCATACAAGACTGAAAAGACAAGAAACTGCTCGACGTTTTCGCCTACTTCAACATTTACTGGACAAACATTCTAAGCTCCCAATTAATTACAAAAGACTCATTTACATGACAGTTATCAGATCTATTTGGACATACGGAGTTGAGCTTTGGGGCTCTACTAAACCATCCAATTCATCTCGTATCCAATCCTTACAATCCAAAATCCTTCGTAAAATCCTCAATGCTCTGTATTATGTCACAAACATGTTGCTGGTTTGGCCCAAACTAGATGCCTATCCTTCCATGATAAGCTCCATACACACTTGAATCCGCTAGTCTCTCAACTTGCTTCCCATACTATTCCTAATAACCCTCCGAGGCGTCTGAAAAGAAGATGGCCTCGAGACCTTCTACTATAGAACTTTATTGGAGTGCTACCGATGGGTAGTTTTGTTCACAAGTGTTTCTTTTTTTTTCCATGTCATTTGTTCATATCAGCAAATTTACTTGTTGTAATATTATTACAGTTGTAAATATCAATAAATTAATATAAAAAAAAATTCAAATAGAATTAAATAAGCTAATTACTGGAAGATCCTGTTTAAAATTATTGTAGAAAGTTTGAAACAATCAATTTATTTACGAAATTATTTTGACTAATAAATTAATTATAAACAGTTTAAAAAAAAAATAAAATAAAAAAATCACGGAACAATTTTAAAATATCCTGCTTCTAGATATAATTTCACATTATTCTTCGCTATCAAAGTTCTTATTTCCGATAGCAATGAAGGTTTCTTCCGATTATGGAAGGCAAGACGAAGAAAAGGAGTTGGGATAAAGGAGTTGAGAAGACAGTGGATGATAGCCTGCGGGCTTTCCCCATAGCTTGATAAGTGGATCCCTCTTGGAGGTACTCACATAATAAGCAGAAACACCGCCATGACAGAGTTACCTTGTTCTGACAATATCCAGAATAAGGCTTATCATAACTTTCTCATGTCCTCTTTCATCTCGGCAAGGAGCGAGATTCTCATAAACGTCGTCCTCTTTAGAGGTGTACATTAGAAAAAAAATACAGAGAGGAAATTAAATGAGAAAACTTATAGAGGTGGTATAAAGACAGAACTAATGATTTTTTTCCATTAACAGATTTACACCATAATGATAAATAATGTTTAGCAATTCGATCATATTTAAAGTTTAAATCTGTTATTTAAAGATAGGATAATAACGCATTGAAAGTAATACAATACTGACATTCAAGTCAAGATAATTCTGTTGAAATATGTATATGTAAAATTTGTATGGCACTGGGTTGAGTAAGTGTTACAGATTGAAAGCGTATTAATGATTTTGATAATGATTAATGATTTTAATGATTTTTTAGCTAAACCTTTCAAATATTTAAAAATTAGATGTATATTAATATATAAATATAATAATATATATATATATATTATTATTTCTTTATGTATGAATCTTGTTCATTACTATGCACTTCGGCCTAAAAAGGCCCATTGTGCTTGAGAGAAATTTTAGATAGTCTTTGAATCTCAGTTCTTGAAGTTTCTTGTGTCCTCCAGGGCCAAGGTCAAATATCCTCTTTCGACTTAGTGCTATACATTTGAACGTGCCAGGGGGTTTCGTCTTCCTCTGTGCACCATCTGCACCGAGGTTCTTGTTCAATGCCCGAGCGATGGTTCTTGAGCGATACATGGAGGTCGGTTCTTGACATGTGAGCGGCTTCTTTCTTGATTTTCTCGGAAAGATTATCATTGGGATCCTTTATAAAAAGTTTAGTATGCCTTATCTTGGCTCTATCCCAACGTCATTTTATCTTCCTATTGGCTAGTTTGTTAATTGTATCCTTAGCCAGGGGAAGAGGAACCCCGCACCATGGTTCTGGTCCAATTGGATCAATAACTGCTCCTTTCTTCGCCAATTTGTCGGCGAATTTCCAATTTCTCCTTTCATTTCCTGGTACATTACTGTGCCCAGGGATCCAAAATATGTTAACTCTGTTATGTACAGTTAGTTCATCAAGTCTTAGACAGCATTTCTCCACTAGTCTAGAGTTTGTTACTGCATTTTTGTAAAACAAAAATCATAAGTATTGACGATCTGTAAAAAGTTGTTATAGTAAATCAAATTGTGTAGTTTTTCTTTTGATATTTATGTAATTCTGCGCCTCCAACTTATTTATATATACATATATATATATATATATATATATATATATATATATATATATATATATATATAAGTTAAGAGAAGATAGATAATCCTAATAATCCCAAACAGGGATTACAAACATTGTAAATAGTATAAATATAGGATTTATATCTCAATGAACCAGTGTTTAAAAAGCCTTCATGAGTGTCGTTTCTTACCCATATTATTCTTTTTTGACAGTTTGATTTGTTTTTAAGTTTTTCAAAATACAAAATACTACCATGAATGAGCAAGGGCAAAGCATCCTCAGATCGGCAACGTTGACGTTGGAGTCAACACAACCAGAACAGGCAAACCCTGAGCTCCCATCATATCCAGCGACCACTATAGCAAAGGCGCGGGCGGACACAGCCGCACAAGAAGCAAACAGGATAGTTCAAGAGACGAATGAGCTAGAAAAAATGAAGTTGAAGAAGACCCACGCGCAGGATATCAGAAGAGAGATCACTGACCTGGATAAATTCAACGGAGGTGTAGGTGAGCTCAATCACTTCATTAAAGGTGGGGACGGGATCAGGGGCAGTATCCAAGCCAGGTAGCAGCGGGCCTTTTGGATGAACCGGATGCTAAAAGATTACGCGTGACACTGGCTCGAAGAAGTCAGGAGGAGTGTCCTGAACCTAATCCAAGCAGACGAAGAGACTTCATGGTCCGTGATCAAGGAAAGATTAAAAAAGGCTTACGGAGGAGGGCAATGGGACATGCTCTAAATGTTCCGTGAGATGAAGAGGACGAATCAGACGAATGGCCAGTACGCGGCAGGACTTCTCACGAAACTAAGCAAAATCAACGAGAAACTGCGGGAAGTTATGGAAACAGCGCAGTAGAGGCCTGAATGATATTTATGAGGACAGTCCTCAATGTGCAGCTGGCCAAGGATACGGGAAGGAAGGATGGTCTCCCTAGGGATAAAACGTTCATAGAGTGTGCCCAGGGGATGGTGGACATGAGCGCCTTTGAAGAAGAAGAACGAGAAGTGTGCGAACGAGGATGGGTTAAGGTATCATATCGCTGGAGTGAACCGGGAAGAAATCGAATAAGACCTGACCGGGAGAGAAGAAGAGATGGAGATTTCGGTAGGAGAGAAAGGATGCAGAGAGAGAGAAGACCATTCGGAGATAGGAGGAATGGGAGAAAGGACGGTAGGAGGTGTCACGAATGTGGTAAGACACGGCATCTGATGGCCCAGTGCCCACGCACGCGCTGCTTCGAATGTCACAGTGAGGGACACATGGGTAGGCAATGTCCATATATAAGGCGGAGAGAACATGATCGGGGAGAACCGATGGAAGTCAATGCGCAGAGAATATGGAGGAGGAGCAGGTGGCCATCCGATTCATCTAGATCTTCCGAGGCTTCAGGATCCAAGATGGAGGGCAGCGAACCTGGCGGCAGAGGAACCCCCGGAGGAAAAAGCAAACACCGGAGTACAGCGAGGAGAGTCGAGGAGGTAAGTAGAGAATGAGGATGGTGTGGATGGAGGGACAACCTTTTGTGTGTAAATACTATTGGGAAAAGTGTCGTTGGTTGCCTATAATAGACTTTTGTAAGGGGTGGAGATGTTTAGTGGACACGGGGAGTTCATGTAGCTTAGTGAGTATGGTTAGTTTAAGAACAATATTTTAAGGGTAGTGTATGCCAGAGGTTAGGAAGTGGCCGTGTAAATTAATCACTTTGAGTGGTCCCTGTACGGAAGAGGGTGAAATCGACTTTAGATAAATGGGGAAAGGAGGAGGAAGTGACGACACTACACGTAGTAGAGTCCGTGGGAGTATGGGGGGATTTCGGGGTGGGACCCCGAACTCCGAAAACTAGGTGTGAAACTGCGGAATTCAGGGAGCGCATGGGTAGTAAATATCGGATAAAAGGGGTATAAAACGATGGAGGAAGCGAAGATGGACATGGGGTGTGTGGGAGCGATTACCCAGGGCAGGGAATGGCGGACAAGGGTAATAGAGGAATTTGCGAATATTTTTTTCATGAAGGGGAGCCTTTAAGTGTGACAGGAGAAACTTTCCATGAAATTAATCTGAAATCAGAGAAGGTTACATATGTGAAGGAAAGACGATACCCGCAGGTTTTGAGAAAACATATCCGGGAGGAAATAGAGGAGCTGAAGATATAATTGCAGATAGTAAATCACCGTTTAATAGCCTCTCATGGGCAGTGAAGAAAAAGTCGAGGGCGAGACTCAGGAGCAATATAGGGTGGTGATCGACTATAGACAACTGAATGACAACACACTGGACAAAAATTACCCCATCCCGAGATTGGATGACATCCAGGATAGGTTAGGCGGGGCGGTGATTTTTAGCACGATGGACCTGATATCCGGATATCATCAAATAAGTATGCACCCCAGCGACCAGTGCAAGACGGCATTCACATTTGAAAGAGAGCATTCCGAATTACGCGCATGCCCTTTGGGTCAAGGAACGCGCCCATCACGTTCCAGAAACTAATAGATGAGTTCCTGCGTGGCCTAGATGAGAATATGTGCCAAGAGTACATGGACGACCTTCTAGTTTTCAGTAGAACTGAGGTACAGCATATCGAGGACTTGAGACGGGTTATTCAGCGGATCAGACAGTTTGGACTGAAACTTTCCAGAGAAAAGTCTATTTTAGGGCAGAGAAGGATAAATTTCCTAGGGCACACGATATCAGCGGAAGGAGTGCGTCCGGACAGTAAGAAAGTTGAGGCGATTGCCTAAATGCCAGTTCCAAGGGACGCGAAAGGAATTAGACGGTTGTTAGCAACCCTCAATTATTATAGCCGTTTTGTCCCAGAAATGGACTAAAACCTCGCTTCCTCGAACGGGCTGCTCAGGAAGGGTCGTACGATTCGGGTTACTCCGGAAATGGAAGCAAAGGTTAGGAAATGCATGGGGCAGTTACAGACTCAACCGGTACTCGCATTCCCAGACTTCAATAAACCGTTTCCAATTACGACGGATACTATTGAGTATGCGTTGGGGAGCGTATTATCCCAGGAGAGTGAGACGGGTGATAGACCAATAACATATGCGAGTAGGAGTTTCACGGACGCGGAGTCTAGATATAGCGCGCAAGAACGGGAATTACTAGGCATTGTATTGGCAGTCCAACATTTTCGGCCCTTGATCAAGAAACGGTTTAAAGTCCACACAGACCACTGTCCCCTTCTGTGGGTGGGAAATTTAAAAGAATCATCGGCGAGAGTCACGCGGTGGAAAGAGATCCTCAGCCAATATAACATGGAGGTGGTCTACAAGCGGGGAAAGGATAATGTGGTGGCGGACTGGTTGCCCCGCGCTCTTCAAGTCCACATGATAGAGTCAGAGGTGGGCGAATCGTTTGGAGATCTGCAACGATTTATCCGAGAATGGACACTAGATGTAGAAGGAGAACTCGGGACGGACCATAGGGACAATGAAGATTCCCCCGACCAGGACGAATCAGGAGAGGAGCGATCAAAGGAGATGGAAGAGCTCGACGAGCCCGTAAACGATAAAAAGAGACAAATCATATGGAAGGCCAGGACAACAGGGCTTCTGAAGATGGAATTCTCAAATATGAGAAGCATAGTATTGTTACTATCTGGTCTCAGCCGGGAGTCAAAGAAGACCAGATATGCTGAGTCCTGAAAGATGCGGTGTGACCCACTACCTCTATGTCGGGAACGGGACGGTATGAGAGAAAATCCGCAGTCTATGGAGAACGGAGAAGTAGGCATTCATTAAATGTCGCTTTATGGTGGAAACAATAAGGGATGCCGAACAACAGAAGGAGGTGACATTAGCATACCACCAGGGTAAGACGAATCATCGGGGGATCAACAAAACCACTGCAGCCCTAAAACGGAGGTATTATTGGGTAGGGATGAGGAGAACGGTAGAAGATTTCGTGAGGGAATGCGTCTTCTGTCATACCACGAAGTATGATCGTCATCCTCCGATGGGATTACAAACATAGACGACTACAGCACTGGTGACAAGACCACAGCATCGGTGACGGACCTCCAGATAGACACCTTCACGTGGAGAGGTTTCAAATGGGTGACGATAGTGGACACCTTCAGTAAAATAGCTATGGCCCACCCGGTGAAGGAGAAGTCACCAAAAGCAATTTGGTTCCAATTCTACGGGGTACCGGATCGAATTTCTTCGGATGGAGGCAGATAGTTTGATAATGCCCAATTGCGGAAGGAGATGCAGGAACTCGAGGTCGAATGGCGCTGGAACACATCTGGTCATCCGAAGAGTAGGGAGAGGGGATCGAACGATTCCATAGTACCCTGGGAGAACATCTGCGGGTATTCCATGCGGATAAGGACCTGGAGGTAGATGAGGCAATGCCCCGCGCCATAGCGGCGTACAATCATTTGATTCACATGGCCACTGGGTTTTCCCGTTTTGAGGCTCTTTTCGGTCTTCGGGCACGAAGGAGAGATGGGAGGGGTACGGTAGTGGACGAAGACATGGCGGATCGACTAGTAGCCAATAGAGTCGGAGAGAACGTGGGGAAAGCACATGGACGGATGGTTGCAGAAATGACTAAGAGAGTAGCGAGAGATAACAGGGACGTGAAAGACATCACAGGTACGTTAAGAATCGGTACTATCGTCCATAGACGACTTACGTCGAATTGCGCAAAGGAGGTCTCGAGGTACGAAGGGAAATTCAAAGTGAGCCCAGTATTTTTTTTTTTTTTAATTGTCTGTAGTTTATTTTTTTTTTTTTTTGTGAAGAAAACAGTGTAATTTTATTTTTGTTTTTTTGTTCTGTTGGTGTAATATATAGTTTTGTAAAGCACCACAGTTTTGGGTGATATAATCGGCGAGAAAGGAACGCTCAACCGTTTTGGTTCTATGGGAACGGATATAAAGATCGGAAGGGCGAGATCTTGTGCCCTGGGATTGGATAGAATATTTGAAATGTAGGAGACTATAGATATAAGATGGATATCGTGAGTTTGATATAAGTAAGAACTAAGTAAGATATAAGTAAAGGAAATAGAGTCTAGGGATAGAAGGGAAAAGCCACTTTAACTCAACGTAACGGCGGGACACGTGAGACCTCCTCGGGGCGTCGAAGACAAATCGACGCGAACAATTCATAATTCGTCTCAACCTCTTCCCGACCCTGTTCGAGAGGCCACCATATGCCACACAACCATAGTCAAAGTGTGGAAAGATAAAAGAAGTGATAAGGAGCTTACGGATAGATAGTGTTAGAAGATGCCTGGAACGGTGGAATAACTTAGAGAGGGTATTGCTCGACGGGAAATTTGGTAACGTGGGGTTTCCATGAGAGGGATTGGTCGAAAATGATTCCGAAGTTTCTAACAGTGGAACTGAAGGCAAAGGAGGATCATTTAAGGTTAATCGGGGAAATGAGTTGATAGATTTAAGAAGGGTGTTGGAACCAATAAGGATGGCCTGAGTTTTCGCAGCATTTAACGAAAGTTTATTTAAGTTTGCCCAGGCACTGATCCTATCTAGGTCACCTTGAATATTGGCAAATGCAGCTATTATCTCAGAAGGAGGAAAGCACAAATAGACCTGAGAATCGTCGGCATACAGATGGTGGGAACAGTGGATAGAACAGAGTATAGAAAAGGAGTGGGGAAATACTAGAACCCTGTGCCACTCCTGTGTTCAGCGGTAGGAAAGAGGATAACAGTTGATTAGGGATGGAGACTGCTTGAGTCCTATCCGAGAGGAAAACTTGGCCCCAGAATATGGAACTGTTGGAAAAGGAAAGAGATTCTGGATTAGAGAAAATGATGGAATGGTTTAGTAAATCGAAAGCTTTTGAAAAGTCGAGTAGAATTCCGTCCATGGCAGTATGTATGTCAGTGGTGATTTTAACGAGGACAGATTGTGTGGAAAGGCTAGGGCGGAAGCCTGATTGAAGTAGATCAAGGAGTTTGGACTGTTCCAGAAAATTTGACATTTGAGATTGAACTATTCTTTCGAGGGGTTTGGAAAGGTTAGAGAGTATAGAAATAGGCCAGAAATCATTTGGGTTTAAGGGATTGGGTGATTTGTTAATAGGATGGGCGTGGATGTATATCGGTTTATTGTCGACACATCTAATCACCACGTCATTATTTTTAATTTATAGCTATAGTACATTATTTAATAAAAGATTCTACGTAATAAATTTTCTTAGATATTTAGCTTTAATATTTGTTACCAATTTAACAAAACTAGTTCTATTATTGTTTAAAATATATGGTTTGTGTTTAGTCGCGGACCTGGACTACCCGCCAGATGGAACGAACCGATCCTTGCCTCTTCGATCGGAAATGTACTGTACCGCCAAAATTAAGGAGAGGGGAGAGCGACGCTATTGAGTCACTCACTTGCTGTTTTGATCGCCGAGCGGGACTGGTCTACCAGACCTTCGCAGCTACGATCATCGCACACTGCCGCTTATCACTCCGCTCTCAAGCCGCTATTCCTATGAGAACGTCCAGAGGTCTTAAAGCTTGTCACTCGCCAGAAGCTAAGCTGAGATGCTAATTGGATTTATATCACACAAATTGTAAGTCCCATTTCATTATCATAAGGCCTCAAATCGTCAACTAATTCTTCTCCTGATGATCAACGGATTACATGGTACCAACCGGACAGTTAATTAATGATATCATACTCATAGCTCCTTCATGCCGTGATCACTGGCGAAGATAATAATTCGCACATCTTCGCGCCTTATTGAAATCTTCACTATAACGTTCAGGTCCATTTTGTTGTTATTATATCTTTGGCCATTATGCTAGCATCGAGCATTTCTGTTATTGTTAATTATCGTTCCCATTCATGTTAATAATTTTTTTCTTCTTTTTTTTTGTCTTAAATTACTTTTGTTCATGAGATCGCTAAGTTGCATGTTTAGTTTTAAGTTACTCTTGTAGACGCTATTATTAATTTTTATCCTTTCTTACATGTATATTTCATAGTATTTAAGAAAAGATATCTCGCATGTTATTTAAATTAATAAATCAAACGCTTTGTTAATAACTGAGATTTCATTCAAATTCCCGTGGTACTTCCATTTGCTTCCTATTAAATTTTATTCAGTCTAATCACGCCTTAACAGTTTGAGTGGACTGCATAATTAGATATAATGAAGATTGATACAGATGAAGTAAATATAATTTACTTTACATTTTATAAATGAAAGGAATACAATTTTAACTTGATTTAATTATGGTGGTATGCTTCTGTGAATGGCATCTTTCTTGGGTGGTTGCGAGTTCCCCCTCACCCGCTGGCCGTTTGCTGTTTTTTCTCTACTCCATTGAGATGATTATGGAGAACCTCCTGTTCCTAGCTGTTCCTGAACTTGTACAGTAGGTACTAGCCCTAGTAGTGCAGTAGCCTAGGAGGGCTAAAAATAGGGGGCTCTGGCTCAGGTACAAGGAGGTAGGTGAAGCAAAATAGAAAAGGAAGCTGGTTTAGATTGAACAATTATATTCTGTATATGTTATTATACTACTCTTGTTGTATGTAGATTTGATTATAACCTATTTATTTGTGATAATTAGTTGTGATACATTTAATACGTTACTAAAATGTGAGATAATAATGTTGAAATATTTATATGGAAAATACGTATGACAATAGATTAATAATATGTTTAGTTTACAAAGAAAATGATATAATTATTTGCATAATATTGTATGTGTATACTCTTAAGATATTTTTTTATAATTATAATCAGTTAACTGGATTAATCCAAATTTTCAGCTAGTGGACAAATTTAATTTAGTGTATTTGTGCATTGTAAATAAATTGTTTGGTGTTATTAAAAGCTTAGTCTATGATATTCCATAACTATTAAATATTACTAATAAAATTGTTGGCGAGGAGTTAATATTAATAATAATCACATTTGAAAACGCAATACTATATTAAAGGTAAAAGACTTCTTCGTTCAAATAAGTATAAACTGGTTTACTCTATCTGGATCACACCATAAACGCGTTATGAGGAAAACCTTTTGCCTAGTACTATTTCATTTTTGTTTTATAATTGTATTCTTTCTATGGGAAAATCGACTTTTTGGTAGATAAAATTAACATCAGCTAGATAACATTAGGTGCGACGATGGGTTAATCATCCATCAAGTATGTTAATAAAAAGTAAATTAAGGTAAATAAAGTTGATGCTGCTATATATTATTTGAGGCTGTAGGAAACATCGGCCCATCTAATTAATGCTGCGAAAAAATACAGGTTAAAAAAACCTCACACTAACTGATGGTGGAAACACATCTTGAAAATACGGACAGCAATCAGGAAAAGGAAGCAATAAAGAATTGCCTGCGTTCCTCAGCCTCTATTTACTGTTGGAACCAGTTGTAGAGATTTCTCTAACCCTCTTCACTCCTATTTACTTTTCTCTCTTTAAGTCGTTTAAAATCTTTAAGAGCCCTCACACCTCCAATACTGATTGGTCTTTGATGGCCTGAGCATTCTATTTAAATTGAATTCATAAAAGATTTATCTGACTTAGGAGGCTTTTATAATGCCTTCTTCTCATTGTAAAGATTGATTAGAAAGAAAAAAACACAATCATGCCTTTGCTAGAACGACCCTGGTACGAAGAGTTTGTGATGAAAAAGCTTAAACCTTGATAATTTATTATAGTTGTATTATTGCAACATTTCAAAACAATCTCTTAAAGTTCTTTAATTGCTAAAAAGGACTGAGTAGTTTACTTATAGTTGGTTTAGACAACTAAAAATATTACAAGAACGGATATATATATATATATATATATATATATATATAGACTGCTTACTTTATCCCTCTTAGAGTAATACTTCAGTTTTATTACAATTGAAGAATACTGGGCAAAAACGAGGCACATCGATGTTTTTCTCAAAATTGGCAACAACGGTTTCTGAATATTATTATATATATATATATATATATATATATATATTTATTGTTGGTTTATAGTGTGGTTAAAAAAGGAGAAAAGTGGGTTCAAACGACTCAGAACAGCTGAAGAACTCCGTAATCTGAAAAACAAGTTTACCCGAACGTGGCCTGGGAAAGATTGAGGTAAAGTACGTGAAGCCCATCAGCCTGCTGGAAGCGACCCACAAATACTAATATGACACTGATTCCGAGGTTAATTTCACTCTCCTGAAGAATTAGGAAAAATTGAGTTACCTACCTCGTTTTTACCAGTAGTCTTCAATTATTAATACGAACATTGTTTTATTTCTTTCATACTAATAATATTTACCATCGCTTTCTTTGATGTTTTGTGAATGGGATATCCATTATATAAATATAATTTGATGATATATAAATATTTTATAAACATATTGGAGTGTGTGAGCATTTGTGTGTGTGTCTGTGTGTGTGTGTGTGTGTGAGTACGCGCGCGTGCACTATATAGAATGTCCAGTAATATTCTTAAACGATTTCTAGTAATTTTTAGTCACTTAAAATGTTAGTACTATCAAGAATTGTTATCCGACAATGTCTGACATAAACAGGTTCAGAAACTGCTAGAAGTTACTAATACAAATTAGTTGAAACAAATATAAGGAACTAGAATGTAAAAATAACACATCATGAAATTATTACCATAAAAATTTGTTTATGTTTATATAATATAGCGGAAAATAGTACAGAAGATATACACTTGTGTTCAGGAATTACTTTATATTAATAATGACCACTTATCCATGATATTTTTCACAACAAATATAAAGGATACGATGACAATTTTAATTGTTGCAGTATTTAATGAAGGATGAATGTATTAGCATTTAATATTTAATTTGAACAGCGTCATAGAGTCGAGGTCAATTTGGTGACTTATTTGAAAAAAGCATTTAATTTGTACTTCTCTGCCAACTCGAAAAACAAAAGTGTTTCTTCAAAGAGGCCAAAAAAATTAATTAAAACTTGTTACCATTCATTAAAGAGGCAATGGAAAGCACACAAGTATTATTGATCTTTTTTTAGCACCTAGCCAAAATGCGTTGCTGAGGTGGCACAGGGTCAAGGTAGTTTGCAGATTATTTGACTTTTTTGTGGCGGTGGCGTGGCTCATCTTTAAGCCATGACCAACTATGGTCTAGTGATTAGCGAAACAACCTTCTATGACAAAGATCATGGGTTTACAGCATGGCAGATGGCCTCAGGATTTTTTGTAGGAAGTAAAAATCCTTGTCTATGATATCCTTTGGTAGAAGGTTAAAATGGGGCTCCCGAGGCTATGCGGTCAAGTAATCGCTAAAGAACCCTACCATAATTATAGCTGGAAAGACAAAATTTAGGCCTCCCCCTTTAGCAATGTCTGATAGCCGCGTAAATTAGTTGAATAACCATTTTAAATCCTGCAAAGGGTTTTTAACATAAAGAACTTATGTTACTATTAAAATTATATACACTAATGTTACATTTTTATAATTTTTAGAAAAATGCACAAGCACTTGGTAGAGGTTTATCGCTATGAAGTTAGTAAATTTTAAGATGATATTCTTGGTCTAATGATTTAATATTTTAATTCTATTTGTTGGATGGAGACCGAATCCGATGCTCTTATCATCATTTTGCTGCAGAATCACATTTCGCAGCATCCATTATTTTTAGCAGCATGTCATTACTTTTGGCAAGTCTTATTTTAAAACAGTCATTTTCGGCCATACCACATAAATAAGAAACAATAATTAATTTTATTGCGGTTTCGTACCGAACCACATCGATTTCGATAAAATACACCGTTCCAATATTATAGGTGATAAAAGTAAAAAAAAAATGAAATTTTCACCACTATTTTTAAACCCTTGAGAGGATTGAATAATGCTGATGGCAGTACGTGTGACTCATTTCTATTTTTAATACTATGCAGTCCAGCCTAACGTTTTACTCACATTAACATTTACTACTTTATCTAGTAGATAGAATAGAACCCTATCACGTTCAGCTCCTCTGTGAAAAACCTAGGCATTACCATCGATCAAAACCTTTCTTAGAAATCCCACATCACCCAGATATCCCGGCGGTCAATTAGTTCCCTGAAGTTATCCCATCTTTCTTGACATCTTCTTACACAATCTTCCCGTAAGCTTCTCGTATCTTCTCTCTTCTTTCCCCACTTTGACTATTGTATATGGAGGCCTCTTTAAAATGCCCGAACACAGATTAAAGAGAATAATTAATTGCTCTGTAAGATTTGTGCTTGGTACTCCTAGGAGATCGCGCGGGTCCCACCTTTATGAAGTTGCTCTTCCCTCTCTCTCGAAGACAATATTTCCTCTGTTCTTTTCTTATACCAATCCATTCAATTTCAACACCCTTCATATATCTACAGTCTCCTCCAATTAAAATCGTCAGTTCAACACCATAAAACGAGTCCCACCTTTCCGATCTCTATATATGTTCCCACAGAACTAAAGCATTCGAATGTTCCTTTCTCGCCCGCTCAACTCAATGGAACTCAATGAATTATTTTTGACCTTGACTCTATGACGCTGCTCAAATTAAATATTAAATGCTAATACATTCATCCTTCATTAAATACTGCAACAATTAAAATTGTCATCGTATCCTTTATATTTGTTGTGAAAAATATCATGGATAAGTGGTCATTATTAATATAAAGTAATTCCTGAATACAAGTGTATATATTCTATAATATTTTCCGCTATATTTGTATAAACATAAACAAATTTTTATGGTAATAATTTCATGATGTGTTATTTTTACATTCTATTTCTTTATATTTGTTTCAACTAATTCTTTTGTTTTCTGTTCATATTTGTTATTCTAAAGGGACTTGGTTTCAGAATAAAGTTACTTTTTCTTATCTATTCTACTTTCAAATAAATCTAGACTCTAAGTTGTGTGAGTGAAGGGTGATTTTTATGTTCTCACATTTTGTTGTTCGTACTTTATTAAGTAGAAATAAAATGCGACCTCTACCTCCGCCTACCTCTACCTATTGCTCCCAGGGGATAACTAACAGAGGCATTTTATTATAAAATAAATTTCCATGGATTCCCGTTCAATTTTAAATTATTTTGAAATAAAAATTCTCACCTCTTTTTTCCTTTATGTGTAATGAGAAAAAAAATCTCTGGTGGAAAAAGCACCCATATATTATTTTAAACTATAGCTATAAAATAAAGAAGTTTAAAAATGTTTTATTACTTAAGAGGAAGAAAAAGGGTGGAGGTCAGAAACAATTTCTTAAATAGTTAAATAGTCCTTAGATATATAAAGTCAACTAATATTATTCAAGATGATTTTATTGTTTACTTTCTCAACTTCTTAAAAATACACATAAGGAAGTTTTGTGATAAATTTGACTGATAATCAAATGAGTATTCGTGTGACCAATTGTGTGATTCTGTTTCGACATATTCATAATTAAAATATCCTCTCCGTAATAACCCATTTTCTTATATTTTGGAGGAATATTTAATTGAAGTGGAGAACTCACGTAAGTATTCTTAACATAACCAATCATTTCGACTATACTCTATGTGGAATGAGTACACATAACAAATCTTCGTTTATTGCTCAAATGCAATTGTCAAAATTTCTGGTCTGTTTGAGATAAATTTGGCAAATGAGGTGGGTATTGGAGGACTTCGTAGCCCAGCTTGTTTAGTTTCTTCACAGTCTATCGTCGTTGCCGTGTATGAATTTAGGTCTCTCCCGTTTACTCATTGTAGGTGGATAAGTTTTGGTTGCATTTATATGCATGTCAATATTCCTACTCTACGATGTAGATGTGATAGTTTCATCTCTGGGTAGAAAGTAAAAATGAATTATTTATAAATTAATTTATGTCACAAGCTGAAAATTTCTCAAACCAATGGCGAATGTTCCATTTGTTACACCTTTTTCCGAATGCGGTGGAAATGTTTTTGCAGCTTGGGTTGCCGAGTGTCCAAGTTTAAATTCGTTAAATACTATTAAACAAAAATCTCATGTTTTCTTGGTCATATATAATGGCATAAAAAAGATTGTTCGTTCAATTTTAATGACAATAAATTTTATCAAAAAGAAAGGATTAATAAGAGACCATTACATAAATATATTAAACAATCCAATGGAATTCCACTAATTCTACTTTGAATTTTAGAAATATTAAAATGGAATTTCATATGAAATCACCCAGGCTTAGTTTTATGTTGGGAGGTTTTTCGAATATGAAATCTTTTTCACTCCACAGACGTTTCTTTGTGGAATATAATTTAATTGTTTAACTTTGTTTAAACAATTTATGATATGATATGATATGATATTGTAAAAATGTTTCTTGGGTGCATTATTCATGCTTGTTTTACTGTTATTCTCTTTCTACCCTGAGGATGCCTGAATAGGCGAAATATTGGACAGATAATTTCAATTTCTGTTTTAGTTTGGAGACTTGACCGGATTTCTTCCACGGTCTTAATATTTTTTAAAGTTATTATTTAACTGAGTCCGTGTTTTTTTGTTTCGCCAATAAGCGACAGCCTGTATCACTCCTCATTCTCTTTCGGAAAATAGTTTATTTTTCCATCCCACTCCAATGGTTCTGTCAAAAGATGTTTTTTGGTTCTTTCTTTAAAATGATTTTAATATATATATATATTTTTTTAAAATTTATTTATTGATATTTACAACTGTATTACAATTATAAAACAAGTAAA
Organism: Arma custos; assembly: GCA_037127475.1. Taxonomy (NCBI): domain Eukaryota; kingdom Metazoa; phylum Arthropoda; class Insecta; order Hemiptera; family Pentatomidae; genus Arma; species Arma custos. The sequence goes on along the minus strand of CM073759.1, from coordinate 99,850,402 downwards.
TAGAATGCGTGATTAATATATTTTAAATTAGAAAAGAACCGAAATCCATTCGAAAATTAGTTTTAAGGGGTTAATCATTGTATGTACTTTGAATATTTCATTACAAGTCCTACAGAATTATATTTCGTTTCTTTCAGGTTTTTTTTAGTTTTTATTTGTTGAAATATCAAAACAAAAAAAAATGAAGCACGGGGGAACAAGGTCATTTTACTTTGAGCGGGCGGACGAATATAGATAAAAGCGTTGTAAATCAAAAGGTCCGAAAGTTGGAGTTTATATCTCAATAGGGAGCCTCTTCATAAATCACTCCTGGCCTGGGGAAAGAGGATTGCCCACGGGTTGAGTTCCATAGCGCTAACAAATTCATATGGATTTCTACCTGGATTAGGGCCTATTCCATTTGGCCTATTTATTCTTAGGGCCTAGTAAAAACTTTTCATTATATTTTTTTTTTTTGGCCGAAGGCAGATGGACTGTTCAAGGAAAATATTTTCGGATAATAAGAGATTTCGTTTAGCAGTCTAAAATGTCATGAATCAGATCTCTGATTCGCTATCAACGTTTACTTAAAAAATCTTCAAATTGATGCTATCAAAAATAAGTAATAATGTTGTTACACTAATAACTCAAATAGATTTAATATTGATTCATCCTACAATCAGTTTAAAAATAATTGGGAGTAGGTAATGTTTGTGATACCTAAATTTATTCAAACACAAACACACTAGTGTTCATTCTTTTTTAAACGATGGATTCAATCTCTGGTAAAAGTTTTCATGAAAAAAAACAACAAAAAATTAAGAAGTTGGACTAGTTGCCTTGCTATAATTAGCGATTCATATCAACATCTGTACCACTACAACCCATGGGCTCAGTACTTCGTAGACTTTACAAAGGTTGTGCAGGAAGGTGATTGGTCTGAGATAACACTCAACCTGCATGTCCTTTATATAATTGAGCGTACCCACTTCAAATGGGTTGAATGAGCCCCGTGAGGGTTTGCAGATCCTACAGTGTCCATCATTTGATGTTAACAGTTTAAATAATTAACCTCCTGCAACTGTCAATCTCTGGGATCTTTAGCACAGAAACTCTACGCATAACACACTGGTAATTTCTTTTTTCCCTTTATTATTGATATAAACGGTTATTATTTTTTAATAATTATTCGATTATTATTTAAAATATTAATTCAACTTCATTTCTCTATTTAATACTAAGCGTATTTGACGCGTTTACTCCAAAAATAATTATATTTCTCGAATGCTAAGGAATTTTCTAAAAATGCTGAGCAAGCAGAACAAACTTTACTCGATCTTATACTCCCACACATCCATTCCACACATCCATTCCCTACATCCATTCCCTCTGCCCCACAACTAATCCCTTAATTAACGTTTGACTCGTTTTATTCCCTCATTTACTTTTGTCTTGTTATCGAATCTAATTACGGATACCTTTGATTTTTTTGATCAAACGTCTCCTGATAAAAGCTATTAGTTCTTCTCTATTAAAAACTTTTATTTTTTTAAAAAGAACAGGTCGTGCCCCATGTATAGGCCTCGGATTCTATATACATTAATGAGGCTTCTGATTAATTGAAGCCCCTGTCTTTGTGAAAGACAGATGTGGCTGGCTGCTCATGAAGATTAATTGATGATCGCTTGCATCGCGGGGTCATTTCAGTCTTCATATGACCACAACCGGTATGTCCTAAAACTAGTAGTTCATTGTCTCATTCCACTTGACTTTTATGACATGGACTGCTGTGGAATTCTTTGAAACACGTAGTTTTACTTAACCTTCTTTTTTTGTTTTAGCGTATTTATAGATTATTGATTCCCATTTTCTCAGAATAGGCTTTGACCCATTAATATCTTCGATAGTAAGGCAAAATTAATGTGTTTTTTAAAATTAATTTATTCATTGAAAATTACAGCAGTATTAAATAAATACAGCAAGTAGAGAAACTACCGAGCAGTAGTACTCAAATAACAAATTCAACATAGAGGTTCACGATGCCATCTTCTTTTCAAATTCCTCACTGGATTATCAGAAATTGAAGAAGTAGATAGGTTTGAAACTGGGTTTGAGCGGGAATAAAGATTTTCATGAAAAGACTGGTCTGGCCAAATCAGCAAAAAAGGGACGTTGAGGTTATTACGGTTAACTTTATTCGTAATAAAGTAAGGAGCATTTAGAATTTTACGAAGGATTTTGAATTGTAAAGATTGGATACGAGAGGAATTCGATAGATTATTGGATTCCCAAGGCAATACTCCGTAAGTCCAAAAAGGTTTCTTATTAGTCATGTATATGAGTCTTTTGCAATTAATTGGGAGCTTAGAGCGTTTTTCTAGTAAGTTCTGTAGTAGCCTGAAACGACGAAATTAATGATAACATAACCAAATGTAAAATTAGCTCTCCAAAAAATTAAAATATTAAATCGATAAATAAAAAAGGCAAATATCTTTAATTAAAATTGTTTACTTGTCAATAATCAGTGGACACACTAAATGTGGTTTGCATATGACGATGATGATCAGAGAATAGAAGTTTTTTTAAAAATTAAGTTAAAGATAATCTATGAACACTTTTATGGTAATTAAATTGTCATAAAATATAAAAAGGTCTGAAATGGTCAAGTTTTCATCCATACCACTTTTAGCTTGATTTACTAATGCTGAAGACTAACATTGGTTTATGATAAAACTCAACCTTCTTATGAAGAAATATTTATTTATTTTAAACTCCAAGGTGGGTTACAGCTCATAACAACTGAAGAGGAAATAACGAATTTAAATAGATCCGATGCCGTCTGATATTGCCTCTCCATCCTGTTTCTAATGTGTTCTTTGATGATTTTGATAATAATTGGTGGATCGGTCTGAAACAGTATTGTTTTGTTTTCAGTTTAATTATTTATTATTACTATTAGATCGGATTGGCAACGGTTCAGGGTGGACAGGGTAGAAAGAGACACAATACGACAAGGGAATAATGGATTCAAAGCATTTATTCAATGTCGCCATCCCTCGACCGCTACGCAGTGAGCTCGCAACCCCACCTCAGATCATTCTTTATCCCTACCGGACAACTTAGGCAAATTTACGAAGAATAGAAATAATTTTTAGAATAAGATTTTTTTTTATAATGGCGATATTTTTCGTTTTTCACATTTAAATTTAAATTACATTTATAAAACTATCAACGAAAAATTCATTATAATGGTTTGAATTGGTCAGGTGAAACAGTCAAATATAACGAAAAATAAACAAAACTTATTTTGTGTATTATTAAAAAAAAGTTCTGCTTATTTTGTGTTATCTTTGACTGTACCCCCTGACCAATTCAATCCATCATTAGAATTATCCATTCAACTGTTTTTCACTCCGATATGAAAAATTCTCTAGTTAATTTTGAAATTCTCTCGGGAATATTTAACTATAAAATGTTATATTGTGTTTTTGGCAGATTTTAGGTGATTCTTATATAAGAAAATGACCTATGATGTAGAACTTTTGGTTACCATACTAACTTACTTTACAGAAGATCGCTGATTCGCAGCCCAGCTGGAGGCCCTGATTGAGATGTGTTAAGACCCAGGACACTAGGTTTAGCCTGCACTATGCAGATAATTTAATAAAACTAGTGATATTATTGTTTATTTAAGGTTTATTGGGTTATGTAAGGTTTATCCCCTTGTTAGTCATTTTTATTATTATAGTTAGTATTAGAATTATTAATTATAATTCAGCATTACAATAACAAGCCTGTATACTCTATAACTATTGAATCATTATATTGAAGTATGTTAGTAAGAATACATATAGACAGACGCTAGGTTCAACTAGTCCATACTATCGATTTAAAAAAAACTAGCGGTTTTATTGTTCATGAAAGGTTTATTAGGTATTCCTCTTGTTATCCAGTTTAGCGACCAACTTGGAAATTGAAACAATTAATTAAAATAGACTATTTAAATAACAAGCTTTTGTACTCTGTTACGGTAAGAGTTAATATTGAAATATGTATAATAAAAACAAGTGTGAAACTTAATATTACTTAAGAATATTTAACTCATTTTATCATGTACAATTATTAATTCTAATTAATTACCGGTGTATATAACAACACTTTGTAAGTAAAGTATTGTAAAATATATAACAATAAGTAAGCTTGTAAAGATCTTCAAAAATTATTTGTGAATAATTGAATAATTGTAAAGATGTAAAGTATTGCCATAAAACTATAACATTTAAAAAAGTAAGACATTTTAACATCTGGAAAAGAACAGAAGTCTCTCTTTGTTCAACAGCTTTTCTTTTTTCCCGCAACCCCAGGGATAATGCTATACACTGTTAACTACAAACATGAAAGGGAATATGTTTTGGACAAAGAACAGACCTTTCTGGTCCCCTTATGGAGCTATGGTCCAAGATGGTGGAGAAAGAGGAAAAGGGGGGGCAAGCTACTACTAAAACTAGGCTGAAGAAGTCACTCTTGAGATAGACACAGAGAAGGAAGGAGGTACTCTTGAGACGAAGGCAGAGCAGGAAGGAGTCTGGAGACGTACAGCAAGGAGGAGATGGAGAGTCCCGGAGGTGACAAGAAGAAGACCGATCTGTAACCCAATCTACCCCTGTTCACAGATAAGTTTAATTTATTTCCTGTAAGGCATGTGCATCTTATGGCAATCCTTTTTATGTATTAAAATCAGAATCATTAACCTTGTTTAAAATTGAATAAATAAACGATCCTTATTGTAATTCTTTAGGTACTTACATACTCCAGATACACTATTTATTTATAAATAATATATTACAGGTATAATAGATGAGTAAATTAGTAAACACAGACAAGAACAGGAAAGAAACCCAATTAAGATAAAGACATATAAATAATAATTTGAGTACTCATACTAAATGAAACTCTGGCATCCCAAATATCAATATATATATATATATATATATATATATATATATATATATATATATATATATATATATATAAAATATATTTATTTATATTTATTATATTTATTATATATTTATATAATAATATATTTATTATATTTATAAGAGTAGAAACATAGCAATCCATGATACAGACCTCCAATGTGGGCCGAAAGGTTGACTTTAAAATAAACAGTTCTCCTTCCTAAAGAGAATTTTTCTGACATCCATCCGGACCATTTTCTTCCTTATTATTAGTAGTTGACAATTAACATTTAAATCAATAATTACATTTAAAGTTAATAAGCACATTCTGGATTAAACTAAATTCATATTAGGGACCTAATCATTACAAAGATTTATGAATTTTAGTTTTATGAAGAGTAATGCAAAGTGTTAACTTGCTTAGAAGAAATATCTCTTGAAGTTATTGAACTATTAAGAGTTTTGAATGCATAATCTTGTCAGAGTGATATCTATGATTCTATTTTCTTCAACGAGCATCTAGAGCCAGTGGTTTCCTGATTTTTCTAAAGCTGATTCATATTCAAAGGTATCGGTGCTATACGTGACTTGCTGCAACAAGGAGACCACCTACTCAAAGTAGGTAGAGGGGCCTAGGGCACAAAGCATTTCTCTATTTCAGGAATTCTCTCCGTGTTTTAGTTGCCATTATATATGGAATTGAATGCCGGTATAAATTAAATATAATATATTATATTAATAATATATTATACATTAACGAATTAAAAAATCTTTGATATAATTACTCATAAATGACTGTGTTAGAAATGGAAACGAGACCCCCCTATAATCAGAAGCGAGTTATCCGCCCAAGTTTACCTTTCACTCGAGACTTCCAAACTACCTGGCTTGTGGTATTTTGAATTGGCCGACCCTATGTATTTTCCATGGTAAACGTCTGTCCAAAACCGATCTATAGTTTCAAATTGTTAGAATGACAAAACTTTTCAAATATTTATTCACCAGCACTTCACCATCTAGTTAGAGACTCCCTTGGATCCCGATATTCTAATTCTATCGAGAGTTCTCCTCGGGAAATAATGACAATTATTTTGCTACAGTATTACGGTAAATTTAGTTCTGTTAATCAGTACAATAGTAACATTTATATGGAGGAAGCCTTGAGAAAGAGCATAACAAAATAAAAAAAATCCTGTACCACTACAACCCTTAAAAGGGTCTGGGGTTCGGTACATGGTAGAGGCAGTACTGGTTCTTGGATAACAGTTGTGCAGAGAGGTGCTTTGTCCTGGAACACGCTCAACCGTCAGATTTACCCCCTTATTTGAGTATCCACTTCATAGTTGAGGCAGGGCGAGCAACAGGAGGGCTCTAGATCCCATAGGATCAATCTCCGGCAGCCAATCGATAAAATAGAAGTCTTGACAGCAGCTGCATTTGAACCCGGGACCTTCGGGAATGGCAACTCAACGCTGCAACACTAAGCCACTCAACTCCCTAATAACACATAAAATGAATTCAATGGAGGGCTAATAAAGCCAATGGAGGGCCTTACACCAGCAGATAAGAAAGACTTGAGAAACAGCATTCACAATATAATGATAATAATAATAATAATAATAATAATAATAAATAACAATGTCTTTTACTTCTCTCTCTCAATGTATGTATGTATATATTTATTTATTTTAAGATTTTTAAATCGGAACCTCAGGTTTCTTAAATTTAACAGATAACTCATATTTTGTACTCATTTAATTTTTTTCACTATTAATTAACTTACTCTATAACACTGCTTGTAAATTTTTTTTTTTTACATCCTCCAAACTTTTATTTACAATATATTACAAATTTACAATGAATACATGCAAATGCTTATATATATAAAGGCCTTCTGTTACCTATCGGTATTTTAAGGCGTTACAATGTGAGTCCGCTGAAGGCGGTTTTTACTCAAACCGGCTCAAAACCGCTGACTTTATACAATGGAAATACAAAACAGGAAGGGACCGTTCAGCGGGATCAAGAATAGTGGTAGAAAGAAGAAAGTAAAGGCAGGAAGAAGGAAAACGAAGGAAGGATAAGGACAAGGGAGTACTTACCCCATCCCTAGATCAAATGTAAGCACATAGACCAAGGGAACCTGCCATCTCCCAGGTCTGGGGGGTGGTTTTAAGTTCCTAAATAGGGGGTTCACACAGGTCTTCAGCCCTTCAAAAAATTTGATGTGCCTCCGACCTATGTATTCGGGCACCGAGGGAAGCCGAAGCTCCTCCCGGATGGTGGTGTTAAGTGCTCCCTCGAGCGATGTGCCACTTACGATCTTTCTAAGGATAGAGTTCTGGTAATGCTGCAGGCGCTGCAGCGTTGTTTTGTAGAGGTGTCTCAGTAGCGGTGCTCCATAGAGCAACGTAGGTCTTATGATGGACTTGTAGATTTGCAATTTCAACCTCAGTGAGAGCTGCGACGACAAGAGCAGATGGTATAGCCTGTGGGATTTCTGTCGTGCCAACTTCAATCTTGCTTGAACGTGCTTTGAGAAGGTGAGATGTCTATCAAAGGTAACGCCAAGGTAGAGGATTGAAGTGGATAATCTTCTATCCTCGCAGTCCACGGTAAAAGTTTTCGGTAGAGAGGTGAGGTGAGAGGTTTCCTACTCACACTCTGAAATGACATTACGATGGCATCCGTCTTAGACGGATTCACCCTAATGCCAATCAGTTTCAGCTCGTTCACTATGGTTTCAGTCGCCATTTGTGCCTTGTTAAGGGCATGTGGGGTGCTGATGCTGGTGGCGTAAATCCCAATATCATCCGCATATGCTGCTACCATTGCGACAACGGGTGCTGTGAAAATCACAAACATCAGTGGCCCCAATACAGAGCCTTAAGGTACTCCACAGGTGGTGGTGCTAGAAGTCGAGTAACTGTTACCGACTCGTACGACGAAAGATCTTCCGCTGAGATAGCTTTGGATCAGACGACATAGAGTGGCGGGAAAGCTAAACTCTTCTAAGCGTCAGAGTAACAACTCATGAGACCCACAGTCAAAGGCCTGGGTACAGTCCAGTGAAATGAAAGCCGTAGCTCTGTTCATCTGCATGTGCTCTATGGTGTGCGCCTGCAGCTTAGCCAGGTGGTGGACACAGGCAACTCCTCTTAGGAAACCAGTCTGCTCAGGGGGGATGCAGTGCATTCTCTCTGCAGTGCTTCGACATGTGACGGTGAACCAGTCTCTCAAAGATTTTGCTCATGTGAGAGAGCAAGCTGTTCGGCCTATAGTGCTCAGGCTTGAGTAGTGGCACTACGACGGCTTGTTTCCACACATCAGGAAAGTACGAGATCCTCATGCAGGTGTTGAATATGTTCAATAGAAAGGCTTTACCCTTCCTAGGAAGCATCTTCAACATCACATAGGGGATATCATCCTGTCCTGATGCTCTGTTACCTTTCGTGCGTCGTAGTACTGACTCGAGCTGACCAAAGGTGGAGAATGTGGGCTTCCCGTTGGGGCACGGTAGTGGTCCTTCCGGGATTGGTGGAGCATCTAACAGCCGAGCAGCTTTTCTCTCCTCATAAGCCTTCACCAAAAGTTCAGCCTGTTCCCCAGGCATCAGCAGGTTGCCTCCAGATGAAAGAAACACTCCGCTCCTTTTGGTTACGTTGGTTTTGACGAGCCGCCAGAACTGACGGGTGTCATCGTGAGTCCGACGCAACTGCTCATGCCAGAGGGATGTTTTCCAGTCTCGCATGAGGCCGGCTATCTGCCGGGTCATCGCATTGATGGCCGGTTTTAGCCCGTAGTCACGAGAGCGCTGGAAAATATTCCTGAGGTTATTCCGCTGACTTATGAGAGCTAAGATCTGTTTCGGAGGTTTCCTGATGGCGTTGGGTATGGGACTGAACTTTGGGATGTGCTGGTCTGCCGCGGCCTGTATGGTAGTGGTGACGACACCCACCGCCCTGTCCACCTCGTCCACTGTACTGATATGGGTGATCGTGGCGAGATCTTCCACAATTCTGGCTCTGTAACCTTTCCAGTCTGCTTTGTGCAAAAGGTACTTACTCGCAGGTGGAGCTGCGGGGTTACCTTCGAAAGCATAGAGCACGGGCCGGTGATCCGATGGTCCGTACAGGAGTGCAGTGCAATCCGTAACGGTATACGAATCCCTGGTAAGGAGAAGGCCAGCGTTGAGGTCGATCCATGTCGGGCTGCATGCCTGAAGGTATGCACCCCGGGGTGATAGACGCACAACCTAGTCTTGGTGATGGTGGTTCCCAGTGTGTCAATGTTGGAGCATAACCAGGTGGTGTGCTTAGCATTGAAGTCTCCTAGGACTATGCATCGGCTCACTGCCTCGGCGTGCTTCAAAAACAACTTCATAGCTGTATGTACAGCTTGTGGCTTCCTATAGACACAGCTGAACGTGAAACGGGTCTTGAACCGTACGTCAACTGTGACTGTGTGAGTACGATTGGTTGGACACACTGGGTTAGGAATTCTCCTAGAGGGCACATTATTTCGGACTAGTATGGCGACGCTCGCTTTAATCCCCGGTGTGCAGGCCTCCCGGTACACAGTGTACCCCTGGATGTACAGTCGATCCGAGGCAGACAGCATGATGTCTGTCAGCGTCACTACCGATAGCCGGTGTTGCTGCAGGAGTATCTCAACCTCAGCCAGCTTGGAGAGCACACCTCTGATATTATAGTTGATGACGTGGTGTTTAGTCATTTCGTCTGTTGGTCTCAAAGGTCTTGTTGAACATCTTCAACATCATGTGCATCCTCTGGTCCATACGGGCTAAGAGGGTTGTTAGTAGGGCGTCAGTTGTAGAGGCTGACTGCTGTGGCTGGAAAGCTGGGAGGTCTGTTCCCTGAGATGGCTGAGGCTGGAATGAGCTCTGAGCAGGCTGTGTTCCAGGGGGTATACTATAGTGGGGATGAGGTACGGAGTGGGGGTAGGAGTAGGATGGGGGTGAGGGCTAGGGTGGGGGGCATGGGAGGAATGGGGTGACGGTCCCTTACCTGATTGTCTTTTCGGCTGAGCTGGGCTTCCTCCTAGGAGTGAAGAGTAGCTCGTTTCCTGGTTCACAAGGGTAGCAGGCATCTTCTTCCTTCTCTGCTCCATAAGATCCTTTCTCACTGGACACTCTTTGGAGAACGCCGGGTGGTCACCCTTACAGTTCTAGCACTTAGCTTGTTTCTGTTCCTTACGCAGAGGACATTCACTGAGAACAGGTTGATTACAGCACCATGCGCAGTACGCGGTGTGGCCACAATAAGCGGCGGTGTGCCCGAACCCCTGACATTGATAGCATTGGGTCGGCCCCCGTCGCTCTTTGAAAATTACCGAGCGAAATAACACCCTACCAGCGACTCGTAATTTCTTCAATTTATCCAGATTCACCGTGCTGTCAGTTATAATAAGTATTCCTTCTGTGGGCCTGAGCTGTCCTTTCCCGTCTTTCCTCATCATTTGTTTGGCAGATTTGAATCCTGGGAGTCCTTCTCGCAAGTCAATGGTGAGTTCTGAGATGTCCACGTCACTACCGTACCCATATAGAATGAATTTCTTGTTCCTCTTCGTTCCGCGGGATGTATAAGTGTGAAACTCAGTTTCTTTGTCAGTACGGAGTATGGCTATGGCTGCGTCATGGTCCTTTTCATTGCTCAGATATAATCTTAATTCCCTTTCAGTGGAATTCATAGCAAACTGGGTGATCCTCTCAGCTAAGAGAGCGGCCCTTAGTTTTTTCTGTCCGCAAGGTGGTGTTACTATGATCGGTGAGGGCCTCCTGGTGTTTGATGGCCGGGGTGCTGGAGCGGTATCATCACTGTTCTTATTCGCGAGAGCCGCAAATTTGTTGCTCACTATGGTAGGAGCCTTTTCACCCTTGAAAACCTCTGGTCTCATCCCAAATCTGCTATTCTTCATATTCTGGGAAGTAGTAGAAGGCCCCTTGTTCACCGTCGGCATTGAGCTAAACTTCTTCGGCACTGGCAAAAATGGGAATTCAACTTCCGGGGGCCCTCCTGTCCTCTTCTCCCCTTTATTATCCACTGCACTCCATGGAAGCGCTCTCATCTGCTGGTGGCAGAGGGGCAGTCATCGCCATATTAAATTCACCGCACCTATTGTTCATGGCAAACACAAGGGTGGTGGCTCTTGCCAGAGCAACGCTACCCGTTTAGCTGCTGACTATTTGTCCACAGGAGGCGTGTGGAGTCAAGCAGCCTAAGGTGCAAATCTAGGCAAGCTCCACTTGTGGTTGAAGGAATAGGTGTCTTTACAAAGGCTCCTATGCCAAAAATGTATTTCAGCTTAAAACGCATTTTAATTCAACGAGAACAGATTACGTAAACACAGAAAACGCTGACCTTCGATTGTATTTTGGTTGTAAATTGCGCAATTTTATTTTGACCTCTTAATTCAGTTAGCAAAAATTTGCCGTGTACTACTTATTATTTTTCACGGGCAACATAATCATTCAGCAATTCATAATTACTGTTTTTTGAAATAAAGTCTAGTTACATGAACGTGTATAATAGAGGTTCCTTTCCTCCTACGGGTTTACTGGCGTCCCTAAACCTAATCGGATTCCAATTAAAAGTATTTTATATGTAGAGTCTACCAAATAATATGTATACAGTATAAAATAAAATGGCTAGGAGACACTTGAGCTAAGAATCCTGGAGTGGTTTCGATCTGAGGCTTGAAGGGAATCTTTAAGTCCAAGATACTTAAGATAGTTGGCCATTACTCTGGCACACAAATCAGACTTGCTGTAGGACTAGTTCTGTATGCTCCAATTGTTAATGTAATCATAAAATTATGGAATCCTATTGGTTTAGAAAGCTAAACAGCAATAAAATAATGGGAACCATAGTCTAGAAAAGTCCGAATCACTATACGATTTGTCTTTATGAGCAAATAAGCGTCAAAGTAGCGCGAGAAAAAGTGCTTGAGCCAATTGGATATGCGGTTTCATAATTAGTTTTTATTAAATAATATTACAAAGAAGAAAAATTGATGTCACATTGAAGACGAGTGTGATCTCATTATTAAATACTACTGTATGCAGTCATTGGATAGTTGAATTGGGTTGATGGCCTAGGTATATCGTATATACTTGCGGGCTTCTTAACTCTAAGTTATGAAATATCTTCCGTGTTGTCAGCAATGTAACTTCCTTGAGTTCCCCTCTTATTTTACATGTATAAATACTAGCTCCTGGATAAGTGAGAAGGTAGAATAGAGATGTTGTTGATAGTTTATAGTATGTACGAGAATAGGCTCTAAGTTAGATGCAGTCGATAGACAATAAGTTATGATGATAGTCAATAGTCAATAAGCCACCTAGTTAGTTTATAAGAATGTCTCTTGTATATCACTATTATAATGTTCAATAACATTATAAATCTATATACTTCTTACAAGTCGTTCACTGTTTGTGTCATTATATAATGTAATAACTATGTATTACATGAAAAAGCGCTAGTCGAGGACAATTTAAATTTTTTTGCAATAAAGTTTGCCTATATTCAAGTTATAACGCGAATTAAACAAAACATGTATCAAACGGCCTTTTTTATTTTTAATTATTTATTTTTTATACATCCTGCCGATATTTCTGATAATGGTATTTCGGCAGTGGTTGTGTGTTACACAAGGGATTTATGTATTTCACTGCTTTCAATTATACACAGTTTTATTTATAATTCCCATGGTGAATAATTTTGGAAACGATGGTAGCTTATTCTACAATACTTTTAATTTATCTGCTTTATTTTCACCAATGTGTTAAATTAAAAAAGTGAATCTTAATACGTTACTGATTTAAATTTTAAAAAATATATCTCCTTTGCCGTCTTTCAGGAATATCATTAGGTTGTTTAAACTTTTTTGAAGGAACTTTCCAAAAAAAATTTTCAAGAAAGTCTTTATGAAATTCGAAGGTGTTGCACAGTATACAGATTACCTTTTTTCGATTGTGTGATATGAGTACTCTACACAGATGCGTATATCCAGCACGACTACCTTATTGGCAGATTATATTATATGTTTCCTCCCGGCGGCATGTATGATATGACCAAAATTAGGGTAGTACCGCCCATCTGTATAACGACGCGTATCTTGATACGCCTTTGTGTGCTTATCTAGCTCCATTGAGCCGAAGGAAGTGTTGATAGTGATTAGAGCTGTTCTAAGCTTCTTTCATCACCACTGTCCAACCGCTATAAATGTGATACCGAATCCAGTCACCAGGTGGTTATCGCACTAGAATTTCTGAACAACCTGAATAATAGATCTTATAGCAGTTCTATTGTCTCTCGTACACTCGCAGTGTCCTGAACACTCACATGGCACCCTCAGTCCAGCCATAACAAGTGATTATGCTTCAAATCCTACAGTTAACAAAACGTAGACTTGACTTGTAAGAAAGAATTCAATTTATTGTAAATTATAACGGATATATATAAAGAGACTTTCTTATATGAACCAACTAGATTGACTGTTAACTATGGATTAGCATTATAATTATTATAATGCTACATTATAATTTATCAACCAACATAGTGACTCATATATACTCATAACTACTCATACTCAGTCATATCATTTTCTATCTGTTCTCTCTATCTCTATCTATTAAAGTTTTTGAGGTGAAATAAATGCATGTAGTGATGAGGGGAGGTAAGGAAAGCTTCATAACTTATAGGTTATTTTTAGGCCATCGTAACGGTAACAGGGATTGCATCCTTGGACAACCTTTCTATAGTTGGACAACCCCCTCCCCTGATAAGCTGCTGCCTTGATCTGACTCAAATAGTTTTCTTTGCAGAAAATTACCTGATAAATTATATAAATTTAGATTAAATTTGTATGTTAAAAACAAATAAACCAAAAAAAGGGAAAGTCAAATAGATAGATAAATATATAGGCTCTTTTAATAATAAATGATTTACAGTGTTTTTCTTTTTAATTGCATTTACAACTTTAGCAACCACAGCATGGTACTTTATACCACCTGTAGGGAGTTTGATTGAACTAATAAATAATAACAAAACTAAAAATAAATTAAATTTCCTTTTGACATTAATAATTAAATTCTGAAATTAAAAATTTTCTATATCGACCTGCATTTCTTACAAAATTATATAAACCTATTAAATTCTCCCCATTCAGAATGTCTATTAGTTTTTGTTTTGAGCTCAAGCTCAAGTTTTAAGTATTTCTTTATATACGATTTTAAGAAGGGATATACTGCCAAGAAGTGAAAACTATTTTCAATTTTGTTCAAATTAAACAGTGAGCATTGCTGTATATTTTGCAAATCAACCGGTTTGCCATTTAGATTCAGAAGTTTCCCTCTACATTTCATAACTAATCTAATTTTTTTTGCTACTTTCGAATGGCTAAGGTCTGAGCGACCTGTGGTATAGTGGTTAGCGTAACTAATAAGCCCAAGATCGCGGGTTCGCAGCCCGGCAGGTGGTCCTAGGATTTTTTAAAAGGGAGTAAAAAATCCTTAGTTACGCCGTCCTTCGGATGGGACGTTAAACGGGGGTCCCGAGCCTGTACGATGTCAGGTACTCGTTAAAAATCCCTATCCTAATTAAACCTGGATAGGCAAAATTTAGAGCTCCCACTGTAGCATCGTCCGATTAGCCATAGCAGCATAAAGTGACGTTAAATGAACAAACAACAAATGGCTAAGGTAATCTATTGTTTTATCTAAAGAGCTATAGAGGTGTAGTTTGTTTAGCTACTATGTTAGCATTATAATTATTATAATGCTACATTATAATTTATCATTATAAATACACCCTTAAAGACTATAATTTTGGATTTATATTAAATTCCATGTCTTACAGTAGATTTCTATTTTTCCTATCATGTACTGCAAACCACCCGGATTATCTGATATTAGGACAATATCGTCAACATGTTCCCTTTCTTATGCCCCACTATGACTCCTCTCCGATTCTTCGCTAAATCGTTTATGAAAAGAGTAAACAGGTAGGGACTCAGTACAAAACCCTGCTTGACCCATCTTTGTCGTGAATGACTCCGTAACTCCATCTTTTGTCCAGACTACTGCCTCCGTGTTTTATAGCGTTTTATACCGTTAATGAACTTCGTTGACAAACCCATTTCGTACATTTTATAAATTAACGCATTCATGTCCACAGAGTCAAACGCTGCCTTGAAGTCGACAAAAAAACAATAGATTTTATTTTTCTCTAATTTTCACAGTACTCTATTAAATTTCTTAAAATAAACAAATTGTCAACCACTGAGCGACCCTTGCTGAAATCGGCTTGGCCTTCTATCAATACTTCTCTTTCTTCCAACCACTTTAAGTAAGACTTACTGCTAGCATGCCAGAATATATCTTCGAAATGGAATCTAAAAAAGAAATACCCCTGAAATTTGTCACCTCGCCAAGCTCAGCTTTTTTATGGACAGGGAAAACGATTGATTTTCCAAAAGTCTCTGGAATTTTACCTTCATCGGTGCTTCAGGTGCTTTATTGTCCTTTAACTGATGTATGGCTGCGACTACTTCATCATAACTGAAGTGATTATCTAAATACCCATCCCTTATCCACGGAGCCTTGTATGAAAAAAGTTGTACAAAAATAGATGAAGGTTGTACTGTTTTTTAAAATGCTCTTTCCATTTCAGTGGCTGAATATTTCCAATTCGGATGTATTTATTTTGCTTAAATTTACTAGTCAAGCCGCAAAAATCCTTGGAATCAATCTCCCTGAAGTAGTTTTATTTTTCCCCTTACAGAGTTCCTTATTATTTTTTACATAATTTAAATATGCCTTTTTGATCAAGCGCGAGTTAGTATTTCTGTACATATTTAACAGTTTATAGATTCTTTTCCTCTTATTATGATACTCTTAGTCATACCAAGATTGTTTTTATTAATCTGAAAGTCACCCCTACTTCTTATTACATAGTAATTATTAATTAGCCTTCTCAAAGTATACCCGCATTATTAGCTTTCTTTCTTTTAAAAATGTGGGAAAGTCAAATATAATACCAAATGCTTATTTTTGAAGCTCTGATATATTGATGAATGAATAAATAAATAAAATTACTTAAAAAAACAATGAATTAAATCAAAATACAATTAATAAAATTACTGTTTCCTTAAATGAATAATTTTAATAAACAAAATAATTTGAATATGAAACAAAATAAATATTTATATTAAATGAGCTCATACGTTATTATTTAATTGCGCAATTAAAATTAATAAATGTCTAAATACCCTGGGTAATGATGTAATTCAAGCTGGTTTCCCGCCACGAGACTAGAAGTTCTCGGCTGCCTTTAATAGACGATCCCGATGATAAATTACCGATTCATAAAACTATCTGTTTTCATGGAGATGTTCAAATGAATTATAGCGAAGTCGGAAGTAATAATGGTTCAAATATTGACCGTGCATGACGGACTCACAAAGCAATAATTATTGCAAAATTAGAGTCTGGACAATAAGGGTCGCACTCGAGATATTATATAAAATGGACCGCAATGGCCGAACTGACAACAATAATGACTGACTGCTGTAAGGAAGGTCCGTAAGAGGCCTTTGTACACGGTCAATATTACTAACTGAATAGTCAGATGCTGTCAGTAATACTGATCGTGTAATGGCAATACTGTGTTATTGTACTGAAGTGGAGTATTGAGGAGTTGACTCTATCATTCCTCAGTCCTACCCGGTGTAGGGGTGTAATACTGTCTTTTTCTGATTGAAAACATAGCCACCTTTTTAAAATGATTTATGCTATGTTTTTTCTTTAAAACTTCATTTTTTTCTTATAACAATAGGGAGGAACTTAATTTTATATGTAAAATTGTTTATTGTAAACGGAAAAATGTATACATATACATATGCTTCAATTTTATTTTTATTTGCCTTTATATAGTTTTTAGTGTCAAAATGAGAGCTTCATAGGTTTCTACCACAATCCGTATAGTTTGGCCACATCTAGTTCATATCAATCAAGTCATTCTTTCACTGTTTAATCAATGATCAAAGTGGTCTGCCGCCACAACAAATGTCAATTTATTTAAACTTTCATTGAGAAAAAAATGATTAGGTCAAAGATGGCCCAATCGAATAGCTTTATTTGAACCATCAACATTAACACCAACTTCGATTAAAGGTAGAAGTGGATATGAAATCTCATTCTCGTTTAGATCGAATACAAGACTCAACGAATGAACTATTCCATTTATACCCATGGTTTGTATTCATAAGCAATAGGATTTGATTAGCGTTTTCTTCTATAATATAAATATTACACAATGTATCAATTTTAATTTATAATAAAATGAAAATAATATAATAAGAATATAACCGCATCAATATTATCTGAAGAGGATAGGGGTAGCTCAGTAGTAGAGCGCTGAGTTGCTCATCTGGTTAAAGTCCGGCTGTGGCAGGTCTTCTTTAATCCGATAACACCCGGGATAGGTCCTTTGGCATCTAGCAACCCTCAACTTAGAAATTTTTACTTAACTTATCCACCGAGGCTGTAAATTTGATAATTTTAGAGTTTCATCCCTTACCTCTCTTATCAAATGTGCCTAATTATTTCTTAGTAGACTGCGAAACATAAATTTAATCAATTAATGTCTGAATCTCGATCTTTAGCTTTGACTATGTAACCTTGTACATGACCTGTGCCTGTACGCCAATCCGTTTTTACAATGAGCTTTGATGTGTCCGGATACATGACACTCGGACCAGAAGGTTAAGGATCACTGATGTAGAGGCTCCTCCGGTCCTCCTAGGATACTGTTCCTCACAACTTCAATAATCTCCGATGATGTAAAATAACTTCTTCTGAATCCAGTTAGGTTTCACAAATCTTTTTTTTTTATCATCTCTTTTCCTCCGAATTTATTCCCTATATGTCCCACTACCCACAATACAATTAACTCTCTCAAGACGGAATTCGATTTAACCACTTAATCACCGGGGCTGGAGATTTTCACCTTTTGTAGGTTAATTTCTCCACGTCTCTTAAAATTAATACATGATATTCAACTGCACAAACAACTGCACCTAACTATAATGAATAGCTGATTTAGTCGGGTGACGGATTAAAGCTTTAATTGAGGCGAATGAACATAACTCACGGTCCGTCGTAACACCTACGGATATAACTACTTTCAGTATGTTAAATGTTAATTACAGAACTGCTTTAGTTGATTACTCACTGTTGATGTCCTCGGTCAGGGGAAAGAGAGCTTCCTCGAAGGACCTGGTGAGAAGATGCTGTAGCTGAAGGAGAACTCCACTCCAGAGGCCGGCGGCTCCTTGCACGATCCCTGCCAGGTTGTCCCCCGCCTGGGTTACACCTTTAGAGCACTCGCTGTTCGTCCACAGCATGCCCCCACCTCCCAACCTGTAACATCGTTGAAGATGAATCATTCGTGAATTTTTATGTGAGAAATCTCTAGTTAGTACGAATTTAAAACAAAGGTAAGTGAAAGGTAAATGGCGTCGAACCAAACACATTCACTTGTATAATTCCAATTAAAAGTCATTTGTTGTTCTAGAAACAAATAGCGACTTGTCACAGTCGTAGTGCGCCGAGTTGCCGTACTGAATGTCTCGGATTCAGTTCCGGCATGGCAGATAATTTCATTAATTTGTTAATAGGGTCCTTTTGAGTCTTGAGACCCTCATCCAGCCTCTGTAAAGTGCGTACCCAAACTAGGGGGAAAACTGGTGGTTGAGCATGATTTCAGACAAATCACCTCCCTACATAACCGTTGATCTAGAAACAGTACAATCTTTACCACTTATTCATTAGGGCTGTACAAATATCCGTGTGCATATCACTTGCTCTATTTTAGAGAGGAATCAGTTCTGTATTCATTGTAAAAATGTTGACTTGTATTTATGAGTCCTATTTAACTCATTAGTAGATTTATGCTATGTTGGTAGATTTAAAAATTTAATTATTGTATCAAAATTATTTATACCGATTTATAATAATATTTATCTATAAAAATGTATGCAGATTTATAAGAGAGGATTTTTTAAAGCAACTCATACATATGTTTATAGGATACTATGTTAGACGTCTATTTTGATTCGGATATCCCGATTCCCTTTATTGAAATCGAGCTATAATAAATAAAAAAAAAGAGTGGGTATTCATAAATCCTACCTCGTGAAGCGTTTGGGCTATAAATAAGTCAATACCATCTCTCCAGGTTATGGCAACATATTCGTATCTCCGATAAACCTTTATCTTGAGGGTAGATATAAACAAAGTATGATAGAGCCGCAGATCTGTGGTTTCAGGGTTATCAAATACCGGATCCCATTTTCAGTAATCACAGTTTCAGAGACAGAAGAGGACTGTTACATATGTTAATTACATATATTATTATATTAAATATTTACTAATGAACATTAACATTTTTCTTAATCTCGTTTTAGAAACATATTTGTTTTTCTTTCAGCAATACATAAGCTGTGCACTATTCGTATGTTGTTCAGGAAGTCATTCATTCACAAGGCATAACAATGAAAAGTATAAGTATTCTTTTTTTTAAAATAAAAGTAGCGTATATCCATTTTAATGTCATTTCGCCAGAAAAATATTTTATGTAATATCTTATATAAAGATATGACGTATTTGTTCATTCCTGTGTTATGCTAAATGATTTTAAAGCATGTAGATTCCTCATAAATTATATTGGGACGATAAGATAATATTAATTCGCAAGTAAAACAAACCAACTCATTTTTTTATTTCACGATATCTATGAAAATCTTACAAATGTAAAATGTAAAATAAAAATGCCATACTATAATTACTCTTAGACCTGTGTAAACGTATATTCGTTTACAACACCAGTGTTTAAAAAATAGTTTATTCGCTTCGGCTTATGGTTGGAGAAAATTAGCTTGAAAAACATATCAAAAATGGTATAAAGCCAATTCTATCAAATTCCATTGGCTTAATAAACACTTGAAAAATTAATCTTAACTGTCGAATCTATCTTGTTCAATGTTTTTAAACGAAGGGTATAACGATATTAATGTATTTTTCTTTTTTCGAGATCTCTCATTGTCTAAGGATGCATTAATTCAATGAAGGTCATCAACAACTTCATTGTCTTAACTTTATTATTTTTTTTTAATTTGGCATTAAATTAATGATGTAGACTAATCACAACAAATGAAGATTAATTAATTCCAATAAGTAAATTAATGTAATATCTTTATTGTAAAAATGTGGCTCTTGTGTCGACTTTAAATATTTGTTGTGCTTTATTCTGAAATCTACGTGCTTTACCCGTGAATTTATGACATATTATTCTTATTCTTAAATTTAACTTTACTTTCGTGAGATGTCGGAAGATAGGAACAATTTTCCTATTATAAAAACATAGATTAGGCATTCGGCATTTTATGCTCTAAAATGATTTTATAATAAAGTTTTATGATGCCCGGACATGTGTGTCCAAAAAAGTTCTCATCAATACCATCACGTTCACACTGACTAGGAAGTCTTTATTTAAGTTGAAGGATACTATTCACGGGCACATCACATGGAGTTTTTGCAATACATCCAGCTTTTAATCATAACTATAAACAGCCGGAAAAACTTTAAAATTATTTCAAACATTCACCAAATGAATAGTCGGAATAATATCAAACTCATTTTTCGAATAAAGTTGGAAGATCATCAGAAATATTATAAATTCTGGTTTGTACAGAATTATTAGCAAATGGTTCAACACCATGAAGCGACTTAGTTAGTTGCCCCGAATTTCCAATTACAATAGTACTCTTTTCTCCCACCAATGTAGGAGTATTTCCCACTAATTCCCATTAAGACCTTAAACTTATGGAATAAAGTTTTCTAACTTTAAATTGCGTCTAATAGTACTGCTTTTTTTTTCACTCCTTTTTCAACGGTTCCGAAATAGCTTCCTAATCTTATTTCAGTTCCAACTATTACTGGGATTTTGGATTATAAGTAAAAGCAAGGAAAATATTAATGTTCTAAGAACAAAAAACGTAATCATTGAATTCATATTACCAGGCCCAAAACATTTCTGAAAGCCTAACAACCTGTAAATTCTAAAAAAATTCCGTTGAATGTGGCAATGAGAAATTAAAGCCAGCCAAAATTGAAAATACATTCACAATTTTTTGTTCGTTTCAATTCGACATGTAAATACCCTTATTTTTTAAAATAAAGTGTAATATTAAATTTACCAAAGACAGATTTAGAATCTAGAATCGATTTTTTTTTTAATTTAACAAATATGCAATTAAAGACATAAATGATGAACAGAAAATTGATTTTAAGAAAAAGTTCAGTTTAAGTCATAATTAAAGCAGTGAATAAATAATTTTAATACTATTTGTTACTGCTTTGTTTATACAGCTCTATTTCTTTCAATCATTTTGTTTTTATTTTAATCTTTCATAAATGTCTGCTTAAGATTAAAGTATTGAAAAATATGGATTAGGAACATGATTTACAAATTTGGATTATAGATTACCATTTTTATTTGATTACTCTTTGTTAAGAATTGTTGAAATCCATAAAACCTCCTGGGATATTTGATATGTACAAGCATTGCCACAGTGTGCTGGAAGCCCTTGGAGTTTCGAAGTTGAAGGGTATATTTGTTTATTGGGCGTTTTATTATTTATTATTTACATTTGGTCTGGTTCATGAATGAAAATCTAAAAGGTCATTTAATTATGATAGAGTATCTAGAGTTTATGGGGGTAATAAAACACGTCTGGTGAATCAAGTGTTTCGTATCACTGGCGGTGTCAGCCTAAGACCATAAATTATCTAACTTTGTTCCAAGAGAATCCTAATTACTTCAGCGTTTCTTCATCATCATAATCATGTTTGTGTTACGTGACCAGTCACAGTTTCTCATTAAGTCACTGATAGGTCTCCCTTGTGATTAAGTTTCATGTCAAAGAGGTATACACACAAGGAGGAATCATACGAGCAGCATTGCATGTTAAAACCTAATGAAGAGTTTCTCTCTTTAACTTAAATTATTGTAAATATGAATGCTAGTTATACGCAGTAAATATGAATTCATTAACAATATAAGTGGGACAAAGGGTTCGAAAAATAAAGTGCTATTTTTTTCAAAAGTTTAAAAAAATCTCGGTATAAATCGAAGAGCAAAAACGTGTTAGATTAGGAAAAGAAACGAATTATTGGTCAAGCGATGAGAACTAAATAAAAGGATAATATTTAAAGAACTTAGTCAAATCGGTAGTATTTATTTAAGCTTTGTTGCTAGCGATTATTAGACGACATCGAACTTTATAGTTTACGGAGAATTATTATTATTATCTATGTAAAGGTTTACTATTAGTTATTTGAGTGCTTCAGGGCAAATTAACTAAAAAGTAATCTATGGTAATAATTATATATTTTTATTTTGAACAGAAAAGATTTGTCCTGGCCGGTAATCGAATCCGGGTCGTCTGCATCTCTAGTGCAGTGCTCTAAACCACTGAGCTACCAAGGATCGTTGGTAACCGCAGTAGCCGGTGAGCCCGTTAGCTCAGTGGTTTAGAGCACTGCACTAGAGATGCAGACGACCCGGTTTGGAATCCCGGCTAGGACAAATCTTTTCTCTTCAGAATAAAAATATTTATCAATCATCAAAAGAACAATAAAAAAAAAGTAATTATAATAATCATAGTAATAATAAGAATTACTTATTATTACTAGGATATTGTAATATTATCCCCAAACCGAGTTCAGAAAATAATCGGATAGTGGAATATAAATGCAATAAAAAGTACATAAAATATTTCATAACAACACTAAAAGAGCACTAAAATTTGAGAATGGCCTATTTATTGTTCGTTTTCACTCAACGGTCTTCCACAATTTATTTCATCAAAAGTATTTCAAATAATAAAATAAATAATTAAGAATTTGTGAGATGTTTAAATATGATGTAACACCCCCGGCTTATTTGGAAGGGAATGGGGTTGTGAAAGGAAGGAAAGAATAGTAACACATAAGAAGAATAAAGAAAATTAGGAGAACGTACTCTTACTAAGAACTAAGCAATATAAATAAAATGACTATATTTATTTTTATTTAATAATAAAACCAAATTATTGACAAATATAAAAAAAAAATGTTTAATAAATTAATAATAAAACCAAACTGTTGAAAAGTATTAGAATGGTTAAAAATTCTGTAATTACTACACTACTGGTACAACCAGTTCCCCCACTTATTTGCTAGGACAAGAAAATCAAAAAAAACAATAAGGGAATATTATAAGTCTCAGAACAAAAATTATAGCCTGATACTCCACGGTAATCAATGAGTCTATCCCCAGAAATTAAATTGTTCACATGTACCTTGTATAACGTGTAGCGATCCTCCCATCTGATCGGTTCCGCAGTAACCAACACCAATTGTCTCCAACCTCTCACACTGCGACGTTACACCTCTTTGCACAAGGGACAGACTGACTGACTTCTAGCGATCGCGATCTCCCTCTCCCACGCTGGCCACCGTCTAGACGCCACCTCAGCATCCTTGACGGTCTCAGCCCCACGATCGCTCGACTAAATGATTTAATTAAACTTATTTACGGCCAGTCCCGTCACGGTTCTGTTACATCACCCTCCCCTTTACAAAAGAGTGGAACCACGGGGTCCACTCATACAATACGCCGTGGAGTACCAATGGTGGCTGAAACTTAATCCTACACTACACTGTATACACTGCCACTATATACACTCCTGTCAGTTGGTGCTGGCTTCTGTGCGCCCACCGGGTCGATGTATGGTCCTGGTTGTCAATTCTTCCAGAGCTCTGGCATCTTGTATTCGTTGAGTAGCCTTGGACTGTCTGTTTCCCAGCCACTTGCGTAGGCCCCATGTTCCAAGGACACCCAGCAACAATAGCGCCAAGGTCGTTGTGGCACTCCACGTCCACCATCTTCGGTTAACCCGTTCTTCCTGTATCCTTTCAAGCGCACGCCGAAGGGCCAAGACCCGACCGAACTTCATCAGCGGCCCACTGACCCGCTCCCAGGTCTCCTTGCTGCTCCAAGGACTTCCAAGCCTCTGGTAGGTCTTCCCTCCTAATTGTCGTTTTTTCTGACCCTATGTGTAGAGATATAGGGTCCACGATCTGTATTTCCTTCTCCAACGTCGTGTACGTCGTCCCTCTGGAGCGGGGGAGCAGCCAGTAATCTGCTGTTTTCAGTGTACAAGACTCTGTTGCCTCCCATTCTCCATCACCGTCCAAAATAATCTCTCTGGGTTGCTGATTTCTGCAATTTATCGTTGCCTTGGTTGGCTCGTTGATACTAAAGAGCCATTTCTCTCTTGCCTCGTCCCAAATCCAAGTATCCAGTTGCGGGTCACGTAGTGCCCTCCATTTACACAGCGGTTGACCACTCTGCTCATCCCCAAAGAAGAGAGTGCTTAAGCAGGTCACTCGTATCCGCACCATCAACGGAAACAGCGCGGGGCACACCCACGGCTGGGATGTCCGGCACCGTGACAGGTCCCCTTTCTGCAGAAGTGCATAATATTGTCTATCCACTGACACAAGAAAACTGTCCACTGACGTCTCTAATACCACCTTGTGCGGCACATCCACACTCCGTATCGGCATAGGTTGTACCCTATAGAGCTTGAAGGCTTGACCTGACCTAATCAAAGGGAGATCTATAACAACATGCACCGAAGTGGATGTGGCTACTCCATGGACTGCAGCGGCCTGGTAATAATGGTGGGCATCCTCGGGACGAGTACCTGTGAACAAACCAATTCCTGAGGGCAGTACATTGACCACCGTTTGGAGAATCTCACTCAAGGAGTGGGGAGACAGAAGGGCCTGACTCACTGCCCCCCATGATACCCTCTCTAATCCCAAATACAATTCCCTCAAATCACCACTGGCTTTCAGAGCCGTCACCTCCATATTTCGGAGGTTGGATATCAAGGTTAAGGATAGGTTAGTATAAAGGGAAAGCCGGTCTACTTGTGTCTCTAGGGTTAACATCCGCCGGTGGGTAGCTTCCATTTCCTTCTTCAACATTCCTGCGAAGCGTACTAGGTTCCTCGTATTTTCCTCGGTTCGTTGTCCCAAATTCCGTGTGACTGTGAGGTGCTCCGTGGCCAAGTGGACCAATCGCCCTTGTTGCATTGTTAGCTTCCCCAGATCGTCCCTTATCCCTTCTAAGTCGTCAGCATCCGGATTACCAAACACCGCTTTAATCACCTTCCCTCCAATGTTTAGCAGCCCTCTACTCCCTCGTTGAACCGGTAGCAGATTCCTGATGGACAAAACAGCTTCATCCACTTCTGCGACCATCTCCTTGGTCCTCTCCACCTCGTCCCAGTACCCCCTAAATTCAGGGATATGGTTCAGTGTCCGTCGGTACTCAGCTTCTATTTCCTCTATTACTTCCCTCATCCGTAGTGCTTCACCACACAAGCGAGTCACGTTCACTTCCACTACTACCCGCCATTGCTCACTGCTCACTACTACGTCCCTTTCATCCAAAAACCTCACACCGCTGTGTCCCAGGGCCAACTGCAGCACCAGCCATCCTGTGAACACTGTCGTTTAACATTAGATTACTTTCTTGGCCTCAGCAGTATGGGGGATCGGGGGGTGACAAGGGAATCATCCTCCTCCGGGGCCCACGAGGTGTCACGTGGGTCCTCAGGTGTACCTGGGTCATCTTCTGTGCGGGCCCAGGTTGTTTCTTGGGTGTCCTCTGGTGAACTCGGGTCATTCCTCATCCAATGAGGAGTAACGTGATCGACTATGCCCCGGGGGGTTGACAATTTTTCTGGCGTCCTTCGCTCCGTTACCGGGGACTCCCTGCGGACAGTTGAGTAAGCTCCGTCGGCTTGACTCTCCTCTTGGTTGTCGTCCTTGACTTCTTCCATTTCATCCTCGCTGTCCTCGTTCCAGTGTGGGGGACATTCCTCCTCACTCTCATTTTCGTCCCGATGTTCATGTTCCTCCCAGTCACTCTCGTCTCCACTCTCCTCCTCCTCCCTTCCTAACTCAGTAGGCCTATCACCTATAGCTGGTTTCAACCGATTGATGTGTACCACTACTTTTCGGCCCGATCCCAACTGTAACTCATACGTGACTGGGGAGATCTTCCTGATTACCTCATACGGTCCCGTCCAAGGACGATGAAATTTCTTGCAATGTCCCAGCTTTGTAATGGGGACATGCAGGAACACACACTCCCCCACTTCGAGTTCTCTGTGTTTTCGCCCCTTGTTCCATTGCCTCGTCCGACGGGTCCATGCCAATTCCATCCTCTTCGATGCCTCCTCATAAGCCTGACTTAATCTCTCCTGCAGCCGTTCCACGAACTCTTCTGCTGGCGTTTCACCGTCCAGTGGCATGATATTGAAGCCCACAGGCATCTGCACTTCTCGTCCATACAGAAGGTAGTTTGGCGAGTATCCCGTGGACGAGTGCGGGATGGCCCTATAAGCCATCAGGGCATAGGGTACCCATTGATCCCAGTCACGACCGTCCCGTCGTACATAATGAGCCACCGACTCAGCCAGAGTTCGGTGTAATCTTTCCATCATTCCATTTCCCTCTGGATGGTAGGGGGTTATCTGAATTTTCTGTGTCCCCAGCAGCCGACATGTATTTTTCAATAGGGAGGAAACGAAGTTTCTCCCCTGGTCAGTCAGCAATCGATCGGGGGCTCCGTGCCGGGTTACTATTGCCTCTACTAAGGCCCTTGCCGTCTCGTCCGCTGTGATTTCCTTCAAGGGTATTGCTTCGGCGTACCTCGTGAAATTGTCGATCATGGTGAGCAGGTACTTATAACCTCGCCCGCTCCTGGGAAGCGGACCGACGATGTCCATTGAAATTTGCTCAAACGGTCTGGTCGGGAAGAAAGGGGCTTCCAAAGGGGCCTTCAAACCTGGTGGGGATTTCCTTCTCTGACAGCTATCACACCTCGCGACGTATTCCCTTACGTCTGCACCCAGTGTGGGCCAGTAATACCCCTGCTGTACTACCGACGTCGTACGTTCTATACCCGGGTGTCCAGCCCATTTGGCTTCATGGCACTGCTGTAAAATGGCCCCTCTTAAAACTGTTAGTACTGCCAACTTCCAGTCCCCCATGCTGTCACTACCGTTTTTCCAATACAATACGCCCCGTGCATCCTTTCCTCCTGATCCTGATTGTTGTGCTAGATCTTGGCACCACGAATCATCCCGCTGGGCTATCTGTAGCTCGCTCTCATTAAACCCCGGTGTCTTCACTTGTACTCCCCGCACCGCCCTGCTCAAGGCATCAGCATTCGTATGCCTCCTCCCCGCCTTGTGCTCTACTTCATAATTGAACTCCTGGAGCCTTAGTGTCCACCTCATTAACCGAGAAGAAGGCTCCTTTAAGCTTAGCATCCATCTTAAAGCCGAATGATCAGTAACAAGCTTGAATTCCCTCCCAAGTAAGTAGCACCTAAACTGGCGGGTTGCCCAGATGACCGCTAGCAGTTCCAATTCGGTGGCCGAGTAATTTTTTTCTGGGCCTCGTAATTGCCGGCTGGCGTAGCATATGGGTCTTTCTTCCCCATCGCGCACCTGAGACAACACTGCTCCTAATGCCATCGAGGAGGCGTCGGTTGCTAAGATGAACGGGTCATGGAAATCGGGATAAACTAGAACCCGGTCAGACACCAAATGCTTTTTTAGCTCATTGAAAGCATCCTCTGCCTCCGACGTCCATCTAAAAGTGGCATTCTTTTTCGTGAGCTCAGTCAGTGGTTGAGCGATTCCCGCGAATCCCGCTACAAACCGGCGATAATACCCTGCTAACCCCAGGAAGGACCTTACTTCTCTCACGCTCCTTGGCCGAGGGTAGGCTCTCACTGCCTCTATCTTTGTGGGATCTGTTCTTACCCCGTGCTCACTTACCACATGTCCAAGATAGGCAACTTCCTTCCGCACAAAGCGGCACTTCTCCCTGTTGACCTTGAGGTTAGCCTCTTGCAACTTACTGAATACATTCCCTAATCTACGTGCTTGCTCCTCAATAGTCGCACTGTAAACAATGACGTCATCCAGGTACACGTAGCATTCTACCCCTTTCAGCCTACTTAACAGGCAATCCATCAATTTTTGGAATGTTGCAGGAGCCCCAGCCAACCCGAAAGCCATCCTACGGTACTCGTAGTGGCCACCTTCTGTGGTGAACGCCGTCTTTTCCCGATCTTTTTCCGCGACGGATATTTGATGGTAACCGCTTGCCAGGTCTAGCGTCGTAAAGTACCGGCTTCTCCCCAATTGCTCCAACGTTTCATTTATCAATGGCAGTGGATAAACATCCACTTTTGTAACCGCATTGAGACCACGAAAATCAGTACAGAACCGAAACTTGGTTTCCCCATGGTACGACTTCTTTCTAACCAATACAATGGGGGCCGACCAGGGACTCGATGATGGCTGGATGATCCCATTATCCAGCATTTCCTGGATGTGTTGTTTAACAATAGGTCTCTGATGGAAGGGTACTGGATACGGTCGTTTTGCTACTGGTGACGCGCCGCCTGTTTCAATGGAGTGCTCGACGCCTAGGGTGCAACCCCTCTCATCTGGTGGGTCGAACAACATCCCATACCGCTCTAACACCTCTTCAATAGTCGATCTATCGTTCGGTGATAATTGACCAAGCTCAGCGTCCCAATTCCGCTGGTCCACTTTCTCCTTAGACTGGTGTAGTCCCACTACTCCTATCACGGTCTCCTCCCCGTCCCAGACGTCCGCCTCAACCGCCCTCCCCAAGGTTTGTCTGCGGTCAACCACGATCGGTTCTCCGGTCAAGTTGACCACTCGGACGTTCACCATCCCCTTTTCCACTCTGCCAACGCCCCTCCCCGTTCTCAACCCCTTCTGCGGCTGGATTTCAGGTTCTACCATGACCACTTTGCCGTCCATCATTGCCAGCTCCCCAGCTATTATGGCTTCAGCGTACTTTGGGATTATAGACCTCGCAACGGCCCGTACAGTGTATTCCTGCTGTGGCTTCTGAAGCGGTTCTGACTCACTAGGACTTGGCTTCCCCCGATGACACTTCTTCCCTGTCTGACGCTTGACTGTCTCAGCCGTCACCCCTCTAACCAGTACAGTGTTAGACCGAGCGTGAATTTCTATATCGACCTTCTTCATAAGGTCCAGCCCCAATATCCCGTCGTACGCCATTTCAATGTCCGCGACTGTAAACCGATGGCTTACTTTTCTCCCTTTTATTTGGCATTCAACCTCCTGTTCCCCTCTTATACGCAGGGCCCTTCCCGTTAAAAAAAAACCCCCCTTCCCGTTACTCCCCTGGCAAAAGGGCGGCCTTAGGCTTTTGGGTCACTCCCATTTTGAGCGGCGGTGGTACAATGGGAAGCGAAGTGTCCTATTCTTCCACATCTGAAACAAGCTCCAGGGTAGTCTGGTCGTCTCCTGGTTCGCTGTGGGGTCTGGCCAACTCTGTTAGGGCAATTTCTCGACAAATGCCCCCTCTTAGCACAGTTAAAACATTGGACCTCCGAAAGTGGTGGCCGAGCGTTTACCCGCCCCTCGTTCCTTCCGGGCTGCCGGTAGTTTGCGCAAACACATACGGGTGGTTGCACCTCTTGTGCGCCCGTCATCGGCTCTACCTGTGGTTCTCTTACTACATATATGTTTTTTCCCCGTTGATGCTCCTGTAGGGCCTGTTCCAGCTCCAACGCCATTTTCTGGGCTTCCCTTAAGGTCTGTGGGCGGCCGAACAATACTTGCTTACCTACCTCCCCAGTCAAACCCCTAGTGAACGCCTCTAACACCTTCCTTTCTACCTCCCTCGCCCACCACGTTCCCTCGTCTCCGGCTAAGGTTGGCCTGGCCATCTTTCCACCCACCGTAATACATCGGTCGGCAAACTCTTGTATCTTCTCCTTAGACTGTTGGCTCATGTCCTGCAGCACTCTGCCGTAATATTCGAAGGTGTTTGGATCGCCAAACCGCTCCTTCAATACCTCCGAAAGTCGCTGGAACGTAACCTCACCCCTAAGCTCTTCAGCGCCCCTTACGAACGTCGCCGCTTGTCCCTGAAGTTTTAACCGACATATCCTCACTCTATCTCCGTCATCCCAAGCCCCACAAGCCGCTACCTCCTCCAGGTAGTCCAAAAACTCCTCCACTGGCCGCGCAGTCGCTTCCCCTCCCCATGGCTTCACTAGTGACTGTAACGATAGATCTCTGCGAGGTGGTTTAACAACCAGTTTAGCATCTGGTTGATTTGTCTCTAGCTCTACAATCTGCTGCTTGAGTTTCCCCTCCCGCTTTTGAAACTCCTCGTTTAGTTTTAACACCTCATCCAATTTAGCCCTTAATTGACTCTCAGCCGTCATTTTAAAAACGTGAATTTAGTTTGTGGTATTTTTGCAACCACCCCACACCTGACACCACTGTAACACCCCCGGCTTATTTGGAAGGGAATGGGGTTGTGAAAGGAAGGAAAGAATAGTAACACATAAGAAGAATAAAGAAAATTAGGAGAACGTACTCTTACTAAGAACTAAGCAATATAAATAAAATGACTATATTTATTTTTATTTAATAATAAAACCAAATTATTGACAAATATAAAAAAAAAATGTTTAATAAATTAATAATAAAACCAAACTGTTGAAAAGTATTAGAATGGTTAAAAATTCTGTAATTACTACACTACTGGTACAACCAGTTCCCCCACTTATTTGCTAGGACAAGAAAATCAAAAAAAACAATAAGGGAATATTATAAGTCTCAGAACAAAAATTATAGCCTGATACTCCACGGTAATCAATGAGTCTATCCCCAGAAATTAAATTGTTCACATGTACCTTGTATAACGTGTAGCGATCCTCCCATCTGATCGGTTCCGCAGTAACCAACACCAATTGTCTCCAACCTCTCACACTGCGACGTTACACCTCTTTGCACACGGGACAGACTGACTGACTTCTAGCGATCGCGATCTCCCTCTCCCACGCTGGCCACCGTCTAGACGCCACCTCAGCATCCTTGACGGTCTCAGCCCCACGATCGCTCGACTAAATGATTTAATTAAACTTATTTACGGCCAGTCCCGCCACGGTTCTGTTACAATGACTAACTGAAATTGCACTATAATAATTGAAAATAGAATGCAAATTTAAGTTCACATATAAAAGCACTTCAAATTAATATATAATCGCCCATCAAAAGAACTGTAAGGAAAAGTGCTGTTTCATGTTGCAATGGCAATAACTGATTTCAGTTTTATTTTTTTTTCAGATTTCGAGATTAGTTTCCATTAAAATTGCATTAGAACGATCATTTTATTTTAGAGAAAAACATTAAACTATCTGTCTTTCATTTATTTACGTCTATGCGATCAGTAAGCGAAAATATTCTTGACGGCTCTATTGTTCCCATCTTAAAGTTGATAGTAAAAATCTTAAATTTAACAATTGTTCTGTTGAAGTTAAAACTAACGCTGAAAATAAAAACATTTTTTTTTTAATTAATGGAGACAATTTCAATTTTTATCAGATCATTAAGATATTAGAGTCGTACAGGATCAAAACTGGATAACTCCAAACTTCCAATATTGACTTTTTCACATTTTTATCAAGTGATGCTTTATCCTCCCAAAACAACTGGTTCAAAAGAGGACTAAAACAATGAAGAATAAGGTGGAAAATTGTCGTACTAGACTAAATCGTTACTGAACTAAACTAGAAAAAAATATTATCATCATAATTTATTAATTTTTATTATCTTTAGCATCATATATTTGATATGTAAACTCCACATGAGCCTGTATTCTTTAATAAGTAATCGGTAATAATGAGGCTGTCCATACTCCTATCTGTACTCTATTCCCTAGATTCATTCGTATACCAAACCATCAACGCACAACATCTATAGTCATACAATCAAATCCCCTATTCAATCCCGAGGCACAAGATCTTGCCTTTCAGACTCTCGTTCCCACAGAACCATAACAGTTGAGCGTTCCTTTCTCGCCCGTTCCAGCACACTCCCACATGATATCCGTCATGCGTCTTCCTTATCCACATTCAAGCTTTCCCTACATCTCATAAATTTATTATAATTAATAGCTCTTATCTATCAAATGTGAAAAATTATTATCTTAAATATTCTTCACTTATAACGGTGTTATTTTTTATAATTTACAGAGCTTTTATTTATTTTTCTCTCTGCTTAATTCTTGTTATTTTAAATTTTTGTTAACTTTTTTCTAGACCAGAATAATTTATATTTATATTCCAACATAAATATTGTATTATTCTTCAATGTAACCCTTTCGCCATATATAATTTATTCGTTCAATTTTGTAAATATCTGTTATTGTTAAGGGACTTGATACCAGAATAAAATTTTGTTTCTATTCTATTCTATTCTACATTTTATAGCTATCGATTAAGAACACGAAATGAACTTCATTACTGATAATGGGAAATTATTCAGCTCAATTATTATTGAGATACTTACCAACATTATTTTTTTTTTATTATGTCATTGAAATTATAAAATGAAAATTTGCACAATTATTTACTTACAGTAGAAGGAAGAGTACTATGTGTAAAATGAAGACGAGTGTCCTCCTCTTGCAGTTCGGAGCACAAGAAGGTGGTGAGGATGGCCTGGGTGTGCAAAGGCCAATGGTCATGATGGGGACGACCAGCGACAGTACCACCGCGAAGAGGATGAGGGTGAGGAACCCGGCCTCAAGCTCCAGTACCTGAAAGTAATAATAAATAAATTTTAAATATTAGTACAGTATGAACATTTTTAAATTATAGTATGCTTTAAGATAGTAAATGGAATAATAATCGAAACTATTTTCTTAAAAGTAAGTTGTGTGGGACATATCCAATGCCATTTCTAAATAATCACCATTTTGGATTTGAAGCAGATGTCTGATATTGACACTTTGTTGATGTAGTTTGGCTTTTCCTATATATGTCATGATATTTTTTCCACTATTTAATGAATTCAGAAACTTGCATATTTCTTCGCACCGTTAAGAACATGCCTTTGATTATCTGATAAAAACAGCGATACTTCTTTATAAATAACTTTTTTTAAATTTGATTTATTGAAATGTAAAAATGTACAAATGAAATATACAAATTACTACAATGTATGTATGTATGTACAATGTATAGTAAAAAAAAACCTATACCACTAAAACCCATGAAAGGTCTGGAGCTCAGTACAAGGTAGAGACTGTACTGTTTCATGGACAAAGGTTCTGCAAGGAGGTGACTTGTCCTAGATCACGCTTAACCGCCAGACCCCCCCCCCTTATTTTGGGTACCCTGTTTTTATAACATTTTATAGAGGCTGGGTGAGCCTCAGGAGGATCCTAGATCCTATAAGATCCATCTCCGGTGCAAACAGACTAAATAAAAGTCTTGCCCGCAGCGGGATTTGAACCAGGATTTACGGCATGGCAACTCAGTGCTTTACCACTGAGCCATTCCGCTGTATAGTATACAAATTAAAATGAGTAAATATAATGGATGATACAAAATGGCATGGATAAAGGGTCGTAGAGATAGTACTCAATAAACAAATTCAACTAGAAGGCCAAGAGATCATATTCTTTTCAGACACCTCGGAGGATTATTGGGAATTGTTATAAAATAAATTTAAGAATTGATGAGAATACTTTGCGTGTCATAGGTACCTAACTTTCTTAGTATTAGCCTAATTAATAAGCTGAAAGGAGAGTAATTTCTCCGATGCTAATAACATTTAAAACTATATAAGTATAAAGTATAATCTATCACTATTCACAACAATAGCAATAAAGGGCTATCTAAAACTTCATTTTCACTCTTCTGTAAAACTTGGGAAATACCAACGATTTTCCACTGAAGTACATGTTTGTTAGAAAAATATTTTCTTATTGATTTATTACTTTATAATCTAATTTATTTTAGTAAAAAAATATAAATAAATTATTTACAGTTTTAATTACAAAAAATCACAGTCTACAGTATTTTAATAAAAGTACATTAACAAACAATTGAAATACTACTATTTTATTACTGATATCGTAAAATTTATTAAATTAATAAATAAAGGGGAAGAAAATAGTTGGGTTGGAGATGAAGGAATAAACTTTTTAAATAGTGATAAACTATTTATTAGAAACTCAATAGATAGTTTTAGTTTTCAAATAAATAGTTTATCACTATTTAAGGAATTTCTTTTTTGAACTCCACCAGGACAATTTTCTTTCTCCTATATATATAACCTGCAAATTTGATTTCAATGTTTTCTTCGTTCATCGATTTGCAGGAATGGGAAATTTTTGAACCGATTAATGGTTTCTGATCAGGTCTCTCCTGATCAGAAGGATCTTCTGAAGAATATATAGGCAATTGTCTTTATATTCTTCTCTTAGAAAGTCCCAATAACTGAGAGTAGGAATGGAATGTTTTGTACTGTTAATATGCCGTTGTGTGCGGTGTATTCGAAATAAACAAAGACGCTTCAACAATTTTTCTAAAAATTTTAGATTGAGTTGTCTAGAGTTAGTACGAGTTTAGTTGAGCTCTATGTATTTTGTCCAAGTATAGTCCGAGATAACGTACATAGTTTTTAGAAGGTACATGGTCGTGTTCAAGTTTTTTTTTCACTGAGTTTACACATGATTTATCACATCCCAATCCCCAATATACATTCTCTATAATATCTTCTGTCCATGCAATCTTCTTCTGTCAGCCCTCTAGCTCCATGGTTTAATTTTATCTTCTCTCACCTTCTCAATGAACTGCTTTTGAGGTTTGCCACGCATTCTTCTCTTTTCGGGATAGTATATAAGTATTCAAAGGGTCATCGCGTCTCATCCATTGTCATCACGTGTCCATATCATAGTTATCTTCTTTCACTGATGTCGTTGAGAATGTTGAGTTTAGCTTCTACCCTATTTCTGATAATCTCATTTTGAAGCTTCTGCAACCTGGATATGGGACTTATTTTCCAGAAATCCATTACTAGGGCCAGTGATTTATTTGCTAATTGTTTTGTCGTTTTCAAGCTAAGATTCATAATAAAATTCATGAGACGTATTCAAAATACCATAGATGAGAATGTAACATTTAAAAAAAAAAAGCCTCTCTTAATTTACAACTTTTTGAATCTTAACATTATTTCTCCAAATTAAAATTAAATTGTAGTCTGTTGTTTTTTTGATTTATTTTATTTGTTTATGCAAATACAAAAAACAAATAGTAGTGACGAGATTTGTAAGAACATAAGTCGGAAGGAAGGAGGAGAAGGGAAAAACATGGTGGAAAACACATATTTTCTTACTAAGGCAGCCCCTTCTGCTGTTTACTCGACTTGAGTTCTACGCATAACTTAAGAGAGTATCTCAGAACTGAAGTGGTGGCACTTTCCAGAGCCTTCTAAGACGATATTTCTGACCACATAGACCAGCTTTAATAACAACTTGGTAATTAAAATCGGAGTACATCTATAGTGTAGAATATTGTGTAGTTTTGCCAACTAGAGAAGTGTGTAGTTTTAGAAAACAATAAAAAATAACCAAAGAATTATTAATTGGTCTTGTTTCATAGCACGCCAGACAGTTGGCCTCTGACTTCGATAGAGTGCGGTTATACTGTGACGTGAAGAACTAAGTACATACATTTTACCAACTCTTCATAATTGTTTAGCCGCGGACCTGTACTACCCGCCAGATGGAACGAACCGATCCTTGCCTCTGCGATCGCAAATGTACTGTACCGCCAAAATCAAGGAGAGGGGGAATGACACTTAGAGCGGCCCGGCACTTGCTGTTTGATCGCCGAGCTGGACTGTTCTACACGACCATCGCACACTGCCCCTTATCACTCCGCTTTCAAGCCGCTATTCCTATGAGAACGTCCAGAGGTGTTAAAGCTTGTCACTCGCCAGGAGCTATGCTGAGATTATAATTGGCTATATATCACACAAATTGTAAGTCCCATTTCATTATCATAAGGCCTCAAATCGTCAACTAATTCTTCTCCTGATGATCAACGTATTACATGGTACCAACCGGACAGTTCAAGTTAATTAATGATATCATACTCATTGCTCCTTCATGCCGTGATCACTGGCGAAGATAATAATAATTCGCACATCTTCGCGCCTTATTGAAATCTTCAGTATAACGTTCAAGTCCATTTTGTTGTTATTATATCTTTGGACATTATGCTAGCATGGAGCATTTCTGTTATTGTTAATTATCGCTCCCATTCATGTTAATCAATTTTTTTTTCTTAAATTACTTTTGTTCATTAGATCGCTAAGTTGCATGTTTAGTCATAAGTTATTCTTGTAGAAGCTATTATTAATTTTTTATCTTTTCTTACCAGTATATTTAATAGTATTTAAGAAAAGATATCTCATATGTCCTTAAAATTAATAAACGCTATGTTAATATCTGAGATTTCTTTCAAATTCCCGTGGTACTTCAATTTGCTTCCTATTTAATTTCATTCAGTCCAATCACGCCCTAACAATAACTATTTTCGTTTATTTTATTTATGTTCTTTTTTTTCCATTTATTGTTTAATGGGATCGTAATTATTTATGAGGGAAGATGAGGTAGGTGTTTCGCCTTCCTATTCTCAGACCGATGCTTCTAAATCAGATGACGAGTTTACAGAAGATTCTTCCTCCAAGAAACGAAATTTCGAAGGCTCTCTAAACCTATCCCCTGCTAAAAAAATGGGCAAATACTATGTAGAAATCTCACCAACTGTAAGTAACAAATTTCAATCACTAAAACAAATAAATCTTGAAGACTGAAATAATCCTACTTCCAACATAAACACAGTTACTGATACCGGTGGTAGTACGGTTAAGCCTCTTACAGTGATAACACAGCCAATTTATTTACAGAATGCAAATAATTATCAACCATTGTTAAAGGACCTAAATGCTCTATGTTTAAACCCATTCACTACAAAATCAGCCGGTAAAGACACTAAAATTATGCTTTCATCTGTCGAAGATTTCCGGAGAGTAACTAAGTATTACGATGGTGAAAAATTGAATATCATACTTATTCAGTGGAAAAAATAAATCCCTTAACGTAGTTATTAGAAAAGTCCCATATACTATAACAGAAGAAGAATTAAAAGTTGAATTAAAATCTAAACATTACGATGTTCTACACGTTGCGCAAATTCTTAATAAAGAAAAGCTCCGTCTTGCTAGTTAATAATGAAAAGTCCAAAGATATTTTTAATATGACTAATCTATTTTCAGCTATAATATCTGTAGAACCAAAACATAAAAATCAAGATATACCCATGCGTTCTAACTGTCGAAGATAAGGTCACACAAAAAGTTACTATCATTTAGAACTCAGATGTATTAAATTTAAGGAAAACCACCATTTTTCAAAATTTCCGTCAAAATGCTACCAATTATAAAGGTTGCGCCTATAACCAAAATATTAAAAAAATAATAATAAACTCACCTCCAGTCGAAAATTTGAATAACACTGGAACTGATTTTAGTCAGCCAGGAGAACTTCACCAAATTTGAAATATTCTTCCGTCTTAACGCCCCATCAAGAAAATAATCAAGAAACTAACGCCGAAAGTAATAGCACTGAAAAAGTTTTATCAAAAATCGTGAACATTAGTATAGAGGCGATAAAATCTTACTTTTCACAAATAATTAGCCAGTTAAGTTCCCTTGTTACCACGTTATTTACAAATAGAAAAAATTACAAATTTTAAACTGGAATGCTTATGGTTTTTTCTCTCAAAAAACTGAATTAAAAATATTTCTAGAAACAAACTCTGTCGATATAGCATGCATTTCCGGAACTCATCTTTGCCGAACTGATAAATTTAATATATCTGGATACAAAACTCTTAGAAACGACCGATACAGTGCAACTGCCTTAGGCGATGTGGCTCTCATAGTAAAAAATAACAACAGATTTTCCGAAAATATTATTTGTGATATGTCTAATATTGAAGCCATATCAATTTGTTTAGATTCAGCTCCTAGAACCATTGTCATAGCTGTTTACAAGCCACCTGACAAGAAGATCAGGGAAGAAGAAATTCTTGAGTTATTTCCACCAAATATACAAGCAATAGTAATTGGAGATATGAATAGCAAACATATTTACTCGGGGTGTCGGGGTGTCGAATTCGAGCGGAAATAAATTGCTATCCATATTATTGCTCCGAATGAGCCAACATTTTACAGAAGAGGTTGTTCACCCGATATCCTAGACATCGTATTAACCAAAAATATCAGTCTACCGATAACAGTTCAAACATTGATAACTGAGATTAAACAAAAAAGCACAATGTTGAATTCAATGTATTATTTTTTTAACTATTAGAGACTAGTATTGTGAAAAATCAAAAGACATGAGATGGGATAAGAATGATGACTCCGGTTTACGTTTGTGACCGAAAATGTTGCATGCCTTTAGTGATAATATCAGTGAAGAAGCGATAAGAAATTTTTCTTGAAAATATAGTTCAGCTTGACGTATGGGACACGGAATAGTTCTAGATGGCGCATTGATCTCAGCCAAGGTCGTCACAGAATAAGTATCTGGGAAACCATGATAATTGGCCATTTAAGCGAAGAGAGTTTGTCATTATTAATGATTAAAACTGCCTCCGGTTTAATAGACTTACATTAACCATGTAGATATTGCGGTTTAAGATTACTATCTTTTCCCTCCGAGGCGTCTGAAAAGATGATGGCCTCGAGACCTTCTACTATAGAACTTTATTGGAGTGCTACCGATGGGCAGTTTCTCCACAAGTGTTTTTTTATGTCATATTGTTCATATTAGCAGATTTACTTGTTGTAATATTAATATAGTTGTTGTTTAATGTACATCCACGCATTGTTCCTTGCTCTCCTCTACCTCCTTGCCACAGAGGCAGTGCCCTCTATCATCCCCCCTAGGGCTGCTCCTGGTAGAGAAAGCCCAGTTGGATCAAGAGCTTGTACGAGCGAATATGTGTTCCGGCCACATGGAGTAGATACAGAACAGAGGGCCGGCAGAGCCGGGAGTATGAGGAGGCCGGTAACCAGTTGGAGGGCACGACACAGCCACGCAGATAAAACCATCAGTAAATTCCTAATATGTAATGTTCTATATAATTATTATAATATGTGTAAAGAAAAGGCCTTTCATTTTATATTTAAAGTAACATACAGTCCATTCACTTTTACCAGAAGCACCATATCCGTACCCAGAAGCACCACCTCAAACGTAAACATGGTCCTCCGATTTCTATTTTAAACATGGTCCACCGGGCCTAGATAAATGCCAGTCTTTATTAATTTACGGATAAATGCAAGACATGTATGTAATATACTTTGTAAAATTTACCCAGATAAATATCAGTTTTTATTATCCGTAAATGCCAAGTCAAATCAAAGTTTTCTTTGTATAATTTAATATATCATAGTACTTTTGTTTCATCAAAATATTTTTGGCCTGTATAATTTATAGCTATTCCTATTAACAGTAGCT
The DNA here is from genome assembly GCA_037127475.1 of Arma custos. Taxonomy (NCBI): domain Eukaryota; kingdom Metazoa; phylum Arthropoda; class Insecta; order Hemiptera; family Pentatomidae; genus Arma; species Arma custos. The sequence goes on along the minus strand of CM073759.1, from coordinate 99,810,844 downwards.
TTCTTTCACTGTTTTCGCCTTTAGATGGGCTTTAAACTGTTTTTAAATCATATCAGTGTTGTTATCAAACTGTATCAGTGGGCATTAACTATTGTCAGGAAACAACAGATCATTAGACTGAAGTTCACGTTTACCTATAAAATAAACAGTGTTCAGAAAGAATACTTATGCAAAATTTCAGAGTTTTCAGTATAACACACTCTGTACTGTGTTATTATAAAAAAGAAAAAAAAATCTGGCTATCAAATTAGATTTATAGTGTATGTTTTTTTTTTTCCTTATGGGCTATTTTCATTTGTATTATATTATATTTACAATTTCTATTAATTACCAAGGCCATTAATTAATTACTAAATGCCAATTATTGTAATGTAAATTAAAATCATGACCTCATAATTTAAATATTTTGAAGTTGAATATTATCAGCCACTTATATTTATAATCATATAAGTATTCACCACCATGTCGCTTATATTAATTACCTGTTGGTGAATAATCAAATTGATTGTTGATTATTTGATAAAATGAAAATCTTAACTTCACAACTATGGTGATTTACAAATCAATTATTTCATGATTTCATGTATAGCTGTTTAAATAATTGTATCAAATCAATCAAAGCAATCACTTTAGATCAAATAATTGTATTTTAATGTCCAGACAAATCAAGTAACAATAAATGAATCACGTAACTTGTATTCATCATATGATTAACATAATTAATTTTATAAACATTTATATTTCAGGAGTTAAACAATTATTAACAAACATTTAAATACTACACTAAATGCATTTCTATCATAATGTATCAAAATACAGCATTCCAGATAATTTGTCAGCAGAGCACATTGCACAGTCTGTTATCAACATGTAACCTACACATCGTAAGGTTCTATACTGCCTCCCCACTCCCAGGGCGCGAGGCCCAAAGAGGTTCCTATACACCTCTGCTCCTCTAACTTACGTTTAGAGTTGCGTAAACATGTCGTCACTCAAATAGTACGCCTGTTTACCTTCACCATCTTTCGGTGATCTCTTTCTCAATCTTTCTTTGTATATTTATGCCTGCTGTAAAATTATAAAAGGTTGATTTATATTTTTCCGCTACCTCCAACTCACGTTTAGAGTAGCATCATGACGTCACCCTATTTCACGTCATGTTCAACCTTCACCAGTCTCGATGTCTCCTTATCACTATATTTCTATAATATTTCTTTTATAAATCGTGATTCCTTTGTTGGATAAAATTGATTTCGTTTGTGAGCTGGTATTGCCATTTCTAGATGTCCCTCTTTGGTTGGCTGGTTTATCCGATTCCTCTCTGCTCTGTTGGCTCTCGTACTCCCAAATATCTATATTTATTTCATATAAATTATATTTATATATACATATATATTGTTTACTCATATATATTGTAAACAAACATTGTAATGCCTGACTCTTTACCAGACATTCAGACCTCTTGTCAGGTCTATGAGAGGAAACTACGCGGGCTAAAACGAAATATTTTAGGGATCACTAATGCCGGGAAAGAGGCGCTCAGTGACTCGAGCAAGATTCCAATTTTCAAGGCCAAACTTGCTTGCGCCCAGGCTGATTGGGAACAATATCAAAGGGTATGGGATGAAAGAGATTCCATTCAGGTACACGTGGAACATCCCGGCTCTTGGCCTGATGAGACATGGTACGCGGACTACGATAGAGTGCGGGATGAACTCTGTGAGGCAGCTGCTATCCACATACAGCTGGACGAGAACCAGGCTCGCATAAAGCTCGAGGTCACAGCGAATCAAAGTCGCTCCGATCCTACTTCAGTTGGCACATCCTTGGCTGAATTGCACCTGCCCAAAATCAACATACCGTCCTACTCGGGTGATCTGCGCCATTGGATCAGTTTTAAGGACACATTTATGTCGATGGTCCATAATGTTCCGACTCTTTCGAACATCAAAAAATTCCATCATCTTCGAAGCGCTCTGAAGGGTGATGCGGCCATGTTGATCAGCCGTATCCCAGTTGGCGAGGACTCATACAATCAAGCTTGGGCAAAATTGATGAAGGCCTACGATAACCCGCGCACACTCGCAAGCTTGTATGTCCAAAGGATTTTAGATTGCGACACGAAGTCATGCAAGTCTGATCTTCAGCGGTATGAGGCCTTCCTTAACAATGTAGCTGATGGAATTGAAGGATTTCGAGCTCTCCTCATTGCCGACAAAATGGACTTTCTTCTTTCGTACCTAGCCCTACGAGCCTTGGACGTCAAAACGCGCAATGAAATTGAGATGTCGCTCACATCGCAGGATACAGCCCCTACAGCAGATATGGTAATTGAATACGTGCGCAAAAGGATGAGCGCCATCAAAATGTCAAGGGACTCATTCTCTTCTGGCTCATCTCCTACCTTTATGAATTCCGACGTTTCCGCCTCATTCCGCAGACCGAAGTTTCCAGATAGTTCCTCACGCAAATATAATCCAATCGCACTTCATATTACTGGCTCGAGAAGGTCCACGAAGAACTCCAGCTTTAAGAATTCACCAGGTCTTAACGCGACGCCTGATTCATCACCGACTCACCCTGTCCGACTAACTTCTCACTGTCCGCTGTGCAAAGGTGTTCACAGTTTGAGCAGGTGCCGGGAGTTCTTCAATCTCCCTGTTGATCGTCGGGTTGGATTCGTTAATGGTTGGAAAGGATGCAGGAACTGTTTATACGAAAGTCACAAGGTGTCCGATTGTCCATCTCGATGGAATTGTAGAAAATGCAACAAAAGGCATCACAGTCTTCTGCATCAATCTGCTGGACCGGTCAACGATGCCACGAGGACAGAACAGGAACATTCTAATGTAGCCGACAGCTTTAACGCATTCGGATCGTCTGTTAACGGGACGCCGCCTCAAAACATGGTTCTCCTCGGCACTGCACAATGCTTCATTAAAGACCGTTACGATGGCCTCCATCTTGCAAGAGCAGTAATCGACTCGGGCAGCCAGCAGACGTTTATGTCCAAATCTCTGGCTCAAAGGTTGGGCTACCCTCTCGAAGCTTATGAAGGACAAATAATGGGTCTCGGTGGCGTCGCTGTCGTCAAACCAGTAGGATCTATCACCAGTACCATCAACGCGTTTCGTGGCTCTGCTGAAATAGTGACCACCGCAGTTGTAGTCGACCAGATAGGTCCGAGTTTACCCGCCTATAAATTGCCAGAACAAACGGTGAAGAAAATAGCTCGCCTGGAACTAGCAGACCGATCATTTGATACGCCAGGCACGATAGACTTGTTGATAGGCGCTGACATTTACTTTAAAGTCGTAAACGGGGCGCCATATTCATCACCTGTACCCGAATTATTTCTCCTGCCAACGGTGTTTGGTCTGGTGGTCATGGGTAAATTGACCAACCAACCTTCAAACGAAACAGTAGCTTTGTTCACGCAACCCAATGACGCCATCGAGAAGCAACTCAAACTATTTTGGGAAATGGAGGAACCCATCAACGTAAATAGATCCCATCCTGACGATTTGCAGTGTGAGGACCACTTCAAAGCCACTTACACTCGCACCCAAGGAGGACGCTATATGGTGCGTCTCCCATTTAAATGCATCCCTACTCCACATAGGGAAAACCGGGATTTGGCCACAAGGCGGTTTTTGAATTTAGAGAGACGATTGATTGGCAATCCCACACTGCAACAGATGTACTTAAGTTTCATGAACGAGTACAGGGATCTCGGGCACATGACGGTTGCCGAAAGGCCTGGTGACTACTTCATTCCGCACCACGGAATCTGGCAAGGCTCGAAATTGAGAGTGGTTTTTGACGCATCTTGCCCTTCTTCCAACGGAACAAGTCTCAATGACGCTCTCTTCTCTGGTCCAAAGCTTCAACAGGACATCTGCCTTGTGCTTGCGCGCTTTAGGTTGTACGCTGTTCCTCTGTGCGCCGACCTGGTCAAAATGTATAGGCAGATTCTCATTCATCCTGAAGACCGCTTACATCAACAAATTCTCTGGCGCGAGAACCCTGACGCTCCTTTGATGGTCTGGGACCTCAACACTGTAACATATGGCGTTAGATCCAGCCCCTATCAGGCATTGAAGGTAATCAAGCAACATATTCTTGAGGAAGGTGCGAACTTTCCCCTAGCTGCTGATCGGGCATCTAAGGACATGCTAGTGGATGACATAGTATCCGGAGCAGACACTGTCGACGAAGCTCACGTCCTCAAGCAGGAGTTATGTGATTTCTTCGCAAAGGGAGGATTTGCCTTAAGCAAGTGGGCGTCCACCGAGCGATCACTACTTCCCAGTGGAGGAGAGAAGATCTTGGAAGTGATTCCTATCAAGCAGGGTGAGGAGTCCTTGGGTTCAGTCATTAAAATCCTTGGTCTTGTGTGGAACACCAAAAGTGACTCATTTTCGTATTCAATTAAGACTCCTCTTCAACCTAGGCTCACAAAGCGCGTTGTCCTCTCGGCTGTTGCAAGAATATTCGATCCACTAGGATTCTTGTCACCAGTAATTCTTTTGGCGAAGATTCTCCTTCAAGAAACGTGGAAGGCAAAACTGGACTGGGATGATCCTCTCCCTCCTAAGCTGATACATCAGTGGAATGTCGTCTTCGACGAGTGGCCATCCCTTTCATCGATATCTATTCCTCGCTACATCACATCGATCGGCGCACTTCATGTACTCATTGGATTCTGTGATGCAAGCACTAAGGGATACGCCGCAGCTGTATATCTCAGGTCGGAAGGTCCCAATCGGAACGTTAAAGTCTCCTTGATCAAGGCCAAAACTAAGGTAGCACCAGTGAAATACGTTTCCATTGCTCGCTTGGAATTGTGCTCGGCACTTCTTCTCGCTAGGCTTCTCTCATCAGTCGTCGATGGAATTCCCCACACAGGGTTCAGATGCTTCACCGACTCCAACACCGTTCTCGCATGGCTGAGGCTTCCTGCTTACAATCTGAAAGTGTTCGAGGCCAATAGAGTCAGCCAGATTCTGACCTCCACACCATTGGAATCATGGAGTCACGTGCGATCCGAGGAAAACCCATGCGATATTGGATCTCGTGGATGCTCCCCATCCGGAATAAGGGAGTCTAAACTTTGGTGGCACGGGCCTCATTGGCTTCAGATGCCAATCAGTTCATGGCCAGAATCCAAGCCCCCTATTGTAGTCAATTTGCTCGCTGACACTGCCGGCAAGGCTCAGGACAACCCTTCTGATGGTTGGACATCGCGATTTTCTAGTTATTTAAGCCTCGTCAGGACCACCGCACGCATTCTCAGATGGAAGGACGCCAGGAAATCCGTAGGGCTTCGTTTGTCTAGAAGTCTCGATACCTCTGACCTGAACAACGCTAAAACTCAGCTCATCAGGATGGTTCAACGAACTCACCTTCCCGCGAATCTATTTTCTTCAGCCTCTCCTACTCCTGCGGAATTTCAACAGCTATCTCCATTCCTCGACAGGCACGGGATTGTCAGGGTGGGCGGCAGACTACAAAATGCTCCTGTCCGCTACTCCACAAAGCACCCTATATTGATTCCGTCGCGCTCCCACTTCGCCAAATTAATAATTAGGGACGCACATGAAAGGCATTTTCATGCCGGACAGTCTCTCGTCTTGGCAATCCTACGGAACTCATACTGGATTCCGCAAGCTTCAAAGGCCATTCGCGCTTGCATTCTTCGATGCGTACACTGTCGAAAGGTAAAGGCCAAACCAATGACTCCTATAATGGCACCCCTTCCGAAGGATCGATTCGCCCAATCAAGAACGTTTATGCAGGTGGGCGTCGACTATGCAGGACCCTTCTGTATAAAGGAATCTTCGCGTAGAAATGCCTCACAAGGTAAAGCGTACCTCTGTTTATTTGTTTGCCTGGCCACAAAGGCTTTACACTTGGAGACAGTAACATCTCTCTCTACCGTTAGTTTCTTGGCTGCTTTCGAACGATTCACATCACGTAGAGGCCTTCCAAAAATCATGCGGTCAGACAACGCGACCAACTTCGTCGGAGCTTCCCGATTCATAAAAGATGTATACGCCTTCTTATCTCGAGAAGAATGTCGTTTCACTGATGCTCTCTCCCCCCTTGGAGTCGAGTGGAAGTTTATACCACCCCGCGCTCCCCATTTTGGAGGTATATGGGAAGCGGGAGTAAAATCAGTCAAGTCACTCCTCATCAGCACTATGGGCAAACAGCCTTACACATATGAAGAGCTGTCCACTGCTTTCACAAGGATAGAGGCTATACTCAACTCAAGGCCCCTATGTGCGTTAACTGATGACCCCGAAAACTTCGATTTTCTAACGCCTGGGCATTTCATCATCGGCGCTCCTCTCCTATCTCTACCGGAGTCATCTGCCATCGAAGCACCTCGCTCTGCGCTGGCTCGTTGGGAACTTATGAAGACCCAGATCGCTACTGTCTGGGACCGATGGAGGAAGGAGTACCTCCACAGCCTTCACCTGAGGAGGAAGTGGAACACCAACACTCCTAATCTTCAAGTAGGCGATTTGGTCGTCCTGTTGGAAAAAAGGTTCGTAGTCGGGGAATGGCCGGTGGCTCGAATCGTTGAAACGTTCCCAGGCAGGGACGGTGTCACTCGAACCGTCGTCGTTCGCACTCCCTCCGGTACTACATTAACTAGGGCAGCCACGTCTCTTATTCGCCTGTTTTATGACGATTCGGATGGGCCTAACCGTTAGGAAAATATCCTTCTGTTCACACAACAATACAAGATGACCTTATTTGTTAGATATTTATTACATCTCTGTCATCTAATTGTATAATTTTGAACCCATATTTATATTTATATAATTTGTTTTTGCTAATTCTAATCTATCTATAGATTTATGTAATTGTTTATAATTCTAATTAACTTATTTATTTATATAATGTTTTAATTCTTATTCATTTATATATTTATAAAATTTTGTTGTCATGTATTATCCAGTTGTTTGTGTAGTTCACTGATCATTGTGTGTTTGTGAGTGGCTTCGTGAGTGTTTAGTGCATACTGTGAAAGGTGCATATCACCTCGAACTGAGCGGCCATACTCTTAAATTGATCACAATCAATTTAGGCGGGCGGTTGTTTAATGTACATCCACGCATTGTTCCTTGCTCTCCTCTACCTCCTTGCCACAGAGGCAGTGCCCTCTATCATCCCCCCTAGGGCTGCTCCTGGTAGAGAAAGCCCAGTTGGATCAAGAGCTTGTACGAGCGAATATGTGTTCCGGCCACATGGAGTAGATACAGAACAGAGGGCCGGCAGAGCCGGGAGTATGAGGAGGCCGGTAACCAGTTGGAGGGCACGACACAGCCACGCAGATAAAACCATCAGTAAATTCCTAATATGTAATGTTCTATATAATTATTATAATATGTGTAAAGAAAAGGCCTTTCATTTTATATTTAAAGTAACATACAGTCCATTCACTTTTACCAGAAGCACCATATCCGTACCCAGAAGCACCACCTCAAACGTAAACATGGTCCTCCGATTTCTATTTTAAACAGTTGTAAATATCAATAAATTAAACTAAAAAAAAAAAAAGATTACAACCGAACAGCTCTTGAATTAATTGTAAAGAGGAAATAAGAAAAAGATGTGAAACTCTGTAGAAGATGAATCAAATAAAATGAAAAAATAAATATCAACTGCATTGGCGAATACGAACAAGGGCTTTTTAAGAAACAATATAAACATGAAAAGATGACAAGAGAAAACCTCAGTAAGAAAATAAGGCAATCTTTGAAAGAATTCAGCTTTTTAAGACAGAGTAATATCTTAAGCCAGTGAATGGCATGTGCTAAGTCATTTTTTTTCATCATTCATCACTTTTCTCTCTTTTCTTCCTTCCAATTTCCTAAAACCCTTCCTTACTCAACTCAACACTTCCTATGTTTTTTATTAGGTCGCCAATTCTAGTGCTGCTAATTACGGTGTGGAGAGTAATATCCATCTTTGGTATCAATAATCATTTTCTTATAATACCACACGTAATTAAGGAGAATTATAATGGCGAGATAATCCATCGGATGCAACTGTATAAAAAAAAAAAATAAACATAAACACGCAATTATTATTCAAGATTCTTGAACAATATACATGCAAGTATCGAAAGGGTGTTTGGTGGATTGATGTGTTAATCTATCTATTCACCATCAATTTGTAATCATCACTTCTGTATTAACATCGTACTCGAGTTAATTTTATAAATAGACTAGGGCTATATTTTATTTATAGGATTAGGGCATGATTTTAAGACTGACATTGTTTCGAAACATCGCCAAAAGGAAGTTAAAAGAATTGACTAAATCGCGAGGACGAAAAGTAAAAACAATTATATATATATATATATATATATATATAAATGAATAAACTTAGTTGGTGAAAGGGATGATTTCATACTGCTTTTCCTCGGTATTATTAGCTTCGTTGGACACAGCTCATGAAAAGCGCGAATCCAGTACCTATTGTTACTTTTTCAAGTAATAGGGCAAGTCAATACAGGCTTTTTCCAATTTCCTCTTCCCCCCAATCTTAAACTCGGCCCATCCCTGGGATTTCCTCCCGAACGGAAAAACTTTCGATGTCCCCCAACCGTTTATCGATCCAGCATTTCCATTCATCTGTCGCTGGACGTTTTATGAAAAACTGTTTCAGGTTAGAATATTCGCAGTACAATTGGACGTTCAATTATCGGTAGACAATGAACAAGGGATTGAAAGAGGCGAACCTACCTCTAATTTTAATTATGTTTTTTAAACATCAATAAAAATTGAATAGATTACCATGCTGAGCTCGTTGTGTAACTCCTTATCCACTACAACGGGAATTACGACAAACCTTTAATCAAGAGGAGTATATCAGCAAATATTGAAAGTTGGAAAACAATGAAACCAGGAAGCAAAGTGCTGTTCTCGGAAGCATTTTATGAATCTGTTTCACGTTTATTTTTCAACAAACAAAGTAATTCATCAAAAATTTGCAATATAGATAAGTAAACAAGCTCATCTGTGTAAAGATTATTTATTAATCAAACAAATTTAACATAAGGTTTGTATTTTTAGAATATTTTTCCAATAAAATATCAATTTGTTCGAAGTTAAAATGAATTCAGTAATTATATGCACAATTATATGATAGTTTCATGCCTTTGATTTGGGAAATCCCTTTCACCAAAAAAAATCTGCGAGGGCTACTTTTTTTTAATATAAAGTATATTTATATGATACAGATTTCATATATAAAATAAAAATAAACTCAATATAGTTCAAATAAAAGATCAAATAAAATCAATAAATAATTATTTTTTATTATCGGGTTATAACTTTTTCTGTACATCCTTTTTTCATATAGGGGTGGGATCATTGGTTCAGCCATTTTTAAATTATATGAAAGTTAGATTACTCACTAAGTCCAATACTTGCTGTTACTGCTATAACTTATTATTTTAAGTATATCTGTTATGTATTTTTGTTTGCGGTTTTCAAATATTTATGAAAGTTAAACATTTTTTCTTGGTCTGATAATTTAAATATTTCGTAATAATAAATTTTATTTCGGTTCAAATCTAAATCCTTGAGCATTATTTCTATTTGTTTCATGTTCGCCGGACACTCAAGTATAATATGTTTAATGGCCTCATTACTCGTCAAATATTATTAGTTATATTAGTATTTAAATATTTGTAAAAAACTAAAAAAAACAAAAAAAAAGAACTTTTTAATTATACTAGGGCCACTTGTAAAGCACTTCAAGTTTGCCAAAATTAAATATTTTCCAACCGCAATTGCAACCATTAAATCGGGAATAAACTGGTTAAATTTCGGCTTTATGTATGTCGTGAAATAATTTGTAACATCCTATGAATTAGTGGTGTTAATAGCTGTAAATTGAATTAAAAGTATAATACGAAAATAGTTTTTTCAGGAGATATAACGCTATGCACTACTTTTCTGTAAAGAAATTACGCATTTCAAATAAATGAGAGTTACATGTTAGTTGGAATATTAAAGGTTGTTTTTATTATATTAAAAAAATAAGACTGCAGAGAGTCGAGAAGCAAAGGTGATTTTATTGATGCCAATGTGCGATATTGATTTATAGTTAAGGTATGCTAAATGTTTTTAAAAAGAGAATTTTTATCAAAATTCAATGACGCCCAGAAGTGCTTTAATATGAATAGGTCATATGACATGATTATTATATATATTTATATATATATATATATATATATATATATATTTTTTTTATTTATGGTTCTTTTTTAATTATTTAATTTAATTTAATTTAATTATTATTAATTATTATTAATAATTTAATTATTTAAATAATTAAAAAAGAACCATAAATAAAAAATAAATTATGAATATAAATTTGACGTAAGTCAACGAGATCCCGATTAAAGTAATGTTCAATGAACATACTTCCCCGTGTATACCTCGAAAAATTGCGAGATCACAGGGATATATAGGATCAGTGAAGAGAAAGGATTTGTCTAGCTGGAATGCGTGCCTTGGTAGCTCAGTGGTTAGAGCACCACGCTAGAAACGCGGGCGACCCGGGTTCGAATCCCGGCCAAGACATAATCTATTCTCTTCAAAATTAAAAAAATATATATATATATATATATATATATACATATTTTATATATTTTATAACATAACGTCTTGCAAATTTTGATTTATCACAATCTCACGTGTAAACAGCAATACTTGTAAAGTACGTTTACAAGTGTGAGCATGTGCTAACTTAATTTGTTGTTTGATAAATTTGTTTATGATCACAACTGTTATGGCTGCTCAGTTTGTAATTACAAATAATTTGTATGTTTATGTTTGTTATTTTTGTTTTACATCATTTTATATTTTTATTAATTTTAATTTCTATTAAAATAAATTATTTGTAAAATACGCAATGTAATATTTCATATTTTGTGTATAAAAGTAAATTAACCGGAAACAGCGGTGGGGATTTCTTTTGTCATTATTAGCCAAAGTCGCTAATTCCATTGATGGCTTTGATGGGTATCCGAGTGGATTTCTTCAACAGTACTGTTGTCTTGGCTAGAGTACTGTGATGACCTAACTTACAGCAGTCAGACTTCGTTGTTTGTCAGTGCGACCATTGCTCTCCATCAATTCATATTTTTTCACGAGTGCAATCCTTATGGTCTATTTTAAACTATTAAATCACAATTGCGGTTTTTTTTTATGTCGACTTGCACAAGCTCATCGAAATCTACACAACAGATAGTGTGACGAATCAGCATCGAATATTCATCGGTATCCTGCATTACATCAGTAAATCATTACCCAGGGTATTTAAACATTTATTTATTTTAATTGTGCAGTTAAATAATCGCATTTAATAGCTTTAAATGATAAATGAGCTCATTTAAAAATTATTATTTATTTAAATATTTTTATTTTGAAGAGAAAAGATTTGTCCTGGCCGGAATTTGAACCCGGGTCTTCTGCATCTCTAGTGCAGTACTCTAAACCACTGAGCTACCAGGGGTCTTATCCAACCATGAAAAATCTATTCTCTTCACCGATCCTATATCCTCTTCACTAGCCAAGACAAACCATTTCTCTTCAAAATAAAAACATTTAAAAATAATCACCATCAAAAGAACAATAAATTATTATTTATTTAGTTTCATATTGAAATAATTTGTTTATTAAATTTATTCATTGCATTTAATTGATATTTAATATATTTTTCATTTCATGTTTATTTTGATTTAATTTACTTTATTTATATTGTGACAATTGAAATTTAATTACATTTATACCAAAAAGGTTTAAATTTTGTTTATTCTTTAATTATTCATTTTAGGGAATAACGATAATTATATTTTTATTTAATTAATTGTTTTTTTATTTCTAAGTAATTTGATTAATGTTTTTTATTTATCAATATAAGAGTTTCAAAAATTAAGGATCTGTTATTATATCTGTCATCCCTTTATTTCATTTTATGTTACAATTTAAATTTATTACCTATCAGGTAATTTTCTGTAAAGAAAACTATTTGATTCAGGTTAAGCATATCAGAGATTTATTCTATATTGAAAGGTTGTCCAAGGGTGCAATCCCTGTTACCCTTACTGCGCCCAAATAACAACTATGTATACATAGGTAAATCGGAGATAACAATGAATAAGAATAATTTTAATTAATATTACATTATTATAATGAGTGCGCGTGCTTGGATTGAGTGTATGTGCATGCGTTCCTATCTATTAGGCGTATATTTACCTTCTTCAGCACATCACTTGCAGAAGCGTTTCCTTGCATATATAGTTCTAACATCCCTGAAAATAAAGAGAAGAAATTACTTCAATCTTCTTATTTATTTATTTTAATATTTGATTAAATTTAATCTATTATAAAAATATGATTAATAATAATAATGATTAATGAAATAAATAATTATTTAGATCTTAATAAAATTATAGCCGTGCAAGAAATATTGCATGTTAATCTTTTAATTTATATGTAGACTAGCTCAGTACTTAACAAATGAATTTAAGACGTTGAAACAAGATGAGAAGTATCGGAGAAACTTGCAATTGGGAAAGTAGTTGCCAAAGTTCCGAAACCCTTGAGGATTAGATCAAGATAGTTAATCCAGTTAATGAATAATCGGATCATTGGGAGAAAGCTGATTATAAATGTCTATTAAAGCTTTTAGTCCCCATTAAGGAACTTGCCGAAATGGATAATCACTGATGGGTTATCGGATCGAAAAATATATTTTTTTAGACATTAGATTCTTCAGAGAAGCTGGAATAAGCAAGACCAACTTCGAAACATCTCAACATTTTGTGGGAAATTATTCCGGAGGCTGTCGCTTCTAGTTAAGTCACAACAGGTCTTAACTTTTCATTCGTTTCCCTTTTAATATTCTCAACACAACAGAAAAAAAAAAGTTATCATGAGCTTTAATTTGGAAAAAAGAATGAAATTATGGGAAATATGTGTACTTCGGAAATCATTTCATCTAGAAATGAACGTTTCAACAAATATATGTCATCTATACTTCGAAATGTTAGTTGAATCATTTATTTCTTGATGAAATGATTACCGAAATCTAATCATTACTGATAATTACATTCGCTTTTCCATTCTAATGCTCACGATAACTTGTATTTTTGGAAAAAATTAAAAATGAACAAATAAAGAGTAAAAACTGTTTATTTTATACGGGAGTATTTTTGCCTGTATTCATCATACTTTGGTTTATTTATATTTACTGTGTTTAAAAAATTTATGTACAACTTTTTAATTCTCAATTGTCTATATTTTGCATATAGCCCTGAAGAAGACCTACAAAGTAGGTCGAAACGTTGGCTACTTAATAAACTTTTCTCCAATTCTACGAGAAATTCATTGACCTCTATCCGGATCACTTTCTTCCACATATATAATCAAGGTCAACAATTATCATTCAATAGGAAGTATTTTCCCTGCGTTCAATTGGGCTCTCGCAATCCGTTCAACGGTAAGTGAATACCGAGTATTACCGAAAACCTTGAATTTGAAATACAGGATTTTGATTTTCTGACAAAAACATAAATAGACTTTTCGAATGATTTCGGGTTCCAATCAATATATTTAAGAAGGGAGGGTATTGTTTGAAAACTTACTCAAGGTTGTTACTTTTATTATTGTTTAACATAGGAAAAAATAACGTGGGTAGGAACTTTGAAGTTGTTCTCCAATACCTGAGATTTTGAAAACATCGTCAATCAGGAAGGTACCTATTAAGTTTGATGTGATGAAAAAAATACTTTTAAAAATATTTCAATTTTAACAATTATTTTAATACCAAAGAATTTCTTTTTGAGTTCAATAGAGCCAAAAACTCAAAAATAAACACTAATATTTATTAGAATGCAATTGGAAAAACCACAATGCAAAGCCTTATGTTTCAAAATTCTCCATTAAAACAAACACATACCGGTCGATGTTTCACCTATTCAGGCATTATCAAGACACAAAAAAAGGTTTTACAAATCGCATCTCGAAGAAAAAGTGCAATACATCCCACAATCAACAGTTCAAACAGGCTCCCAACCTGAGACAGCACCCCACCACCAAGACGTTCAATATACAACTCCCGTTATCGATAGGGATGATTATGGGAAAAGACTCAAAGAAATTAGGTCCTTGTGGAAAAGAGAGATTCGGGAAAAGGAATAGCGTGGACAGAGGAAACAAGGGAAGAACAATCGGAAAGAACGAGGAAAAGGTGGGAAGAAAGAAGGAAGGAGAGAATGAAGTGAAAATTATGATATTCACATGGTCTCTGAGGCAGTTCCATGAAAAAAAAAATTATATGTGACACAATCTGGTTCAATTGCCAAATCGTTTTATAACTCGCGAGGTATTTAGGGATTAACATATCACCACCACAAATACAAGACTTTTAATTAAACGAAATGCATTCCTTACTATGCCTCATTACGATACCAGGGTAACTTTCAAAGCTGTTTACGCTGACATGAGCTGATTCGGATAATGGTTTAGCTACATACATAAATAAGTGGCTAGGGGATATTTCGATGAATTTCTAAAGACGTGAATATCAATGAAGTAATGACAAAAATACGGTCACCTATGGTCTAGTGGTTAGCGTAACAAACTACTAAGCCCAAGATCGTTTCGTATCCCGGGTTCGTAACCCGGTAGGTGGCCCTAGGATTTTTTTAAGAGAGTAAAAAATCTTTAGTTACGTTGTCCTTCGGAAGGGACGTTAAACGGGGGTCCCGAGCCTGTACGATGTCAGGTACTCGTTAAAAATCCCTCTCCTAATTAAACCTGGATAGGCAAAATTTGGAGTTCCCCCTGTAGCATCGTCCGATTAGCCATAGCAGCATAAAGTGACGTTAAATGAATAAACAAACAAATCGATGAAGTAAATTTGATAATATATTTGAATTAAAAAAAAATCTTTATGAGGTGTTTTCCATAAATTTATTCACTTCATGGATATGAATAATGTATAAATTAGAGATTATTTAATTTTCATAGCACGAACTTAAGCCTTGGACGTCCGATTTTTTATTTACAGCGCGATTTTTATACTTATCTATAGTTATCATTTCTTTAATGTTTCGTTCGAAACTATTTTCTTCTCAGTGTATTATTTTTGGTTTATCAAATTTAAATGCTTTGTTTATCGGAATTGTGTAGTGAGAGGTGTTTGATCTGGTTTATTATTAGGGTTTTTTATTATTGAATCATAACTATATTTGTGTTGGCATACTCTACGCTTTAAGTATTGTTCCGATGTTAGGAAATAGGGTTTACCGTGTTATCTTAACAATTGATTTCGTAAACGATATTTGATTTTATCTCTCATTTATCCAAATCTTTGATTTTGGTAAATAGTCTTGAGACGGCGGCAGTGTTTTTGAAAGTAATGACGGAGTCATATATTACCGGTCAGTGTTTTTGCAAGTCTTTTCGAAAGTATAAATGGGCATTGTATAGTATTTTTTATAATTGGTTTAATTTAGACTTTTTTGTTTAGAAATTATTTGTGTTGTTCTTATTAAATTGCGTAAGATGCTGTGTGGATAACCATACCTTATAAGGAGATCCATTAAGTTGTTTTTTTTAAGCAGTTGATCTTATGTGTATATATATATATATATATATATATATATATATATATATATATATATATATATATATTGGAAGAAATATAATTCTGCAAATCTATAACATTTTTCAATGTTCAATTTTCTTCTGCGTTAAAAATACATATTGGTATTTTCAATAAACAATTTTAAATTTAATTCTTATGTTAAAAAAAAAGTTTGAATTGCAGGATTGATGGCTGTAACCGTGGGGAAACTACAAAATTTGTTCTATTTTGAAAATGATCCGATCGGTCACTTGTTTTTAAAATGTATGTCTTGAAATTTATCACATTGAACTTATTACATAATTCAGTCAATTTTTACTTACAAAATATGTTAACTTGTGAAGGAATCACTCATTGCCAACACTTCAATGTCTATTTCAAGAGCTGTGGCAATCTTTTCCAAGACGCCTCTAAAAGTTAAGATCAGCTCGACAGCGATGAGTGAAGCGTTATTGATTGGAGGATATGGTGTTGGACAGGATGTAATTCGTTTACTACGAAGATGTTAAGTAATTAAATTAATTAAATTGTTTTCAAATTTTATTTATAAATTTATTAATATAATTTGGTCTTGATTTTAAGTCAAAATATTTATTTAGAATTATAGCAATGTTGGCGCCAAAATGATAAATGAGATGTTATTTTTGAAAGCGGTTCTCGTATAAGTAAATGTTTTGTAATGTTTAATACACAATTTACTAAAAATTGCTAACGTTATGTTTTTATCACTTAGCAATTGACAAAGAGTGATGTTTTTAACAGTATAATATACCTCTTTAAGTTGACGATAAAATAATATAATTTTAGTATTAATTAAAAGAATAAATTAAGGAAGAAATAGTTGGGGGTGCAGTCAAAGAAAACACCAAAATAAGAAAAACTTATTTATTATGTGCCGACGTTTCGGCCTACAATGTAGGCCATCTTCAGGGCGAATAAAACACGAGGCAGCTAGGAGAGCTCAGAATGAAGTTGACTTCATTAATAAGTTTTTCTTATTTTGGTGTTTTCTTTGACTGCACCCCCAACTATTTCTTCCTTAAATTAGAAGATACAGTCGACCAATTCTTCTCTAACATAAAAGAATAAATGATTTTTTGTGAGTTCAAAATGAACTTATAACACTTTCAAAAATAACAGCAATTAAAAAAAATATTTATATTGAAAATATTCCATCTGTAATGATTAATTTGAGAATATATAAAAACAAAAACTGTTGTAGCTAAGGGGAAATTATCCCGTATAAATGAATAGAATTGTTAGATTTTTAGGGAAACCTTGAACAAGTTTTAGTGGGTTGAAGAAAAACTGAATATTCAATATTAAATATTTTTGAAGAAACACTTCAAAAATATTTATTTATAGGGGTTTTAGAAAAAAAATCTAATGGGAAAGAAAAATACATATCGCTCCTTCAAAAGAACGCCATAACTCAAAAATTGGCATTTTATTCATTGGCCTTAAGCAGTAATTTTATTTATTGGAGCTTTTTAATTCAAGAACGGCATATCTGAAATCACGTATCCAGCATTTTTTAATGAAGTCATGTTTTGAGTTATATAATGTTTGAAGTTTTTTGGGAATAATGACATAAGTTAAAATCAAAAAAGCTTGAAGCTTTTACAAATATTTTAATGGTTAATAAATAAAATAGAATTGTAATACCATAATTATAATAGGAAATTTTTGCTTTACCTATTCCAACATTTTGATTTTTTTAAACTCATATGGAACTTTTAGATCCATCTATTAGAAATTTAGATTTTTTGGGTTACGAAATTGTCCTATTGAAGGAGCGATTTATCATCCAAATTTCAAAAATTTACTTTTTCACATTTTTCAAAAGTTTAATGTTGTAAAGCAATGCTTTATGCTCACGATACTTCAGGTTCAGAATCGGACTAAAACCTTGACAATTTTTTTATTTGTTTAGATTAATTAATTTATTGATATTTACAACTATAGTAATATTACAACAAGCAAATCTGCTAATATGAACAAATGGCATGAAAAAAAAAACACTTGTGGAGAAACTACCCATTGGTAGCACTCCAATAAAGTTCTATAGTAGAAGGTCTCGAGGCCATCTTCTTTTCAGACCCTCGGAGGGTTATCAGGAATGGTATGGAAAGCAAGTTGAGAGACTAGCGGATTCAAGTTTGTATGGAGCTTGTCATGGAAGGATAGGTATCTAGTTTGGGCCAAATCAACAACATATGGTATATTAAGATCATGATGGATGAGTTGGTTTGTGACATAATAAGGAGCATTGAGGATTTTACGAAGGATTTTGGATTGTAAGGATTGGATACGAGATGAATTGGATGGTTTAGTAGTAAATGAGTCTTTTGTAATTAATTGGGAGCTTATAGCCTTTGTCCAGTAAATGTTGAAGTAGGCGAAAACGCCGAGCAGTTTATTGCCTTTTCAGTCTTGTTTGAGGATTCCAAGTGAGACGTTTGTCCAGATGGAGTCCTAGGTAACGTATCTGTTCGACAGGTATCAGTGGAATATTATTAAAGGATACATTAGGGCAGGAATTCGTAGGTTTACGACAAAGGATGAAGGTAATTTGATGGGATTTATTTTAATTCTCCAAATTTGATACCATTCTTGAAGGTTTGAGTTATGGGATTGAAGAGATTGGGATGCAACAAATGGATCCTTATTTACTGATAGCACACATGTGTCATCAACGTACGTAGTGAGGACAGTGCTTGGATAGGCTGAGTTTTCAGCTGTATATAGTATATCATGTATAGGATGGGACCCAGGATTGAGGAACACCGGCAGACTGGGTAAAGAGGGAAGAGTAGGAAAAATTATGGTTTACTTTAAAGGTTCTATTACTGAGGTAGGAACTGATAATAAGGAAGTAAGTAGAAGGTTAAAACATACGGAGTTTGTACAGCAGACCCGGATGCCAGACTCGATCAAATGTGATGTTCGGAAACCAAATTGGTGATCTTAGATTACACAAGGGAACAAATTTTTATTAATTTTTTGTTGCATGGAGTTTTAGGCCTGTTGTTAACTAATTAGAGGTTGGTGATTACAAATCTAGCCTCAGTTTTTCTCCAGCACCTTTTGTTTTTGGCAAACAGCTGATAGACATATATTTGTACTAGTCACATTCAAACTTCAATTCAACTGAGTTGTTTAGTGAAAAAGTTTGTGCTCTTGTGTTAAATAACAATGTCCAAGTTAAGAAATATCTATAGAAACGATCCAAACTATTTCTGTAACATTTGTGGTGAATATACATTCAAAAATTGTAGGCTAAGTGTGTCAGAGTTTATAACAGGTATATTTTGATTACTTTGGATTCGCTTTGGACATCCGTGACAAGTACTGGATCCCTCATATGGTATGTAAAACATGTGTTGAGTCTTTGGGATTATGGGCAAATAAGAAAAGACCCCATTTTAAGTATCAAACACCAATGATTTGGTGGGAACCTAATAATCATCAAGATGATTGTTATTTTTGTGTGATTGATATTAATGGAATTAATAAAAATAACCGGTCGAAATGGTCTTATCCAAACTTGTTATCTGTTACTCGACCAGTCTTGTTCTCTGGCGATGCACCAGTACCCCAAGCTTCTTCATCTGTACAAAATGATCATGATATAGAAAAACAAAACTATTCTTCAAGTGATGAAAGTCGGACAAGTGATTCTTACCCTGATTTTACTTCTGAGCCCCAGCTCTTTAATCAGGAAGACCTCAATGCATTAATCAGAGATCTTGGTCTTTCTAAAAAGACATCGGAGATTCTAGCTTCTCGATTAAAGCAAAGAAATCTTTTAACCCCAGAAACAAGAATTTCATACTATCGTAACCGAGAGGCAGAATTGCTGTCATTCTTTTCTAAAGATGACGACTTTGCTTTTTGTTCAGATGTTCCTGGTTTATTGAAAGCAATGGGAGTACAGAAGTATGATCCAAATGAATGGCGTTTATTTATTGACTCCTCTAAACGTAGCCTGAAATGTGTACTTATGCATAACGGCAATAAGCTGGGTTCGATATCGATTGCACATTCAACTACAGTCAAAGAAGAATATGCTACTGTAGCTTCTGTAATGGATAGAATCAAATACAACGAACAAAAGTGGTTGATAAGTGTTGATCTAAAAATGGTGAATTTTCTTCTTGGACAACAAGGTGGATATACAAAATATCCATGTTTTATTTGTTTATGGGACAGCAGAGCTAGGTCTGAGCACTGGATTAGAAAAGATTGGCCTTCCAGGCAATCTATGGTTCCGGGACAACTGAATGTAATAAATGAGCCCCTTGTGCCCACGGATCGAATAATACTGCCACCTTTGCATATCAAACTAGGGCTCATGAAACAATTTGTCAAAGCTTTGAACAAGGGTGGTGATTGCTATAAATACATCTCTAAGAAGTTCTTTAATTTGAGCCAAGAAAAAATTAAAAATGGAATTTTTGATGGTCCCCAAATAAGAAGGTTGATAAAGGATGAAAACTTTATTAGTTACATGACTGATATTGAAAAAAATGCCTGGAATGAATTCGTTTGGACTGCTCAAAATTTTCTGGGAAACAAAAAGGAAGAAAGCTATGCGGAGCATATTGAACTAATGTTGTTACACTTCCAGCAGCTTGGTTGTAATATGAGCATCAAAGTACACTTCCTCCACAGCCATTTGGACCGTTTCCCTGAAAATCTTGGTGATCTGAGTGAAGAACAAGGGGAACGGTTCCATCAGGACATTCGAACTATGGAGGAACGTTGCCAAGGTCACTGGAATGCTCACATGATGGCGGACTATTGTTGGAGCATTAAAAACAGCCCCCGTGAACCGAATCAAGCCAGAAAATCTTACAAAAGAAACTTTTTTGATATGTAGTGGTAATTTTTTTAATAGTTTTCTTAATAAAAAATATTTTCATCTTAAAAAACAGTTTATAATTATAACCCCAAAAGTAAAGCTGATACAAACAAACTGACTTCAGATCTTAAATCAGCACCTCGAGGAAGTAGAATATTAGTCAAAATATTTCATGCAACAAAAATGTTGTTCCCTTGTGTTATTTGGTTGGATTCTATGATAGGATGAAGACTGATTTCAGAATCAGTTTTTCAATTATTTTTCCCATAAGCGTAAGGGTAATAATAAATATATATATATATATATATATATATATATATATATATTTATATGTATATGTAAGGAGTAGGATCGCTTTCCGAGGAAGGCGTTCCTTAATAATTAAAACAGCAAAGTACTTTGTTTGACGAAATTACTCGTCCATTGACTAAACAATGGAAAAATGTTAAAAAGTCAATTTTTAAAATTTTTATGTTAGCCACTTTTGATTCCAAACGCCTCATAAAGATCTTAATTCCTACATTCCTACCTTGCGTATGTAGTTTTTCGTAATTAATGTATCTTGTACGTACCTTTTAATTTTTTCGGACCACTTGGGTAAAAGGGTCAGATCGTTTAGTCATATCAGATAAATTATTTTCAAACTGCTAATTGACTAATACCTTTTTCTGTGTCAAAATATGACTCGTTTAACTCTGAATATTGTTACTCGCTTTTGATCCTCAACGTCTCATATAACAGATGACTTCAATACATAATTATAATTATAATAGGTATTTTAAAAACACTAAGATATGATTCTAAACCATGAAAAGGATATAATCCTTTCGAAGGATGGCATAACTAAGGATTTTTCACTCCCTTTAAAAAATTTAGGGCCACCTATGGGACTACGAAGCCACGAACTAGGGTTATTACGTTGTTATGCTAACCACTAGACCACATGACGCCCAATGAAATTTGTTCTTAGTAGAACAATTTTAGATCTTTCACCTGATAGATAAACTTCAATAAACTATATTTTTGTGCCCCTAGTATTAAAAGGTTACAGTTGGTTTTAAATGGATTTTAGATATACTTTTTTCTATCCATATATATTTTTTTATTAGTTTCGAAAAGTTTAAAAGTAGGTTTTATTCATGCAGCAGTAGGCCTTTAGGAAAAAAGGTTTTTTAATGAAATAACTCTCGGGAGCATATAATTCTATATCTAAGTTTAACATGGAGGCCTAATTCAATATATTTGGCGTTGGTAGGGCCTTTAAAAGGTCAAACCCAGTTAATGTTAGAAGTGATAGGAAATGAGATTACTCCCTAAAGGGCCCTAAATGAAGAGAGGAGCCGTACTTACCCAGAGGCAGTGGATGAGGCTGGACGAACCTGAGGAAGCTCTTGATGTGGAGGTAAGGGTTGAACTCTGGGCTGCCCTGGAGGTGGAAGCTGGGGGTGGCTGGTGGCACTTGCGAGAACACGATCTGCCTGGGGGCGGCACCGGAGAGCAGCCTTCTCTCTGCATCTGTACACGAACCTGCTGAGTAATCGTCATCAGTTAGGCCTCAAAATATACCTTAACATTCTGAAGATTTAGTACTAGGATTTGATAAAATATTTTTTTCTACAAACCCTTATAAAAAACTATTCACTAATCCTGTAAAGAGTAATTAATCTTTATTAATGTCGTCGATTATTAATATTACACAAAATATTCAATTTACAGCATAGGTTTCTCATGGAATCTTATATTCTAGTCCAGGATCCATGGTCCATTTTTGCACTCGATTTCTATCAAGCTGAATCTTCGCGAATAGCTTCGTTTCGATAAGACGCCCAACAATTTCCTATGTGAAAATTCTCGATTGTGGTAGCTAACAGAGGTAGCTAGGATAAAATATGTCGATTTGATCATTCTCAAAAATGTATTACTGACTGGTTTTTTTTTGTTAAATCAATATGTATGGTTTGCTCAAAGAGTCCCCTCCTTCCAACATGTTTTGACAATGAGGTCATCAAAAATGATTACTAACCAGCAGATTTTTTTTTTAATTAATATTTATAAGTATAATTTAACAGGCATATTTTCCTACAAATGGCGTGGTACGTTATCCCGGTCCTACGCTCAAAATTAGTAGAACAGATCGTAATAAATAAGTATAAAAAAAAAAAGCTGGTTAGTAATCATTTTTATTGACTTCGTTATCGATACATATTGGAAGGAGGGGACTTTTTGATCAAACCATACATTTTGTAGGCCAAATATTTTTTCAATTAATTTAGAAAATTATCTTGAGACTTGACAAATAAAACACAAATAGTAATAAATTTTTGAGAATCATCAAATCATATATTTTATCCTTGCTGACTTTGTTACTTACAATTGAGAATTTTCGCGAAGGAAATTGTTGGGCGTCTTATCAAAAAGAAGATTTAGCTTGATAGTACTCAGTGCAAAAATGTACCATGGATCCTGGGCTATTGTGGTTGTTCAACTTACACCAACGTACCCCTTTCTCTATTTTATCCCCTTACCACAGATGTAGAGGCATTTATATTCTACCTAAGGCTGCTACTAGGAAAACAGATATTGCTAGGCACAGCTACCGGCACCAATCACATGTGCCGTATATATTTCAGCATCTATTTCAACATTGCCGTGGAGTAGGAACTCTCTGCAGAAAACCAACAGCCAAAGAGCAATAAGTATGTTGTTCAGTTACATAAATGACATTTTCCGTTCATAGGTGTCTCATCAACCGTATTCATAATGAATTACATACAATATAATGATACCTATGTTTTCTCTCATTCGCATCTAAAACGATGTTTAGTATATTCCTTATTTATCTACTATTTTAATCATCATATATTATTATATTTATAAACTTATATCATTAAATACAGTACAGAACCCAGAAACAGAATGTTAAAAATGTATCATGTGCCAAAAAAAGGATGGTGAATTTCCAATTTGAATACAAACCTTTAAACTATTAAAACAATTCAGTATACGCTATTCATTTTAACTCATCTGTCTATATATGAACTATTTCGACTAAAATGAAACATTATGGTCATGAAAATTTTAAATTTATGAAGTTAGAATGGAAACAAACGTACCCCTGACAAGAAAGGAGCTAGAGGAAATTGAAATTAAAATTTAATTGGGGAGTTTGGGTCTTACAAAGAGTTACTGAATTATTTTTGGGTTATAGAATCGTTTAAAAAAATGAATGGTCGAGGTGAGTTTTTTTTTTTGAAAAATCTCTTTGATTTAATTTTTCAAACTAGAATTATAAAGTAATTCAGTTTCAGCATAGTTCGGTTTTGTCAATATCCGCCCTTAAAATTTGTATGAAATGTGTATTCTAGCTCTATAGTCTTATAGTCTATAAGCTCTTCAATTGGTCGTGTACATGTACAGTTCATCACCGAGATAGTAGAGAGAACTAAACAAATAACATAGAAAACTATACCCGAAATAATAGAGAAAATTATACTCATCAAATAGTATTTTTTTAATAGTTAATCATAAAAGATAATCAGAAGAATAATAAAATTCTCTAAATTATAAAATAATCTAAATTAATATAACCAGACCAACATTAACAAATACACAACGAATTACGAACATTTTAATTGTATTTGTACTTTTTTGAGAGTATAGAATAAAATCTGCTGAAAATATTCCAAGTTAATTTTTGAGAAAGCTTTAAAAAATGAATTATTTAAAAAAGTAGTGGAAATTAAGTGGTGTGTATTGAACACATCGTCCTAGACTTTTAGAAAACATTACAAGGTTACCCGCAATTAGATAAAAATCGCTCATCGCTAGAGAAAAGTAGATTTTCAAACAGGAAAATACAATTTTTACAGCATAAATAATTTTTTTTTCAATCTCGTTTAATTTCATATTTTCGATATAAACAAAAGTTGTGTGTTGAATTCATTCGTGGTAATAATTTCTGCCAATGACTTCCTCATAAAACGAATTTTGTTCCAAACTTTACGGTTTCTACATCATTAACGTGCATTTACCAACAGTATCCTGAATAATTACCTTTTGATTAAAATGTTCCAAATTTAAATGGAAATTTCATCAGTAGGAACAAAACTTCAGGTAAATAATATATACTGGAGAGCTTTGTCAAATACATACCTTGTTTCCTAATTTGTCGTAATTTTTTTTCTCATTATTTATTTACCAACACCTGTCAAACGAAAACAATGACAATCAGCAGATTGGCTGACAGTAAAATAATATATAATGACATGAGAGGCATGAAGAAGAACAGCACGGCTTGATTCAATTTTCTATAGTAATTGATCCCTCATCCACATTCTTTTTAATCTCATCCTAGCATTCACCGGCATTTGTTCTCCTAGTTTTTCTTGAAAGCGCTTGTAGTACGTTCGTATGAGTCCGTCAACCGTTGGTATTTTTAAGTCAGTATGCAGAGTTTTGTTATTGACATACCAAGGTGCTTTGGTGATAAGTCTAAATACATTTGACTGAAAAGTTTGCAGTCGTTTTCTGTGAGTCTAATTTGTCGTAATTAAAATCCAAAACTTACCCTAAACAAAAATAAATATTACCTATAAAGTACGTTAAAAATTTAAATAAAATAATAATTATTTTTTTAATGCATTAAAAACGCTTATTATAAATTATTGAGATAATTATTTTTAATTACTACTGGGAGAAGGGTACCCTCTTTCCGCGTATCGGTGGACCAACCGCCAGTTTTGTTTATTTAATTAAGTTCCTCTAATTCTATTACTCATTGCTCTAATTGTATAACCTTAATTTACTGGTATTCTGGAGTTTAGTTTGTATTATTTTTTTTTAATGTAGAATAAGCAGGAACTAAAATTTCTAGTCGATATCTCAACATTTTAAATTAGACTTTCAATTCCAATGCTCATAGTACAGAAAATATAATATGGATTCTTGAAATATTTGATAATTTACGAATTCTACTTCTTTCATTCTTTTATTTTGTTATAATAAAACAACGTTAAAAGTCATTATGTATCAAATGTTGATTTATCTAATAGGAAGTATTTATTATTTAAGACAGATTATTACTTCATTATTCGAAGATAAAACTGTCTTAATTTATTCGATTGTTAAATATCCTTTAGGACCACCTAAACCTGTAGGACAGCTACAACCCATGAAGGGCATGAGTTCAGTCTAGGACTCCATTTGGAAGGTGCGGTGATCCGAGATAACGCTCAGCCACCAAGCTTAGCCATTGAGCTACCCCGCTTCATTGATTATTAAATACAATAATTTAATATTAAAAT
This sequence comes from Arma custos, assembly GCA_037127475.1. NCBI lineage: Eukaryota > Metazoa > Arthropoda > Insecta > Hemiptera > Pentatomidae > Arma > Arma custos. Next base: position 99,784,993 of record CM073759.1, on the reverse strand, counting down.
GAATAAAATCGATATATAATCAATAACTATAAAATTATTGCGATTTAAATGGGTTCATAGCTCGGCCAACAGTGAGTCCTAAGAAGTGCCAACGAACCTGTAGCGTCATATGAACAAAGTAAAGAAAATAAAGTGGCTTCTTACATTATACTTCAATTTAAAAACTTCATTTAATTTTACCTTAACTAGTAATGTTAAGAACTAATATCTTACTAATATTATAAATGTGAAAGTTTGTATATTTGTCTCTTTCACGCAAAAACTACTTGACAGATTTGGATGAAACTTTACAGTAATATAGGTTATACATCAGAATAACACATAGGCCATAGCAAGCGCGGATTCAAGGGGGGGGGAGTGCACGGGGGCACGTGCCCCCCCGACAGTTTTTTAGGTACTGTGGAGAATCCATGATTGTACATAATTAAAGGCAAATCGCATGATCATAGTTGTTAAAATAACAGAAATAACAAGAGTGAAACTATTTGTTTTGATATCCAACTAATCTTACTTATACTTATTATAAATGTGAAAGTTTGTATGTTTGTCTCTCTTTCGCGCAAAAACTACTGAACGGATTTGGATGAAACTTATTGAGTAAAATAGGTTATATATATTATAGGCTACAGCAAGGGCAGATTAATGTGGGGGCATGTGCCCATCCCCGTTATAGTACATAATTAAAGGTAAATCGGGAACTTAGCATCTTGAAATTTTTAGTTAGGTTCTTTGTATAGTTTAAGAAAGAAATTTGGATAATTCCACTCCAAGGGTTTCCCTTTTAATATAATATAACATTATTATAATATAATACAAAGGTTGTATAGAATCCGTCAGTTTTGAAGTTAGACATCTGATATTTTTGATGTATGATTAACTTATATTTAAAAAAAAATAATTATTTATTTAAAATGATCTTTCACGAAACTTTATTTGGCAGACCAAATTCCACTCGAGCAAAGCCGCGGGCATAAGCTAGTATAATATAAGAGAAGTATTATGTTATTTCATTTCCCAAAATGGTATCGTCATGATTTCTTCGATTTTTAATTATATTTTTTACATTGGTAAAGCAAAGGGGAGTTAACAGATACAAATGAACACAAAACTACCCATAGGTAAAATAATTCTGGGAAAATGAAGTGAAGTCTTTGTTACGGTCCATCCAACATTACAGAGGTAAAATAGAATGTAACAACCACGTTTATATAATAGAAAGAAACTATTAATATTTGAAAAATATAAATATTCATACTTTTTTAAATAAATTAACAGTTTGTTCAGAGAATTTTTTTTCTTTACTTCCATGAATATTTAATTGAATTTAATTATTTATTTTTTTACTTTACCGAGAAAACAAAGAAATACATTAAGAAATTATTTTAATAATGACGCAGGACCTTGCATTATTAAATTGTTTTGGCAATTTATAATCCATTGGCAAAAACCCTTAAACGAACAATAGTGTTTACATCAAATTTAATATTTCATGTGCTGATTTGAATTTTGAATTAAAATATCAGAGTGTGTAGAATTAATTGAACTAGTTATTGAAACAAATATTTTTTTAAATAATTTAAACCCAAATTAGACATCATTACATAGCCGAACTTATCGAATTTATTTTCCGTGTATGTAAGCTAATGACCAAAGAGGCTCAAGTGATTGGCCAACTTTATTGATCCACTTGTTTTTAAAAATTCAAAGTTTATGACACTTTTTCTAGTATTAATTAATGATTTATCAAAAATATAAAGTTTACACTTATTTAAGTATTTTTTAATGTTCGTACTGGTAACATTGCAATGTTTAGATGTCATTGCCTGTTTCCTTTATTATTTTGTTTATATAGCAGGGAACAGATATTCCAAATGCTACTTGCTAAGTTTGAGTTTATCTATCAAATTGTGTCATTTACACTGATGTATATTCTTATATTTTAATTAGAGTGTAAAATTTATTCAGTTTTTTAGGATTTGGTAGCGGAGTAGCAAAGCACTGAGTTGCCTTGCCGAGGGTTCAAATCCCGCTAGCTGGCAGACTTTTATGTAATCTGTAAGCGGCCGGAGATGGATCCTGTGGGCTCTAGGATTCTGGGGGGTCACCCAGCCAACATAAAGTGGGTACCAAAAATGAAAGGGAAAAAGTTGGCGGTTGAGCGTGATCTAGGGCAAATCACCTCGCTGCCAGCTACCATGTACTGAACTCAAGACTCTCCAGATTTTCCGTTATTTACACAATTACCGTTATTTATAGTTTCAAGAGAGTCTGTAAGCAGAATCAAGCTTTTTACCCTATATATGCTCTCCCTGCGGTTTTTATGATTAGAAATGTAGGCGGTAAATGGTAATTTGCTGTCCCTATTATTTATAAACTATAATTTTTTATGTCGGAATATTTTTCTGAAGGGAAAGGTTTAATGCCGGCACATTATGTCACCCAACAGCGGGAGGGAACTATCTATTATAACTTGGGAGCCCCAAGTGCCAAACTGAATTAACTACCCCACAACCTGACGTTCAACTTCTTGTCCTTCCGAGGCACGGAGTACCCCGACAATATCTACGAATATTTAGAAAAGGTTCAGCTACAAGAACATCCTCGGATATTAGTATTTAGAGAAATAGATGGAGTAAAAAATTATGTCAAAACGTATGTTCTTGTTAATTATCTCATGACATCTATACCTGACTAATAAAATCATTCGGTTTGGTGAAACCTGACTACTGCACTGAGAAGCCTATCCAAGAAGCCTCTATCCTGAGCTGGGGTATTATTTTCTTTAGTCCTTCCCAGCTCAAATTACCTGCTGGATTATGTGAGTGATATGATACCACAAAGGAATGAATATTATATTAATGCTTACTAAATAAATATGAAATAGAGAGATTTTTTCAATTTAAACTGGAATTCAATTACAATTATATCTAGCACTATTAAGATTTAATTTTATATGATATGTAATTATTATAGTATAACGGTTTGTCTTCGATGCTCAGAGGATGTTTTTTCGTGTGTCCCTCTTCTATGATGGATTAAAGTGGCACTTCCTCTCCATCCGCAGAATCTCTCTCTTTCCTATGTTCATTTCAATACTGTATACTATGAGGCGTGTTTTTTAAGTAAGTACCGTTTTGAAATTAAAAAAAATACGTGCAAAGATATCTCAATAATTTTATTTTTACATGAAAGCCTGTACCTTAATCTACTATTCTACATAATTTCCTTTATTATTGAGGCACTTGTCATAACGTTGTACTTGTTTAAGAATACCCCCCTCATAGAAGTCTGCCGCCTGACTTGTTAACCACTGCATCACAACTTTTATGACTTCGTCATCGCCTTGAAGACGCTGGCCGCTCAGGTGTTTTTTCAAGTGCAGAAACAGATGGTAGTCACTGGGCGCCAGATCAGGGCTGTATTGAGGATGATCTAGAGTTTCCCATTAAAAAAGATGTGATTGAGATCTTTGGTCTGATTAGCCACATGTGGACGGGCATTGTCATGCAGCAAAACGATGCCCTTGCTCAACTTGCCACGTCTTTTGTTCTGGATTGAACGGCGCAGGTTTCTTTTTATTACTATATTTTTATTGTATTACTATATTATTTTATTAGATTTTTTCTTATTACTATACTAAACCATCAACTCACAACATCCCTCTTACATCTATAGTCCCCTACAATTGAAATCCTCTATCCGATCCCAGGGCTCAAGATTTCGGTTTTCGATCTTCATACTCGTCCACTTAGTACCAAAACGTTTATCCCAGACGTACCATACTATCTATATCCCATGTTTTTTAATCTCGAATAAGGTTAAAATATAATAGTTTTCCAACGATTCACGGGGTTCCGACAGAAATGCTTAAATATCGAGGATGCTCGAAGCATTATAAAATTTGTCAACTCTTTATAGATATTATGCTAGAAATATGTGCCTAAATAGGATTTTGTAATATTAAAGCAGCTATGTTGATGAAAGGATATATTATAATTATAATAGAATTAGTCATAAGGAATGTCTTTATTCTAATGCGATTTGAAAAGTGGTAATTTTAGTATCTGTATTTGTATTAAAATATGCAATGCCTTAAAATTTATTACTTTGCAAAATTTTAAAACAAAAATTTAAATAAATAAAAACGTTTTACATACGTTTAGTAAACCAGTAATGGCCCATTCTGAACAGATGTTCCGCTATTCCTTACTTACTTGCCTTAGGTTACAGGTTGCCTATGTATGTATATTTGCACATATTGTTAAATACATATTGAATTATTGTTAGGTTCAATTTATTGATAATTTTGTCGCTATTATACTATTAAATTAAAAAATCAAAAGAAAAAATGTCGGCAAAAATACAATATTCAAATTCACGCCATAGTTTCTGTTTCTACGAATGTTTCTGTTAATAAGAAATATTCTCCTTAGGGCAGGATAAAGGTAATTATTCATGAGCCTGTAATTAATCCTACAGCTTAGGTATTACGAAATCACATATTGAGTTTTAATAATTTAAAAAAGGAGCTATCAATAAAAAATAGTATTTTGAAATGATCAAGATTGTTGTGTAAAATAATTTCCATAATTGTTTGAGGTCTTAAACGAAGAATAAATCCATAAAAAAGGAATCGATCATAATGGAGGAACTTGTTTATGTTTATTATGCGTGAAGGGTGAAACATTTATCCTGATGAATGAAGATGGAAAATGTTCTTCTGGTCTCAAAAACTCTAATTACTTACAGTTAGTAATATAATTTTCCTTGGAGAGAAAGACTACATGTCTACTTCGGCTATAATCTAATGAATCTTCTGCGTTCTAATTCCTTAATGGCCTCAACACAAAATGGTTTCTAGTTATTTGAAGTAATTAGAATTTTTTTTGAAAAATAAAGCATTGTATCTTCATCTAGACACTGCCACAACTACCATATAACTTTTTTTTATTTCATTCATTATATAAGATATTTACTTTTTTATAAATGTGCTATGAGTAGAGCACTGAGTTGCTCTAATAGTCAATCCTACAAACATCCTACCTTTAAATCCAGCAGTAGCAGATGAATAATTTAATCTGGTAAATGGTTGGATCCTGTGGAATTTTTAGACCCTCCTGGGGCTTGCCCGGCTTCTATAAGTGGGAAACTTTAATTGGGAGAAAACCTGGTGGTTGAGTGATCTAACCCAAATCACCTATCTGTGCAACAGTTGCCTAAGAAACTGTAAAATCTATATGAACTGAATCATTGACCCAGTTTGATGCGTAGTGAATCATAGGGTACTGATCTTCGACCCTGATGGTGCGATACAGAATTTTCCACCTAACAGAAAGTGTTGAGAATTCCGTAAGAACAGAAAAACCTGACCAACATATTTTATTAGAGAAAATTCTTAAAGTAAGTCCTACTTGTCTGATAGGTACTTCAGAATATTACAAGAAGATGCATATTCTGGGCTGTATGAAATAAGTGCCGGTGTTCCGCAGGGTAGCATAATAGGCCCCATACTCTTTCTGCTCTATATAGCAGATATGCCAAAAATTGAAGAAAGTGTCATGGCCACCTTCGCCGATGATACAGCTGTTCTTTCCATCGGAAATGACCATCAGGAAACCATAAGAAAATTAAACATAGCAATAGCTAGTATACTAAGATGGACCACAGAATGGAAAATTAAATTAGAACGAATCAAAATCTGTGCATGTTGATTTTACGAACAAAAAATCAACTATCAACCAATAATCAAAAACAACACCTGGTAGAGACTGTACTGTTTCATGGACAACGGTTCTTCAAGGAAGTGACTTGTCTTAGATGCTTAGATTCTGACGTTATAGGAACGTATTTCAAAAACCTTGTGTAAATATATTAGACGAGACTCACAACCGATATGGTCAAACCTTATCAATCCACAAGGCTGAAGGAACAAAAATGGAAAGGAAGAAAAGGAACGAAAATGCTGTTGAATTCTAATATCATTTTGCTGGTAACTATAATAAGGCAACTATTAATTCTGATAAAGTGAGTCGACAAAAGGTACCCAACTTATTACGAATCTTGAATTAAGAATGATGGTAGTTGCCGGGTCAAACACCTTTGTTCTGAGACGGTGTTTTTCTAATCTCCTTCTTCTTAATTAGGCACAGAATAACTCTCTGACAATAAAATAAACAAGCTGAGGGAGGAACGAAAGAATAACTCAGATAAAGAGAGAGAGAGAGAGGGAGAGAGAGAAGATAGGACAGGACAGAAAAGTAAACCCTACCCTCATTTCACATTGTTCCCAAAAAAATGATAAGATGAATTGAATATTCCATGTGCGTTTAAAAATAAAATAAAGAAATATTTTTAATAATATGTTCATGAAGATACTGATGTGTTCATGATACTGTGGTCATGAAGAGATACGAAATTATGATCAGATTACTTTCAATTATCATATTATTATTTTATTTTAATTATATTTCTCAGTCCTGAAATGTACTGATGACTAATTGTACTTATTTCTCATTAACTAGTAAGTTCATTTATTGTATCTTTGAAGTAACTAGAAGTAAATTTCTGTTAAATTCATTAAGACTTTAGAAAATTGCATATTCCCTAGGTTATAACCGAAGAAGATGTGTATTATTTTTCTATAAAGAAAGCTTTAGAGGCCCATAGTTAAGAAAAAATAAATTGTTTCGATACTATACAATCAGATACTACCCTGGACAGCCAGTGGAAACGACTTTCCAAATTGACTTCCCGAGCTTGATTCTTTTACGCTCTAGATTATGAAAAAATGTTCTGATTTGTGTTACTCACTCACTCTAATGACTGTTGTAGGGCACTAACCCCGCGTTTATGTTTTTTTTTTACTTTCTGGATCTTTTGAAGGGTGAGAAAGCAGTGGTTTTATACCTTGCACCAAATTATAGTAGTCACCATTATTAACCAAGGTATTAGAAATTGACAGTCGGGATAATAATTGGTAGAATATAGTTTTTATTACATTCTGTTGCATTATATTTTTGCCAAGGCAGATTATAGCATTTTGATAGTAAGAAAGTAATGGGCTGTTAACTAATTAATTAATTTATCATTTATCTTTATTTTACTTATTACTGTTATTACTGAATCGAAAATTTTTGGGTGAAGAATTCTGTCTTCAGTGTTTTTCGTTCATTACACATATAGTCACAATCACAATAATTTTACATTATAATATTACATAAAATATGACAAATAATAACTATAAATATTAATAGATTAATAATATACTCAAATAGAAGCAACATGCAACCCAGGGCAGTAAAGTTCAGGGTCAAGCGGAACGATGAAATAGCGGGTGATATTATTTTCTTAAAAGGAAGATTTATCAACTTTAATCAAAACCTAGACACCTCTCAAGTTTTCATTAGATTAATTTAGAGCTATTTTTGGAAGATTATATTTTATTAATTATTAAAATTAGTGAAAATAGATAAGCAATTTTAACAAATAGCGGGACTGTTTACTGGCTAATCTTGTTTTAGGGTTGGATAAAGAATGTTTATAATAAGATAAGCTTATGAGGTACGTGATGTTTTTGCTTGGTGTGACAATATCTTGATAATCTAGAACCTGCCCTGATGAGTTAACGTTGACAAGCCGATCGACATGTGTCCGATGGAAGTGTGGACATTACACGATGGAATCAACCTTGTATTATGGAGTTTTTCGTATCCATATTAATATAAATCTTGTTATAATCCGACGGTCAGTAAGGGCTGAGTATTTGAAAACTGTTGTTGAATGATAAAATGTTATTGTATTAGTATTTTTTGACTAAATTTTCAAGATTTTTAAGTCTGTTAGTATAGAGTTTCTTGACACTATAAAATGTTAACAACGAGCATACTTGCGTATAATTACAATAATTTTAACTTATTCTTATATTGGATAAAATATAATTAATCATTAATATTTCTGAAGTTCTACAATCTTACGCATGACAGCGGAAAGTTAGTTTCAACGACAGTAAAATAAAAAACCTGTACCAGTGCAACCCATGAAGGCTCTTGGATTCAGTAGATGGTAGAGAGGGTACAGTTTCTAGGACAACGGTTGTGCAGGGCGGTGATATTCCTTGGTCAAGGTCAATCTCATGATTAGGGTCTCCGAATTAACATATAAAATAAATTAGCTTCTACAGTCGGATTTGAACCCAAGACCTTCGGGACGGAAACCACCGAGCCATAATAATAAAAAGACAATTATTGTGGCGTTTTACATTACATTTCTTTCATTTTACAATTTCTGACTATTGTTAATACCACTAAATATTTCCATTTTTTAATTTCATTTTTAATGTGAGGTTGTGTGTTGTTCAATGATAAAATTTATTCTCAGGTAGGAAGTACATTATTCACGCGCAGTTGTTTAACTAATATGTCGAAAATTTAAAATGAAATTGATGGTTAACACTATAAACATAGCATATCCTTCAGTGTTGGTATTTTTCGATATTGTTGGAAGTAAAACTGAGACTAATTGAGCCGTTTATTTTGAAAGTGGCCTACCTCCATTTATCTTCAAATATTTAAGGGTTTGCGTTTCGATGAATTTAAAAATATACGTATAGGATACTAATGAGTCATACTGCTTAAGTGTATCTAAGGCTGTAAAATTTATGGTTCCAATTAAAATGTTAACAATTATTAAGTGAATAATGTATGTTTTCTTATCAAGAATGGAGTTAGGCAAAAATTTTAAAAACGGAGTTAGGTCACTTTCAAAATAAACGGCTCAATTCTTTATTAAGCGTCTTTAACATGTGTTATTTTAAAATAAAAGCTAAAAAAAGTAATCCCCTTTTGGTGTATTATCATCATTATAATTATTTTTTATTTCAATATGTGCCAATATCATTTATATAATTTCTTACATAAATAATTTATTTTTATTATTTCAATGTTTTTATTTTGAATTTAAGCTATTTATCCGTCATTGGTTGTATTTTCCAACATTGTTAGAAGGATATCTGAGACTGATATTTTATTACCTAGCATCTTGAACATGTTTCTTTGCAATGTATATTTTTATCTTGAATTGAAGTTAAAAACGTAGTACAATTATAGGTCATGAAAGTGAAATGATAAGTAATATACTTTTCGTGTTATCCGTCATTTGTGGTATATTTCCGACATTGGTGGAAGCATATATGAGACATTTGTTTTTACGAAGCAACTTCAACACGATATGTTTTAGAATTTTTTTTTTTAAATTATGACTACAAGCTAAAAAAATTAATTTTTGATTCTTGCCGTAGGAGCCTTCCCAAGAAGCCTACCTGCCAGTTGTCCGGCTTGGGCGGCGGTGCAGTTGCTCTGGGCGAGGACCCGATGCACGACGAGGATGAGGAGCAGGGGGAACCTCATGCTGGACTGGCCTCACTCCTCTTCTGTGGCTTCCCTAATCCTATCAGCCGAGTCTCTCTTACGCAATCGTAAATCTTATATCGGGGAATAGATTTACACGCATGTCTCCCTTGGAGTATCATGTTTACTTTCAGCTAACAAACTTCACTATTAAGAAAGAATTAGATTTATTGTTGATAGAGATCATTTGCATTGCACCCCCAGACTATATGTATCCTTCGTTAAATTTACTGTCATATGGAATGATGTGCTTGGATGTACAAAGAGACTTTATGATATGGAGTAAACGATCGACTATTAATTCTTCATCCACGGTGAGTGGTCAAGTTTAATTTGTCCAGAGAGAGTTAACTGTACTTAAGGAAGTGGAATCGTGTCATTTTCATAGTTTTATAATACTATAAATGACTTCTTTCCAAGCGGATTCCAGACTAAGCCCCTTATTGACTAAGAAAATAACACGATGCCGCTTCCATAAGTACAAGAATCTCATTTAGAAGAAAATTCGGCTTAACCGCTTATTCACTGGGGCAGTAGTATCAGGGACAAACATAAGTTATTAATCATATCAACTAACATAGCGATTATTTCCTATCTATACTCTTAACAATCTCTGTCTTATCATATCCTCTCTGCTCTTTCTCTATATCTAACATCTAAGTGTAATTTAAGGTTCTATATATTCTTTAATATTTTAGAGGTGGTATATACACAAATAGGACACCAGATTAGTAACAGACTCGTGAACAAAGAAGCGCATGGAAAGGTGTGCACACGCGACGAAAAGAGGAAGGGCCGAGCACCTACCCCGAGCGATGATGAAATGAGGTTATTTTTCGGAGAAGCAACATTGAGAGAAAAGATAGGAAGAAGATGGGTGAAGTTCACTATCTTGTCAGAAGCGTGTCTTATGTGTAAAAAAAAAATATGAAAAATAAACCAATTGAGAGAAATGAGCACGGAACTCTTTAAGTCTCGGCAGTTCCTCATTATTAGACACAGATAAAGGCTATTATTAATAAACTGTAGAAAGTAATTATACTCTACTATCTAATACTTTGTTGGACACGATATTACCAATTTCACCTCAATTTCAGAAGATATATATCGATCGAGCAAAAGAGTTTTTTTTTCGTATTTAATAGATTCTGCGATTTGTCTTTCGTTGCCGGTTTGTGTAGCGGTTATTTTCGTAAACACAATCTACAACTTATTTTTTTACTGAGTTTATAAAAAAAAAAAAAGATTTTCATTTAACCATTTTAATGATTATGAATAATAGGCATAAACATACATCAATAATTTTATCTTTGATGAAAATTTTATCTTTGATAGACTTTAATCAATGAATCCATCCTTTAATAAATAATGATTCTACTTAATATTAGTCAAAGAAATCTAACAGCTTTTCCAACAAATATGAGATTGGGTATAAAGTGTAATTATCCCTATGAATAAAAAATTCGGCTCTATTGAATGAGAAAACTATCAGCCAATAGGCTCACAAACTTTACACGAGACTACTGAAAAAGCGACTGAGGAGAAAGGTCGAAAATAAAGTAAGGGCCTAACAGGGGGGTTTTCTTCCTGGAAAGCAGATGCGAAACCACATTTTACATATAAACTTAGCAGGAAAGGCATGGGATTGAGACACTCACATATTCTTCGCATTTTTAGACTCGGTGCCCAGAAAAGAAATATGGAAGGCATTGGAACTCAAAGATATACAAGGCGATCTAATTTGAATCTTTATGTTGGCGTACCAGGAGACAAGGGGAACTTTAAGGACAATCATAGGAAATATGATGCATTCCACGTAGAAAAAAGTGAGAAGCAGGGAGATGGTTTAAGTTGACTCCTGTTTATAGTTTTTATGGAAGAGATCCATGAAATTTGCATGCTTCGAACTGCACACTGAACTGGACGGCAATCGGAAAATGGAACTTATGAACCTTTCTTATATAAAGTCGTTTGAATGCCGATGACATTCTTCTAATTGCTTATTCCCAAGAAAATGTGCAGGAAGTCTAATAGAATGGTACGAAGAGCTACTCAATAAAGAGATTAACACCGCTGAGTGCAAGGTCGTAGTTCTGTCCCAAGAAGATCACGAAAACCTTTCTTATCTGCAATGGGAAGATATCAAAAGTTGTGGTGGAGTTTGCTTACTTAGGGACCGTAATAAGTTCCTCCGGTAAGATTGAACCAGAGAAATCTCACGGAACTCCTAAAATTATTTGATCTGCAATAGTATAATCGGTCGTATACATGCTATAGTTTTTTATATTTTATATTGAACTGTCGATGTTAGTCGACATATATTACGTAATTTAAATGGAATAGTTTTTACATTATTAATGTAAAGAAATATATACTTATTAACTATCTATTTCAATAAAAAACAATAAATTTTGAAATATTCCTTCTGATGTTTAAATTACTATTATGAATAAGATTTTTAAAACCTTCGGATATTACCAGTTTAGATATTAGAATTACTAGTACATTTGAAGATGACAGGGGAAAAGTTATCCCATAAACGTTCAGGAGATCCAAATTAATGTCGAAATCTTTCAGTAATGTTCATACGAACCAAGCAGAACATATGGAAAACCTCCTTTCTCCATAATCAGCTCTATGCAACGTAGAACATGATGCATTTTTCAATTTGAAAAAGTAGTGCAAATTATTGCCATAAAATGACTTTCGTGTGTCCTAAGTTTTTCTAAGCAGTGCTATAAGAAAAACTGCTATAAGAAATTGCTAGTTGCTATAAGAAATTCTAAGCATGTGAAAAATGATGTGTGTATGTATTTATGGGTCTAGGGTTTGTTATCCTGTATTAATAGACTGGAAAATAAAATAATATTGATTGTTCAAAAGACGATTTGTTTGTTTGTTCATTTAATGTCACTTTATGCTGCTAGGGCTAATCGGACGATGCTACAGTGGGAGCTCTTAATTTTGTCTATCCAGGTTTAATTAGGATAGGGATTTTTAACGAGTACCTGACATCGTACAGGCTCGGGACCCCCGTTTAACGTCCCTTCCGAAGGACGGCGTAACTAAGGATTTTTTACTCCCTTAAAAAAATCCTAGGGCCACCTGCCGGGCTACGAACCCGCGATCTTGGGTTTAGTAGTTTGTTACGCTAACCACTAGACCACAGGTGACCTCAAAGACAATTTGTTCAAATACCCCTTAAAAAAGAAGTTAAGGCTACTGTTTATACCAATGAAGGATCAAAATGTTTAATTTGGTGGGAAGTAATCTTTTCTTAAACTCTAAATTTCTAATAAATGAACGCTTAAATAGAACGAATGATTGACATATCTGAGTATACAACTAACTTTCCATAAAACTTTTATTAGTAATTATCATAATAAAAAAACGTGTGGCTGTGTCATGGACAAGTTGTTTATAGACACGTTTATGTGACGGATAATATTTTTATATAAAATATTATTAATTGTGTATTCAGGAAAAATCACGTAAACAAATATATTGCTTTATTAAAATATAAATTTATTAATTATACGTCTGAGAAACAAAAAGAACGACACAAATGGCATACAAGATACGTCGATATTTCTGGTAAACGATAAATCAATATGTAATACCTGTATTAAACCTAAGTTGTTGGAGAAGTTTCGATGTAGGACAAATTGAACACGCTGAGCATAAAGCCGTGCAATGAGCGGACTTGCGGGACATTAACATTTAAGTCTTCGACTGTCATAATTGGTGTAGTAAGTTCAGGTTCGTAATTGGGTATAATTTTAGCGAAGTTTTTCGAATATTTTAATAACGATCGTAACATAAAGAGTTTAATTTCTGCTACTGCTGTACCCGGCTGGATGTACACCCACACGAATATGAATTTGAAGATGCCATTGGTCTTTACGTTTATTAGACAGACATCACCAGCTTTTGCGACTTTTGTATCAAAATAAATTTCCGAAGTGTCAATTTAACTCAATTAGAATCTGTTAAGCCATTGATGTTGCGATATATTTCATCATGTATATCCCATATATTCATGTATGCGACTACACTGGCTTTGGATGATGATACCGCTTGCGACGACGTAGTTGCAATTTGTATGGGCTTAGCGGTATTATAATGTGATCTCAGATCAAAGCCAGGCACTTTCACTGGAATGGAAGCGTCCATCCAAGTCTCGCTTGGTCGATTGCCGATGGTGGAAACGGTAGAGGTGTCTTCTGAGTGAGCGACCAAGCTTTGTGCATTAATGGTGGTGATAAGTATACAGCAACGCTGATCAGGAACACTATCACAAAACGTGTTTACTTCGGCGACAAGTGTTGGCCCAATCTCTGGTATTCATCTTGTATCTCTCTAATTGTAGGATAAAATTTGGAATCGTTTCGGGTGTTGATCATAAACGATGTGACACAACTCAAAGCCACATAAACTAGTTGGTTTTGGCCAAATAAAAAAACCTTGACTCGGTCACATGGTGTTTTATTGATACCATACTACATCTATCTACATATACAACATCTGCATTTGGATATGGTTTTCGACGCGTTTAGGCGGACGTTATACTGGTATAGTTTTGATAATATTTTTATTTTATTTATAAGTTGAACACCTTATTATGTTCAATGTCAATATCTTATATACAATCGATAGATTTTGAAGACAGCTGACGATCGAACCTTAAACGAACGTCGTAGCTTCTTCGTGTCAAAAGCTATACTAATTGGAAATCTTGATATGCTGCGAAATTACCTCAAAATTGCGACGGTTCCCCCTCCACCGACGGCGATGTTTAACAGTACTCACTTGGCGTAATGAATTCTTCGATCCTTTAGCTATCCTTTGGTTAGATTGAATTTTGAATGAAGATATGTAGAATATGTAGCTGCAACACCAAACCCTTCCTTTACTTCAGTTTTTCAAAATAAGTATTGTACAACCGCATATTTCCCCATATAAAGGGGTATACTTCGGTTGTAGCCTCTAAAGGGAAAACGAAATTCATTGGGTTGGGAGTTGAAATTGACCTTCAAACTTAGCAGATATTACATTTTCTCAACACGAAAGACTTCTGGGAATGAAAGTTTTATGGATTTTTCAGACTGTAGTGACTGAAAAACTCTTTGAATGAGCCTCTATGATTTTATGACACATTTCAGGCTGTCGGGAATTTTCCTTCATTGATCAGAATGTGTTCCCCAACTTTGGGAAGCCAGGTTAGCTCGTTAGCCCCAGAATCGCTCGGATAAATTCATCATTCTCCTCTACGGGAATTCTACTCGTAATTCAGCCGTTTTGAGCTAGTTACTCTGTATTTTTTTTCTTTTAGTTTAACTGCACCATCGTGATAGCCATAGAATAATCTATCTGAAATATCTGTTGCTAATTTTCGGGTCACCTACTTTTTTCATTTTGGTCTTCATTCATTTGGGAGATATAAACCCCTATATCCATGTTGTGTACGAAACCCATTGGGAAAATGACTGTAACAATCTCTTTTTATATTAGTGAAAATTAAATAATTAACATTTATTTAACCATAATATTTTACAAAATTGCAACTTAGAACTATTTGGATTGTATTTTAAAATTCCTCTAGTAAACTCGGAAAAGAAGGAAAAGAATCCTTAATTTGGTGAACTCATTTATTTCCAGTGTTCTTTTTGAACTTTCTATTTACATGAATCCACTAGTTAGAGATAATTTGTAATGTTTATGTATGCTCAAAAGGAATTTAGCCTGGATTTGAACCTTAATTGTATAGTCGTATCACTGAGCTAACACTTGGTAATGCTTTGTTAGTTTTGACTAATCAAAAGATTAAATACTGACCCTGTTGTTCCGTATTTAGAAGTGTTATTGTTTTGTTTTTGGTTGTCTCTTAACCTGGTAGTACTATTAAATCTTTAAAGCAGTATGAACACCTAAGGCACTGTTACTGGCTACTGGGTATTAAAATGAATTAAACTACTCCTAAATCCAAGATACTAATATTTATTAATAAAGTGACAAAGGATACAGTTAAATTATTAGCAATTAAATTATTAAACTGATATAAGTTTACAATAACAATATTCTAAATATTTATTATAACATAGTCCTATTTAATTATTACAATAATATAAGATATTACTAATCCTAAATGACTTAACTATTAACATAAGCTTGTACAAATACCATAAAATTACAACTACCACTTAACTAATTAACACTTACAGTTCACTAATTAAAGTCCACCGACCGTAAGATTCTCCAAATATCACAAACTGACACACAGTAATAAACAGAAACGGTTTATTACACTCAAAAGACTGTCACAGTCCACTGATACACTTATTACACTGGCACTCACAGTGCCTGGTCTACTCTCAGACTGGCTCGCTCGAGGCGAGAGGGGTATTTAAATAGGCAAGGCCGAACATTCTAGAACACGGAAGTTGGGGAAGACTGTTCTGGGAATGTCGAGAACCTTCTTGATCTCTTCTGACAAAAGGTTCTAGGAGAAGGTTCTAATCCAATCTTAACTTCTCCCGCCGACGGCTTAAGACGTTAACCCCTTGTTTCCGTCTTCCTCTCTGAGACCGTAACAGTACAATGTATCTGTTTTGTGAATAAAAGTAAAATAGAAGTGATTTTTTTGCGGAATTTACAATAGAATAAATATTCGTCACAAGGTTTGTTGATGAAATTGTTGCATAATATTACCAACTCAGAAGAATTGCCACTCTTATTCTCAAACGAAAAATCAGTCTTTACTGTTAGCAATTCAGTGTTAATTAAATCTTTACCCAAGGAAAACAAAGTTAGGTGAAACTTGGTGCCATGTTATTGTGAAGATAAGTCAATGTAAATTCAGAAGTTTCTGCGCTTGCTACTTAAACCAAATTAGAAGAGAATACAAGAGGATAACTAGAAGTTGGCACATACATTTATTTGTGAGGTGGAAGTCAGAATATAATATTTATAAATGATTCTGATCTGTTTTTCATAATTAGTTTTGCTTGGCCAAATGTGACATTCCATTCAATAAATTATTTTTTTCTTTTTATAAAGATTTCAAGTTAGCTATTATGTATTTTTAAATTTTTGATTACCGATTTCTTAATCATAGGATTATTTGAGAAAAGAGCATATAAATATAAAGAGCATGTATGAATCATAATTGTCAGTAGAAATTCAGTAGAAATATTGAAGTAAAAAAGATTTTTTCTTAAATTTAAGATTTTTAAGCTTTATACCAATAAAAAAATATATTTTTTTAAATTTAATTTTCATTGGCACCTGCGCATCCAGCAAATTTGATCAAAGTGTCTTTCTCTTAGCTTTTCTACATGATCATCGAGTTATTTTGAAAAAAAAAAATCAATTGTAGAGTAGGTCTCTTGGCCAATGTCTTTTTAATCTTTTCTTATCAAATCCAGGTAACAGGCACCAGGAAAGCGGAAGAACGAGAGGGTTTGGGTGATATTGTGTCGATGAGCGGAATGTTATGTATTTGTAATGAATATATGAGTTATAGTGGGAATGTTCATGTCGTTATGTACAGTGTGATTCGAAATATACCATGGTGCATTAATAATTTTTCTAAGAATTTTGGACTGTGTTGTTTGTATTTTTGTATGTGAACTTTTTTTGCTGAATCCCAAAGTTTTGCTCCATATGTCCGAATAGGTTTTAGTACTTATAAGTCATTTGTTCCTCAAATCAAGTGAAGATCTGTAGTCCAGAAAATGTGATAGTTGTTTATACCGTCTAGTCAGTTCTTGTCTTTTTAATTTTGTATGTACGATCCATATAAGTCTTTTGTCCAAGTATAGTCTGGGGTAATGTACATCATTTTTGGAAGGTACTTCGTCGTTGCCAATTTTGACTGCTGGACTTTGAAGCTTTGCGCAGATAGAAGCTTACATGGCTCGATTTTGAGGCGTTTATTGTGATTTGCCATTTACAGAACCACGTTTCTGAATCAAATAAATGATTTTGAAGAGCTATAGATGCTATATTTGGGTCTCTGTGAGAAGAAATAGTGGCTGTTTTGTCTGCGAAGGTATAGATGGTGCAAGGGTGCTCCAGAATATCAGAGGTGTACACAGAATAGAGAATGGGGCTTAAAACACTGCCTTGCGGTACACCCCTGTATTGAGGAATGAAGGAGGAAATCGAAGAGTCAACGGAAGTACAGAAGAATCTGTCTTGGAAATAAGATTGAAGAATTAAAGAGTATGTAGAAGGTTAGTGAGGTTTTATTTTCCAAAAAAGACCCTTGTGCCAGATCTATCAATTGCTTTTTCAATATCATGTCTGCCTCTGTTATTTATAGAATTTAAATAGTCCTTGTAACTGTTGTTTTTAAATTTTGATAATTCTTGTTGTAGTTTTCGGGTTAGTTTGTAAATTAATATTAACTTTAAAAAATAGTTGATAAACCATAAGCCATTCTTTACCTGAATCACATCTTTATTCCTCCACTTTTTTTCCTGCGACTAAAAGTAGGGATTGTGCTATTGATATTTCGTTTTACTGATCTTTCCTATTGATTTTTATGTTTTTTTGGAGTATTCTGTAATGATTAATACATGCTGATTTAATAACACCTGATGCAGACAAAGCTCTTAACTTCAACTTTATTCAGGATCAATTATTGAGCCATCGGTTTATTCAAGGTAAATTCCTTCCTATCAAATAAATATTATGTTAAACAGTAATAATAACAGATATATTTCTGTCTAATTTTAAAATAAAAATATTGTAACTTTGAAGTGCTCAATATTAATACATTTATTGATAAACTATTAATAAATAATATTTACTAATTAATTAACGTTAATGTTTTTGTTTCTTAACATTAAACGGGTATTAATAAATTTATCAAGGTCCCTTTAAAAACAAAATAGTATAAATGTATAATATAATTATATTTTTACTATAGATTACACTTCTCAGGAAATCGATACCATTCTGAGTCCCCAACTGTTCATTTTGGTCATGGATTCAGATCTTCGAAAGGCCAAGACAAAAATGAGGAAGTTTTGAGCCCAATAGTCTCAGAAAATGACAGAAACTTCCAACATAATGTTAATAGATTAAAAGAACAGTTGCTAGCTATAATTATGACAATAAATTCTAATAAAACTAAAGTGATGAGGGTAGAAAAGAAGCCAAGGAGAATATTGAGGGCCATTAGAGTTAAAGGCAAAGTCCTGGAACATGTGGAGAACTTCCAATACCCCCAGGCTCTCAAGCGCATCTAAATATTTTGATAAATATCTTATACGGATAGATCGATTTGGAAGTGACCGAGAGAATCATCACGTGGACAGGATACTTGAAGCATGGACAGAGAAAGGCCAATCCATAATACAAGCAGCGGAAATGAGATTTGAGAACACCACTAAAAGGTCGAACCTGAATGTTAAACCAGCCAACGAGCTAATGAAGGAGAACATACTGAGAAGGCTTGGACACCTCCTCCAGATGGATCCTAGTAGAATTAGTAGTGAAATCTACCGAGCCAAAGTGGAGGGAAAACGAGGAAGAAGTGGGAAGAAGAGGTGAGGAAGGGCTTTGAGTAGAGGGGACTCCATTGGAGCACAAAAGAACAGCTGATGGAAGACCGGCAGAGCTGGTGAAGGCTTTGCAGAATTCCTCCTCACACTGCTTCTTAGGCGGTTATGAGGATTGATTATAATGATGATGATTATTTCATATAAATTTATTGTTATAAACTGACATTTCATAAAAATGAGAATATCAATAGGATATGATGGTGGAGTTTCGATCAAACAATGAGTATTTTTTAATATAAAGTGAATATACACAGTATATTGATAACTGTTATTAACTCTCGAAAAAGTGTACGAGAGGCAAACAGTCTTGATTAAAGTAAGTTATTAATGTTCTTATTAAATTATATAAATTTTGAATTAACTGAGAAAAAGATCAGTTCATTACTAGCAATGCATTCCATGGTTAGTAGCAACTAAAACTTATATTTTATAGCTAACAACCTAGACTTTTATCTTAGTAAAATAGACGCCACGCTGTTAGTTTGATACGTGACGCAAATAATACGTCACCCCAACGTTACTTCTGTCCTTATACACTTACAAAATCGTCACAAACACATAGTCAAATATTCCTACTCTTAACTTCGGACATTCAATCCACTTGCTTAACACTTCATACAAAACACTGGCAACAAACTTTGAGGTCTCAGACTCATAAAGTATTTAGTGTACTTTCGATGTTTGGAAAATTTTCACGAAGCTTAGGACGGTGTTACATGACTTTAAAGGCGACTATAACGTGAATGACCAATGTGAGAAATCGCGGATAAGTATACTAAGAAGAATGAATTTGAGGTATTCTGTCCTAGAGCTATCAATGGGCTTGATAAATCCTGGTAAGGCAACATATTGGCCTACATTGAGGCGTAAAAATAGTGACATTAGCTTTGGTTTAAGTATCTCATCCCATTTCAAATTCTCACACCAGCTCTAGTTTTTTCTCTAACCGTGCCATGGTAAACTTACTTATTTTTGATGAACCTATCAACTTACAAAGAAGTCCAAAACACAAATAAATTAATATGTGGTCCAAATAGCGACAATTTTGATTCTAGCTGTTCAATGTTAAACAACAATTCTCCTTACTATGGTCAAGCAGACGGACGGAAATCCTTTAGACATTTATTTAACCGACTAAAAAAAGAAGATAAAGAACAAATGAAACTATTCGACAGTAAATAAATAATCAATCTATTGACGAAGTTGCCTTGTGGAAATACATCAAGAAGATGTTTAAATATTGAGATGTTTTGGGGAACCGTTTTGTTCGAAGAAGAATCCAAAATCTGGAACACGTTGACTACCTTTCTTCTCACTGTAAATTATTCCTTTACTTAAAAAAACAAAAGGTGAGACCTAACTACTTAAAACATTATACGTATTACTTCTGTCGAAACCTCCACCTGCTTCATTTAATCCATCTCTCAAGGTGTACGTCGACTGCTTGCCTGAAAGTTTATGGTTATAAAATAATATAGCCCTAGCTCCCCTAGAGATTCCTGGAAAGCTTTGGTGTTCTTGACGACAATTCATAATTGTATGACATTTTATAACTAAGAACATCAAGTTCCTGTAACAGTGGAAATACTCGTGTATTAAAATCGTTCTCGAACTCAGTAAAGAATTTACTGCCCTTCATCACATCAATTGATTTGCATCTTTCCATGATGTTTCAATTTTAAATATAAAAAAAAAATCTTTATACATTATATATTTACTGAACAGAAGATAATACCTCAACATCAACTTTATTATTTTAAATTACGTTACTCTACGTATACATCAATTTCACAGTCACTCATAACATTGCTGGTGATTGAGAGCCATAAAAAAAAAATGCTGGTGCATCGAGAATACATTGTATCTCTCACGATATACTCTTTGACATTGATATATTGGCTACCGACTCGGGTTGTTCTATCTCAACTCCGAGATTCTTTTAGCTTTATTATTTTATATCTATAACACCACTTATATAAATTACACGTCTGACACAGAAATATTTACGTAATAAAAAATCAACTCAATTATCAAAAATACTCTCCTCTAGGTTTGTATCGAAGAATCTTGATCCGTCAGACGAACATCGAATAGTAAGATTTATTAGACCGTTAGACTAAACGCCATATTCACTTACTTAAAGCCACTTGGAAAAAGATTTGACTAAATTAAAAGGCTACTGACTGCGAGAAAAAAACTAAAAAGGTGCTGGATGTAAGATCTTTAATCGTCAAATGTACAAGAATAAATTTCAATAGAGATGCTGCTGATTTGTATTCTTCCTCATGCTTCTTAAACGACCCAGGTCTGAACATTTGCTGATTGTGATAATTTCTGCGACGCGCCATTTGAACTGTTATAAGACCATTGACTTTGACATACATACGCTATGCGGGTGTGTGGGTTCTTAGCGCCTTATCAGAAAGTACTTCTCGTCATAAAATTATCTGCTTCCATAAAATTACATAATGGGAAGTACAAGATATTTAATAAGCGATTCGAACATGGCTTATAGGCCAGCGGCCAGGAACGCAATAAATTGAAGATTTATTTTATTTTATTTTTATATGTTGCATTTGTGATATGTTGTAAGGGCATATTTGACTAGTGGAAATCCAAGTTTGCTACTGAAAAACCGGATGGGAAAACTTTTGGTAACCGAAAAACCTCGAAATTTTCGGAGTTGTTTCAGTTTTTGGCCTGTATCTCCTACTCGGTGTGTTTTTTATAAAAAAAAAACATAGGCAAACATTTTAAAGTATATTAAATTTGCTACAATTTGAATCCAACCGCAGTTCTGTAGGTCTAATAGATTCTGAGTTAAGCCAATTTTAGCTAAAATTTCAAGCAAAGAAAGCCTCTTTGAAAATTGGTAATTTTTTCCAAAAAGTCCAAACTTAAATTTTGGCCCACTTTCGTGAGGAACACCGGTCGAAGAAGGGATCCTAAGATGAAAGTCAAGGTAGTAAATATAATTAGTTTTAATTTAATCACAGACTAAGGCATGTTGTATCGTAGAATCACTCCTTCGGCCAGTGTTCCTCACGAAACGAAAGTTAGCCGTTTTTTCTGTAGCAAAATTGGATTTCCATTAGTCAGACATGCCCTTACAACATATAAAAATGCAGCTCCTTCAATTTACTGCGACCTAAAGCCCTTTTTTGGTACCTTGCAGCTGGCCTATTATATTGTACTAGCCGACCCGGCCATGCGTTGCTGTGGCTGTTTTCATAGTTTTAAAAAAAAGATTACGTTAAAAATTGAATTTTAAAGAAACAATGAATGAATGGAAATAATGAATTAAATAGATTTTATATCTAAGTACAGTTTATAATAAATAGATAATATACAAAATTCTTAACTGATGAAATATAAATATTACATTAATGAATGAGGTATATCATGGTTAATTTTTAATTACGGCTAATAATATTTTTTAAATTATAACTATTTTTTTCAATTTAATTTAGCGCTAATCGATTACCAATATTTTTATTAACCTGCCCTTTGTTAATACAAATAGATTAGATGATTTACTAACACGTGAGCATGCAACATATATGTTATTGTCCGTGGGAGAAACATGGATGTCCTAGGTCCAAACCACAAATGGACATTGTCTGGCCTTGAGACTTGCTGATGGTCATAGCAAAAGCCAATCTTATATCAAATTGAAGTCTTTTGAACAGTGTTATGAGTTCTGATGGTATCATTGGAATACATGGCTACAGGATGACTTCTCTTTTGAAGATTCAACATTGCTGCTTCAAAAACATTCCCGGTGATATTTTTGATGACTAAACGTGTAAGATTCCATAATTGGTGAATCCAAATTACCCTTAATCAATAATAATGGCCGAAGCATATCAGTTAGGTGTATGAAAAATTATATGATTGTATGACAGACAGGATCTGTTAGATCTACAGAGCTTTATTTGGGCTCAAATTGTAGTAAATTTAATCTTCCTTAAAAATGGCCATTTATGTTTTTTTCCTAAAACGCACCGATTAGGAGATGTAGGCCAAAAAGTGAGATAACTCCGAAAATTTCCATGTTTTTCGGTCACCAGAAGTAAATAAATAAATTTAAATTACAAACAAATTTAATGCTTTGAAAGAATAAAAATACAAAATTAATGAAATTAATGAATGAATGCATACACAAAAATTCATTTAAGTCGATCCAGCCGTTTAGTTGCAGTACAGATAAATAACCTAGATATCGACTGCAGCGCCATCTGCCGGGCTGAATTGTGAATCTAAACCATCCAGGGCGTCCCCCAAACGCATAAAAAAATTTCATTCGAATCGGTCCAGCCGTTTAGGAGGAGTTCTGTGACATACACACGTACAGTAGAATTATATATATAAAGATAAACAGACAGATTTGTATAGTATTAGGTACTGTCGCGTCTTTAGTCAGTCAACTTAGGAAGAAACGACATTTTAGGAATTTTTATAATCCTCTATTCTCGTCATAGCTAATTGTTTATAGAACTGGATGTCTAATATATGTATGTAGCCTCAGTACAGATACTAGGATTCGAACAGACAAGCCGAAGATTCTTCATGATTGCCAGTGACCCTTTCAAAAATAGATTTTACAATAATGTCATGCAAACAATAAATAATAATAATAATAATAATAATTAAAAAATAATTTCACTATTTAAATTCCAAAGAGGGAGTAAACTTGATAATATACCCGGCAACCAAGGTGTCAACGTCTTAGAGAATGGAGTGTCTCAAGGGAGAGAGTTTGTGAAGCTGAAGTTAACATAGTAGCCTTGCAAATCCGGCTACAACGTCACAACTTTGAGGAGATAAGCGCAATAATTTACCCAAATTTGCATAATTTCTTTCCTCATTTCTAAACTTCATTTGTACCTGTCAGAGATAATAGTTAAAGCTAACAAATTAGATGGCGATATGAAAATTATTGTGTTTCAGAATTCCAGCAGCGCATTTTCCCCGGCCTTCGATTCACACCCATCCAACTCTTACGAGTCGTCTCTGGGCCTTTATATGCAGAAGGTATTTCTCAAAATCAGGTGTTCTGTCCTTGAAATTTAGCGTGAAACGGTGATTAAGGGTAAAAGTATATACGTACGGTAATGTTCGAAAGGTGTAATACAAAATTAAGTTATGAAGATTTTATTCTATTAATTTTAAAAGAATTCAGAGCGAATCGGAATTAAGTTACTACTTGTTCTGAACGACAAATGGTTGTAGATTTATTTGTTCCTCTTGTATGCCAGAATGATATGTGATATTTTCTTAATATTTCTTTAATATCGTATGACATAAACATGAAAATATTTTATTGAAAGCAAGAATTGCATCCTGCATTGAATAGAGTTGAAAACATTCGAGAGGACCACACGTCCATAGTGTAGTTACAATTATTCAATTGACAAAATTATAATAGGACTCAGGGTGAATGTAAAAATGTTTGATTGTTTCATGCATTAACGCTCTATTTTTCTGTCCATCTGTACCCTTGAAAAAAAAAAGATCATGGTTTAAATTTTTTAATTCCAGAATTCAAGACGTGACTTGATTTTTATATTTAAAAAAAAAATGCTAAATTTAATAAAATGTAATTTCATCACACCATAACTTCTGAACGATTAGACAAATTACAATAATAAAAATCAGTTACATCCACAAAAAAGTAACGCAATCCACTAATGCTAAATGACAAAAGATGCACTACCGCAATCATAAACGAATTGTTCTAAATTTTAATATGACTCAAGTACTATTAAATTAGTATTTTAATATAATTAAAATTCTGGAAAGTGAGCACAGAATGTAAAGTTGACAATGCATTTTTAATTTAAATTGTAACAAGATGGAATGTCGAATGCCAAAGCAGGCAAAATCATTTGGAGAACAGTTTAAAGGGCATCATTAATAAATGAAGTCACAATTGTAATGGTCACGCTTAATAATTATTTTGAAAGGTTGAAAATATATATAAAATAAATTATTAAATACGAACTTCTTCACCGAATGAACAAACAGACATAAATGCAATTACAATGAATAAACTCATGTTGACTTTATAGTAATAACAATGTAGGAACTATCCTACAGTTACTAAACAATGAAGTCAATAATACAATGTAAAAACATACAATGCATTACTGCTGTGTGGAAGTGTGAATACTTAGTGACGTATAAGGAAGTAACTGTTGAATTTCAGGATTGGATATGAACATAGGTGTGTGTGACTTGAATATTTGAGTTAGTTTGAATGTTTAAGTTACAGTGGAATAGTTTGTATTAAATTCTATACTATTTCTTTAATAGTTCAACAAGTTTACATTTCGATGACAAATAATTATATTGCGGTTATTCAGGAAATGTTTACGATTCACAATACCTCAATTAAGTTGTAAAAAAAATAAAATAATATTTACAAGAACAATAATGGCCAATGGCGGACAAGTTAACAGTATTACCCCTGAATCATTTATCGTCTATGTTCCAAAAAAAAACAATTTTTGGACCGACAATGATTGATGAGAGACTCCTTCTTTGTGGGATTTTATTGTTGGAAAGCAATTGACTCAATAAACTGCCGAAAGTCTTCTGAATTATTGACTCCCCCCAGACCGTGATCCGATCCATTAAACATATAGAGATATATACGATCGTCTTATGGTCCAGTGAAGACGATTCTTTGAGTAGGTGAGGTTCAGCTTTATCTTGGCCTCTATGCCTAAACCTTTTACACACGTATTATCTCCTTTTTCTTTCATCAAATATCTCAACGCTTTAGTAGAAAACATACAATCTTTTATTCATTTATTTTTTACTTCTTTCAATCTGCACATATAGATAAAGAATTTTATTAATAAACGCTATAAGGTAACAACATAGCTTGCTGTTTTTTTTTGTTATCCTGAACTCTGTTTATCTACTGTAGTAATAATTTTTAAACTTGTGGCATTAATACATAATAAAAATGTTTTTCTTTATTAAAATAATAAACACAAATACTAGAAAGATAAATAGACTTAAACGTATTTATATTCTATTAAAAAGATATACATCCATACTTCTTATACATATGCATAATACTAGTATTAGATAGAAACATGTTCAGTACAGTTAGAACGAGTAATTTACTGAAATATATTTCTTCATATCATTTGCCTAAACCAATTAAAGCAAATTAATAAATAAACAGCAGGTATATACATTGTCGGGAGCACAGTTGTAGAGAACTAAGTCGCTGTTCCGAGATTCTCGGGTTCAAATCCATCTGTGACTGATAATTTATTTTATCTATTAACAGCCGGGGATGGATCCTTTGGGATCTGGAGACCAAGATCTTGCGATTGAGCGTTATATTGGACAAATCACATTTCTCCGTAACTGTTGCCCAAAAACCTTGTTTTTTTGTAGGTACGGTTTTTTTTAGATACATTTCCAATGTTATGGAATCAAAAGTACATAAAAAGATATAATAAATATAAACAGGCATAAATAAACAGAAAATCATTTGGGGAAACTAGTGAAATTAATTCAAATGTTAAACAAATAAATCTACTGCGTTCTCTTTTCAATCATTGTACATAATAATTTTTTTTCTTCCTTGTTTTGACAAAATTAAATTTTACTAATCGTTATAATTTAGTATCAAATACTTTTCCTCATCCTGTAAAATCAATGTGTTATACATTGCAACTAAACATTCGACGGCTCAATGTTCCTACATTTTTAAACGTAATTTTATGTACTACGGCTAATCGGACGAATCTGAATTAATAATTAGAATGACAAATCAATTGGCTCAATTCGTCAGACAACTAATATACAATGAATTTATGGATTGCATCAAAATAATAAAAAAAAATCATCATGAGCTTTGGTATATCAACATGTATGCTACCGAACGCTATTTCACCACTTTTACTTCGCTTTCACTCAATATATCTTTAGAGGTATCAAACCATATCGAAAAAAGGTTAAATATAAACAATTTCAGAACCTTAGTCCTGTGGCACATTACTATATCACCTAAATACTAAATCCCATGACCTCCATTCTGTCGTTGAACAACAAAAATTAACAATTCTGATCCTTCTAGATTTTTCCATGGCCTTCGACAAAGTAGAGCACAATATCCTCCTCGCTGTATGTTGACATATAGACCATTCAAATTTTTCAATCAAAATTCCTTCTTTATACTACACCTAGTCCTTTTTACATTACTAACAAAGCAATACGCAAAGATCTCAACTTAGCCATTCGTGACTGACACAATGAAGAAAAACTACAATCAAATTCACCACTTACTTGCTGGACTTCATGGCTCTAAACTTACTGGTACAATAATTACTGACAGGCCCATCATCACAGAATTCGACAAAGAGACTGAACGTTTCTGGAGCATGGATATACTACAGTGAGATGAACCACACTAAGAGTGCCTTCAATGGGAGGTTTCTCCATACACTCTTTCACGAGAATCCCTTGGGGGAGTTTTTCCAAACAAGATTCCAAAATACAATACGTGCCAAATGGCATTTGTATCATTTCTCAAATAAATATTTTTGTTATTATTATTATTAAATTATTTGTAATAATTAATTAAATGTAATTAATTATATTATACTCTAAGATATAATAGCTCGTAAATTAATACCTTTACTGCTGTTCTAAATGGACCAAGAATAAATAAAGGCTTTATTATTGTTATTACATTAATGTAAGCTTGGTAGTATTAAGCTTTCCTGAATACCATTTTTTTTTGTCCTAGTTTATTTCATGCATCAGCTGATGTTTTTAAAACAAGCGAATTTTCATTGTTGCTTTTTTACCCCTTGACCTTCCTCTGCCTTCGTGGTGTTTCTTTAATGAAAAAATAAAATATTTCACTGGAGATCCCATTCTCTTGAGATCTAATCTCCAATTCCATTTTATAAAAAATAAATCGTTTATTTAAGGAACTATATATAATATATATTTATATATGTATAGGAAATATATAAATTTATATGTAGCAAACCTTTCCTGCTTAAAACTTCCGTTTTTCTAACTGTTAGCAAAATCTAAGATAAAAAAATAGTGTGCTTTAGGTGGCTCTTGATCCCACTTGCTCGGAAAACTATGTAGTTGGAGAATGATTTTGAACAAATGAACAGCTAAATATGGATTACAGTGAACTTCTATTGAGCTCATATATTTCATTCAAATAACCAACTACCAAGCTATATTGGCTTTACTGCTCAAGCTATGATCTCAAGGAAAAGTGATATTTATATTATGTAATTTTTTTTTTTTAAATTTATTTATTGATATCTACAACTGCATTACAATAATACAACAAGTAAATAGGCTAAGTGATACATAATGACATGATAATGACAAGTAGAGAAACTATCCACTCAGATGGTAGTACTCAGAGTAATATTGAAATAATAAAATGGGATGCCTCCCGGAGATCGTTATGTCTGAGGTTCTCTATGGTATTCTATATCATTAATGAATGAAAAACATAAACTTCTCTTCTCCAAAGGTTGACTGATTAGGAGTTGTTTATTAAATAATAATAATTATTGAATAACATTATATTTATTTTTGCTGATCACGGTTATAACTTATATGCCTACTTACAAATGCCTTTAGTTCTATGTTGGCGTTATATGTGACTGCTATTTCTCGACAATGATTCGTCCTGTTCCCTGCCTCTTGTTCTGCCCGCTCCTAAGGAATACTTAATGTTAAGGGGGGCAACTACCTGCTTAATTAAACTTACTCTATTTATCTAGGTATTCCTAATGTTTCAGATAGTGTCACTTATAACAATTATGTGATAAATATTAGTCAGATTAAGCTCATGGAATGTATTTTTATTCTGATTTGTTGTGATAGTGGTTAATAGTGTGTGTAGTAGTTATGTATATATTAAGACATTGTTGTATATATTGTGCAGGAACAATTACTATTAGCCACAAAGTAATACAGTCATGGTTATAGTCGACCTTACTCCAAGAAGCAGTCCTTGATGTTCATTGAAGGAGGAGATAGGCTCATATCGGACTTAAAGAGATGAGCGTGTAGGTAGAAGCTGGTAGTAATTGTTATGGCCGACTTGGATAGCATTGGCTCCTAGACTAGCCTTGAGGTTGGTGTGCGATAGTTACACTTACTGGCGACAAAAGGAATAAAAACGACAATTGGTAATAGCACTTGAGTAACATTCAAGGATGAGCACATCCCATTAGACCAAGTAGAAATTGAAATTTTCTAATATACTGCTATGTTTGAAGGCATTTAGATATATTTATTAAATATTCTATTAATTTTGGGATGACAGATTAATAATTTCTAATGATTAGTCGAATTATTGTTTTTTAAAGTTAGGGCGTTTACTTTATTCTGAATTGGATTCGTTTCCAGAGGTTGGTCATGTGTATACCAATTTACTAATTAATTAAACTATCAATATAATATTCATAAATATATAGTGCGTCTGGATTAAGTAAGCACGAAAGGAATCATAATTTATACACTTTATTAATACATTTTGAAATACAATTATTGATTCAGATCTAATAGAGGATTAGCAAAAGATACATACAGAACTTAAATTAAAACTTATCTTGTAAAACAGAGGTACATCTAGATTACGTCTATAGATAGGGCCGCGGCCGCGATACTCCTACGCCAGCATTTTTTGCCGGCCTCATTCTTCCTTGTCCTCCCTCCTACTTCGGGATATTTTCAGAGTGTCTTCTCAAAGGCGGAGCCTTGGACCCCCCCCCCTTTGGAATTGTTACGGTCAGTGAGAGAAAGACGAGCTGGAGGGATTTAGAAGAACTGAAGGGGTTATGATGGATTAGAAAGATCTTGAAGATCTGAAAATGGCCGTCCCCCTCTCTCGCGCGTCTAGAACGTTCGACCTTGATATAAATACCGCTGGCTGCCACCTAGGGAGCAGTCAGTCAGTAAACGAGTCAGTGTGACTAGTGAGTAATAAGTGAGTCACTAATAAGTAAGTCAGTGAAAGGTAGTGTGATAAACTAGTGAGTAGTAAAGAAGGCAGTGTAATAAACCGTTTCTGTTTATTACTGTGTGTCAGTTTTTCATATTTGGAGAATCTTACGGTCGGTGGACTTTTAGTAGTGAACTGTAAGTGTTAATTAGGAGTTGTAAACTGTAGTTTAATTTTATTGTATTTATACAAATTTATGTAAATAGTTAGTATTAGTAATATCTTATAATATTTTAGTAATTAAATAGGAGTTAGGCCCAGATTAAAATCTTTAGAACATTTTTATTGTAAATTTATATTAGTCTAATAATTTAATTGGTAATAATTTCATTGTATTCTTTTATCAATTTGTTAATTAATATTATTACCTTGAATTTAGGAGTAGTCTATTCATATTTATATCCAGTAGCCCGTAACAGTATCTTGACCCTCTTGACAATAGGGTCTTTTAAACTTTATGACTGACCTATCTCGTTATTTTTCTAATTACGCCCGGTACGGAATGCCATTCCATATTCTAAACATATATGTATTGTAAATATCTTATTTGAAAAGAAAAGATATGACCAGGACCGGAACTCGAAACCGGGACTCCCACCTATCCGTGATGGCCACCTCAGCCATCCAGGTTCGCTTCTCGGTCAGACAGTATCCCTTCTTTTCAATGATCCTATTTCTCCGGGTTTTCGCAATTTAGGATGCATATCCGGGGAGAAGTTAAAAATTGCTTTTATTTTCGGATCTTGTTGACTTACGTCATAATATATTATTATAATTTATTTATTTTATTTTATAGTTAGATGTTATAACTTTTTAATATTTTTAATTATTTTATTAGATGTACTACTACATAGATATAATACTACATAGGTGAAAATGACTATACGAAATCTATTTTATTAGTATTAAAAAGCAATTGGTACCCTCCCCAAATATTTATTTATAAAGTTAATAGCAAACTTGCTTTGCTGATTTCTATCAAAGTCATCTATCTTACCACTTTTGTTTCTTATATGCTTGTACCCACATTCAGAAGTTAAAAATGATTCTACCTCTTCTTTTGGATTATACGGTACCTCTACGAACTGACATATGACACTTGCAGCTAATCCCAATTCAAAATTAAAAATCCTGAATCATTAGACAGTAGTAAACTTAATCTGGCGATTAAATAAATTTAATAGAAGTCCTAATAGCATCTGAGTATAATTGGTAAACTGCTGTGAATCCTTCGAAACTAATTTAGGAGCCAAAAGCAGAACAAGCTCCCAATTCATTCTTTTTTGTCCAATCATCTCCTAACCAAACATTCCGTGTTTAAACTCGAGAGCAATTACAGTAGCTTAAGCCAATTAATTTTCCAAAATTAAAAATCAATAAACTTGCAATCGAATAACTCAGATGACTGCGTGCAGACCCGGAATTGTCTGGGCCTCAGGACACACACACACTGTCGATTGTCCAACTACCTTGAAGCCGTATTATAATCATCAGTGAACAATCTAAAAAAACCTTCATAATATTAATATGAATGAAATAAAATTATATTTAAGAAAACTTCCGATAAAAATGTATATTGCATATTCGAAAATGATTAGTTTGAATTAAACTATTTTAAATAAAAAAGTCTTATAAAATAGGCTAACTAATATTTGTGTTTATCCATGATTTTTTAGCCGAAACAGTCGGTAAGCTATTTTATCTATACTATATTGGGAAATCACAGAATAATTCAGCATACATTTGGGGGTTAGTTGTGGAGCTTTCAACGGAAAAAATATTTTAGCGAGAATAACGAAAACGTGATTTTATTTTAGACTAATAACAATTTTAATAAAATATTAGATTAATATATAATTTCACTAAAATTATTTAAGTGTTGATATTTAATGGTATAGCAGGGGTAGCTCGGTGTGAGGAGTTGCTGAGTTAAAATCTGTGGGTTCAAATTCGAAAATATTTTTATTACATATCACTATTATTTGATAATAGATTCATCGTAACACAATACGTAATATGGGAGACATTTAGTTCTCATAAGGGAAAATTCAAACACACAATCAGGAACAAATGTCCAAACCTGCGAATATTAATGTATGTGTATTTCATAGTTCCTGGTTTAAAAGGAGGATTAAATGGGATTTAATTGTATAGACGTAAATAAATAAATGTATTTGTACTGATGATATATTTTCGCTATTATATTCAATTTATAAAAGAACAACAATATAACAGTTGGGATAAATGCTTGATTAAAAATATCGTTGCCTCGACCGAGGAAAAAATGACTGAAATTTAGGTTTTTAAGTTTCAGTTTTTAACTCCTGCCAACCTTTTTCAAAAATATAGTTCCAGAAAAAAGTTGTTCCTTTGCAGTTGCGTGTTTTATCAAGGGATTAATCATGCTTTTAAAAAGTTTATTTGTTAGCTTTACTTTTTTTAAAATATTTATCATATTGAATCTATTAGCAAAAAAATACAAATACAAAATTTATTAATTTGTTGATTAATATTCGATTAAAAGGTACTACATTATCATTCTACGAAACTTTATTTTTCTGAAGAAAGGATGAGTTCTGTTAGAAGATGTAGCATGGGATTCAAACTTGACTGAATTGTGTCCTTAATAATTTAATTAAAAGAAGGCTCAACTAAATCAGATTTAATCTTAGAATTGATACTATAAAGAAACACTTTAAAAAAGTAGTTATAGTAGATTAATAATGATAAATTACTTTCTGATAATAATTATCATGACATCACCATGGATAAACAATATCAAGTTAAATTAATTACATAATATGATTCAAGGTGTATAAGTAAATAACAATAAAAATTTGACAAAATCACAACGTGACATCAATTTTTTCTACTATAATTTAGTTTCTAATTTTAGTATTTGTTCTCAAATTAGATATCATAAAGCTAATTTCATTATGAATAATTAGAAATCAAGACATACATTTATAATTCATTCATCACGTATTTCTTCGGGTTTCGACCGTCAAATTCTTTGCCGACGTTTCGCTGACCATACTACAACCTTCCTCAGGTCCTAATATGAGACTGAAAATGTTTTTCCGATATTTCGGTACTTATAGCTTCTAATCTAATAAGAAATAAGTGATGAATAGATTAAAATATTGGCTGTGGCAATTTAAGAGAGTATAATTACATTTATATTTTAGGACTTGATATAAATTTAAAATTTCAGAGACTATGCGAAAGTAGCTCTACGACTGACTTCAATTATGTGTCGGACTGTAGAAATCTCGAACTTCTCACTCAGGACAGAATACGTTAGTAACTTGAAGCATGATCCGCCTTCCCTCGCTAGTTGGAGTAATCGAGTTTAAGCTCTAAGGTAAATCCTGTTTTTATTAACACCTTTAATTTAATAGCTTATATAAATATAAAATAATAATGTATATTTAAATACATTCTTAATAAATTTTAAATATAATAGATATGTTCATTAAAGATAGTATTTATTATTTATGATTTTTACATTAGTAATATACAGAGAATTTGGTTTCAAAATTACAAAAATAAAAATGCATTAGAAAAAGTGAACACACAAGAAAAAACTTGGATTTAAACTTAGATAATAATAACTATACTGAGCATAGCGATGAAGATAAAATTAAAATTATAGCTATGAGTTAATATCAAAGCATACTATGGAAAATCGAAGTATTAAAACTAGTAGGTAAGAATCCTCATACAAGACTGAAAATATAAGAAACTGCTCGACGCTGTCGCCTACTTCAACATTTACTGGGCAAACGCTCTAAGTTTCCAATTAATTACAAAAGACTCATTTACATGAAAGTTATCAGAGCTATTTGGACATACGGAGTTGAGCTGTAGGGCTCAACAAAGCCATCCAATTCATCTCGTATCCAATCCTTACAATCCAAAATCCTTCGTAAAATCCTCAATGCTCCTTATTATGTCACGAAGAAACTTATCCATCATGATCTTAATATCCCATATGTTGCTGATTTGGCCCAAACTAAGATACATATCCTTCCAGGAAAATCTCCATACACACGTGTATCCGCTGGTCTCTCAACTTGCTTCCCATGCTATTCCTGATAACCCTTCGAGGCATCTGAAAAGAAGATGGCCTCGAGACCATGTACTATAGAAACTTCATTAGAGTGCTACTGATGGTTCATTTGTGCATATTAGCAGATTTACTTGTTGTAATATTATTACAGTTGTAAATATCAATAAATTAATCTACATAATCTATAATATAAAAAGCCATATATATATATATATATAGAGAGAGAGAGAGAGAGAGAGAGAGTAGAATAAAAAGGCATTTTTATTCTGGGACCAGAATAACAGTATTGTACATAAATTAATAGAAATATATCTGGCCCGACGGCTACATTACTGGAATACTGCAATTAAATATAAACTAGAACGTATGTTTTGATTGAGAATAAATTTTAAAAAAACAATATATATATATATATATAAATATATAAATAAAAAAAATATAATAGAATAAAAATTTACAATAAACAGAATTTGGCTAATGGAAAAATAAATTAGTAGATAAGAACATCTAATAATATGAATAATAGTATCATAGTGAGTGGGGAATATATATATATATATATATATATATATATATATATATATATATATATATATATATATATATATTCAGGGCTGGTGGAATGAGGAGTCATCTTACCAAATCATGGACATAAACCTGTAATCATGGATATAAAAAACCGCTCAGAGGACTCTTCCTTCCACCATCCCTGAAGATGGCCTACAACGTAGGCCGAAACGTTGGCACTTACAATAAATAAGTTTGTCTTATTTAGTGTTTTATTTGACTGCACCCCCAGACTATCCAACTACTACATTAGGTCTTCCAGTCAACTATTTTCCTCTCAATCAATTATTTGAATAAAGTATGTTCATTATAATTCTTTTGGTGCTTACTTACCCCAGATGTACTACATACTTATGAATAACATATTGGTAATTTGGTTTAAATAGTTAGTAAATTGGTAAACACACAATAGACCTCCGGGAAAGAATCCAATTAAGACTAAAGTTAGAAATAATAATTTGAGTAAAGATCTTGAGTGATGGGCATCCAAAATCAATTAGAATATTTAAAATATATTTAAGCTTATGAAACATAATATTGCATCAAAATATTCTCTCTTCGCGCTGCTGTTACGGCACCCAATTTAACAAATAAACCCTTTGATCATTAGTTTATTAATGGACGTATTATATTCAAAGTTGTAATGTCGACCTGCATATCTGATTCTGCTTTAATTCGGTTCTTTCATGAATTACGTGATTGGGATTTCATGGAAGTTTGTCTGTAAAATAAACGTGTCAATTAGAATTCTGTTACCGAAAATCCTGCCTCCTTATTTAAGAAAAAGTGGACAGTCTGAAATACTGGTGTAATTTCTTGTTAAAAATTTAGGCTCGTGGTATAAATGTGTAACCAACTATCGTTTCGAACTTCCTTTTTTTCTAAACACGACATACTATTCTTATTTTTTTCAGATTAAGGGGAAGGTATGGGTAGTAACAAATATATTTGAAATTATTTAAAGCATATTTATCAACATAAAATTAACGTTAAAGCAATTGACAATTTATACTCGCTTTACAGTTTATCATTAACTTTAGTATTTTATCTAATGTTAATAGGTGACAAAAATAAAGTCAAATAAACATATAAATAATATGGATAACATTGAAATGTAGTTTGAAACAACATAAATAATTATTAAATACGAATTAAGCCATTTAAACTATTTAATCTAAATTTAATAATTAATAAGGAATAACATAAGTTTTTAAATTTGGTTTAAAGAAGAATATTTTCAAATTGATGAGACTTTTTTTGGTGACGCAGTGAGAGAGGTTCATATAAATATGATGTTGTTTTATTCTACATCTCTTTTATATTCAGTTTTAGACTAGCTTTGACGATAGTGACAACAGAAATATTACCGTGGATAGCAATCTCAACTTTGCCATTGAAGAAGAAGATACCGGCTTAAATGAAGAACTGAATGAAATCAACGAGGAACTACGAAATGGACAGAGTATAAATGAAAAATCGAATCGAATTATTCCTAACCAAGGAAAATTAAGGTGTTTAATTAGTATATAACAATATAACAAAGGTTCATTCGAGGTTGTATTTAAGTCGAATATTAAAAATTTTATCTGAATGCACCAAACTCGTTCATCATTTTAATTGTATTACAATATTATTTATAATATATTTATTGCATAAATAGCCAAAAATGACTGGATATTTAGTTATGTCTAGTATCTTTTTAAAACATAAACATATAAAAAAATCCAGCTTTTCCTTAAAATCTTTAAATCGAAGACGCAAATATCGCCATGATTTCTTATTACTCACTTAGACTTGTCATGCAAGTTCATCTATTTTAGTCAGGTATTTGCTTCAGTACCGTATATATTTTTTTCATAAGACTTGAACCGTTTAATTGGATACCAATAAATACAATCTGCCGCATTAAGGTCAATAAGTATTACATAAGAGGTGGTCGCTATTAAAATCGGATAACGAAATCAATAATACGCAATGTCTTACAATTATTGTTTCGAACAAAATCGTTAAACTAGTGTGAAAAACTATAATAATTAGGGTAATATAATTAAAAAACTGGGGCTTACTCTTATACGCAATGATTATATTACAATAATTTCTTATTTATTTATCAATCATATTTATTTATTTGTTATTAGTTAATAACACCTGTAAACATTACCAAAGTGAAAAATTCTTTAATGGAAGAAGAAGATGTGATACAAATTTCGATTAAACACAGTATTTTCGACCTAAAAAAAAATTGTGAACCTTCGATTTAGCCTTTAAGTTATATTGTATGGGCCATCTGAAATTTTTGTTTGTTTGATGAATATTGATGAAACCTTAAATTTGATAAAATTTCAAGTGCAGTATCAACTTCGTTATAATAAACGAATATACAAACCTTGAAAGGTGCTGTGTTCTGTAGGTTTTAGGGACTGTGGTGTTTCTAGAACAAGGGTTATGCAGGAATGTGATTTGTCCAATATCAAACGATAGGTTTTCCCCCAATTAAGTGCACGCACTGAATAGAAGCTTGTTAGTTCCGGAGGTTCTGCAAATCCCACTGTGTTCAGCCGTGGACATTAACAGATTAAAGAATTTTTCTGCCACTCCCTGATTCGAACCCGGGGCCTTCATTAGATAACTCAGCACTCTACTCACTGAAGTAAACCGCTCTCTCGTTATAATTATAGTGTTTCTAATCATAAATCAGGATTTTTTTCAATAATTACTAATGTAATTATTAAAAAAATGTTAAGATAATATTTATTTCTGTTAGAATAAACCTTTTCTTTATTATTTATCCAATTTTATATTCTCAAAATGTATTCTTAAAGGGTTTAAAAACTGGAGGGTGGTGAGTATTGGAGGTTGCGCGGGAAGATGGGATTTGGACCAGTGTTCACCCAGCAGCCGAAGGGGAATCTACACGGTCAATCTGACAATTCTATCTACGTGAGTATAGCTAAAGTCACAATTTTTTTTTTTTGCGCTTAATGTTCTATGCTGCAGGACCTCCTACAATTATTTATATAAATATCAAAATTAATTTGGAAATCTTCAAACTAGTCTCTGAAAAAAACTGAGCCCCAAAGTAATCAGGAGAATTTTTTTTCTTTTTCCAAAGATTAAATACGATCCTAATAGTTATAGAAAATTAAATAATAACTAACAAATTTTTAACATTGTTAAACAATGTAATACATAGATTATTATTAGATTAAAAAATATTTTAAATTTAGTCTAAATTCTGGCATAAAGTTAAAAAATATTTAAGGATATGCACAGTGAATGTCTTTAGAGTGCAGAAAGTATGATTTAAAAATATAGATATTCATAAAATAAAATTACTGAAATTATTACCTCAATGCATTAGACAATATATAAGAAATTTAAACAAAATAAAATGATAAATAAACTTTTTTACAGAAGTGATGTTAAGAACTTTATACATTAAAAGATTTTAATTTAAAATTAAAGTCAAATTCATTTTAAATCAAAAAAATATTGCCACTAGAAGCATTTTATTTGTCGATGTTAAAAACTTTAAATTAGAAAACTGAATTTTTTTGTAGGGTAAGTTATCTATTGATGAAAACCCTCATGAAGTTATCGTGGATTTTAGGAAATATTTTTGGGAATGAAACGATGTTATTTATATGAGAATTAAAGAAGAGTTCATTTTTGATTGAAAGAATTCACTTTTTTCAACCATTTTCTACCTTCTCTTCTGACATGGCCTTATATTTAAAAAAAAGTTGAGATATAACAAAATATACTATTAAATTATTATCATATATATTTACATAATTAATTTCATTTCTTGATAATAGTATGTAATAGTGTATTTTATATATATAGTGTCTGTTTATTATAGGTCA
This sequence comes from Arma custos, assembly GCA_037127475.1. Classification (NCBI taxonomy): domain Eukaryota; kingdom Metazoa; phylum Arthropoda; class Insecta; order Hemiptera; family Pentatomidae; genus Arma; species Arma custos. The sequence continues at coordinate 99,746,504 of CM073759.1, read as the reverse complement.
ATTAAACAATCATTTAACATTCATTATCTATTATCTAATAATTACTATTTCTATTGAATCAGGATTTACCGAATCCTTAAGTTAAGTCTGTTAAATTAATTTTGGTACTATAATTGCTCTTTTCAAAATATTACACATTATTGTGGTCTTATTAACATTTATATTGCTAACAAGATGATGACTATTCTATTTCGTTTATTAAAAAAATGTTTGTCGATTCCTACGGGTGTCATTCGTGAAATTATATATTAGCTGTTATTTTCGAAAGTGGTGTAAGTCAATTTTTTCATATTCGCGATATCTAAAGGTATTTTATCGAATTAGTTTAAAAATATGGGGCTTATGTTTGTATCACTTAGCTCATAGCAAAGAGTGTCCTTTTAAACCCTATACACATTTTTAAAGTATTATGAAATAATAATCATTAAAATCATTTAAGGATAAACGGTTTTTTTTTTCAGATCCAAATAGACTCGGTTTCTCCAAATAGAATAGGCTTCTTGGACTAACGGTTATTCTTAAATCAATTTTCACTTTCGAGATCGCGGATACATAACCCTATTTATTGTTATACTAATCTCAAATAGAGCAATATTTTACTTGGTTTTTCGAAGTATAGATATCCACAAGTATTTACAAAAAGTCATAAGTCTGAAGAAATTTTAATATCTTATTATTCACATTAAAATATTTCTATTTTCTATTTTATCTTTTATATCCTTTGATATCCTTCGTATATTAAACTTGCAATATTGATTTTTCCCAAGTTTTTTCTGCTATCAGATTATTTCTACTATAAGGCCGCTGTTACAAAAAAACACCCAATATTTAAAATATATTTTTTTGTTTTAAAATATTCAGTGAACAATTTTTAATTGCACTTTGAAGCAGACATATCTAAAACAAATGATAATTTTAATTATTAAATATCGAAAAACGCTTTGCTTTAATACAGTTTTAGGATCAGTGTAGTGGTTGAAATAAAAATTGATGACAACCAATATACACATACATATGTATATACATACTTTCATGACACATACATGCTTTTATAATTCACCAGACAGCCAATGTGACAGATCATTTGAATATTATTAGTTCCTAGCATCTAAACATTACAATTTTATTACAATAGTGTTGTAATGCTCAGATTTTTGTTTCATTTAGCGTACATTAAGATCAAATATAATTTTAAGACATTATTAAATAACTTTTGAAATATCTTACTCTTCACCCCATTTCTTATATTTTAAAGTTTACATTATAAAACTGATATATTACTAAGATTACCTTAACTATTGTAATTATTGTTTCTGCATCAAAAAACTTGAGGTTACATGATGAATGGCAATGAGTATTGATTGATGAGTATAATTTTATTGTTCAAAGAAAAAAATAATATGATCCGATAGGTTGATTGAGAAAGAAATGAAGATGAATCGATGTTGAGCTAAATGCCTCAGGGAGATACTTAATTATAAAAGTTCTGACAATACCGTGTTCACTTCCGAATGAGTTTCGTTGGAGATTGGATTTCTCGAATGTAAAATATTCCATTATATTCAAATAAATTGATTGAATTTTTATTTGAACGTACTCTGTTTGTATACGTGACATATTAAATTGGAATTGGTCTGTCTCTTATTTATTTACTATATATATTGTTTTTAACAATTTTAGTTTTGAACATATCTATACATTATTTTTATTGTTTATATTTATCACTTTTATTCATCAGTCTTACGAAATCGGTACAAAAACTAATTAAACATTGATTAACCAATATTTCAACTTAATTATTTACACACGATGAAACTAAGTCAGGGCGGGGCGGCCTGTGGTCTAGTGGTTAGCATAACAACCTACGTACCAAGCCCATGATCGTGGGATCGTAGCACGGTAGGTCGCCCTAAGAGTTTTTAAAGGGTGTAAAAAATCCTTGGTTGTACCATCCTCCGGAAGTGACTTTAAACAGGGGTCCTGAGCTTGTACGATGTCAGGTCCTCGTTAAGAATTCCTATCCCAATTAAAACTTGATAGGCAAAATGTATAGGTCCCACAGTAGAGTCATCCGATAAGCCGTACAACAAATCATTAATATATTAGCTGATAATAGACCTAAATTAATAAAATCAAAAGCATTTCATAAAAACTATATTGAATCAATGCATTGTATACAATATAGGAAAGATGTACAAGGTACAAACATTTTTGTTTTCATTTTTTTTTGTTATATATTAAAATTTCGTTATTTGTTCAATTCAAATTATAATTTTAAACATTATTCTTCCAAAGTTTAACAGAAGATTCGTAGATAAATACCAGTAACGACACTACAGCAAACCTGAATTGCTTAATATTTTCTAATTGATATATTACTGTTACGTAAGTAACCACAGTAAGGACATTATTTACCAATAGAAATTTGTTAAATTTGTCACCTTGTCTCAAATATTCCATTATTTATTTGAATTGAAGCTTTTAGTTGTTAATATATTTTTATTCGAGGACACTGAAAAAAGGTTTTAACCTTAGTATTTCATCACATTTTTAACAGAACAAAAGAGGAACTTTTTTATATCAAAGCAATATTGTGTATAGTTTATTGTGAATATTCTGACAATTAATTAAAACCGTGGTTCGTTACAACGTGCATTAGAACGAGTTGACCAATAAAAACGTTGAATATTTGATAAAATAATTTCAAATGGTACTAAACCAATGACCTACTGTGATAAAACATGTTTGGATCATTACATATAATAATAAAATAGGCAAATTACAATAAACACGAAAGGGTTAAACCGTTTATTTTACTTTTATTTATGAAAGGAACGTTTTGAAATTGGACTTTAACTTCGTTGAGAATTTTAAGAAAAATGAATACACAAAAATTAATATATTTTTCTTGAGTAATTTTTACCAGTAAGATCAGGAAGAACCTGATGTGTTCTCCTTCCCGACCCCTTGCTACCGCCTCGCAGAGCCAGTATCAAACACCTCTCCTGTCAATTCTCTTCCCCTTTTCCATTCCAGTCCCCTGGTTATAAAAGCTTCCCTTCTGCCTTCCTCCCAACTTTTTCATGGTCGTCCTCTTGATCTACGACCATCTACCGGTGCCTCATAGGCTTCTTTGGCCTTTCTACTCTCGCCCTTCCTAATAACATGTCCATTATATCGCAATCGGGTATCCTAGAAACAAAATTCGTAGTTCACGAACAAAAAAAAAAGTTTACTTTGAACTTATTCAGAATTCTGTCTCATGTTGCTTTACCATTTAATTTCCGAAGAAATCACATCTAGAAATTCTTGTTAGATTCGTCATGGTACAAGATTCGCATTATATATCAGATCGGATGAGCTTTTCTGTAGATTTCTGTAAATAGTCACCTTAGGGACCGTTAATATATACACATATATATATATATATATATATATATATAGGGTAAACCGGGGAATTGGCGACACCTTAAGGGTTTTTTATTTTTATATTTTGTATTTAAAGAGATATAAATACAAAATAAAACACATAACTACTTCAAAATGTGGCCTACCGATTTCTTATATGCATATGCTTAAACAACTTCACATTTTTTTTGTAAATAATTGTTTGTAAACTATAACCACCTGTCGGAATTGCCCCATGAACCAGGGTAATTCCGACATACCTATGGGGTAATACCAACATAGGTTGTAGAAGGCAAATTTAATGCTGTAATAATTTTAAAAAACTTTTTATGGTACATGAAACGTTTACAATGAAGTGGTGAGCAGTTGCAATATTGAGGAAATTATTATTAGGCATAAAAAATTATTTACAACAAATCCAAACTTTGAGTAAACATATTTTGTAATAAAATGTATATCTAAGCTAGATTAAAAGATAAATTATCTTTTAATGCAATTGTCGCAAGTATAGTTTTCCGCAGAATCAAATCCGCTATAATCAGCGTGTGCCCACAATCCACAAACGACACACCTAAACCAAAGTTCGTTACCTCCGAATTCTCTACACACTTAACACATTTCCGAGTCTCCTCCAAGTAAATTTACCATGTCATCCATCTCGTCATCGTCACATAGCTTCGACTCATCAATGTCATCTTCAGACGAAGACTCTGAGAAAGATATTTGTCTTCTGCATGTTTTCTTTACTTTTTTTATTTTCTTTGCGACATTTGACTTTTTTGATTTATTTTCACAGGCATTTACATTTTCATCTACTTTTTCCTTCTTGATTTTTAAATTTTTTTTTTGTGGGCACTTCAGGATTTCCGAAGAGTTTTTTATGTGCTATCTTGGTCTTTACCTCTGTCTCCTTTTTGATCTTCTTCGCTTCTTGTAATACTGCTTTCATAGACGTAGCAGTGGCAATAGTTGAGTGCTGTTTAGGTCTGCCTTTGGTTTTGAGTTGATTGTTAGGTTGTTGTAAGCTTACAGGAGATATTATTGAAAGCTGTTGTTTAAAACCAAGCAGATCACGACATAGACTTTTTTCTGCATTTGTCGGCATATCATGCACACTGAAGATGTTCCAGCTTCAGGGCTTTTATATATGCCAGTTATGTTCAAATTTGGATGATTTGTAGTTTCTTTCTTAATCTTTTCTTAGAATGCACCATCTAAAAATAAATAAACAAAAACACGTTAGCCAATCCCATTCATAATGAACCGGGGCAATACCGACATGTCAGAATAGCCCCGGCCAGGGATGTTGGCATTACCCCGGCAAGACAAGACGGCGTCTAAACAGGTTATGAGGGCAGGTTAGTGACCGAACCGAAACAAAAACTATACTAAACTACTCCCAAATATCGTGCTTTATAACTTATATAATCTTATTTAGGATTACAAACTTATAATTACATTTACCTTCTATGAAGTGCTAAGGAAATATTACAACGAAAACAGAAAAAACTTTTAATTTCAACTCACAGCACAACTTGTTTACCTAAACGACAGAGACACAATGGGCGTTAGTTGTGGTGATGTCCGCAAGGTTGCAGCGAAAAGCACTTCACAAATATCTCTGCAGGGATGGCTAGAACTGCAGTGTCGGCATTACCCGGGGTGTCGCCGTTCCCCCGGTTTACCCTATATATATATATATATATATATATATATATATATATATATATATACATATATATATATATATATATATATATATATATATATATATATATAACCTAATAATACCGTTAATTAGGGGACACATTTATAATAATGGGACTTTTCGGAAGACTTACTTCTTCTATGATTTCAGTAAGTTTACTTTCTCTTAGATGGTATCTTAGTATTTAAATCAATTGACCCTCATATCGTTTATCCACTACTCCAGACTATACACGTGAAAGTGTAAACCTTGGAGATTTCCGATTCTCTTTACTTTATATTTTCATTTATTAATAACTAAGGGACATCAGCACTTGATATTAAATATAAATAGCGGGTTCCAGCTACTTTGAGTTACGAAGGCACACAAATTACTTGTTGTACTTAGTGCCTGTAACGACCCAATGTTAAGAGATATATTGGAGACTACCACCCAAGCCTGGTCCCCTCAGTCTGAATTCGTTTCATTTAAATAGGGAAATTAAATGTCTATAAGACGGCAAGAACGTAACTTATAAATACGACACACAGCGGACTGTGTAATTATGTATAAAGCGTTTAAATACCCCAAGGTTATATTATTATATGATTATTCATCACAAATTGTGGATGATAAAAACAGAAATTTATATCAAGCGTGTGATAAACGGAGAAATATCTGATGGATTCACGACCTTAGAAATTATGTTTATAATATGAGGTGATAACTGAGGAAATTATCAAATTACTTCCCGATAGTCAGCACTGTAAGCTTCCTTGACCTTTTAAATGTAAATGTACCACGAGATGTGAACTTAGTATGGATAGTTACGAGTAGTATGCATAATATTACCCTGTACTTAATTGCAAAGTTCTTTTGTGTATATCCGTGTAATATCAATCCATACGACAATAAATAGATTTTCTTCTTAAAACCCTAGTCTTCTGTATGCTATTCGGAATATAATGAGCACTGAAATATGTTATACAGAATTTATAAAGTATCGTATGAAGGGTCTTGGGTTCAGTATATGATGGAGCCATTGCTGTTTCTAGGACAACGGTGTGTAGGGAGGTTTTTGTCCAAGATCACGCTCAACCACCAGGCTTCCCCCATTTAAAAGGACCCACTTTTAGAGGCTAGGTGAGTCCCAGGAGGGTCACCAGATCCCTCCCCGCCCGTAACAAGATTAAATAAATTAACTGCCACAGCCAGATATGAAACCGGGACCTTCAGCATAGCAATTCACCCCTCAACCAATAAGCAACGCCGCTTTATTAAATATATTATATATTTATATCATTATATTATTATATTATTATATATTTTTTATCTCGAAAAATCCATTAAGGACTACGTTTTTTCATCTCTCTGCTTCTTTTGGGACAGGGAGCAGTGTTTCAGCTTGCCATAGATACAACCACGATATTTATATTTGAAAATAAATAAAATATCGTATAGTATATTTAGTATTGGTATATATATATATATATATATATATATATATATATATATATATATATATATATATATATATATATTTGCCAATAATAGAAATAAATAAAATAGAATTACTCGTCATCATTTGAATTGAGATCCGTTTAGGTTGAAAATGAAATGAAAAAAAAGGTATGAGAGGAAAATAGTTGACTGGATCATACAATGGAGAATGGAGATAGTTGGGGGGGGTGCAGTAAAAAAAAACACCAAATAAGTACAAGACTTATATTTACTGGGTGCCGACGTTTCGACCTATCTTGTAGGCCATCTTCAGGGATATGAGAGGGAAACAAAGAGAACAAAAATTATATAAAAACCGCTACAGTAACAAGAATATAGTAACATGTAATGTAGAAAATAAAAATAGTGACAGATATAATAATTAAAGATAACGAATATAAAATACAGAATAAATGTACAGAAAGGATAATAATGTAAACATAATATGAAGGGAAAGAAAAATGAGAAGGTAAACAGAAAGATACATAATGAAAAGATTAAAATATAAAAAGGTGAGATATAAAGGATTTAGAAAAAAATAGTTTAATTACAGATAAAAATGTATGATAATAGACTCCTAGGGGTTACATAAGTAAAATAAATGAAAAATAATACAAATTATGATTCCAAAGAATAATTACAGAAGAAATATGTAGAAAGAAATGAATAGGTATCTCGTCGAATGACAGTTAGAAATATAAAATTTGGAAATATATGTATGGGATGTAATATAAAAATAGTTGATTGGATTAATAAATTTGAAAAATTAAAAATAATGCTTATAAATATGAACTCTTTGATTACCAACATATGACGGATGCCAAAATGATAAGGGAGAAATAGGAGAATTTATAGTGTGAGGAATGGAGAAAGGCTAAAGAGAATATATAAATAATAAGAAAAGTACTCACCAAATGGGAGAGGCGGCTGGGTTGACAGAGTAACAAACACTGAAAAATACGTTACAAAGATAGACGGAAGCGCTAGCAGCGATCTCTAGCGGCAAAAAAAGTAACTAAGAGAAAGATTATAGGAAAATGAGGGAAAAGGAATAAACAGGTAAATATGTTGACAAGTAAAAAACATGTAGAAATATTAAAGATAATGATGAAAGAGAGATAGTAAAGAGTAATAATGACTGAATAAATGAGAAATTGTGGAAAGATAATACCAATAAAATAAAATAAATGTCAAGAGTTCCGTAACAGAAGACAAATCAGTAACAAAATAACAGAATTTACAGTTTTTTGAATAAATTAAAAATTTGAGAGTAGGTGCAAAAATTGCAAAAAATTTACTGTGCAAATGAATAAAGTCAATACATTTTTGTTTACAATTGTTTCTAAGGTCTCATCCACACTCAATCATATTATACAATTCTATTCTGTTATATGAAAATAGTATATAAGTGGTTCCGCTTGAAACAGAGTAGGTAATACAAAACTATTGGTTTTTATACCACTCATTCATTTATATGAGAAAACTTCTCCCGCTACCATTAACCTGTCGCTTCTTACTTTAGACGAGTGATCTCCAAACTGAGGAGTGTGAGTACAATTCAGAGCGGGGGGGAGGGGGCCGCGTTTCCAGTTGATAATGAAAAAATCTGACTTAATTTTAGTTATTTCTCTCTTACCAATACAATGCATTACAATTACAATACAATACAAGTGTGGGATCCTCTTCACTCATTCTGGAAACATGCCCGGCCCACCTTAATTTATCCAGGTAATGATCTCGGGCTCCCCAAACATCTCGTACACTTCTCGGCTGATTCGCCTTCACCATTGACCATTCACATAATTAGATTCGAAAACTCTGTGGAGCAGCAGTCTTTCGAAAAAAGGCAGCTCTTTTTCCGATAAATTATAAAATTAAACAACCTTAGACAAAGTCCATGTTTCAGAGGCGTAGGTCAGGACTGGCTAATCAGGGTCTTATAAAATATGACTATAGTTTTCCGTATTAGTAGTGAGATCCTTAGATGCTTCCTCAGCCCAAAATAACATCTACCTATTAGTGTTGATGGCATTCTTTTTTATTTCCTGAGAAACATCGTTTGAGGAGTTAACAACACATCCGAGATAAGTAAAGCTATCAACCTTCTGGAACTTGTAAATATTTATTTCTACAAAATCCTGTACTACGTTGCTTGTAGATTCACTTGTTCTCATATATTTAGTTTTTTCTTCATTGATACTTAGACCCATCCCTTCTGCCACCTCCATCAGTGATGAGAATGTTGTTTCAGTCCTTCTAATGAGTGAACGACAATATCTAGATCCTCCGCATAGCCTAATAATTGAACTAGCCTGTTATAAATTGTGTTGTTGGTCAGGAGTTTTGACTTCCTAACAATCTTTTCGATAAAGGCAATATTACATAATAGACATGCCAAGGCATCTCCCTGCCTTAAGCCTCTTATAGTCTTGAATTCAGGAGAGAGATCCTCCTGCATTCTGACAACACAATATGCTTCATCCATTGTCATTGCTACAAAGCGAATTAACTTTGAGGGTACTCATAACTCTCCCACAGTCTCATAGAGTTTGGCTCGTTTGATGCTTGTCAAGGCGCGTCTGAAATCTATAAAGAGGTGATGTGTGGGCATTTTATATTCGAGTGCCTTCTCAAGGATGGTCCTAAGGCTAAAAATCTGGTTGATAGTCGACCTGCCATTTCGAAAACCTGCCTGGTAGTCTTAGAAGAAAATAGGTTTCTCTTTCGGCAAATGGAACAAGTTTTTGATAAAGGATATTAGACAATACTTTATATGCGCACTGAAGTAGCGTAATACCATGGTAGTTGGCACATTCAAGTATGTCTCTTTTTTTATGAATATGGCATATGATGCCATTCTTCCATTGCCCCGGCATTTTCTCTTTTACCCATACGGAAAGTATAATATTTTTCGGAACAGTACTTCTTTACCTTAAATTGAAACTTATAACGGTAAAACTAAACGTTTTGTTTTTAATGTAATACTAATTTTTTTTTCACATGCCCATACACTTTATTGTGCAATGGGGTGCATAGTAGGACATTCATTTGATATAAGTTATCATTTGAACGGGGGGGGGGGGGAGTTGTACAAAAAAAGTCGGGAACCAATGCCTTAAACGGTCCATGGAAAGATCATGTGTAAGTGTGCGGTGAGAATGAAGGCTTTTTTTTATAGAATAATTTATTGATATTTACAACTGTAATTATATTATATCAAGTAAATCTGCTGCATGAACAAAGGACATGAAAAAAAAACTACCCATGTGGAGAAACTACCCATTGATAGCACTCCAATAAAGTTCTATAGTAGAAGGTGTCGAGTCCATCTTCTTTTCAGACGCCTCGGAGGGTTATCAGGAATATTATGGGAAGCAAGTTGAGGGACTAGCGGATTCAAGTGTGTATGGAGCTTTAAATGGAAGGATAGGTATCTAGTTTGGTCCAAAGCAGTAACATATGGGATATTAAGATCATGATGGATGAGTTTGTTTGTGACATAATAAGGAGCGAGAATGAAGGCTAAAAGTTTTTTCTTAAAACGATGCTTCTATACGTGATACATGGGGTGATAAGTAGACAGTAAACGTTAATGCATTTCTCATGAAAAATTAATGAAGACATTACTTTAATGTAAATATATTTTATCCACATAAGGAGTATATAGAGAATTCATGACTAAATATGAAATCTGTTCGAAACCCTTATAGGAAATATGTATTAAATTAGGTCTGTCGAATATATCGACAACTTTTCAGCCCTTAAGGGATTTTTTCAGACAACGCTACTACCTCATTTCAACCTAAATTTATACAGCATATACCCAATTTAAGTTTTATCAACATTTAAATGTTTGTTTCGAGGTTTCCTTAGGGCATATATATATATATATATATATATATATATATATATATATATATATATATATATATATATATATATATATATATATATATATATATACTTGTATGTATAATGTGTTATGTTTATCTATAATTTTTATTTCTGTATTTCGTCTCTACTTCGTCAGAATATTTTAAAAACCATTAGGCTTTTTCATATTAACCATAAATGCAAGTTTTTTCCTTAATAAAGGAATAGTGCTGCGCTGAACGTTGATAAGCTTCATTGTTTTGTTGTTCATGCTTGATTGGTTTCCGATATTTGCGGATATATAATAAATCAAGAAATGTTCAATAGTAATTTAGATATAGTTTTACCTACTGAATAGTGAAAATGTCTTAAATTATGGGGTAAAGTATTATCATAATTTGCATGAAACGTTTAATGTTACTTAAGTATTTAAGGATTAATACTGTATCCGACTAGAAAACTATAACAAATATTTTAGAAGATATAATAGGTACAGTAAGCTATCCTTAAAATATAGATATGTGCTATCTCGGACTTGTTTGTGGATCTATAAAAAAGGAATATTCCGCCATGCATTGTTTCATGAATCATGAAATGTTCAATAGTAATATAGATATAGTTTCACCTACTGAGTAGTGAAAAATGACAGGAAGATTGAAATCAAAAAGCTGTAACACGCTAGAATCGGATGATAAGTCTGTCCTTGAATTTGAAACATTGTTGCTGAATGAAGAGTTATTATACATTTTATGTAGAACTTAACAGATATGTATGATCGTTTGTTGTTAAAACATGAATAATAATAATATTTAATTATTTCAGGGCTACATAATTTGTTTTTCAGTGGAGACAACACAGCTTTGGCTTCTGTCTGACTTTTTCTGATTTTTTTTTTTTTACATAACTAATTGTTTCGTTTTTATTTTCTTATGTATGCTGATATATTCTTTTTAATTGCAGTGTACCTTGTATTTTCTTCACTGTGTACACTTTTACTCTACTGACAATGCTCTGCTGCCTTTTTTTTCTTTACTGATAAGAAAGGTAAACATCTATTACCCCCGAACCTAATACATTATCCATCAAATAAATTTAACTAAAGTTTATTTCTACTCTATTTATCCCTTAATAATTTTTTATATAATCGTATTCACTCGGTAATAATTAAGTTGGTTGTTGACCGTTAATTGAACATAATACAGATATAACATAATACATAAACTATTTTGGCTGCCTAAAATCAAAATTATTTTGAAAGCGTTTTCAGTTTTCAATTTTAAAGTTAGTTTAGATAATACTTTAACTTTGTAAATTTGGTAGATATATATATATATATATATATATATATATATATATATATATATATATATACATATATATATATATATATATCATGTATGTATATATTTAAAATTCATATTGGCACTACTAATTCTTTTAGCATTAGAAATAGCGAAGATAAAACCAAAATTATCAGTATTGACTTAATTTAAAGACCAAGCCTATCTGGTTACTGATTGGAAAGCTAGCTAATATAAATATTTGTATATTTATTGCATTATTGCATTATTAATAAAATGCAACACAATACTAATTATAGTTTTTTCGAAACCATTTATTCCGATCAAACTTAAATTCCGCTTAGTATGATTACTACTATTTATAGATGTTGTTAACCTTATTTATTTCAAATTCTTATCTAAATGTCTAATACATCTATAATAAAAACAATTTCAAATATTAATATCGAAAAATTTGCCAGCAACAATATATTGGTTATCCTATTGGAGATATAGGATATATTTAATATTATTAAATCTGAATATAATGTATATAAATTTGCAGTTTATCGATGGTTATTGGATGTATTTGCTCTCATTAAATCCATTTAATAACCCTCTGAAACAATTTGGATGTTTGTCCAATATATATATTCATGTTGTTTTGTTTGATTACAACCAACTGAAGTGAAAATCGCATTGATGCTTACTAACAAGAGCAATACCACAGATGCTGGACTGAATAGCTGTTTCGTTTTAAAATGAACTTTTTTAAAAAATTTTCCGAGTAACTCCGAACTGAGTTAGAAAGTTGAGAATTTGTAACTAAATTAAGTTGTTGTTGGAGGGAAGTGCTTGAAGGTGGTTAAAACTTTTTACCCACACTCCCGATCTCTGTTTCTTTAACGTACGCTCTCCCACAGGCATCTTTGGAGATCTCGCTTACATTGGTGAATAATTGACTTAATCCGTAACAATAAAATCGGTTAACAGTTAGAGACCCGATAGATTCTAATGCTTGATTTGAATATTCAAAATTGGAGTATGAATCCTCTCCTAATTGATGAGTAGATACAATTATATTTACGATAGAAAAATATAGGGATGGAAATATTTATCATTTATCATTTTTCTATGCCCAATATCGCGTATTCACAGCCCAACAGTTGACTTTAGGATTTCTCAAAAAGAGTAAAAAATCCTTGATTTTGCCTTCCTTCAGAGGGGACGTATAATGTCGGTCCAGAGCCTACGTGGTGGCTGGTCGTTTAAGATCCCTATTTTATTTATTTATTTTATTTATTTATTCCCTATCCCTAAGATCCCTATTCTAGTTACAGTGGGGCATGCGAAATGTTAGGTCTCCCTCTGTAGCATTGTCCGACTAGCACTAGCTAAATAAATATAGAAACCATTTTTTCTGATCTATTTTTAATTAATTTTTTAATTTTAATAATATTGATCTGCGATTTTTCTTGACATTGAAAAAGCATTTGATAGTGTCTGGCACAAGGGTCTTCTCTGGAAAATAAAACCTCACTTACCTCCTACATACTTTTTACTTCTTCAATCTTATTTCCAATACAGATTCTTCTATACTTCCGATGGCTCTTCGATTTCCTCCTTCATCCCTCAATACAGGGCAGTGTTTTAAGCCCCATTCTCTATTATGTATACACCTCTGATATTCCCGAGCACTCTTGTACCAACATCTATCTATACCTGCCATTATTTCTTCTCACAGAGACCCAAACCTAGCATCTATAGCTCTTCAAAATCATTTATTTGATTTAGAAAAGTGGTTCTATAAATGGCAAATCAAAATAAACGCCTCAAAATCGAGCCATGTAAGCTTCTCTCTAGGCAAAGCTTCGTGTCCAGCAGTCAAAATTGACAACGACGAAGTACCTTCCAAAAATTATGTACGTTACCTCGGACTATACTTGGACAAAAGACTTACATGGAACGTACATACAAAATTAAAAAGACAAGAACTGACTAGACGGTACAATCAACTATCACATCTTCTGGACTACAGATCTTCACTTGACTTGAGGAACAAACGACTTATCTATAATAGTATACTAAAACCTATTTGGACATATGGAGCAGAACTTTGGGGTTCAGCAAAAAAAGTTCACATACACAAGATACAAACAACACAATCCAAAATTCTCAGAAAAATTATTAATGCACCAAGGTATGTTTCGAATCACACTATACACAACGACATGAACATTCCCACTGTAAAATCATATATTCATAACAAATACATAAGATTCCACTCATCGACAAAATATCACCCAAACCCACTCGTTCTTCCGCTTTCCTACTCCCTGTTACCTGGACTTGATAAAAAAAGATTAAAAAGACATTGGCCAAGAGACCTACTCAACAATTTTCCAAAATGACTGGATGATGATGGAGAAAAACGAAGAGAAAGACACTTCAATCATATTTGCTGGATGCGCCATTGCGCAGGTGCAAATGAAAATATTTTTAATTAAAATAGTTTTCCATTTGGACTGAATATTAGTGATTGTATAACAGGTGTTTTCTTGAAGATCTTCGTTTGAAGACTACTTTTGTGATGTTGTGTATTCAGCAGTTAACTAGATTTTTTTCTTTTAGTTTAGCGGATAAAAATGAACTACTTAATAATGACTTTGATTTTCATTATTGATTATATAGCGAATAATGTAATTTATGATGTGAATATACCTCCAGATGTTGACTTAGTTTCAGATAAAGATGATTTTGACTTACAAGTTCTCATTAGATACCCTCGCGCAGCCTATGAGCTAATTAAAGCCTTAATGACAAAGTATATACGCTATATGAATTTTACGCTACACCGTACCTCTAAAGCACACCTTTAAAAAAAGAATGACGAGATGAAAAAAGTTTTGAGACTCGTGTGATGAAAAGAAAATACCCAATTTGGTAGTTTAGATTCCAAACCTTAGAAAAAAAAATCGGCTTATCTCTTCAGTGGAAACACTGATAACTCCCAGACTATCAGTAACACTGTTTAAAAACATAAATAATTATTATCATTATTATCTGATTATAAATTAATTAGGGGAAGAGTCTGCTTGGGAACTTATGTTTTTGTAACGATTAATGATATTTATATTACGATATTGGGCATTATGTTTAGAAAATTAATAATTTATGAACATTTTAAAAATAATTTCTCATTTTATTTTAAAATAAAATCTCATCATAAGTGTTCATTGTTTTTTTTTAAGTAGAAGTAAACGAAATTGTCTCGATGCATTAGATTTTCCTAAGAAGACAAATAATTCATTACTTCAAAGAAAAATATTAACCTGTACCACTACAACTCGTGAAGGGTCTGGGATTCAGTACACGGAAGAGTACAGATACTGCATTGCTTCTTGGACAACGGTTGTGCAGGGAAGTTATTTGTTCTAGATCATACTCAACTGCCAGATTTCCCCCTTAATTTTGGGTACCCACTTTAAGAGGTTGAGTGAGCCCCAGGATGGTGCTAGATCTCCGAGGATTCATCTCCGACAACTAACAGATTAAATAAAATTCGGCCAGTGAGTGGGATTTGAACCCAGCACCTTCGGCATGGCAACTCAGCGCTCTAAAAACCTGAATTTAAATAAAAAAAGAACATTTTAAATATATTATATATAATATATTATAAGCAGCCTAGTTATCAGTGACTATACAATGCATTTTTTCTTTTAGGGAAGGTCCCACATGTTCGACACTTAGCCACTACTTTATGGCCTAAAAGCGGCTTTGTACTTGTCTCGCGCCCATGCCAAGCTCGAGAGGAAAATGTTTCGCCCAGAATAAATCTGCATAAGCGTTTAACACCCTCTCTTTTTTTAATGCATTCGTTAATCTAGCTTCGGATAAAAAATATACGAAAATTTGGAAGAAAAACTGCGCAAAACGTGCTCAAACCTTCACTTCTTCCCCTTTCTGTCGTGCCATATAATTCATAACAGGTTGCATTTTTCAGCTCCATCTGTTTCATCTCACGTGAGTGATGAAAACTTAAATCGTATCCAACCCCTATGAATAAGAACTAATGAAACAGCAATGATTCATTACAAAAAACAAATCTTTTCGATACAGATTCCGCCTGTGGAATGAGGTATCGTTTACTTCATTAACTAATACCCACAAAACTCTATTAAGTAAGTATTGATGATTACAGAACTAGTAATCTTACAATTTAATGTTGGGTGAGAAACAAGTCATCCTCTATTTAATAAGCCTAGACTTATTACCTCTTACCAAATGGATTATCATCCTCCATTATTAATCAATTCCAAGATTCCGTTTATCACTTGTATAGTAACCTAATATTGAGAATAATTTATAATCTGCTCTATTAGTTCAGTGACGAACTGTCTCGAGATGTTTTCTTATTGTTTTATTACGCACTCGATCTCTTCTGGTCTTCCCTTCCACCTTCCTTAGAAACCTCATTTCGGTAGCCTGAGGCCTTGAGTTGGTTGGTTGTTAGAGTCCATGCCTCTGAGGACTATGTCAAGATCGGAATAAAGGTAGACTTGAAAATATCCATCTTTGTTTTTTTTACCTTAGGGCGGTTCAAGAAGGCTCGTTTCACGGCGTTGAACATTCTGCTTGCTGCCTCAATACGCTCTATTATTTCCAATCTCCTGCAGGTGCGCTCCTAGATATTTGAAATAAGTTACTTGCTCAATTATTTCGCCGTTTATTGTGATTACTCTCCTAATTCTTAGCTCTGCTTGGCTTTCTTCCGATCCTCATTACTTTTGTTTTTGGTGGGTCGTTACTCATGTTGATAAACTTCAGCTCATCTTGGAGTATCCTAATATTGTGCTGAAGATCTTTATCATGATCTGCTAATACAATGAGAACATCGGAAAACGCTTGCAGAGACAGATTTAGAGGCCTCAGATTGAAATGCCCTAGGTTTTTTATTTCTCCTTCCAATTTGTATAACTGAATCCAGGAACAAAATAAACAGTAGTGGGCTAAAATTGCAACCTTGTCTAATCCCAACTGATGTCTCAAATTCTTTTGAGGTGTTGTTAGAGAATCTGACTACTTCCTGGTTTTCCTATATAGACTCTCCACCTCGAATATGTGTCCTGTGTTCACATTCTTTTCTTTTAAGGCTTTGGAGATATCTCCTTCTTAGATTTTGTTGAATGCTTTTACTAGATCTACGAAGCAAACTGACAGTTCTTAGCCTTTCTCCAATATCTTTTCTTGGATTTGCCTCATGGTGAAAATGAAATCCAGAGTGCTTCGATTAGCTGGGAATCCATACTGTTCCTCCTCCAGCTTATTTTCAACCATCCTTCTGATTCTCTTTAAGAATGTTGGAGTAAATTTTGCATGGTCCACTTAAACGGGAAATGCCTCGATGCTTACCGCAGTCCCTGTTGTCTCCCATTTTAAAAGCTGGAACTATGACAGCTACCTCCCATTCTTTGGGCACTTTCTTCTGTTTCCATACCAAGTAAAATAGGTGTTGCATAACTTGTTGCCTTTGAACATCTTGAAAACAGAAAACTACGAGCAACATAAAAAGTAAAGAGTTGATGTAAAACGAATGTTTATGGATGCTAAAAAGAAAGCTTGGGAAGATTTGGTCACAAGATGGAGACTGATTTTAAGGAAAACCAGAAAATGTTTTTTTAAGGTCATGGACTAAAGAAAAAAAAGACTAAGGAAAGAAAGCTCCATTGCTGAAGCACCTAAAAGACAAAGAAGGAAATATTCTACAAAAGAATGATGAAATTATGGAAAGATGGCGAGAATATTTCGGAGAATCGTTGGAAGAAGGCAGCCTCCGATGTGAATCTGGCGGGGATATTGTGGAAGAGGTATGGGAAAAGGATATCAACATAGACGAGGAGGAATTGGAGGATGCTCTGTCAGATATGAAACTGGGGAAATCAGGCGGAATAGATGAAATATCTCCTGAGATGTTAAGATAATATGAATCCAATAATATTAAAATTAGTGCAATTAATTACATACCTATATATATATATATATATATCGAATCTGGTCATAATCGTTGTAGTATTTTTTGAAAAAATGGTAACAAATTGTAAAAACAAAGAGAAAAGTTAGAACTTTCGGTAAGCTGCTTTTAGTGAAAAGTTGTTAAAACATAGTTACATACTTTAAATACGCGATTTTAGTTGCGTCATCCTTTTAGAGCTAGACTTATTGCATACAAATAGGGAAGTCCAGGTCCAAATATTGGGATCTGGATAACATTAAATTTTCATAGAAAACTTAGTTTCAAAGTGATTATGATCATTCCCTTAGCTTATATTTCTTATTTTTATATTCTTATATTTATGTTTCATATAATGAATGAAATTAAAAAGGCACCCACCAAAAAAAAAATATATAAAGAAAAAAACGCTAACAATGAAAATATGAAACTCATTCACTTTTCCGTTCTATTTCACTCACGTTTGACTATTTGCCAGTTGCAGAGAAGTATTACTCCACTCATTTTGAGGAAAACCAAAATTATTATCATACATAATGAAACAAATTAAAGCCAGCAAGCACCGTCTTCAACATTTAATCTCTTAGCATTTGGTAAGAATATAACAGATATTAATCAGGGGACCCTTTCCTCACAAAAATATAGAACTATATGCCTCAATCGTGAGGGGTTGTTGGTACGGTAGATTATGTCTTTCTCCGGTTAGAGGACAGTTCCCATGCCAAAAAAGTCATTGAGTGGTTCACTGAGTGTTAAACCCAACTTATTAACCCATTACTGCCGAACCCGGTATGCTAGAATGGTAGGGGGAAAAAAAGGTTCACTGAGTGGTAGTACCGAGAAGAAAATCCATGTTTGTGCTTATTGTTTGGGCCATGAAAGAATTAGTGATGTTTCTGTGGAAAAAAATATTCCAAAGGTCGGTTTCCATTCCTTAAATCATCGACAGTCTGCTGCTAGAAACAGTTTAGTAAAAGATTCAATAGTTCTGTTCAAGTTTTAGCAATATAAACAATAACCCTTGATATTTAAAGGAAACGCTGAGGAATGTTTGTGCAGATTACATCTGGCTGTATTGGATTGAACGCCTGAATTAGAGGCCCTGAACAAAAGCATCAGCTCAGCAGTTGGCCAATCTTGTAAAACATTGATGTGTGACAAAGAAACTGAAAACAGCCGAGTCAATAAGAAGTACTTCAGGAGATCTTAGCTGTGGTAGCAAAGAAAGAAAGGTTTTAGCCGGATTTTGGAGTCTACCGTGATGTAAAAATTATCAAGAAAATATTACTGGAATTCATCGTTGTAGAAATTAAAGAATTCTTCATTAGCTTTAAAGGAATTTAGAATTTAATAATAAATGAGGAGGTAGAATGTGGAATTTAGAAAAATGGATCGAGGTAAAGAAAAAGGTTTCATAAAAATTTTTCAAATTAAATGGTTTTATTAATTTTTGGAATAAAATAAAATCGATATTGAAATAAAGGTAGTAATGGCACTCAGATCATTTATAATGTACTCGTCTGTCATCAAATTCTGAAAAATCAATTTTCAAAAGACTTCTTGGAAAATAAAAAAAGTTATATAGAATAATTTGATGCTATTTTTTATTTGCCTTATAAAAATATTGGAAAGATGAAAATAAGATAGTGTAAAATATCGTTGTCATAAAAGAAAGAAATACTAAAATACCTAAATATCATAGATATAATGATAAACAAATTAAAAGACTTAGTAAAACAGAAATGACGGGAGTGATTGTTTCGTTTATAATTCGAATGAATTAAACTAAATGAAAATTACTAAAATGAAAGTTACTGAACGGATAACCAGTATGTGAAATACAGTACCTAGTGCGCACTACATGAGTTTTTCATTGTTCATTGTCATTCATTTATCACCCAATTATAATTAAATTTTAATTTTAAAGCTTCTATGGACACGTTATGTTTATATTAAGTAATATAATAAAGTAATTTATCGACTGGAATAGACGCATTTTTCTTCATTATTCATTTTATTTTACATTATGCACTAGATATGAATTGTCCTTAGCTGTCTTAGTTTTAGCTATTGATCTACCGTCGTCTATTTCCATCCAAAAATTAAATTTTTTCACATGAGTTGTTTTTAATTATCGATTGGTTTAATAATAATAATAAAAAGGCTTATTCATTTTAAGTATTTAACCCTCGAAGGCTCAATACCGATACCACCATTCTCAGCTTACTTTGTAAGGACCGCTACCCAAACCCAAATCCGCCAGATCACTTTTAACATAATCTTCCCACCTACGCCTCGGTCTACCTCTCAGACGCTTCCCAATCGGCACAGCGCTTATTAACTTTTTAGGAATTCGTTCGGTACTAAGTCCAGCCACTTTATAGACCCAACTTATTAATAAAACTTAATTTTTTCAAATAAACTAACAAAATACTACTAGAAGTTATTTATGCATATAAAATTAGAATTATTAATAGAACTTTATTTCTTATAACTGTCATCATATATGATTTTTTTCAATGGATGATAATTTTAGTGTTCTGAAGAATGTTCAGTATTTTACCACTTTTAAGACAAATATACCTATAATTATCCAAGCTTTATTAATGGTGAATTTTAAAATCCAAAATTAATTACAATCCATCCAGTGTTTAAAATGCCTAGTTATCGAAAATATATTCTAAAGAGTAAAGTGTGTTTTGATTAAAGCAGGGAATGTGAAAGAGGAGTGACTATGACAGAATATAGTGAAAAGGGGATAACTGGTACTGACAGTGATACATAAAATTTCTTTTATAAAAAATAACTGTAATTTTTAATAAATTAACACTATCATTCCTTATATTTTTGATTCTATATCACAAATTATGTTATTATTAAACCATAGATAAGCGTATAACAGAATAGATTAAGCGAAAATAGAAAATGTGTTGTCGTTTTTTTTTTTGCAAACGACTATGTAATGCAAATATTTTAATTTGCATTACATAGTAATTAAAACATATATCTCAAACCGCTATCATGTAAATTTCTTTTAACGTTGACATTTATTTTTTTTTTCACTATTACTTTAAAAAATTGGATGTTTTAATTTTATTTTTACCATTTTCATAAGATTCTGGTTTGCTGTCATCACATGCCTAAACAATGACATTAGGAAATGTTAAGATCCATTGGTCTGATTCATTTTTGTAGTAATATGGGATGCCACCCTGGGAACATTATAACTGAGGTACAGTAAAAAAATATAATTATTGATCAAAATGTTTTTCCCTCTCTTTTCCAAATGTGTACCTGGTTGATTTACTGGAAGTTGTTTCAGTAACAAAAATCCGTTTACATCAGATAAAGTAACTTTACTTTCATTTTATAGTGATTATGGTTTCAAAAATATATATCTACTTACTACCATTTTCTTATCTGTTGTTGAGATCTTGTCTCGCTCCCATCTTGCCTACAATGTGCCATTTCTCCTTTTAAGGAGACTGAGGTATTTTTTTGTTTCCAAACCTCCATTTATTTACAATTAATATAATATTACAATATATTCATAATTACAATAATAAATATATATACAATAATAAATATATTCAACAAGTCTTTGGTCTTTCTCTACAAGCTCAGTACACCTTTATAGGTTTATTTTAATATTCCTAGCATTCTTAACAAAGTCACATATAACAATTCAATGCTCATGGTATTTATTGGATTTACCGCATTCATAATTGCTTTGAACAGAAAAAACATGTTAAAGAAAAAGTTGGTGATATAGAAAAATAAAATATTAAGGAAATATAAGAGGAAAAATCGAAATTCTACAGACCTATTTTTAAATAAATTCTATGAAACTGCTAACATTCCAATCGATCTTCTTTCACCTGCGACTTTTGTTTTCATTTGGATGCAAATAGTTTCAGTTTTTTTTGTTGTTTTTTAATTGGGAGTTTCCCCAAAGTTGAGGTTTTCATCAACCAAGTTTTAGAGAAACATTTTTTTCCAGGTTTCCCTGTCAAATTCGTCCTCTTCATTAAGGCCATATCATGCCATGTCTTCCTGAACTTGGTTCATCCGAGAAGTTCAAGGTCCTCCTCTTCTTCTTCTTCCTTCAGGGCACCAGTGCATTGTCATTTTTGGTATTCTATTATTATCCACCTGATGGGGTGTCCGAACCACTCTAATCGCTTTAATGTGTTTTTTTCGAGTATGGTATTCTGGCCACCCATTATCTCTCGCACTATTGAATTGGGAATCCTTTCACGTCTAGAAATTCCGGCAGCCCTTTTTTTTATTTTTTTTTTTAAATTTAGAACCATCTTGAAAACCACATACAGCAAGCAGAGAAGGTAGCACTATCAGGTTGCCGGAACTGAGCAAGGACTAATAACGGAAGGCAGGCGAGGCGTAGACTAAGGCAATATTAGAAAGAACGTGAGAGAAGCGAAGACCATCAAATGGTTTCCTTGTTTCTCTCCTCAACTAATCTTAAAGAAACTTCCCGTCTCCCGTTTTCTTCACACAGTCCCTTAGAAAGAAATTAAAGCCATCAAGGGCAAGATAATAGTATCAATTGTCTAATTTTACATGTCCGCTAGTTCAAAAGCCGTTTCTAATATCAGACAATGAATTTGCTTTGAAACAGCATAAGATCTACTAATATGTCGTAACTAAATAACATAATTTGATGAGTAATTCTAGCAAAATAAATAGATAGGTAAATGGTCACTGAGCAGGTAGCTTTAGTGTTCCTAAGGATCGGTACCAGAAGATAAAAGATATTCGTATATGACACAGGCAGTTATTGACAGAACAGCCGACGCTCAAGATGTAGGCAGTAATTAATACATCACTTATATAGCTAAAGGGTCCCCCTTTTTCTACTTTGTAAGTAACTTAACAAGTAACTATGATCAGCACATAATAAATATAGTGTTATTCAATTAGATGAAAAAGGATCGTCATTTACTAAACAATTTCTAGTCAGTCAACCTTTGGAGAAGAGAAGGATATGCTTGGAGGATGATTTAATTGAGCCACTGATTAGTATTGATAGGAAGAGACCTTAATTAGCTATGACAACCCCAAACCTGGCCAAGCGTATGAGGTTGATATACGTACAAATTTTTGAGAAAAAATTTGCCTTGAATTTAACATAAAGGTAACTCCACAATAAAACCTAATAATTAGTACTATTACCGCATTTTGTAATATATAAATTTTCCACCGCTTTGACTTAATGTTTGTTTTGACCGTCCGATGAAAGGATGTTGTTTTTTAATTGAATATTAAAAAGAAGTTTATAGCCGAAATTTGACGTTGGAACAGTTCTTGGGGACATAACTAACAGAGAGTACTTTGTAATAGGTGAGGGTAAGAGTTTCTCAATCCATAAACATAATTCGGGCCTGCATAACTTGGGAAAAGTAAGTTACTCGTCGTGAGTAGCTCTCTCAGAGATAAACACAGCAGGCATTAAGTCTAGTAGAAATTTTCCAACAAACTTCTGAAAGCTCTAATTTTTGTATTCTGGCATTGTTCCTCGGCCTCTCCAAGGCTACTTATTATTTTAACTACAGCATCTGTATACAAACAAAGAGTTATTTTAGCTGGGAAATTTATAGTGTAATTTTATTTATTGTAAACAGGTATCCAATAATATAATGGTAGCGGGTATTGAACCTGAAAGTTACAGAAATCTATTAGATTATGGATGTAATTGTAATACGTTACAATGATCGCTTGATGTTGATTCTTAGCGTTATTAAGCAGAAATTAAGATGCGCGCAATCAAACCCTAATCATTAGATGGAGCAATAAACTTTAATCTATTTGGTTATTTTTATTATTTATTATGTTGGTTACATTTTACTGGTTTAAAGTCCTTTCATCTTTCCGTTAAGAAGAATAGGCCGGGCTGTTCATAGGGCTGTTCATCACATCAACCATTTTAATCGAAAAGGAAAGACCGAGATTCAGCCCGTAGATTTGCCGTGAATTTAATTATAATCGGTCTATATTGGATTCGAACCACCACTGCTGCAGTTATGAGGCTGCTAAGGTTATGTAAAGGTTAAAGACCTTTTCCACCGCGGCTTCCATGAACAGTGTGCTTTCCAACTATAATTTGTGCCGGGCAATGGTACATTGCCTTCAAGGAAAGCATTAATTTCAGGAAGAAGTTCATTTATAAAATGTATTACAATCATTGATACTCTTGATCAATCATTAGTGAGCACTTGTTGGCTTTCTCTCGGCCCAGATTCTTTCTATCCTCTCTGATCTCCTAACATTTTCCTCATCGGATATTTTGATTGCCAGCTTCGTTCTCGCCTCAAACCTCACTCCTTTGTCTCGAACTCTGTTCTTGGCAGTTACATCTCAAAGTATATCCTCTGTAATCCTGAATACTCAAGTCGCACTCAGCTTCCTTAAACCAGGTGGGTTTAGTTTTTTATTTCTAAGGAATTCAATTATTCTTTTCTATAGCCTACTTACCCTCATCTGCAGGATACGTCAACAGAAACGTTTTCTCGTTGTGCCGGAGATTACCTCACATTGTAAAAAATCTACATTTTTATTATCAATATAAATATTTTAAGACTTTAGGGAAGGGAGAAAGGCTCTGTGTGTCCTACGCTTGTTAAATGCAATAACACACTCTGTTATCGGACAATATCTCATGTTAGATCAGAGGTTATTGAGTTTCGGGATCAACAGAATTCCATTGGAAGTATATCCTTGGGATTGAATGGTTGCGTCGGATACAGTTGCCTTGAACCCGATGTTGAAGTGGGGTGACAAAAGATACCCTGGGAACTCCTCTTCAAATGGTAATTCCAGCTTCCAGGCTATTTCCCCGACATTAGGACCCTTATCTTTCCTCGAGTAAAATGGAGCATCAATCAAAATATGCCCCGCCAACTTGCCATTTCATGGCCCTGGCAAGAGTTCAAATTGACCATATAACTATAACTCTTGTCATCCTATGTCGGTTCAAGAAATATATAACAGATGGAATTGTATGAGCTAATTATGGATTGTTATAACATTTTGACAAATTTTCAATGATTACTGCGTTCAGCAAATACGACTAATTTCAAAAACGAAATTGTAAGCTTTTGAAGAAATTATTAACAGACCGAGTAGAATACTAAATTAAAGAAATTAGTTTTAAAAATCTCTTATCAATTTCCGTTTTATATAAATACATTGTATTGCCTTTATAATTCATGGCAAAATAAGCATTTCCTTTTGATTGTGATTTCCATCATTATTTATTTTTAATTTCAGCTCATAATTAATCAGGAATCAGGGCAAAAGGATAGCATTCGGCCATGAATAGCATTAGGAAAATAAGAAATAAAATATATAATAATAAAGATCAGCCGCAGTAAATACAAATATAGGAACATTAGGAGAGTCCCATAAGAGAAATTTAGCAGTGCCGTATCTCTCAGCCCAATCGTGTTAACTGTCAGTTTTGAGTTTGTCTGTCCGTTGTTATCAAAGTACGGAACTGTTAGTGGAAGCCATCGGAAAATTGAAATTGTTGAAAGCTGTTGTTTGAAATAGACAACATTGCAAGATTAGCAACATTGATCTTGAAACAAACTTGGGGGTTGCAAGTTATATCTCTCAGGCTAAAGTATGAATATGACAGTTTTGATCATGTCTCTCCATTGCATGTCTGTTCAGATCTAGCTCGACAAAATCTCAATGGAATAGGATGATCTGTTCGATAGTGATACTTAAATAATGATCCGTGTGTGGGAAATGATCACGGGGACACCTCTCTTGGGATGCCTATCATGACTGTACAGGGCAATAATACGCTGTAGGCGTCTTTGTTTCAACTGATCGGGATTCGGATCTGAATATATTCTTTTAACTTGCCTAAAAAATCCATTACGGGTGGTTTTTAAACTGTTTAGGTAGGCATAATGGATTAGACTGAATAAAAGTTGATATGAAGTAAATTTATGTACAACGGGAATTTGAATGAAATCTCAGATATTAACATAGCATTTAATTTATTAATTTTAAGGACATATGAAATATCTTTTTCTTAACTAAGCAAATACACAAGTGATAAATGATTAAACTTAATGGTAGCAATTATACAAGAAGGACTTACAGTCTAAACATGCAAAATAGCGATCTAATGAATAAAGATTATTAATGACTAATACAAAAAAAAACATTGATTAGGAGCGATAATATAACATTTATAGAAATTGCTCCATCCAGCATTATGGCCAAGATATAACAAAATAAACAGGAACGAAATAATGAAGGATTTAAGTGATCACGGCCTGAAGGGTTAATACGATTAATTAGCGTGAATTGTCTTTTGGTCTCATATAACACAATGAGTTGTTGATCATCAGCAGTCGTATTAGTCGGCGATTTGAGGCCTTATGATACTGAAATGGGACTCACGATTTGTGTTTTCTCTATAACAACTGTCCTCTCATCTGGTGTCTCCGTAGAGCTCCTGGTGCGTGACAGGCTGCAAGACCTTCTGGACGCTGGACGTTCTCATTAAAGAATATACGCTTGAAAGCGGCAAGCGGTCGTAGCTGCGAAGGTCTAGTAGAACAGTCCGGCTCGGCGTTCAGACAGCAAGTGCCCGCAGCTCCAAGCGTCATTCCCCCTCTCCTTGATTTTGGCGGTAAAGCACATCCTCCGATACTAGAGGCAAGGATCGGTTCATTCCTACGGGCGGATAATACAGGTTCACGGCTAAACAATGTGTTTCATGAAAAATAAATAATTTAATACTGCTAACAATATATTGAAATAATCTGGTTTCTGTATATTGAAAAATTAGACACTTATTTATGGCCTTCCTAACTTTACCTGCGTGATATATACATACTGCCAACTACAAAATGGCCATTCAATTCCTCAATATTTATTTGAGAGTCACAACGTAGGTTTTAAAGCTTTTCGAAATGGTATTCTCAATGTATAGGCTTGTTAAACATTAAAAGAAAAGATGTACACTGGTATTCACTGACCACGATCAATAAATGCATTCCTTTCAATGTTCATTTATGATAAACAATGAAGATGATAAACAATCAGGTAGTATTATAATTTCTGGATACTACAATAATGCAGGAATCGGCCAATAACCCCTTTCATCATGTGATAATGAAGCTAAAAATTATTTCTTTTTTTTGTTTTGTTTAATTTCTGGATAATTTGAAACGAGCGAGTAAGAATTAAAGATGGATAACACAGGCCAACGATGAAAAAACTTTTTTAATGAAACTACCTTATTCTTATGTTGTTTAGGTTGCTGAATCCAAATATGATGCTTAAAAAGTTGTATCACCCACCATTTATTCACATTTTATAGTTAAATTCATGAAATAAAGAAATATTTTTAGTATTTAACAGCTTTTTCATAGTTAAGATAACATGAAAAAATAGGTCTAATGAACAAATATGATGTTGGCAGCACTGCTGAAACACATGCTAAACAGCTGATGTTTTGTTTATTTTCAACATAACCTCACTTTTACGTTTCCTGTACATGTGCTCAATGCAATGTCTCATCGCGGCTGTAAAAACTCTGCTGACAGTTTTTGTTATATTTGTGGTGAGTTTGTTATTAAAAAGCACCAAAGAAACATTACAGACTTTGTGAAAAAGGTTTATCTAGCATACTTTGGAACCAAACTTGGAGACCAGGATAAACCTTGGGCACCGCATAAGGTATGTTATGTATGTGTTGAAGACCTCAGGAAATGGTCAAAAAAAGAGAAAAAACACTTTAAATTTGCTGTTCCCATGATATGGAGGGAACCAAAAAATCATTCCGATGACTGTTACTTTTGCAGTGTAGATATTACTGGTCATAACTCTAAGAACAAGAAGGTAATAAGCTACCCTAACCTTCCGTCCGCCATCCGACCAGTAGGGCACGGTGTAGATTTGCCAATCCCGGAACCACCAGAGGACTTAAATTCTATTGAAACAGAAGTATTTTCTGATGTACAGTCGGAGTTAGATGAACACGATGAAGAATTCCAATGTGTTACAGAAAATGTAGAGCCTAAATTGTTCACTCAGGTCGAGCTTAATGACTTAGTTAGGGATCTGGGCTTAACAAAAGAAAAAGCTGAACTGCTTGGCTCTAGGCTAAAAGAAAAGAACTTGCTGGCGGCTGGAACCAGCATTCATGTGTATAGGAAGAGAGAACAACAATTTTCGAAGTATTTTGAACAAGAGGGTGATTTGGTGTACTGCTCAGACATTCATGGTTTAATGAATGAGTTTGGAATTGAATACAAAACAGAAGATTGGAGGTTGTTTATTGATTCATCCAAAAATAGTTTGAAGGCAGTTTTAGCACACAACGGTAACATGTATGCCTCTGTACCTGTCGGTCATTCTGTACATATGAAAGAGAGTTACGAAAATCTAGAAATAGTGTTAAATAAAATAGGTTATTCTGCACACGGTTGGATGATATGTGGTGATTTGAAAGTTACGTGCATGCTCCTTGGTCAGCAAGGGGGTTTTACCAAATTTCCATGTTTCTTGTGTGAATGGGACAGTAGAGCTCGGAATCAACATTGGTGCAGAAAGAACTGGCCTGCTAGGGAGTCTTTAAAGCCTGGCGAGAAGAACATTTTACGCAAAAACCTTGTAGATCCAAAAAACGTGCTCCTACCACCACTACATATTAAGTTAGGTCTCATGAAACAGTTTGTAAAGGCTTTGCCTAAAGATGGGCTTTGTTTCAAATATCTCTGTCAGAAGTTTCCACACCTTTCAGAAGCTAAACTGAAAGAAGGCGTCTTTACCGGGCCTGATATTAGAAAAATGATGTTTGACGTTAACTTTGAATCCACAATGACCTCAAATGAAAAGGAAGCATGGGTTTCATTCAAGCAAGTTGTCACCAAGTTTTTGGGAAATGAAAAAGACCCAGAATATAAGGCTATTGTTGCTAACATGTTAAAAAAATTTGAACAGTTAGGATGTTTGATGATCCTGAAAGTTCACTTTTTGAGCAGCCACCTCGATTACTTCCCGGAAAATTTAGGAGATGTTAGTGAGGAGCAAGGTGAGCGTTTTCACCAGGACGTTAAAGTGATGGAAAAACGTTACCAGGGCCGCTGGAATACCAACATGATGGGGGATTACTGTTGGTCACTTCACCGGGAAGTTCAGCAAGCTATTCATCGCAGGAAAAGCTACACAAGAAGCTTCAAGGAAAAAAGGGAAAGAAAATATAAACCAATTCCAGTTGACAAGTGAACCTTGTATCATCACATAAAATTACTATTCCAAGTATTTTACTGTAAATACAAACCATTTTTACGATTCTACAGTGTTTCATTGATTTCCCTATATACTGTAAATGGGTATTAGACTATATAATAAAATACATTTTGCTTGGAAACTAAGGGTGATACATAAAAACTACGAGCAGATTTGGATTCAGCACATAAAAATCTATCAAGATCAGCTATTAAAATTAAAAAAGTTTTCAAAAAGGTTTTTTTTGTTGGCCTGTGTAATTTTGATGGAGCAAATAACAAATAAATTATAATTTATTTGTTATTTGCTCCATCAAAATTACCCCACTTTATTAACTTTATTATTCAGTGAATAATTGTTTAAGTCGAATTTTGTTAAAGAACAAGTTAATTGTACTTGCATCGTGCCATTATCTAGTTTATTAGTGACTAAGTCAATCATTGGCTGGAATGGAGTTATAGCTAATCTTATAAATCATAATTTCATACCAAAACTACTAGGATGACGCGAATTTGCTCCCCTCTGTACAATTTACTCATTATGACCCAAATTCGAATTAACAGGGGTTCAGATATTGCACTAGTATTTCGAAAGTGACAAAAAACTAAATTTTTTATAAACTATTAGTGAGCTTGGAATAGCATTAGGACACTAAGTGACATGTGTGCCTTCTGGGAGACACCATTGAAAAGTCACCGATTTTTGAGTTATGTCACTTTAGAATTGAAATACTATCGCGATATGTCCACCTATAGTTTTTTTTTTAATTTTAAATACTATTAGATGTTTACGAAATCAATCAAGCGTATAACGATCATTGGCGTGTTGTCGTTAAAAAATAATTGGTGAAACGTTCATTGAAAAAAAAAGCTACAATATAAGAAGTATGTTAAGTAAATAATTATTTAGCTTCCGTGCAAAATGATGAAAAATGATGAAAAATGAAAACGGTAGCAAATGAAGAGGAAAATTATAATAACAGCGATGAATAGGAATTATTTATTACGTTTCTATGCAACATGAACATATTAAAGATTAGTTATTTATTTATTTATAACTATTATATTGTTATATTATTTTTATCGTATGTTGATTGTCTTTTTTATTTTATTTTTTAGTAATTCGCATTGCATTGCTGTTGGACTATTTTAGTTCATTTTATTAACTTATCATTTTCTATCTTTTAGATAAAAATTGTTCTGCTAACGATAAAAAATATCAAATCGTGTTTATACGTTAAAGGTTGACCGGGCAACGAAGATTAAATCAGAAACAAAAACGTTACGATGGGGAAATAAAAGTACGTAGTTGTGAAATGAAAACGTCAGCACTATCCTCTTCGTTTCTGTTTTTCTTTTTCAAAATTGACTATATATGACTTTTCTGGTTTTAATGCCGAGATATCACCGATTTTTTTTAATAGCTTATCACAAATCCCGCTTTCCCTTATAATCCTCTTAGCCAACTGAAAAAACAAATATTGATGGGCCCTTCTTCACCAAAGTCACCGTTGTGTTAATAATGCGGCTTTCGAAACTTCTTTCTTATGATATTCCCTGGGAAAAACTGTGATGACAATTATTTAAAAAATATACAAACTAAACTGTAAAAATATTGATAATAATAAACTAGAAAACAAATAAAAAAAGATTAATAATAAATATTTTATTCGTTATTCAATTACAAATTAAAATAAACTGTTTGGAAAAAACATTCTGTTGATAATTTATAGTAAGTAATAATAATATACTATAAATAATTTTGTTATTATTTCAAGTAATTATTATTTATTTAAAACAACGATACATCCACATACGTGTATATCATAAAAACGATAATATAATAAATAAATAACTAGTATTGTATATATTCACGTTGTTCGGAAACTTGATTAATAAATAATTCCCATCCACCTCTGTTATTAGCATTTCTCCCTTCATTTGCTACCATTCATTGTTTTCATTTACCATTCCTGTTGAAACCTGGTGTAGAGGCTAAATAATTAATCACATTACATACTTTATTTTTTGTAGTTTTTTTTCAATAAGTTTCACTAATTGTTTTTTAAAACTGGAATTTGCCTATGAGCGTTCTACCTTTGACTGAGAGTTTTTACAATTAATTTCGCTTAAAATCTATTTGTATTAAAAAAACAAATCAAAACCGTAGGAGGACGTATCGCGCTTGTATTCCAGAAGTGAAACAACTAAAAATCTGTTTTTTCATTGCTGTCTTTCAAAACACCTGTCAGTATTAGTGGCCTAATGCTAGCCGGGGTGAGGATCGGCGTTTTCATATTCAGTTTCATATTCGCTGTTTTAGTGTGTGAAAAATGAAACAACTAGATTTATATCACTTGTTGTAAACTATGTCGTAAAATAAATTTAAATGTAATACAAACTAATCTGCCTAATAATAAGGCCTGTATATATTTGAATAAATTAGTTTGAAAATAGTCCTGATCATTTCCGGGTTTCATTTTCCATGCTCATTATCCTCTTTAAATTGAACTCTAACAAATTTAATAGATCTGGTATATTTTTATTAATTAAAAAAAATCAAAAAAATATTTGCTTTGGTAAAATAATTTATATAGCCAACATCAGATGCTAATACGCTATATAGTCAGTAAATACATTAGTTAAAATGTTGTTACAGATTACAACGTGAGTACTACCAACATTCTCATACTTTTATGTTATTTATAAAACATAGATTAGTTTCTTATGCAAAGCAATGAGTGTGGTAAATTCTTAACGACTCCATTGATTTGGGCTATTTATTTTAAACATTTTTCTTACATAATGTTACGGGCTACTGGGTGTAAAAATGAATTAAACTACTCCTAAATTCAAGATACTAATATTTATTAACAAAGTAACAAAAAGAATACAATGAAGTTACTATCAATGAAATTATTAAACTAATATAAATTTACAATAACTGTTAAGGCGTGATTAGACTGAATAAAATTTAATAGGAAGCAAATGGAAGTACCACGGGAATTTGAATGAAATCTCAGATATTAACAAAGCGTTTGTTTTATTAATTTGAATAACATGCGAGATATCTTTTCTTAAATACTATGAAATATACATGTAAGAAAGGATAAAAATTAATAATAGCGTCTACAAGAGTAACTTAAAACTAAACATGCAACTTAGCGATCTAATGAACAAAAGTAATTTAAGACAAAAAAAAAGAAGGAACAAATTATTAACATGAATGGGAGCGATAATTAACAATAACAGAAATGCTCCATGCTAGTATAATGGCCAAAGATATAATAACAACAAAATGGACCTGAACGTTATAGTGAAGATTTCAATAAGGCGCGAAGATGTGCGAATTATTATTATCTTCGCCAGTGATCACGGCACGAAGGAGCAATGAGTATGATATCATTAAACTGTCCGGTTGGTACCATGTAATCCGTTGATCATCAGGAGAAGAATTAGTTGCCGATTTGAGGCCTTATGATAATGAAATGGGACTTACAATTCGTGTGATATAAACCCAATTAGCATCTCAGCATAGCTTCTGGCGAGTGACAAGCTTTAAGACCTCTAGACGTTATCATAGGAATAGCGGCTTAAGAGCGGAGTGATAAGCGGCAGTGTGCGATGGTCGTAGCTGCGAAGGTCTGGTAGAACAGTCCCGCTCGGCGATCAAAACAGCAAGCGAGTGACTCAATAGCGTCGCTCTCGCCTCTCCTTAATTTTGGGGGTACAGTACATTTCCGATCGAAGAGGCAAGAATCAGTTCGTTCCATCTGGCGGGTAGTCCAGGTCCGCGACTAAACAATAACAATATTCTAAATATTTATTATAACTCTCTCCAAATCGGTACGTCTTTTCTTTATATTTTATTTATTATATCCTTTTCTCTTTAGCCTTTCTCCATTCTTCACACTACATATTTTCCTATTTCCCCCTTATCATTTTGGCATCCATCATATGTTGGTAATCAAGAGTTCATATTTGTAAGCACTATTTTTAATTTTTTAATTTTTCAAATTTGTTAATCCTATCAACTATTTTTCAAACAGCTATTGTACACAATAGTTACTATACAATAGTAATACTATTATTCACATTAGTTATTGTACATACAGTTCCATACTTTTCATTTTGTTTACATTTCTAACTGTCATTCTACGAGACACCTTCCATTTCTTTCTACATATTCCTACATTATTATGTCTCATACATTTACTTATGAAACCTCTAGAAGTCCGTTATCATACATTTTATATCTTTATTTTCCTAGTTTTTCTAAATTCTTCATGTTCCAACCCCTTTTTTTATATGTTAATATTCTCATTTTGTATCTTTTGTTTACCTCCTCTTTTTTATTTCCCTTTATATTATTTTTACTTTTCTATCCTTTCTGTACATTTATTTTCTGTATTTTATTTTATATTCGTTACCTTCAATTATTATATCTGTCACTATTTTAATTTCTGTTCATTATCTTTAATTTTATTAAATCTGTCTTTATCTTAATTTTATTATATCTGCCACTATTTTAATTTCTTTTCATTATCTTTAATTTTATTAAATCTGTCTATATCTTAATTTTATTATATTCTGTCCCTTTTTTAATATTCGTTATTTTTAATTTTCATATCTGTCACTATTTTAATTTTCTACATTACTTGTCACCATATTATTGTTACTGTACGTTTTTATATTTTTTGTTCTGTTTTTTTCTCTCTCATAGCCCTGAAGATGACCTACACTTTAGGTCGAAACGTCGGCACATAATTATAAGTCTAGTACTTATTCAGTGTTTTTTTTTACTGCACCCCCCCCAACTACCTCCTTTCTACATATTTATTATAACATAGTCCTATTTAATTACTAAAATAATATAGGATATTGCTACTACGAAATAGCTTAACTATTTACATAAATTTGTACAAATACAATAAAATTACGCTAGAGCTTATAACTCCAAATTAACACTTACAGTTCACTAATTAAAGTCCACCGACCGTAAGAATCTCCAAACATAACAAACTGGCACACAGTAACAAACAAAAACAGTTTATTACACTCAAAAGCTATCACAGTTCACTTATACACTTATTACTAGTTCATCACACTGCCTGGTTTACTCTCTGACTGACTCACTCGCGGCGAGGGGGTGCTATATATATCAAGGTCGAATGTTCTAGACAGGCGGACGTTCGGGAGGCCGAGAACCTTCTTCTTCTAAGAAGAAGAAAGAAGTCTTTCTTTCTTCTAGAACCTTCTTAATCCCTTCCGCCGATGGACTTACGACGTTAATCCCTTCCCCCCGTCTTTTTCACTCTGACCGTAATAATAATCTTCTAAAGTATTCAATGAGGAACACTTTTGTACACAGTGTTGGTTGAAGGGTAAATGAAGCAATATTACTTATTATCAATAATAATTGATATAATAATTCAAATGATTGTGAGTTTTTGAACAAGAGAAGCCAATTTGAATTACTATTAGAGACGGTAAGCTTTCGGAATGCATAAAGGGTGATTATTTTATTAATTGGACCAAAGCGTTAGAATAAACAAGCGGGGTTAGGATAGTTATTTTCTGTTTATTTATAGAGGATTGTTGTACATTAATAATTTCTGATAAATCATTATCATATTATATAATGTATAAGTATATACATAAATCAATGCAAATATGTATTACTTAAACTTTTTGATACAATTATTATACAAACTTTTCAATTTGTTATTGAATTGAGATTCGGTCGTATAGTCGTTAATTTATCTTTTCGCAACCTTTCAGGACTATGCCATTCTGATGATCATTACCTAACAGTGAAAAATAGACTTTTAGTGAATTAAAGCAAATCATACACTATTTTTAAAAAAATACTTTATTCAATGATTACAATCTGCTACTTGTGGGCAATTAGTAATAGATGTAAGTAGATGTACAAACATCCATAAAACAAAACAATAATAACATAAAAAATAAATAAATAAATGTAATGAAAATAAAGTCTAAAAATAAATTAACTGCTTACAGTCATACCATAATTACACTATTTACGATTTGCCTGGGGTCCCCAAACTAAGCTTCTTCCCCAGAAATGAAAGCCAAGCAGAAGTCCGGGAGGCCTCTGTCCCCTTTCCCAGCCGCGTCACTGTCATTAAACGCCAATGGAAGAAGGTTAAGGGCGCATGATATCACACACACAGGTCGTGAGTGGAGAATTTGGCTAGTGCATTATTACAACAGGTATCAGGGCCATTTAGATGGCGGGTTGGGTTATATGGATGTGTGGAACTCGATAATGACTTAGCCAGGGAATTGGGATGACAGGCAAGGTTTCGCGTGAAAGTTTGAAAATTTAGTAGGGATGAAGTCGAGGACGAAAGGAAAATTGAGATCATTATTGGTTATGTGAAATATTATTGGTTTTGTTGGAGACATAGTAAGGAGCATTTACAATAGTTCTCAGTACTTTTGATAGAAAGGATTGAATACGTCTGATACTCGATTTTTTTGAGGTCCCCCATAATTCCAATCCATGGGTCAAAATAGGTTTGATGATCGTCTTGTATATTTGATGTTTATTGCTTATTGAAAGCTGGGAGTCCCCACATTGTAATCTATATAGTTGGCTGAATCTTCTGTTATCTTCTTGTCTTTTGAGTCTAGTATGAGAGTTCCATTGAAGTCTTTTGTCTAGGAGGAAGTCAAGGTATCGTACTGTGTTGGAAAAAGGAAGTACGGTTTCATTGAATTGGACAGGACATGTTCCGCGGCGAAGTGCAAATGTCACGTGTTTGCATTTTTCTTCGTTGACTTTGATCCGCCATTGGCTACACATGATTTCAATGATTGAAGGTGCCTTTGGGAGTTCGTGGAATCCATTTCAGGATCTGTATGAGATGATAGGATGGCTGTGTCTTCTGCGAACGTTGCAAGGAAGGTTTCAGGAGTAGTTGGGACATCAGCGGTGTACAATATGTATAGGATAGGACCCAAGACGCTACCTTGGGGGACTCCAGCTTGAATTGGGTAAAGATTGGAGTATTAGTTACCATTTTACGTTACTTGGAAGACGCGATAAGAAAGGTAGGATCGAAGGATTAGGAATAAGGATTGACCTACGCTATTGTAAATATGAATTTGACACTTGTACGATTTAAAGATAATGTTAATACATTTAATGTACTTATGAATTGAAGACGAGATGTTAACCACTTCTCAATCAATACATCTGTGGGATATATAAATATTTACGAGGACGAAAATGGTCCGGGTGGGGGTTATAAATAATTCTCTTATATATGGGGAAATCATTATAGGTAAAAACATATGTAAAAATATCAGCTGATCCAATTTTGAAATAGAAAAAATCCTAACATTCCAGCACTCACCAAGCCTTGAGCAGTATAACTATGTATTATATGTCTTAATACATTTATTTAACACCAAGACTTCATTAATACGCAAATATTAATTTAGTAAAATAAAAATAAAATATTAATATTAGGAAAGCGGAAGAACGAGTGGATTTGGGTGATTTTGTATCGATGAGTGGAATGTTATGTATTTGTTATGAATATATGATTTTATAGTGGGAATGTCCATGTCGTGTAAGGTGTGATTTGAAATATACTAGTACCATGGAACATTAACAATTTTTCTGAGAATTTTAGACTGTGTTGTTTGTGTCTTGTGTATTAATTAATATGTCGAATAATATTAGTTGACCTTATAAATATAAGGAAGAAAATGGTGTGGGTGGAGGTTAAAAATAATTCTCTTACATAGGGAGAATTCTTTATTGGAAAGCCGACGTTTCGAACACATTGCAGGTCCTCTTCAGGGCTGAATATACGAGTTACGAATAAATTAAAATAATACATTGTACAGAATAACACTATATGTAGTATACTGGTAGAATAATATTATATGTAGTAAGTAGTAGAAACAAAAACCAGAGGGGATTGAACCATATTATAACAAAGAGGTCCTATATATTAACAAAGAGGTACTGTTTAAAACCAATAAACTAACAAATGAAAAATTAGAAGAGAATTATATAAGTAGATAAAGACTAAAAATTGATTAAAAAAATTGTAGTTAAAATTATAGAACAGAATTATAGTTTATATAATAATAAACTGAAAATTAATAAAAATTAAAAAAAACAAATATTAATAAAAAGTACACAGTTAAAACTATAGAACAGAATTATAGTAGATAAAAAATTAAAAATTATTAAAAAAAATAGATTAGGAATTGTAGATACATATACCAATTTATAGAGTAACAAGGATTTTTATACAGAACAACTAATATGAATCTATAAAAAATAACAAACAATTTTGTAAGGTATAACAGAAAATAAAAGAGATGGTAAATAATAACAGGACATAAAGATAAAATGGATTATCTAATTAAAGGTATGTACTAACAAAAAGTAATACGAATAAAGTAAACAAGTGTTTGTGTAAGCAAGAAGTAATGGAATAATGAATAATAAATAAATAAAAATATTATATGGTAAAGAATAACAATATATCTAGTATATTGATAGAGTATTAATATATGTAGTAAGTAGTAAAAATAAGAACCAGAGGGGATTTAATTATATAATAAGAAAGAGGTACTATATTATAACAAATAGGTACTATATATTAACAAAGAGATATTGTTTAAAACCAATAAACTAACAAATGAAAAATGAAAAATTATATTAAATAAAAATTAGATTAAGCATTGTAGACCAAAACAGAAATTTTATAGAGTTATAAGGAATCAAAATTAGTTTTACAAAGGAGAAATTTGGATTTAAGAAGTGAAAAGAAATTAACGATA
Source organism: Arma custos (assembly GCA_037127475.1). NCBI lineage: Eukaryota > Metazoa > Arthropoda > Insecta > Hemiptera > Pentatomidae > Arma > Arma custos. Next base: position 99,708,641 of record CM073759.1, on the reverse strand, counting down.
TTCTCTGAAGGCGCCGGACAATGTGTGGTAATTGTATCAGAAGTAGTTTGTGGACGCTGTGGGATGGAAGAATTTGTCGAAGATGAAGAAGAAACTTGTGTTTTAGATCTGTATTATTGTAGTATGGTACTGGGACGAAGAGTTTGAGGACAATTATTTGTATCTTGGTTTTTGCCCCGTCTAGTTGAATAATATTAGTTGACCTTATATATAGGATGAAGAAAATGTTCAAAAATTCCTGATGGAGATAAAAAAATTCTCTTATATAGGGAGAACTGCTTATTGGAAAGCCGACGTTGCAATTACCGCACATTCTCCAATACCTTCAGACAATTTTGTTAATTTCTTTTCTCTTCTTAAATCAAAATTTCCCCTTTGTTAATGCAATTTTAATTCTTAATAAAGTTATTTATAACTGTATAAAATTTCTATATCGGTCTACAATTCTTAATCTAATTTTTATTTACCATAATTTTGTTATAATTTTTCATTTTTCATTTGTTAGTTTATTGGTTTTAAACAATATCTCTTTGTTAATACACGTATATAGTACCTCTTTGTTATTATATAGTACCTCTTTGTTATTATATAATTCCATCCCATCTGGTTTTGAATATTATTCTATCAATATACCTGTATATTTAGTACTGAAGAAGACCTGCTATGTGGGTAGAAACGTCGGCTATCCAATAAAAAGTTCTCCCTATGTATGAGAATTTTTTTTACCTCTACCCAGGCCATTTTCTTCCTCATAAAAGGTCAACTAATATTATTAAACATATTAATATTTACAGTACACATATTATTGAAGTCTTGGTATTAAATAAAAGCATTAAAATAGATAACACATAAGTTTACTGCTCAAGGCTTGATGAGTGCTAAAATGTGCAATGTTAGGATATGTTCCATTTCAAAATTGGATCAGCTGATATTTTTACACATGCTTTTTCTTTTTAAAGATGTTTTCTCCATCAACCACCAAAGGTATTTTAATGATTTTGGGATTATTACTTTTATCGCATTTTATCTATAAAATTTCATCGATAGTAGAATTGTTTTTTAATGTCTTTGTTTACCCATGATCCAAAAGAACCTTTTTAATATAATTCTGTTATTGTCGCCTTCTCTATAGGGTCTCCTAAACTATTGAACTGTTTTCGATGAAACTTTAGATGTTTTTAACTGTATAAAACTTTCCTTGTAAAGAAAATACAGCTTCCGAAACTTATTTAAGACTGGTACAGGGTTAGAGATAAATTGAAAATACACTGTTTAACAACACGGAACTGAACAATGGAGGACCTAGTGGTTCTATGCACTGCAACACAAACGAATTGCACTATTATTGAATGATATTTCCCATTGGAGTAGTTTAATTGCAAGAATCGGGATCAGATAAAAGTATAAAAAATAAAATAAAATAAATCTTATGCTTGATCAAAGATTTTTTATTTTTGCCATGTGCAGTTAAAATTGTCACAGGGAAATGTGGATTTGGTTCAATTGATTTCGGCTTGTAAGTAATTTAAAAAAAAAAAAAATTGTATTTGATAATTTTTTATAAATTATATTTTTTATATAAAGTGTGACTATATGCATTGCAAGATGCCTATCTGCATATAACGTTTGTAATTTTTGCTCGACTATATTTAATGCAAATAAAGTTAATAATGATTATGCAGTTATTTCAAACTTAAACTAAGGCAGAACTTGCGGGAAATCGGCCACATTTGCAGACTTTAAATCAAAAAAGAAAATCCAGTTTCACCAAGACAACACTGTCCACACCTCAGCGGTTGCCATGGCGAAAATTCACGAATTACGGTTTTAACTGCTTGACCATCCCCCTTACTCACCAGATCTTGCCCCAAGCGACTTCTTTTTGTTCCCTTGTCTAAAAATTGTGCTCGGAGGACAGAGATTTTCGTTAAATGAAGAGGCAATCACCTTCGTGAACAATTATTTAGCAGAGAAAAACAACTGACTCGCTCGAGGCGAGAAGGGTATTTAAATAGGCAAGGCCGAACATTCTAGAACACGGAAGTAGGGGAAGACTGTTCTGGGAATGTCTAGAACCTTCTTGATCCCCTCCGACAAAAGGAGGCGTTCGATACGGTTCTAATCCAATCTTAACTTCTCCCGCCAACAGCTTAAGACGTTAATCCCTTGTTTGCGTCTTCCGCTCTGTGACCGTAACAGTAACTTTTTTAACAGTAGTTCTAAAAGAAAAATTAGTATGATATAAATGTTTCTAAAAACTTCTGTTTCTAGAATAATTTAATCGTTTAAAGCCACTCTGAGCAATAGTAAACAATTAATCTATTTATTTAGATTATGTATTTTGTTGCTGATTTGTTAAGTATTCTTAAGTCGCTTATGTTAGTTTGATGAATGGTATATTTTTTAAGAGGGAGCGGAGTGGCTCTACGGTAGAGCGCTGAGTTGTCATGCCGAAGGTCCTGTGTTCAAATCCCGCTGCTGGCAAGACTTTTATTTAATCTGTTAGCAGCTAGAGATGGGTCCCATGGGATCTAAGACTCTCTATGGGTTAGGCTCATCCAAACTCTATAAATTGGGCACCCAAAATAAGGGGGGAAATCTGGTGGCTTAGCGTGACCTTGGACAAGTCATCTCCCTGCACAACCGTTGTCCAAGTCTACCTTGTACTAAACCCCAGGATCAATTGATTGTTTCATACTTGTAAAACGATATCGCTTCTATGTACTACAAGATTTGGTTTCTGAGTAAATTGGGAGGTGATGATTTATGAATAATTTTAATTGATATATCCTATATTCATATTAGATGGATTGTGCTAAGACTAATGCTAAAAATAATTAACTATCATTGAAAATGAGATGCTTTTCAAAAGACCATACTTGTATAGAAAAAGTCGATTCATCCTCTTATGCTTATCAACGCTTGGAATGTATTGTTCCCGCCAGGATTAATATGAGTTCGACCAGAGGGCAGCTGATAGCGGCTCAAAGCGATCTGCCGAAAAATAGCAGATCTTTTTGTCTCACTGCGTCATCCATATCTCGGGAGAAAAAAAGGTATGACATATTGCCATCGACCGTTCAGATCTGCTTTCCCTGTCTTGTTTTTCTTGGAAGTAAATTGATAGAAAATTATCTCGATACTCTTATTAAGAAATTTCTTTCCGTTCTATTTTTTTTTCCTTTTTCTCATTACACATCTTTGACATGGTTCTAATTCTACAGGAAAATGTAATTCACTACCACTAAGCAGCTTTTACAATCGGCTAAAGTCTTTTAATTTTTATTTTAACTTCTATGTGGTTTATCATTTGTTTCTACGTCCTTGAATATTATTATAGAATCTAAGAGTAGGGTTAAATAGTTCTTTTGTGTTGGTTGAAATCCATTCGAAATAAGTCGGTTTGTGGGTTCTGTTATTCACTTTATTTATTTTTTCTTCCTCCTTATGTCATTTTTAACTTGAAATGGGGTCGAAACAAAGGTTCAAGCCTCAATATCATTGCAATGATCCTACATTCATTGCAAAGTTTTTCTTATTTTTTATATTATCTGGCTAATATAAAAAAATCAGTCTCTTCTGATCAACTCTGAAGTTCCTAAGAATTTCAATATTTAAAATACTTAGAAAAAAATACTTTATTGATATATACAGCGCAAAAATGAAAGGGATATAACTAATTATGTAGTACATACTTTACCTAGCATTTATATTATTATATATCTAATAAATATATTAATATTAAATGTGGTATAATTTTCTAATAAATATTAATGCTTTTTATTTTATAAAAATATAAATGCAAGACTAGACTTTTTTATCTAGACTTTATTTTATTATCATTTTTGCATGAATGTCCTTTATTACCGCATATGTATATTTTTGCGTATCTACATATTTTATTACATTTACTTTTTTTATTTTGTTTATATCACTTTTTTGTTTTGTTATGGACCAGTTGTAGCTACATAGCACCATTACTTATTGCCCCACTTATTTAAGTGGCATATTGTAATGTCTGAATAAAGTGTTTAATAAAAAATAAAAAAATAATAAGTTCTCTACAGTATTGTGTTGTTTTCACGGTTGATGATAATCATTTTTTTTTCTCGAATTTTATCGCCATATCAATCTAGTTTATATTTAAAACTGAAATTAAGTATATTGAATAAAACACCAATTATCAGTGTTTTAGGTAGGTTTTGATTTTCAGGTCAAAACTCATCTTGTAAAAAAATATATTATGATCCGTAATTTGCCATGGACATTGTATTTTTGGTACAGTCTATTAATACAAATACTATCCATTCAATCGTACAGTATATATGACATTATCTATATAACCCAACCATAATAGATAGGTGGAATATATCTAAACTGCTATTAAGATCTATGGTATCTAAACTGATATTAAGAAAATGCCATTGACAATCACTTGATACTACTAGATATCGATTTCCGACCAATGTAGAATTCAAACCAAATGAGTTTAAGGTCACATAGGGATATCAGGCAATGAGCCAGCAGAGGCTGCGGCAAACGATGCGACGGCTCTGCCAATTTTATTTAATAAGGCTCCACTGGGTGCCTTCAGCGGATCTTCAACACAATTGTAAGAAAACGGATCCTAAGGATGTGATCCGCTGTTTAAACTGAACGCTTCAAACATCTTTGTAAAATGAACTAACGTACTTATTTATTAACCTACTTTTTTATTATTAATGAATTAAAATTAAAAACCTTAATTAGCACATTGTTTCTCCCTCCTCCTTTTAAGATAAATACTAAATTTCCCATTTTTACTCATTTATATAATTGGCACGACACAGTATTATTCCTTTTGATTATTACTGCCATTTACTTTTTGTAATGTTAACATACAGTTGTAAATTTCAATAAGTAAATTAATAAAATGAATTGAGGTCATACTAAAACCTCCCTGCACCCGATATAAAATACCATTTAATATAGTATACTTAATCACATGATCCAGAAAAAGCTAGTAATAGGTGGGAAATAGATAGGATTGGAAATATGTGCTCTGATTTACTGCACTGAATAATATGCAGAATATGGAATAGAAAATTCGCCTTAGCTTGCATAAAACCAATCTCTAGGATCAGTATGGAATGCAATATCAGGGGTCTTTTAGTAATGGATAAAGGGTTCAGTAACCTTAATTCTTTTCCTATTCTCGTTTGTCGTATTTGCAACTGCTTTGCTTTGCCTTTTGAACATTTAATAAAGATGATTTACTTTTGTTCTCGTACGAATAATTAAGTAATGAATTTAGATATTATATAAATATTCGACCAACAGGTCTCCAGATCATTTAATGTTTCTTTAATCTCCTCCTTTCAGGTTGATTGCTTAACAGGGAGAAAGAGAGCGAAATAAACATACGATTGTGGTGATTTTGTGTTGAAGAGTAAATAATATTTATTTGCGCATTGTTTTAAAAAGGAATTGATATGCGTTAGTCGTGAATGTAAAATGTTACAGTTGAAATGTTCATGCCGTCGAGTCTAGTGCTATTCGAAATATAATAATAAAAATTTAGACCCTTTTCTTACAAAAGAATTTTGGATTGTTGTGTTTGTATCTTTTGTGAACGGAGGTGTTATGTAAAACCCTAAAGCTCCACAGGTCCGAATAGGTCTTTATATGGTAGTATAGAGTAGATATTTGTTTTCAATGATTGTGATGGACGTTCACCTAGAAGATGATATCACCGTCATGTCTTTTAGATATATTGCATTTGTGTTTCGTCTGAATTTTTGACCGATTATAGGCCGAGTTAACGAATTCAGATATTCGAACGCTTCCGGTAATTTTCAACTTTGATTGAAGGAACATGGAAAGAGGGTTCCACAGGCAGAATCTGCCATGGTTAGATTTTTTGCTGTTGGCTATAATTTTCTTTTCGTGGAACCACATTTCCAAGTCAAGTACATTGTTTCGGATGGATATAAACGGCATAGTAGAATCTACATTGGAAGAAAGAACATAGAAAGCAAACCTATATGGTATGTTTTAGGGGGATAAGATATGCTTTAAATAATTCTATTGATTTTGGGGCGCTATGAGTTATTATTTAAGGTAATTCCTCAACTTACAACTAGATTGCGGTAAAATGCATACTGAAATTAAATTAACACTTATCTGGTACAACAGGTATTACTTTTTTGTCAGCTGAGGCGTCTCCAGCGTCGTCAGACATCTCCGCAACTTCTGTACTCAAATGCCAGAAGTGTTTTACAACTTTCTTGTTCCGATTCTCTTCAAAAAGTTAGATCCTCAGGTCATATCTATCTTCTTCCAAGACTTTCCCTCTGTCGTATCTCTTGAACCTCCTCACCAGGGGGTCTTGCTACCTGCATCAGTAACCTGGTTCTTATAACCAACTGTACGATACATATCATCTAGCATTAGACGATGGTACAAGTGAGTAATAGTGATATCAGTGGTGGTAAGGGAATAGGAAATATATAAGAACCTGTGAAGGAAAGAGATTGAAGTTAATATTGTATTTTATAAAGTTATTGCAGTAAGTGTGGATTTAAAGCAAATGGATAAGTTCTTTGTGTTTTATTTAATGTTCTTGTTGTTGAAAAACAATTCAGTAACCCAATAAGATAATTGGTTTCCCCATGGAAAATAAAACAGCACTTTCCTTTTACCTACTTTTTATTTTCTTAATATCATTTCCTTGTCTGATTCTTTTTTATTTCTTCCATAACGTAAAATATACTATATTTACTCTTTGCACCAGTTTAAACTCAACACTACGATACAATGCTTCCCTGAAGATACAGTTATTTTAATATAGAAAATATGTAACTTTCCTCTACCAAAACTAAGGATAGGATTCACATTTTTATAAATAAATTATTTTTCTAATCAATCAATATTAAAATATAGATTATTATACAAACACTATTGTCCAGCACCTATTTTAAGGTTAACTTTTTTCTAAGTTTTTATTTTCTCTTAATAAGGAATTGGGTAAATTTTTTGGTGTTAGCTTTAATTTGATTCGTTTCATCAAAAACGTTATCAACTTTTTTATTATATATGTTGGAAAAACTTGTACACCGTGAGGGGTTGTATCTAATTAAATAAGAAACATCATCGGGAATAAAAGGCAGAAAGGGAAAAAAAGGTATGAAGTTTTAATAGAACTGCCCTGAGCCCTTGGGAGAGGCTACAAAAGAGAGTAATTGGAGAGCCTCTTGGTCATATCTTTTTGAAATTATTATATACCATTATACATTTACTTCTGTAATCATTTCCATCCTCGAAATATAGGTTTTCAATATTATTAATGGCACGATTTAATATTTATTTAGTATTAATTATTAATTTGTATTGGTATTAATTTGTTAAATGGTTTAACCTTTTAAAGTACCTATAATATAATGATAATAAATATATTTATTTAAGAAATTATACAAATGCCATTTGGCACATATTGTATTTTGGATCTTCTTTTGGTAAAACTAAGGGATTCTCGAGGAAACATGTTTGAAGAAAACTCCCATTGAATGCATTCCTAGTGTGGTTCATATCACTGTAGTAGATCTCTGCTCTAGAGACGTTTTGATTGTACCAGTAAATTTGGATGTCCAGCAAATGAGTCATGAAATTGTTTGTAGTGTTTCTTGATTGTGTCAGTCTTGAGTGGTATTTTGAGTTCTTTGTTTAATGATTTGTAGGTAATTTAAAAGGGACAATGTGGTACATAACGAAGGAATTTTGATTGAAAAATTTGAAAGATCTGTAAGTGGGATTTTTTGCATGAGTCCCACACTTGCGAGGAATAGGTCCATATTGGTTTAAGTAGCATGTTGTATATTACAATTTTGTTTGTTAGAGATTATGTTAGTTTATTTTTGTAGTGAAGTAGTCGTCTTAGGAGTGAGAGTCGGTGGTTCAATATTTCTTCAAATTTCCAAGTCAGTCTTCTGTCCATTATAAGGCCCAAGTATCTGTGTTTGTCTGGGCAATGGTGTATTTTAAAGTGTTATTGAGGGGCAGTCTGAATGTCTAAGTTTAAATGTTACTTGGTTAGATTTTTGTGTGGTAATTTTTATACGCCATTTATCGAGCCAATTTTCTAATGAATTTAAGTATGTCTGAAGGTTTTGAGGAGCAATGTTGGGGTTAATGCTGGTCGAAAGTAAAACAGTGTCGTCCGCATATGTAGCAGGTAGTGTTTCTAGCGTGTGTGGGATGTCGAAGGTGTATATAGAGTACAGAACTGGACCTATAATACTGCCCTGAGCTATTCCTGCATTAATGCGGAAATTGTCGGAATGTTTACCATCCTGATTATAACAAAAAACCTGTCCTCTAGGTAAGATTTTATGATTAGATAATAAGCCTGCGGTAGAACTGATTTTAGTTTACACAGAAGACCGTCGTACAAAACTTTATCGAATGCCTCTGAAACGTCCAAGAACGCTGCTGTGAAATATTCCTTCATTTTTAATTGTTGTGTAGGAATTAAATTATTTATTTCTAGTAATGGATAGAACCGCTTTAACACTAACTTTTCAAATATTTTGGAAAATAGTGGTAGACGATTAATAGGCCTATAGGGTGTAACTTGGTCTAATGACTTGTTTGGCTTCGGGATCATTTTTACAACGGAAAATTTCCATACTAAAGGTAAATAAGTCGAATAATAGAATTGAAGATAGCTATCAGAGAAATTAAGCTTTTCCTAAAAAGAAGTCGTACAATTTTAGGTGCAATAAGATCATAACAAGGTGATTTTCTGCGGGATAAGTTTTTGATACAAAATTCAACATCTATTGTTGATTGTTGGGGGAGGTAAAGGCAGAGGAAGTGGTGAAGTCAGAATTTGTTGGGCAACAGAGCAATTCTGTAGGTCAAGTAGTTCGCCGTGTGTTTGAAATACGTCTGTAATATGAGAGGCATAATAGGTCTGCTTTTTCTTTATCATTTCTGGTCCATGAGTTGTCAGATTTACGAAGGGGCGTCTTACTTGGTTCGTACTTGAAATTCACTAATCATTATTGATCCAGCGTCGGTATATGATTTATAGAGAGTACATGTCTTGAAAGAAATAGGACGATTGGGGAATGGACAGATGAAAGATCGTTATCAGCAATATGTGGTGATGTAGTGTACTTTTTTTGTATTGTATACCTTCAGTCAGTATTGGTCTTTTTTATTAGTTTTACTTAATTTAGTTTCGCTCTTTTTTATATTTCTTGTTTTTTTATCACTAACAGATTATTTTATAATTATATTAAAAAATAAAATAAGATTAAGTTGCGCTTTCCATCTCTTCTTTTATTAGATATTAAATATAGTTTTAATAATTCAGCCTTTCGGCAAAGTATGATCTCTGTAGTTAATTTTTTAATGTAAAGAAATATAGTTCCAGTGAAATATTAGGTTTATTTATTTTAGTCTATTATTGGTACATAATTATAACTCTCACGTATTGTCTTCAATTAAATATTCAAGACGTTTGTGCCTGAAAGTATTGCGACAATATCAAAGTAATCATGGATTAATAATATTTAAAAAAAACCTGTACCACTACAACTGTACGCACTACGGTCTGGGGTTCAGTACATGGTAGAGACTGTAATGTTTCATGGACAACGGTTCTGCATCCTAGGTTAGGCTCAACCACCAGATTTTTTCCCCTTAATTTGGATACCTATTTTTATAATATTTTCTAGAGCCTGGGGGAGCCCCAGGAGGGTCCTAGATCCTATATGATCTAACTCCGGCTGCAAACAGAATAAATAATAGTCTTGCCCACAGCGAGATTTTAACCCGCATTTCCACCATAGAAACTCAGTGCTCTACCACTGAGCCACTCCGCTCCCGTGTTTTAATAATACTGATAGTTAATTCAACAGGTGATTGTTGCTGTTCTGTGACGATATTACTCCCTTCTCACAAGAGTTTTTTCAGCGGCTAGTCTGCGAGTCCATCAACTTTTTCCTTGGTATTCTTCAGGATCTGACTCCTATTGGCTTCCCTATTATCTCTCATCCTTTCTGCGTTTTCCAACTGTTTACTGCATTGCAGCCCCTTTTAATCCGATCATCAGCCACTGGATCGAGGTCCTCTGAACTGGAAACGTATCGGAGCGATTCAGCGTATTTTCTTCCTAAACTCCATTACTTTCATTATATGGAACTATATCTCTCTCGGTATTTATACAGTTTTTTACATAGTTATTTATACATAGTTTACTGGCTTTTTTGACATTGGGAGAAATCTCAGAATAAGCGAGCGCATAAGTCTTTTTGCAAGAATTTGTACCTCACATATTAAGATTGGCTATCTTCAACGTGACTTAAAGGTCAATATTAAATTGAAGGAGTGAGGGAGTGTTTCCCTGTCTGATTCCTGACTTGACTACAGAAGGATGGCTCAGAATTATATTCACTGTTATTCTATTTACAATTTCTGTTAATATGCATCCAGTCATATTAACTTTGGGAGGAAGCCCATCTCCATTCCATTTCCTGATAGAGCTACTTCCTGTTAATGGAACTTACTTGGCCTTAAAAAATATGAAAAGTAGAAATATTATCTTATTGATTTAATTTAGTTAAGAGAAGGATTGCTGGCTATGAAAATGGCCATAAACCCTACCAAAATGTGGTGAGGATAGGAAAGCAGCCCCAGAGGATAATAAAGGTGATTATATTTTAAGATAAAGCTATTGAATAAGTGGAAAACTTCTTAGATACCTAAGAGCGCACCTAAGCGAAAACAGACACATCGATTTGGAAGTGACCGAGCGAATCGGATCTGAAGAATGTTTGAAAGGGTTAACAGAGACTATCTTAGCCGAAGAGAAGTAGAAAAGGAAACAAAGTGGCTGTATTCAAGTCAACATTTCTTTCTATCCTCAAGTACTCGACAGAATCATGGATGCTGACAAAGTAGCACCAATCCAGAATATAATTATATTCTGATTATAATCTGATTGAATCTGCTGATTATAATCAGCAGAAATAAGATTCCTCAGGAAGGTTAACGGCAAAACAAGGAGGCACCGATAGACACATCCGGAACACCACTCTTAGCTCGAACCGAATGGTTAAGCCGGCGAGGTACTAGAAGAAATCCGACTGAGATGGCTTTCGACACCTCCTCAAAGTGGGGAGAAATGAAGAACAGGACGACCTAAGAATAGGTGGGAACAAAAAGAGGTGAGGAAGGTTTTTGAGAAGAGGGGACTCCAGTGCAGTAGAAGAGTACAGTTGATAGAAGATCGGCAGAGCTGGAGAGGGTTGTTAAAGAGGATAGAATGTAATGATGATAATTTAATTTTTAGAAAAAATTGATCAATGATTATGCTTATTAGGCCTTTGCCCCTTTTAATCATACTAATGGATTACTATTAAATCCGCTAAACTATTATGTAACATATCAGAAAATACTTTATATTTATCAGTGTTTATTAGAATAGTTCCACAGTAATCATTGCATTTCTGGAGAAACTTCCTTCTTGAATAAGACTATCACGACTGATTATTTCATGCTAATCAGAATTTTATTTTTCTGAGCCAGTTAAGATCCGCCAATTTTAATAAATTCTGCCGGTCACTTTCTGAACATGAATCCTTCTTATTCCTAGAGCCTTATTAAGATATTAAACTCCTTGGACACTTAGGCGCTCACTTTTTGTTCATTGCTCTTATCTTGAAATTCCACACATTGCAACTCTGTAAAGTCTGGCATATACGGTTCCAAGCAATCCAGGATTTTTTCAGGGGAGGGCACAACGGGCAGACGGGAAAAAATCAACCATAACTTACAAATCAACTTGTAGTATCTATAGAAAGATTTCAAAAGTTTATTAAAATATCAAAACAATAGTTTCACTCATTTTCTTTCTGTTATTTTAGAAACTATGGCCATGTGATTTACCTATAATTATGTACTATAATGATTCTTCACCGTACACAAAAAACCTGTCTTGGGGAACCACGTACCCCGTGCCCCCCCCCCCAATTCCGCCCTTGGTTCCAAGTATACCTTTTTCCCACTTGACAGTTTTCTAAAAACCTTGATTTTGTCCACCTTTCTTCAAAGAAAAACTTATTTCCTTATTTTTTTTCAAATGTACTCTTCCACTCTAAACAAGATTTCCTGTAATCCATATATTTTCTTATCCATCAATATATTTTGACATTAGATCAAGCTCGATGGTTCTTCTTTTTATATTCTATATTAAGTCCCATTACTCGAATAGACAATAAAGAAATGGGTAGTTAAGACTTGGTTTTGGCTGAGAACGAGAGAGATAAAAATACATATAACGAATGTAAAACCACAATAAAAATTTATCCTTGAGAATTTCCCTGGAGCCCTTTAAAAATGTAGATTCTCGTTATTCCACGCAGAGGATTAATATATCCATGGCTAATTGTTCTGCATTGCCACATATATTTGGAGCCTGCTCTCGTCTCACCTCACTGAAACGAGTTCAAGAGCCTAAATCCAGGTGGTCCTCCCAAATCCTTATAATATTTTAAAATAATATCTCGTCGTTTAAATGGAATAAAAAGCAGCGAACCTAACTTTAAACTCGCAGTCTTGCAAGCTGTTGCATTAATTCGAACTATTCTAAAGTTTCAATTTAAATTTAATGACTGAGATTAAACTATCTCATATTCAAAATATCATTCAACAAATATTATTTTTGTTAGTAATATTACAATTCCTATGCTTACATGTAATAATGAAAGTGCTGTAACTATTTCACTTTATTATTTTTAAAAAATATCGTTATATGTTGCAAACGTTTTCTCCGTATATTGATATTAGTCTGATAATGTGAAAGAAATATTTATTTTCGTTATAACAAAAATTGGAAATAGGAAATGATTATAATTAGGGAGCGGGATAGCTGAGTGGGTAGAGCGCTGAGTTATTATACCGTTAATTATATAAGATTCCAATAAAAACCATGTAAAAATTGTACTCTGAAGAAAGAGGAAAAAAATAAAGCTTATTATTATATAAGATTCCAAGTTAAAATCTGGTTATGGTAGGTAAATTATTTCATCTGTTAAAAAAAGAAAAAGGAATGTTATATTTATTATACTACCTTATATTTCTCATGATTCTGATTTTATTAATTTTGCTCCAATTATTGTTTCTTGTCGAATTGATGGAGTCTTGTAAAATGTGAATTCTGTCTTAAGTAGAGTTATCTTAAAAATTCTTAACAAATATGATGTTAGTTTTTCTTTAAAACGTGAAGAGAAATAAACACAGTATCGTAAGTACGCCACGTTTTATTCTTCCATCAAGATGCAATCCAACCATATTGTAAATCATTTTTACTTATGGCTGAAGAAGACACCTCAATATGACTTTTGATTAATTTATATGAAAAAATTTGATAGAATCTTTCTCAAATAGTTCTCTTAATGTTGCAAACAAGTTTATACAGCTGAACTAAATTGTAAAAGACAGCCGCAAAGTGTTTATACACATCTAGTGAAGGGTAAAGTAATTTTGCATTGAATTTGGAAAGCGTATAAGAACGGATTGATTTGGAAGCTTTCATGACGAGAAGGCACCTGCCAACAATTTGATATCCGATTTTAAAAGGGTTTATAATAACTCATTATATTTAACAAATATAGAGAAATTAGTCTGTCTGCGTCTCGGTGTGTGCTTGTAACTATCAATGTATATTTTTTGTGTCAGGTTCAGTTTATAAATAAAAAATCGAAGGAATTTTAAATTATTTATTAACGGCAAAAGTTTTAGATTTGGGTGTTAAACAAACGATTTTCTCAAAATTAACTTATTGGAAAAGCAACATTATTGTTTAAAGATTTACAATGGTCTAACAAAAAACTTGAAAATATATTACTAAATGGTTTTATCATACGTGAGAATAATGTAAAAGAATTTTAATGATACTGTCCTTCTGAGACTAATAACCGAACATTCAAAATTACTCTCTCTAATGCACCTTTAATTTAGGTTATTTAAAATAATTCTAAGCCATTGCTTTTTGCTTTAAAGCTCGTAGGAGGTGCACGCATTACCGTGCTGTTTAAAATAATTTTTTTTATTTAATATTTTATTTTCGGCAGAAAATCATTGAATTTCCAGAAAGACGTCGATTTTTCGTTAAATTAATTTAATTAAACTATTAACTTATTAATTGTTTATCCATTATATATTATATTTCCAACTATGATGTAATTTTCTGCGTTTTAATTTTAAATATAAGATAATTATAATTCAGCTTAGACTATCTGGTTAATGTATGATTAAGATATCAATTAGTAGGATGATGCATGACCAAGGAATGGGAAATTTTAGTTATAAATCAAAGTTTAAATTCTCAAACTGCAAACAATTGATCCTATGATAAAATAATATTTATTAGTTATTATCTTGTTTTTGTTACTGGAGTACATTTTTCTTAGTTAATCATTTAACTGAGTAAAATAAAACCTTTTTCCAGTCATATATTTTTTCTTTATTTAAAAACGTTTCAACAATAATATGTCATTCTCAATTTACATTTCTTATAAGTCCTTTAATGTTATTTAATTTAAAACTATTCTCTAAAATTTTTTTTATTAATTTGTACATTTTCAACCTTTTTAGTTGATTGTCAAATAATTTAAAATATTTCTTATAAAACTTAGAGTTACATTGTACTCCATGGTCATCATTAACGTTAATGATGACCATGGAGTTTTATAAGAAATTTTTTAAATAAAGAAAAAATACATGACTGGAAAAAGGTTTTATTTTACTCACTTGAATGATTGAATAATATTTATTTTCGGGTATAGAATTGGATAGATAATTCAATGTATTAACAGTTGGTAATTAATAACCTTATCTTTATCCCTGTAACGCCATTTAATTTATCTAATTGTAATTTAACTAATGCTCAAATAATAAATTCTAGGGCATTAAATTAATTATAATTCTTAGTATAATGATTGGCTTAATTTTGTTTTTAGCATCATTCCTTTTTCAAGTTTGTACTTGTTAATGTTTTGATGGTATGTGTGATAAGTCTTAATATTAACTATTGACTCTATAAACCACTTATTTAATATTATTTTGGTTTAAAATAGTATAAGTATTTTTTTAAAAATCTTAAATTGTTAAAATTAGTTTGTTTACTTTACCTAATATACTTAGTCTAATCGAACGATGTTATAGTGGAGTCCTATATTTTGTCTATCCATCTTTAGCGTTTAACTGACATCAGTTCAGCTCAGGACCATAATACGCCCCCTTCGAAGGGCGGCATAACAAAGGATTTACCCACTTTAAAAACCACTAGGCTAACTGGGAGTGAATTATAAAAATAAAATTTGCTCAGTACCTAATTTGTTCATTGCCTTGTATGGTCTAAATTAAAGGTAAATATAACACTGGGAAAGTGAATATTACAAGAGTTAAGTATACAAACGAAATTTAATTTTATAATTGGTTGATAATGGAATGTGAAGAACGAAATTAATTATCCGAGGAAACAATGATGAAGTGAAGTAAATATGGTGAATCTGATAAATATGTTACAAAACTAATAAATAAACTCATCAGTTTCGATTTAACTAGTTTTAGCAATTTAACTCTGTAAATGACTTACAGTGTCCTGACAGATACGAAGTTTTTAGTAAAATTTCTGCTGTCTCATAAGATTTCTCGAATTACTCCTTTCTTCAGAGCTCAAGATAATTATGATAATAATTTTCGGAGTTGGAGATAGGTAGAGGGAGTTGAAGAAAGCAGGAAAAGGGAGGGGATAACTCAATGTTTTCAGGTAATATGAGCTAACCGCTAATAGTGTTTTATGGCTTTAGCTTTGGAATATGTAAATAAACTGTATATTTTAGGTTTTATATTAGCCTTTTAAATATTTTTTCAAGTAAATTTATGTCTTGTTAAGTTATTAGATGGGATATTTAAGATTTCACATTAGAGAATTAAGTAAAATATCTTTTATAATAAAAATAAATGTATTATTGCAATTTAAATAAATGAAATACAATCTATCGGGTATTTTAAGAGGTTATTTGGATGATATTATGCTTGCACCAGGTTTAGTAATTGCGTAAAGGTCAAGGTTAAGGCTGAGTTCGCAAGAAGCGATATATCTTAAGGTATATACGATATGAGATGCTCTGGCAGTTCCGTCAAATCTAAAGGGAGACGAAATATAAGTTTATACTCGCACGACCATCACAAGTACAACATATCACAAATGATACATCTCTTGAAGAACCATTTTTGGTCTCCTCCGTGCTTATTATCGTCCGATGTTTCGAGCTTGATGTGAAATTGTGCACCCATAAAATTTATATTGTGCCCAATTTATATTGAACTTTCCTAGAATAAATTGTCGTAATATATTCCTTACGATGTATCGTTTATCTTATATTTCCACAGTGTAAACGTAGTCTAAGACAGATCAGGAATAAAAAGGCAATAGTAAATTATTTCAATTAATGACATACGTAAGACTTCTCATCATTTAAATAATTTTATGAGCGAACGAAACCTTAGAAACTCGACATAACAATTTAAAGACCAATATTATACTTATTTGACATTATTGGTGCACACATTCAATCACTAATATCAATAGTATCAGCAAAAAGAGGAATGGTAATAAATTTAAATAATATAAAGCCCTAAAAATGGTATCTCAGACAAGTATACCCAATTAGTGCTTTAACTACATTATTGTCCGGTACTCAATTTTAGCTTCAGAAAAGCATCAGCAATTATGAAGAAACAATAATTTTTTTAACATAAGTGCTTAATGCTAACAATACAATAGTATGGTTGGCGTATTATTACTGAGGAACTCCCTAATGATTTAACTAAAAAAATTAAGATCATCACAAAGAGTAGGAAACGTATAATCCACCAATAAAAGGGAAGACCTTGGTAGGTATTTGACAATACCTGAGAAAGCAGAACAGCAAAGCGTTTGAATACGTATGAAATTTATTGCATTCTCCAGAAGATTTATGTAGCACTCATATTTACATACATATGTCTTCTGTTTTGATAATCCTATTTTTATTTGTAAAGCAAACATGTTTTCTTCAATAGAATAAAGTGATAATTTTCAAGAATTAGTTCTAGAATTTTCTTGTAAGTTGGTTTTATTTTATTTGCTTTTTTGAATTTTTTTTTAAGGACAGAAACTTTATTATTAGTTGTTTTGACATTTTCCAACGAACCTGATTTTGTTGTTGTTTTTAGATGCAACGATCTTACGCAAAATTACTTTAGTATTTTTAGTACCAATTTTAATTAGTATTAAGTTCACGAACAAGTGGAATAATATTGGAGCAAGACCAATTAGCCATTGCGTTGGACCAGATTGTCGGCGGGAAGGAAACTGGAAACTTGTGGATCGGGCTGGTCATGGAGCTATGGGTGATTATAACATTATCGTCCTCAGCTACGTGGTTGCTTGTGGTTTACTGATTGTCTTTTCTTCCACAAGCAATGTATGTCAGTAAGAAAAACTCATAGCTCTATTCAAGTACATGCGGACAGCGGTGAGGGTCTTGTAAATTAAAAACTAATTTAACTTATAGCTGATAACTCATCCGACCTTGAAAAGTTAATTCTTCCACCTTTTAGGTTGAGTATTTATTTGGTTGGTTATAGCTCTTTCATCGCATTTTGCAGGATAATAGAGAATGGTTTAAGTTCAATAGGTATAAGAACCGTGAATCAATGTTCTGCTTCAGAATAATTCCAAATTTTTTTTACAATTATTTTCCAAGTTTAATTTAATATCAATTTAACGCAATCTAAGTCTGCATTAAAAATAATATAATAATTTAATAGTATAGTCGAGATTATTATCTTTTAAAGCAGTTATTCCCAACATGGAGGGACACAAAAAAAAATTCTCTCTTTTTTTATTTATTTCTCTTTTTTCAGTACTTCTTTATCTAAAATTGAAACTTATAGTGGCAAGGGCAGGAAAACTGAATGTTTTGTTTTAATTGTAAAACTTGTTTTTGTTTTATATGTCCATAAATTTATTGTGTAAATGGGACGTGGGTGGGTTTCATTTGAACAGGAGGAGGCCCTGTTACAATAATGTTGGGAAAGTGAATGATAATTTTCAGATCAATTTCATACCTTGGTTAACAATTATAGGTTGGTTTGTTTATGGTCTCACTACTGAGGCTCCCAGGCAACTTGATATAAATTGCCTTAAATTTGCTTCCAATAATAGCGATATGCGTTTGATAAACGCACACTTGGATACATTCCGCGAAAAAAATTCACAGGTAAACAGTCTGCGACAAAGACATTTTCTTAATAATAACATTGTCATAAATTTGTTTGCAGCTCATTTGAAGTTAATGTATGTTAAAAATTATCAATATTCCATGGATTATCCTGTAACTTGATATTAGTTTCAACCGATAACGGAGATAAAACTTTATAAGATTCGTCTTTTTGGATTCTTTCAATGTTTTAGGATTTTCTTCATTAATTTTGAACGTTTTGTGTATGTGTATGTATGTTTTCAATTGTAATTTACAACAAGTTACAAATTCATTATCTTTAAAGCTCAAGTGCGTACTTTCATTTAATATTTAATTATTTAATTAATTATTTTGTTTTCTTATCTCCATCAAGTAGCAATTTTTTGTTGTGGTTTTAAGAGTTGAATAAACAAGATTTTTTGGCTTACCGCGTTGTGTCGTGTCGAAATTATATTTGTTATTATTAGGACTGTTTAGCATCGTGAAGAATTGCTTGTTTTTAATGACGCGATGAGTTAGCTCTATTTCAATTTATTGAGAGCGCCCTCCTACAAGCTCGCTTTCATCTTCCCTAATCTTGTTCTCAGATCCTCCAGATTCCATTCTCCAACTGCTCGCCGAATACCGTTGCCCTTAATACCCCCTACCTGCCCTGGGCCCTAACAATTTAGTCTCATCCCTTTAATGATATTAATTTGCTTCCTTATGGTATTATATTCTCAATTAGAACTACCTCTAACATCCTGTTATTGCATCCCTTATACCTGACAAAGCTCTTACTCCACGATGTCTCGGTATTATTGTGGTTAAGTGGGACTCAGAAAAAGAGATTTATTTTAAGGGATTGCACATGCTATTTTATATATTATTTTTTCATAAAAATGCCACTATCAATAATCACCAATGAGAACATATGCACCAGACTAAGTTTTGTTCTTTATTAATATTTCTTTTGCTGTTCAAGCTGATTTATTAATATTTATGGGATTCTTACTATTATTATTGTTATTCTTTTAAGTTAGATTTGTACCTGCGGAGTTTCGCTTTCAGCAAATTTTATTTCAATGCTTATCAACGGTTTCTGAGCAGGTCTCTAGGTAATTGTCAGTTGGACCTTCATTTAGAAAGAATAAGAAGATTTTGGTAATGCTGTCTTTTATAAAATAAAATTTTAAATTAAGTATCACCAAAAACGCTGATTCCGAGTTTTAATTTATCAGTAGTCATCAAGGTTTAACATTTTTAAATTATTTGAAAAATGTAAAAGTTACGTCAGCATTTATAATTTTGCTTGAAATATCTTTCCTGAGACGAATAATTTATTGTAAACACTAAAATGTGAATTGAATATACAGAGTATTTTTATTGTTTAAAAGCTAAAACATAGTGAATCAGATTTTGCAGAACGGTTTTCTTCAAGAGAACATTTTGTTTGTTATCTATAATCATATTTCGTACATAGAAATAAATTGTATTTCGTTTAGGGTGTTAGTTAAATTAATGTTCTCCACTTTATGTTATTCCGATGGTGACAAAGATTATCTAGTAGGCAATAAGCATTTGTTACTTCTTCTTCTTCTTCTTCTGTATCATCCTCCTTAGTGCCTCTCAGCGTGGAGGTGCCCCAATCCAGGACAGCCAAGCCCCTCGATCTCCAGCCAGCTCTCTCATCTTATTCATATCCCTTCCCTTCCTTTCACCAATCCTTGAGATGTGGTCCATCCATTGCAGCCCAGGTCTCCGTTGAGAAAGGCGTCCGGTAGGCCTGGCTTCAAAAAACTTCTTTGGGTACGGTCCTCATTCATTCTGCACAGATGACCAAACCATCCCAACCGTCTCCTCTCAACTGTTTGCACTGAGGCAGACATTCCCAGGTCTGCCCTTATCCGCTCAATCCAAACTCTGTCCCTCCTTGTTTTGCCTGCCATTCTCCGGAGGTATTTCATTACAGTGCTTGTCCATCGGGCCCAGCTCTCACTTCCATAGATAAGGGTAGGTATATGGACTTAAAGATGTCTAATTTTATACTATTTTCCAATTCCCTTTTCCCCACCACTGAGTTGCATAGCTGGTAGTATATGCTATTAGTTTTTTTAATTCTGTTTGAGAGTTCTTGATCCATTTTCCCATTTCTGCTGGGCACTACTCGTAGGTAGGCACTGTCTCTAAGGTTTCTCCTTTATAGTGAATCAAAACCTCCTCTTCCTCACGCCCGATGTGCATCACCTTGCTTTTGTCATGCCCTTCCTTTCCAGCTCTACCTCCACTCCGTAACTGCCTGCTGTAGATTTTTTTGGAATCAGCAATGAGGACAATATCATCTGCGAAAACCATTACTTGCACTAGGATTGTCCTCAAGTTGCACTTTCCCACGACCATCCGTGCTGTCCTCTGCTTGCAGATTTTCAATATTTCGTCCATGAAAAAGATGAAAAGAAGAGGACTAAGGCTGCCCCCCTGTCTAACACCTCTTCTCAAGGTGAAAACCTCGGACATTCTTCCATTAATTCTGACTACTGCTTTGGAGCCCTGATACATGCTTTTCATGACATTTATTAATGTTGTGGACACATACAACTAGAGCTTTCCATATTTCTCCTCTAGTGACTGAGTCAAGTGCTGCCTTTATGTCTAGGAACGATAGTTTCCTGAAAAAAATAGAGGAAGAAGAAAAATAGATAAAGAAAGAAGAAAAAAGGAGAGTATATTTGCCCTTGATATATAAAATATTTGAAGTCCTATAAAAAACTAAAAGATAGTCTGATACTACGGCTTCTTTGATTACTTTATTAATAACTTAATAGAAAACAGATATTTGTGTAATTAAACATTACATCACATATAATTCAAGTTATTTTAAAAATAAAATTATTCTCTTTTAATACCGTTTTTAGAATGGAATTTACAACAATCAAATTTGGTGATTCCGAGGAAGATAAAGAGTTATTTATAAACTAGAACGAAAATCTCGTTTATATTCAAGACAGTTACAATCACGAGCATGTGTTCAATAGCGATGTAAATAAAAGGGTTCCGGGTAGAATATTGTCGTTTGTATTCCACTCAAGCTCTTTCAGAAATGAATGGAAATTAGGAAATAAGATTTAAAGGATTAAAATATTGCTCAGACATATAAAAAACGTCTACCATCTTTTATGAGGCATTTTCGTTTGATATTTTATCCGAGAATATTAAATAATTTATTTTCGAAGTAAACCTTTCTCAGAAACGGGTGCCCAATATGACTTTCATTATGTTAATGTCCTTTCATTTTACTGACGAATATAGTTCTAAGTATAGTTTCAGAAAAACTGAAGATAATAATTTCTTGGAACAATGATCTCGGTGAAAGTTTCATCACCTACAGGCGACTATAAATGCTCGTTGCACAAACAATAGGGGCTACTTAGGAGAGTATGGTGTAATATCGAACACAAGGGCTGGACCCAACATCATGATTTTAGCTCTCAATGCGTACCAAGAAATGAACTATTCCTCTTTCTTTGTGTCAGAGAATTAATAACACTCCAGGAACCACTTAGGGATTCATTTCAGTGCTTGCATTTTGAAGTGTTTGAATGTTAAAGTGTTTTAGAGTGCTGGCTTGTAAAGTTTATGTTTGATTTTTACTTTTATTCCGTTGGTATGTTGGTGTGAAAGTAGTTTCTGTCTTATTACTTTGGCTTCAAATTAGTTTTTAAGTATATATAATAGTATCATTTACGTTTTACATAAATATGTAAAAATATATTGATTATTCATGATCATCTAGTTCAGGTGCTCCCAACCTTGGGAGTGCAAAGAAAAGTAAGGGAGTTGTGCAACGAAAATTCTGCCGTAGTTCTGTTTATTTTTCTGTTACCAGTATGTATTTATTTTAAATCTATAATGTTATCTAGTGATAGTAAAACTAAATGTTTTGTTACAAGGTAGTTTTTTCATTTTTTTTTTCATATGCCCTTCAATTTTGTGCAAGGGGGAGGCTTTTATTTAAACAAGGGGAGGGCGTCGTACAAAAAAAGTTGGTAGTCACTGATCTATGTAATCATAAAAAATTGTAGATTTATTTCTTAGGTATCATCAATATTTCTAAAATGGTGTGATACCTATAGATATAGATATATGTAGTATAATTTTGTTTCAGTAAACTACTCTCTATTTTTTCGGGACTTTATTTCGAACAGACATTTTCTGGAGAAGGATAACGTGTATGATTAATCATTATTAATTTTAAACAAAAAGAGATTTGAAAACTATGGAGATGAAAGCGTAGACTTGAGTTTAAGGTTTTAGAGGTGGCCGGGAAATCTATTTGAAGATGCTTACTTGCAAAGAAATTTTAAAAGAAACCATTTTAGGTCAAGTTGTTCAGAGAGCTCAAAAGAATTTTAATGCGCTATGTAATAGTTTACCTGCTGAATAAAATGAATATTAGTTGAATTTAAATCAATAATTCCTCTTTAAGGATCATTTTCTAATCCAAGAATATGATTCTTGTTTTTATTTCAACTTTATAGAAAAATGCAATGCTGTTACGGAACTAAATATAAACATATGATAATCCTAATATATAAAAAAAAAATCACAGCTCAGCTTTCACACACCTGTGTATAGAAATCATTATAATGGATGTTATACAATACAATATGGCTCTACAACCTTGTGTGGGTCTTAGCCTCCTCAAGAAGCCTTCGCCAGGTGGCTCTATCTAATGCAACTGCCCTCCAGTTATGGACGGTTAAGATGTAGCTGGCAACCTGTGCCACTCCATCATCCCATCGGAGCCTTGATCTTCCCCTTCCTATGGCACGGTCCAACTTTCCCTCCAGCAGCTTCTTCGCTGGATTCTGTGACCATTCACATAAATAGACCCGAAAACTCGAAAAAAACTCGTCGAGTGCAAGTAAAATTGCAACTATGTAACATGAGAGGCATGGAGAAGCGGTAACTCTACTGTGGCTTCATTTAATTTTTTCATGATAACAGATCTCTTGTCCTCGTTCTCTTTAGTGTCCTCAGACTTGTGAGTCATGATAATTTGCCCTATCAGTGAGTTTGGGTTTCAGTTTAGTTTTTCTTGAAAACGTTTTTAGTCTTTTCGTATGTTATACATCCAAAAGAAAAATACTCAATATCTGTGATTTTAACAGAAATCTTGCATTTTCTTTTAACCCTAAGAAATCATCACCTTAGTGCTTTTATACATTTAGTATAAAGCTAAGCTATTAATTGATTGTACCTGTATGAACAACCGTGTCTATTTTTATATTTTTTTATTTATATTTATAGTATATTTTTTTTTTTTTTTAGATAGACCATAAACGTATTTGTCATTTTTGAAAACAATATTTTTATAATATGTCCATGAAAGTGGCGTTTATAAATGTTTCATTACTAAATTCTATTTAATAATATAAATTGAATAGAGAATGAAGTTTTAGTTTAAAGTGTCTCCTACTATACCAAATTAACTGCCCCTAATCTGTTATTTCCAGATTCTGGTGAAGCACTGTCCCCGCAAAGCATGATTAAGTTCCTTGCCTCAAAACTTAATCAAGGTCTGTGTTCCTTGAATAATCCAGCAACATAACTTGATTATCTGTTTCCGATTTTTCCCTTGGCTACGGTGATTTTACTTTCCAATAATTTATTTTCGATTATTTTTTATTCTCCATCTCAGGTTTCGAAGGTCCCAGATGAATACGTTTCCAATTCTGTGTTACTTGGTCGAAGGATTTTAAAAAGAGCTAAACAATTTTCTTTGAAAGGCTTTTATTCAACTAACAATGAAGGTTCGTGAAACTTAATTGCAAAGCGGAAGTGTTGGTAAAATAGAGAATAGTGTTAGGTAAACCAGCCGTTTAAATGGACTTCGTTTAAATATAATTTTATTGCTTTAATATATGAACGTAATGCTAATAGCACCAGTAACAGCTAGGATAGGTAAACATGTGCTCCAGACAGCAGTTCATCATGGACTAAGACGCCTAAGCAGGTAGCCAACAGGGTAAGGAGGAATAACCACCCAACAAGAAAGATGTCATTCAGTCGTACCAAATCAGTAGGTAACTAAAATTATAATCCTTTTATTATAATATATATATGATACTAAGAATGTATTTACATTCATTTCTACCAAATTAAATAATATACTGTCTATAATATACTATCCCACCAAGGGAATCTATCTTTTCTACTTTAAACAATATTATTATATTTGATGTGCGATGTCAGGTACTCGTTCAAGATGCGTGTCCTAATCATACAAAAAACAAACAAAAAAACAACAACAACTTTATTTGCAATTTTACATATACAAGCTGCATAAGTGTAAATACATGTTCCAGACTTCCCTTGCATATTTAAAGAACAGTGATTATTAATTAAAGTTATCTTTTATAAATAAGTGTTACAATAGCCGGAAAAATGTGGAAAAATCCTCTTAAAAAAAATCATACAAAGGTTGGAAAAATTGACCCCAATAATGTCCAAAACTGACTCACGCTGTACCATTTTCCGATTATAGGAGCGTAAATCTGCGTAAATAAATAGACAACAACTATTAATACTATCTTCAGGACTGTATGATAATAATACATATTAATTAGGACGATTATCCATTGTACACATTTTCAATAGCTATATGTATATATATATATATATATATATATATATATATATATATATATATATATATATATATATATATATATACATTCTTATACAATATTACTATTTTTTCGGGGTATTAAATATTTATCGTCAATTATATTTATTTTGGGAGGCCAAAGTAATCATTTATGATAATTACTCAACATTGTATTTACTTTAATGCCCTAACTTTATTATAAATTGGATTCTTTTCCAGAGGTTGGTTATTTGTTTACCAATTTACTAATCAGTCAACTTAATACCTTAAACAAACCATCAAAATAGTGTTCATAAAAATATATTGCTAGGTTAAGTAAGCACCTACAATAATAATGTGTTAATAATTGATTATAATTAATTTTAATGAATATAATTTATTATTACAATTTCTTATTTGGACTTATATTGAATATAAACATTTTGATGTGAGTATGTTTTATTTATTTATTTATTTAATCTTCTTCTCTTCTACCGCCAACGGTGTGAGAATCCGTTCTGTAGAGCTTGATCCATGAATCCATCTCCTGTACTAATCGTCTTCTCCTTTCCCATTCCAAACCTCTTCTGTCAAAGGCCTTTTGGATTGCGTGAGTGATAATGATTTAGATAAAATAGAGGGTTGCCATAAAATTCGTAGAGAACTTGAATTAAAGCTTATATGGTGTAACAGGGGTGCATTTAGAGTTCTCCGTGAGGTATGTCTTCCCCGGATCTGATTGTTTCTCTGTCTCACGCCAGCTTTACCATCTTATCCGCCATCAACCATCACCGAACTTCCTTCCAGAAGTCCTGACCTTCTTCGGCGTCTCTTCAACGAGTAAAGTCTTGGACCCACTCTTTCGTGTTTCTTAAACCTAACCAGGTCTTGCTAAATGCCTGAGCGACCTAGTTCTTACAACCTTCAATTCTTCATTTTGTAAGTTTATATTTATTTTTATATTAACACCTGGAAGGATACATAGCAATAGAAAAAATATTTTATTCATGAAGTAGATAAAAGTACTGTTTACGATAACTTTTTTTTTATTTTTGCTAAATGAATATCAAATGAATTTGTAATTATTGCTCGTTTTATAAAAAAAATTGTTTCAAAAGCTATCAACGAATCGGGATGAAAATCTTCTAGGGGCAAGCTTTGAATCCAACAGAAATAGCTGGATGATTAACGGAAAAACCTCGTAACACACCTAAAACAGGCATTATCCAGCCAATTAAGGCCAAAAGAACAAATTGGGTATTCATTTTTTTAAAAAGCTCATTGAAATAAAACTATTTGAGTAAAACAATTTTTAATAAAACTTGAAATATTCTAATACTTTCTGCTACAACCGGCAAAGAACAAGTATAATTTTTTATATACTTCATTTCGTATTCTTTTCAGTTAAATAGAAAATCATCATAATTAATCCTTTAACCCGGGCAGAATTCATTTAATATGAATTGGAACATAGAAAAAGTGTATAAAGGATAATAATTGTCTTGAGATTAAAGGCTAGTTGTAGCTTTGAGAAAATAGGTTCGATTCCCTTTGATTAACATTCCATTGCTTCTTCAGAAAGACCGGTTTTGTTCGTTTGTTCCTATTCAGGTCCTAATTATTCGGTTGCTGTTATTTTAATTAATTGTCCTTACTTTACTGACAACAGTGGGCAGTGTTTAGTAAAGGTTTAGCGAAGAAGCATATTGATTCGCTATTATTACTATTGTATATTTGTATGAAATATCATCATAAGGATTTTCAAATTTAATCCTGGAATAGGAGTTTGCTGCTATATTCATAAATAATTTTCTCAATTTTTTTTTAAAAGGAATTTTTTTTAATAATTGAAATAATTCATTAATTGAATGAACATACATTATAGCATATTATTTAAAAAAAAAGATTTCTCTAATAAATTTTTAAAATGTCCTTAAGATTTTACTTATTTAAAAATTGTATCACAACTCTGCAGGTGTTCAATAGCCTTTATTCCTATTTCAATTTTTCCAAATCGAGGCCAAGGTCTACTGTACCCTCCCTTGTGCTTTTCAGTACCATTCGACGAAATGACTATTGAAGTAATTAGCACTTTCTCCAAATGAAAAAGTGATATTATACGATATTATTATTATTTATCGAAAAATTGATGGTTTTATTCAATATTTCATCTATTGTTTGTCGTGTTTATTGTTCATATCGTTTTCCGTTTTTATTAATATGGGACACTATGATTGAAATGATTTAAACATTAAGGCGAATAATAATTATCAGCCGCTCCAATGGAAACGTTAAGTGACAAAAATATTTTAAATAAACAAAATCATTTTTTTTAATTTATTTTTTTCTGACCACACCAATATTCAACTCGGTATTATGGTATAGAAACATTATCCCCAAAACTAAAAAAATATATATACAATAGTATTTTACTAAGCATTATGATATTTGGATCAGAACCTTGGGCGTTGAAAAGCAGCCTCAGAACCAAAAAAAACAGAAATGGAGGACTGGAGACGAGCGGCGGGGATATCCATAAGGGACAAATTAAGAAATTTGACCATCAGAGAAAAGATGGAGGCTGAAAGAACCATTCTGTAAGGTATTGAGAAAAGAAGCCTGAAATGATATGGATATTTGAAAAGAATGCCAGAGGGAAGACTATCCAAAATAGTCTTTTATGGAAAATTAGGGGAACAAGAAGACGAGGAAGACCAAGGAATACCTGGGATTTTATTATTATTTATGCGTGACTCTTGTTTATTACCATGCACTTCGGCCTATAAAGACCCATTGTGCTATTTGCTTTATATTTATCATTTCATTTTATGTTTTACCTAACCTATGTTAAAAAAAAGTTATGTTTTTTCTTTGCAATCGATAAACTCCTATACTAATAGACATGATAGATATGTTATAAAATTAAATCAGCTGGATTGAAAACAATGAATAGGTTATGGTATAGAGACATAGAGAGCCATGAAGTCACTAGTCAAAATAAATTAAAGAAAAAATTTAGACTCATTTTTAAACCATAGTCGCTGGACCAGGTACTACAACGTGTTACCAAAAAAGAGGACTAGCGTCTTGTTTGGGGAAGGTGTCTATGTTCATTAGAATGAAAATAATGTTCAGTGGTCAGCTATTTAAACAATTGGTCAATTATTTAATAATTTATCGTAGATTATGACGTTAAATGACTTATTACTAAGATTTATAACTCACAACAAATGATGTTATATTTGAGCGGGTTCTAGTTAAGTTACTGTTCCAAAATAAATAATTCAATATTCGATTAAGACCACCTCATCCATCGTTGGGAGGAAGCAATTAAATGAACTCACAAAAATATAGTTATTTTATTCACTAATCTTCTTCTGAAGCATTTGAATCGTATACATAATGTATGAAGCCATAACAATGATTTTAAACGAGCAGATTTATAAAAAAAAGTAAAGAAAAAAAGCCTTCTTAAAGATCTGGAATGGCACTTGGTTTTCTAAAGGCCTGTTAATGAGAACTTCGTTTTGTGAACGGTTTGCGTAATTACTACGCAGCGAGACCTGAGGGAGGCTTATCTGGGGAAATGAAATCGCTTGTTTCATCTAATTAGCCTCATGGCATCTAATCTATTTTAAAGATGATCAGATCTCATGTACCTGTTCCGAGATCATTTTCCTGGAACAGTGTAACTGGAAGTAAATTCAAACCATCATCTTAATGATTTCATTTCCTTTGAGTCATCAATAAAACTTAATAATGCCAATTAACATAATATTTTACAGTATAAAATTAATTCTTCTTCTTCTAAAAGTTGGCATCATCTATAGATGTTGGCGATCCTAACGGCCAATCTTATTTTACACAACGCTACACGAAAGAAGTCTACTGATGTTATTCCTTTTTAATCACATTTCTTCAATCTTCTTCTGTATGATTAACAGCAGCAGACGGTACATTTGATTTCGCATAGCATGGCCAAAGCGTGCCAAATTATATGTTGACCGATAACTTGAGGGACTTCTGTATTCGTTGTTAAATGCTTTAACAATGAAGCTCTGAACATACGTCGATAACATAACATCTCAAAACACATTGACGATTGAAGCATCTGTCAGTGTTCATGCCTCTGATCCGTTTGATAGTACTGAGAACATCCTACATCTGAGTGCTCTATTTCGAGTCTGCAGGTTCAATTCGGTTGCATAGCACCTTTCTGAGGATCAAATTGATGTTTATATATATAGTTTCATTATATTAGTTTATAATATAATGAAACTTATTTTTAATACTTAGCTTTATTAAGTTTGTTTGGTTTCATAGAAATGTTTAACTTATTTTTTGTTATTTTTTTTTCAATAAGAAAAATGTGAAATTATTCTTAAAATTAGATCAAAATACCGGTTTGTACCCCAATCCTGGATGTCATCAACATCAATAATAATAACAATAATAAAAAAATATTTGAGAAATTATACAAATGCTGTTTAACACTTATTGGATCTATTTGTATGTCTTATGTAGATTAGTCGTTAGTCACGTAAGTCTAGTGAAGATACGTATTCCTTCATATTAAATGTGAAAGTTGTCAGTTCTTATCTTTTTAAATTTGTAAATGTCCCTATTGTTTTGATAATTAACCGAAATAACTTACCTAGTTTTTCGAAGGCACATATTAGTTTTCAACTTTGGATACTGGACACGATGCTTTTCGTAGGTGGAAACTAACGTGATTCGATTTTAATTTAAAAATTAACTGATTGATGAATAAAATGAGCTGTATTCTCTACACCTGAAAATTTTAAATCATTATAATTTGCATTTAGTAATCCGCAAACTTGATTGGATATTGAATTCATGATTAATGGTGAAATTCCTAGATTGTTTCTTCCTCTTCGTGTAACTTCAAGAGCATTAGAACCGAGGCTTAGAACCAATTCCGTTGTAGATTCAATTTTGAAGCTGAAGACATTAGATGTTTCTTCCACAAAAACATCACCTGAACTCCAAGAAAGCAATCTAACTTTTCTGCATCTGTATTTGTCCACTTTGGTATGCATAGATATACAAAAGACGACCTACTCATATATTCTGTGCTCTGATTATTTTTTTTAATTATAAAAATATAGGAATTATTATTTTAATTATTGTGAAACATATTCTCTTTCAATTGTTTCTACCTGGGATTAAGAAAGTGAGCGAATTAAACTTCAGCTTGGGGTCAATTCAATTAATTGCATTAATCAAGATCCATACGATAGTTGCAGTGTATCCATGGCGAATCCTAATGTTTTAACGTTTAGAGATCTTTTGAATCCATATTTCGCATCTACAAAAGACCTTCTGATGCCGCATGCAAACAGATTAACAAATCACACATTTGATATCAGTGAAAACGATCTCTTCTTCTGATAAATTACCAACTTGGACGTGACGTTGCGAAAATCAATAAGGATCACTACAAATGCAAATTCATACAATCTTTAAATACCAACATGCCAATTATAACTTCACTAATAAGCATAATTATGATTCTACAGTACACACTACGCACTACTGAGCACCATTAAAAACATTTCCTCAGTTTTGTTTATAGGTATTATTTACTTTATATGTATCATTTCATTCTATGTTTATCACCTTCTATGTTTATTATTCTATGATCTAATAAAAATATGTTTTTGTTTTGTTTACCAATCGATAAATCTTTATAATTTATAGAAATATTAGATTTGTTATACAATTAAATGTTTTGGATACAAAACAATGAATATGGTACGACATAGTGACGTAGGGAGCAATGAAAGGCTCTTAAAATTCTAAAATGTACTATTTTTTCCCTTGTGTCAAACTAAATTAAAATGAAAGTGTATACTCGATTTTAAACCCCTCTTTTTTGCTGCACCAAGTGATTAAAGATGATAACAATCGTAGGAATTTTTGAGGGGAAGATGTCGATGTTTATAAGATAAGCGTAATTATAATTCCATAGTACAATAAGAAGTAATAAACACTTATAGCATTCCGTGCTCAGTGGAGAAGAATATATTGGACGAACCGGTAGGCTTATCTCCACTAGACTCACCGAACACATAAAAAATGTCAAGAAGATGGACGGTAAGACTTCAGCCTTGGCTGAACATTTCGTCACCACAAATCATGCAATAGAATTTGATAAGGTTCGACTGGTTAAGAAATGTAACAAAGCCACGGAAAGAAAAATTATGGAAGCCATTGAAATAATTAAACAACCGGATAACTTCAACAGGGAGGACGGTTACAAATTGAGTAAGCTCTGGCTCCCCAATATAACAGAGAATACGAATAAAAACAGATTAACCAAGAAGAGCTAAACAAATCAAAAGCCAATCAACCTAAGCCCGAACAATCAGAATCCAGCCAATCGTGTTCATAGAAAAGTAGACTCCGTCCCAGAACACGAAGGGACCCGATCGACTAACGACGGGATCCGACAAGTGGCGAATGGACCCGATCGACTAACGACGGGATCCGACAATTGACGAATGGACCCGAACGGACCCGAGTGGGTATATAAGGCCGAGAGCGCACGGAACATCCTCATTCTCATCTCAGCCTGGAGGAAGTCAGCAGCATGGTTGGCGAAACGTTGGCGAACAATGTATCTACACGGTCTAAACCAGAAGAAATCAACAAAGTCTTTTGTAGTAATAGTGGTCGTGGAAACCTAAAAGAATATTTAATAAACACTAATTAAAACACTGCCTCTAGCTCGGTACCCACTTTAAAACCTGTTCCTATCCATTAACCACCTAACTTACAAATTACTTCATCAACGAGCGGACTCAGACAATAAAATACCTCTTCTTCTTTTTCTCTTTCTTCTTCTTTTTCTTCTGTTTTTTTTTTTTTTCTTTCGGCCATCTAAGGACCACGTTATTCCAACTGCTTTCTCTTGAGCTTTAAAATTAGCCCAGTACCGTTGCATGGATTCTTTATGTTCTCTCCTCCTCTCTTCCACTCTCATAATGACCCCCAATTCTTCTGAATATTAATCAGAAGCCGCAATTCAATTATGTTCAAATACACTTAGGCGATAAGTTCCTCCCACATCCGGATCAAGCTACGATAGTTTCAGACTATTACTCAGACACGCACTGATGGAAGGAGCAGTCTTATTCACATTCTCTTCCTAATACCACTAAAAGATGTTCTTACAAACATATCATAATAGCATTTTTTCAAAGAATTTCGAAGTCATTTGAAAGTCGGTAGATGAAATACACCTTAAACGAAATACAACTCACCACTATCCCAAAATATGTTAAGAAAAGTCACATAAAATTATTATACATTCTTCAGCTCACCCACTACAGCACTCTATAACTTTATCCATTGAACCTGGTCAATGCAATCTTCCAACCCGCTTCTCAGCTTTTTACCACTCCGCTCTCTGAATATCAATTTCTGACCATTCATCTACATCATCTACAACATAACTAATCTAACTACTAAACCATACTGATATAATAATAACTAAAATAACTAACATAATAACTAAACCATACTGATGGTTAGTCATAAATTTATATATATACCTATATATATATATATATATATATATATATATATATATATATATATATATATAGGTATATATATATATATATATATATAGAGAGAGAGAGAGAGAGAGAGAGAGAGAGAGTGAGAGAGAGAGAGAGTGGTAGATATATTATTTTATGTTTTTATTCCTTTTCTTTTTTCTCTTTGTCTATTATACTTTATTAGTTCAACCCAATATCGTGAGGAGGAGGAACCCAATATTATCTTACTTAATATAATACAACTATAATAGAAAAAGTAGAATTATCATAACACTCTTAATTAATGCTGATTGATGTGTGCGCTGCTATTAATCCTAAGTGATTAATTAATTCAATATTTTCGGTTTTCCATGTTTCTGAAAGATTGGAACAAAACTCCCTTGAAAAACAAACAGCTGCTATCGCGATGGCCAACCGTTCGTGCTTCTTGAGTAGACAACAGTATCTCTATCCAATGATATAGGATATAACCTCAATAGTACTTCCAACAAGTATCTATCTTGATATTACCATTAATTTTATTTTCTGCAGGGACTGAATTCATGTGATCTTTTGGCCACATGAAATCAGCTGTCTTCTCAATATTACCATTTTAGCTGTGATAGAAGACTTAACAAAATTTACAATAATATGCCTCAGGACTTCAGCAATTTTAGGCATATCTTTTTATTTTATATTAAAAGATCTTAATATTTTACATGCATATGATAAACTTATTTCAAACTCATCAGATTGTTCAGAAAACCTGCTATCCAAACGAATCTTCTTCAAACACAACAGTATTTCACTCTCAGAAATACCATTATGTTATTTTAATTAAAAAATAACAATCTTTCGGTACACCAATGTAGAACTGTTTTTTTTAAATTTTATTTACAGCATGCTCAACCATAGATTTTATATAAGCATCTTTCAAGTTTGGTTCGTTAAAACTCCTTGTGTCAGAAGCAGTTTTTGACGAGTGCTACAGATTGAGTGTATAATGATATATCATTATCAGATTTGTCATCATTACTATGTGGTTTTTAAAATGGCTTCACCTTCAATATTTAGAATGAAGAAGTAGATAAACATGTGGTTCAAAACTTTATTGGAATGGTTTGCTTAGTACGTGATTTGGTTTCAGTCTGATAGTTTCAGTTTTATTTCGATGCTTGGCCATATACTTGGGCTGCTTAATCAATTTTTGTTATTTTTTGTTGTTGTTCATGGAGAGTTTAAAAAAAAAAAGATAATTGATTAAGGGAGTGCTTTTTAAGTATACTTTTTATTTAGTTCTTATAAAGTTCATACCAACCCTAAACCTGCTTGGTATGGAAAGATTGGATACAATATAAATAATATATGAAACACAGGTACATAAACAAGGCGGAGCATTGAGATATTAAATTAGGTCTATCGTTTGGCTTACATGGTATGTCATACCAAATATACATCCATGTTCAGGTTTTAATCTACATATATAGTTACAGTTATGTTGGAAATTGGTTCAAGGGGTTAACAATGATACAGTGACAATCAGATGATGGAATTATAAAGAATCAAAAAGAATAGTGATTTTTTTTAAAGATATGAGTGAATAATATGAAATAGATCTCCATTAATAACTTAGTATCTGAATGAATCCAAAGTATTGTTTCTGAATAAAAGTACTAATAAAATTGTTAGGGCAAATCACCATTGATTAGCAAATAAAAATCTATATTATTTGCTTTATTGGAGCCTTTCAGTCTTTATTTTATTCCTTTCTTCCGTTTTTATATTCATCTTTTATGTGCAAATAGGCAACGAAACCAACGGAGTAGACAGATCGATATTTAGATCATTATCGATTTTAGATGTTGCTTTTGGGAATCAATGCTCACAAGAATGTGATGGTAAGACCATTGAGATAGAGAAAATGGTGCGGAGTGGAGATTGGGAGAAGGGTAGTGTAGAGTTGGCTGGAGGGGACTGCTGTAATGGGCAGTAGGTTTTGTAGCCTGCTATCTTGATTAGTTTAGGATTGGTTTATGAATTGCAGCTCTTCTCTTAGAACATAAATAAGGAATTGACTTGTTCAGCGGGAGACTTTTTCTGAAATATTTTTGATTACTGTTTTTTTCTAAATATCTTGAATGATATTTTTTTTATAAATTCCTAGGATCTCGTTAGAAGTAACATTATTATTACGTTGCCTAATTTCCACCTATGTTAGTAACATGTAACATTTACTTTCTAAAATGCAATAATGAAGATTTTACACTAATTATGGTTGTTGTTATCGGCATGTTTTGCTTAATGTGTGCCACGAATGGTTCAAACTCCTAATTTTACATGATTTACATAGATGGATAAAACCTTAATAGTTATATCACCTTATTGGTTTCAGTGTAAATAAATTGATATTCATTTAGTAAATTTTAGTTCGGGTAGCTATTACTATTATTAACTTACAATAATAATAAATTGTCCGTACGTGTAGAATAACTATTTTTATTAATTATTATTTAGTATTTTTTATATTTCATGATTATTTTTACTAGTTTTGGCTTTTACTTAACACCATTGAAGGTTTTTCATATGCCGATAAAATGTTTAATGAATAAATATGATTATAGTTATCGAAAAGACTACAACTGACGATGGAGAACACAGAATGGATAACCTTTTTCTCCATTTATCATGCCAAAATTATGGGCCAGATGAACGTTTCTCCCTGAGTTACTTTCTCATAGGCCTGACAACAGTGACAAAAAGTAACTCTGAAATTTATTGTCAGTGTTAGAAAAAAAGAGAGTTTATGTCCTTAATGCTCGGTAGGAAATTATATAAAATTCATTACAGGCGTATTTATTGTTAATATCTAAATTAACAATATAGATTTCCCGATTATAAAAAATCCACAAAAAGTAAGAGTAGTAATAGAGAGTGTTTGGAAAGACAATGTTAATAGATAACCATGTACAAAATGCTTCTGTTAGGAGGTATTCAATAATATATCCAAGATGTCCCACATAGTTATCATGGAATATAAACTAGACTACATCAACTTATTATTCTATGCTAGCAATCAACATAATTCCACCAATCTTGTTAATCATCTTCCATGTAAAACCACTAAGTTTAAAATTGTGACAATTTAGCTCAGAAAGACAGTCGGCACAGGCAATATTACAACATGATGTGTACAAGTCGATATGAAAGATACCGATCTATAGTATACCTATAAGGAGATCTTCAGCTTCAAGCTTTGTTTAAATCTATTACTTTTTTTTGTTAAATTGTAGGTTTTTATTAGGAGACAGCTTCAATTTTATGCTTATTCCTCAACTCTCCAAAAAGGAGATTGGGTTCAGGAAAATTGAGAGTGACTTCTTAATGCTAGCATTTAATATTTAAAGAACAATAACCCCAGAACTGACTTCGCGAAACCTTGTTTTTTAATTAACCACATTTTAATACAATAAAGCTGTCATATTATTCCTGGAGCTCTCTTAATTGAAAATTTTATTTACTCAAAGCTGTAATTCTGTCCATTTTTCAGCCCATTAACTTTGTTTACTAATTAATTTTTATACCTACAAATGATTTATTTGGTCTATATTTTTCCTTATCAATTAAATTAAAAATATATTGCTTCCATTATAATGTTTTTAATAATTTTCCGAAATTATTATTATTACTTTTACATTGAAAAATCTCTAATCATAAAACAGTATGGTAAGATAAACATCAATGATAAAATTAATGTAATTGCAAATGAGAATATAATAAAATGTTAAGTGGGTGTAGTCAATGAAATCCACAAAATAAGAATGATATTTTATTTCGCATCAGTTTCAGCTTGATATGTAGAACTGAAGATGACCTAAATTTTAGGCCGAAAACTTAGGCGTTCTTAGGCACAGTGAAATATGTCATTCTTAATTTGTGTAGTGCATTGACTGCACCCTAAGACGATTTTACATTTTTCTTATTTTATTTATATTTATTGTATCATTGATGTTTATTTTCAGATACTGATTTAAGATTAGGGAATTTTCAAGAAGTAATATATTCCATTTTGAAAAATTATTACAAAAAATATAGAATAATTTACCCCGGGAGAGGTGTCCTTTATTTATGTTTCAAAAGAGGTTTCCACATGAGCATTTCCAGGACAGGAGCAGGAGCGCTTCCATCACTATTTATTTTTAATTTTAACTTGTATTATTCAGGAAAGATGATCAAGGAATAAATTGGATATAAATATTATGAGAATAATAAAATAAAAAACATAACAATATTTTACAAATTATTATATCCATTTATAGCCTGAATCTTAGGCCGAAACGTAGGCCCTGTAAAATAAGTCATTCTTATTTTGTGTAATTCATTGATCATTCCCTGACCATTTTACACTAAACTAAGAACTTTAGAAGTACCCAGTCATCACTTCCATTTATAATAATTAAAATTAGATGAATAATGAACGCCTTAAAATTCTGTGGAAATCTACTTTTAAGTGTATTATTCAAGAATTGCCACCGTTGTTTCGCCATCCCTAATGGGAGGATTATTCCGCCTGCCTTGCCTTCCTCGAGGCGAGACCTTTGCCATTTCATAACGGAGATAGGAATCCAATTTCCAAAGGAAGGTGGAGCCCTCAGCCCTAAACAATTTTCCATCCCTCATCGTCCCCATCCGAGAAAAAGTCTAAAACTGAAGAAGCGGCTGTTTATTAGCTTAGCCTTGATTCCTCTTGCTAATTGCTCGGCGGCCAGCTCCTTCCTCCCTCTCTCTCCCTCAGGTCCTCTTCCAATCCTCCTTTCCATTGTGTTCCCTTTCTTCTAACCTTTATTCCACTCGCTTTATCTGAAGTTCCTGAAGAAGCTACGTAACGCCCTTTTTGCCCTTCGTGATAATTAAAGGCTTTTCATATGTTTAATTAAAGGTAAGTAACCTGACGTCAATACCAAAGGCTCAGACTAAGAATCTGTTGAATCAGGAATTTAATTTATTGATGAAATCCAGCCTTTTTCAGGCTATGACGTAAATATCTGGTAGCAAACCTAGCTACTTCTTCGATTACCGATAATCCTCCCGCCTGTAAAGAAGATGGCATTGTCACCTTTTAAGTTGAGTATGTTATTTGAGTAATACTAACTGGTTCCTTTACTTGCCTTCGTGCGTATTATTATGTATCATTAATTAAATTCACTTGTTATTATATAGTTGTAAATTTCAATAAATAAAATTTTGAAAATAAATCTGGTAATAATGTAACGATTTTTCAGTGAAGAACTCAAAATTAGTATCCAGTGTAATAGCTTAACATATTCATTGAGGTGCTACAAATGTCTAACAATATTTTAAGCTTTACATAGTAAAGAAATGTTGCGTTAAATGTGTTTAATATGTCCTAGTGGTTCTTTTAAAATGAAACAGAGCACGTTCATAAATCTGTTGATTCTAATTATTTAATATATTCCTCTGGATGTGAACTCAAAATATACGTTAGACATGTAACGATTTTTTCAGTGAACAACTCAAATTATTCTACTGCTTGATAGCTAAACTATTTCACGAAATGTCTGTTTAAAACTTGTTTAACCTAATATACTGAAGAAATATTATGTTAAATCAGTTTAACATGTCCTTAGGTTTTTTAATGAACTGAATCTATTTTATAAGTCTGATGATTTTAATTATTCAATGGATTTATCAGGTTGTGAATTCAAAATATCGGGTAGGTATATAATGATTATTCCAGTGTACAACTCAAATTATTTTTCTGCTTGATAGCTAAACCTATTTATTGAGTTCCTGTGAATGCGAATGTATATTTTGAGCCCCACAATTCTGATAAAATATTCCGTTAGATCTGTTGAATGTCCTCACAAGATGTTTTTTTCTGAACTACAGCTGGTTTATGATGATTCTAATTATTCAATGTATCCCTCAAGATGTGAACTCAAAACACTCAAAAGATGTTTCATTATCTTTATGATATTTTTGGCTTGTGTTAAAATTATTTAATTTTTATTTATTATTTCATAATCAATTTGAAATAATAAATAATAATCAAATTTAATTTCTACACAACATTCTTAGAAGACTTTCTAAGAAAATTTCTTAAATAATTACAATCCTAAAACATTCTAGTATTAATTATACCGATTCTTAATAAAAATCAACTGGATAACCAATCTATTGGTAATTGAGTAGCAACATGTTATTACTAATTGATATCTTGTTATTTAATTAGTAAAGTTGTTTCGAAAAGATTTTCTCATGATAGAAGTAATAAATAGTAATAACATTAACTTGTAACAATAAAGAATAAACATTGAAATTCACTTACTTTCAATATTAGGAAAATATGATATTATATCATTGCCACAATATCCTGAGAAAAGATAAATAGGTGGAAAAAATACCTAAAGTAAAGGGCCATATGGCAAGTACATTCTATCGGATTGTAAAAAAGTTATTTCTGTATTAGAGATTTTATCTAATATAAATAAATATGTAATATATAAAAATATATCTGTAATATATAAAAATAATCTGTTGAAGGAAAACGAAAGAATAAAATGGCTATAAAGTGTTTAAATATAGGTAGTAGAATTTTAGGTATAGTATAGGTAGAGTTTCAAACACAATATACGAGAATAAACTGGGATGGAAGGTATATATTTTTCTTTATATTTATTCATACTGGATATCAATTTGGAACCAAGCATAAAAAAAATGTTTACAAGAGTCGTTTTGTCCTTTATAAAAGAAAAAAAAACTGGAAATTGTTTTGTTTATTCATCCGCTACTCAAATTGAAAGCCTGACATTTAAAATTCGATTAAACGTTTTGTTGATTGCAGTGACCTTTTGTGCGGGTATATATATGTCGAATTCGATGTGTGCTGAGTGAGAAGGGTTTACGGTTCGACTGTCAGGGCATATCGTTTGAAGATTAACCTGCATTCAAGTTCATTGATGCAATGAGTGACAGCTGATGGGGCGGGCTAAGCAGCGCGGGTTCTGGT